>CM073459.1:6070343-7330343 GCA_037074485.1 Delonix regia
ATTTGTATGTTTTGATAATTTAAAAAAATTTACTATTTCTTCATGTTTTCTTAAAAGCATATCTTAGTGTATTACCATCTTATTAAATAAAAGATTAAAAATTATTGAGTTCAACAGATTTTAATCTAATAATTTTTTTTTTGAAAAATGACATATTATACAACGAAAATAAATATTAATTTTTCTAATAAATGAATTTAATTACATTTTTTTAAAATAAAAGATGTTGCTGTTGTCTGAGTGCATAGCACTTGTTGCTTTGCATATAAGCATAACAATGAATCCTAATTCGTTTGAATAACACCCGTGATTTTATCTTTAATATTTGGTTTAAAAAAATAATGGTAATAAATTATTAAATTTGTTGTTAAATTTTATATATCCTATGAGATAAAGAGACTAAATTCAATTTTTAATAAGATTAAAAAAGATAAAATATATATTTTAACCTAAATGAACAAATAAGCAAGAAATGAATCCCCTTTATTCTAAGGAACTTTTGGTGGTTGAGAGAGATAAAGCGTGAATTAATGTCTATGATGGAGGGCATACAATAGATCATTTTGTTGGTAAAAAAGGAATCAGATCATTTTCCTTTTTCATGTGTAACACAAGAGTGGATTTTTTTCTCATAAAAATTACCTTAATACATAAAAATAAAATTCATATTATATATATATATATATATATATATATATATATTTTTTTTTTTCTGTATATGATACTATCTTATTAAAAAAAAAACTAAACATAAGAAGCCCTACATTTTACAGTTCAGGATTGCGGGCCCTTCATTCTTTTAAGCAGGATAAATTCTTGTTCATATGGTACTAAAGAATTTAGAATTATAATTTTTCTATTTATTTATTTATTTATTATTATTATTATTATTTTTGAAGCAAATGTATTAATATAACTTTTAAACTGAAATATTTAACCATTTTTCTTTTTTTTTTAAAAAGGGCAACCGAACGGGAGGATTCGTTGTCCACAAAAGAATGGAGAGGAAAGCAGAGTAATGAGAATAAAGCAGCAATTATATACTAAATTTCTTTAAAAAAGCAGAATCAAAGACATGGAAATTTGAAACAACTTGAAGACATTTATTCTTTATCCCTTTGTTATTTTGCTTTTCTCTTTTCTTTGTCTCTTTCTGTTTCTGGCAAAAAGTTGAACTCAATAGAAAAAAAAAAAAGTGCCATGTAAACTGATATATCATAAATAAGTATGCTATTGTGTAAAATCTTGAAATATATTTCTGCTTAAGATTCATCTCTAATGTAAGTTATAGTTATTTTTTAAAAAAATTGTATATATTTTCTTTGGGGTCAATTATAAATTTCCGTTTCAATTTCATAAATAAAAGTTATCTCTAAATTATTATTATTCAACATTTGAGTATAGGGTTAAAATTAAAATGTTCCATTAGTCTAACTCATTACAAGACTTTTTAAAAAAGATTAAATTAGATCTCTCTTCTGTTTTTCAAAATATATAATTTAATTTAATTATACATTTATTTTTATCACAATAAACTCTACAAAAAATATATATAAAAAAGTATTTCAATTAAAAAATATGTATTTAGATTAATGAAGAGTATTTGAATAAAAAATATAAAATTATAGTAAAATATAATATAATTTAATTTCAGGAGAGATCTATATATACTTTTAAAATAGAAAGAGGTCAATGTACTTTCAATAAAATTTGGATGGTCATTGTAATTTATTGATTTTTAATATTATTAGTATTTTTATTTATTTTTAAATTAGTAAGAAAGTATCATGTAATAAAAAATATAGTTGTTAAAAATGGATTAAAATTTAAAATATTGATAAACAAGGATTCTAAAGTCTACTATTAAAAAAAAAATCAAGGTGCAACATTTGATGTATCAGTGTACTCGGTTATAATATAGAAATATAATTGTAATAATATTATTAAAAAAATAATAATATTATAATTATATTTTTATATTATAATTGAGTACACAAATATATTTAAAATGACAAGTAAATTAAATATTTTATCCAAAATTAATATTATATTCCAAAGATGTAGTTATACGTAAGAAAAATTGCAGTTAAGGATCATTACTTCAAAATATTTACAGTTAATATCTATAAATTTTAAAATTATATTACAAGACCTAATGACCAAATATTTTTTTATATGAAAAACACCGCTCTAGAATTGTGGAACCTTGATGTGAAACCTCTTTATTATGTGTACAAATATTAGGTCTTATGGCAGTCCTAATTAGGCCAGGTCCATTAAAATGAAAAAAATAGTATTTAAATCATCTAACGATAATTTTGAAATTCAAATTTCTCAATTATAAACATTTAAATTAATGATTATTTAAATGTTGATTTTATTCTTTAGCCATTAGTTGAAAGAAAAAGAAGAAATATTTAGTGTGAGTAATCTTGTGTGAAAACGCTAATTGGGTGCTTTACTTTTTTATAGTACTTTCAAATCTTATATCAAATAAATTTTGATGTGTGTGTATAAATTCAATATTGAAACTATTTAAATACGAATAGTGATTGTTAATAGTAAATTTCCCGCGTATGTATTGAAGCTTATTAATAAATCTACAAAAAAAAGTAGATAACAATCGGTAGAGGCCACCCAAATTGGTGTACATGAAGACAGAGTTAGACGCGCTTTTGACATCACCAAATTTCACTTAAACTTCTATTTCTTTTCCTTTCATTTTCACTCTCATTTCGTAGGTCTACGGCCCACTATGATACACTCTGATCGGAACTTCCTGAAAATGACGTTATCTCACACTTAACACCTTTTCTGAAGCCAGACCTTCCAAGGAAAAGGGAAAAAAAAACAAAAGCAAAAAATTGGTGTTTCAATTATAAATTAATTGTGATAAATTAGTGTTTTATTATATTAAATAAGTATTTTTTATTTAAAAAAGTAATTTTTTATAAATATAATTTTTGAATGACTGATTTTTTATAATTATTTTGAAGAATCAAATTATAATAAAATATAAAATAGAAGATTAATTTAATATTTTTGAAAATAAAAGACAGAAGACCCTTTTGTTGTTTTTATTCAGTGGCGGCTGACAAAAGAAATTTCTAGTTCTCTACAATGAAAGTGCCAGGGTCCTTCTGGGAAAGCCCAAATGAATTTTCAAATTTGGATTTTTTTTATTTGCAAGGTTTTATTTAAAATTTTTAATTCAATTTCAAAATTTGCATTTACATCTTTATGATTCAAAAATTTTTAAATTTGATTTCTGTGAATACATCATTGATAATATATTGTGATATTTATTGATATGAGTGATAATAGTATAGAAATAAATGAAGAAAAATTTACTCATACTTGTAATATGATGTACTAAAAGTTAACTGATTAGATGAAATAAATTATCTAAATTAAAAGTGTCAAACTAACATGTATTTTTATAAAAGTAAAGTTACATTTTTAAAAAAAATTATACGATGCAAATTATAATGATTAAATTAAAAAATAAAAAAAAATTAAAGACGCTCTGAGAGCCAGAGTGACTTAACCATATTTTCTTGTTACTCACACTTCAGGGCTATTTAGAATACGAGTCAGAGAACGAAGGAAACCTGGAGCTCTGAGCAACAGAAGCAGAGGAGTATAGCCATGTCTTTCACTATCATCAAGCTCGCAGTGATGGTGCTTTTGCTAGTGACGACAATGGTAGTAGTGAGTGCTGAAGATACAAGTTTCATCTTTAACAGTGGGTTCCAATCAGCTGAATTAACCATAGATGGTGCTTCTGAGCTCACCTCCAATGGCCTTCTCCGACTCACCAACGACACCAAGCAAAAAGAAGGTCATGCTTTCTACCCCAATCCGATAGTTTTCAGAAACTCTTCTTCTTTCTCTACCTCTTTCGTTTTCGCCATTAGATCTGAATACCCAACTCTGAGTGGTCACGGAATTGCTTTTGTAATTTCTCCAACAAAAGCACTTCCTGGAGCTTTGCCTAGTCAGTTCCTAGGCCTCTTCAACGACACCAACAATGGTAACCCCACAAACCATGTATTCGCAGTAGAGCTCGACACCATTCAGAACATCGAGTTTGAGGATATCAACGATAACCATATCGGAATCGACATTAACGACTTGAATTCAGCAAAATCTGCTCCTGCAGGATACTATGTTAATGGGCTTCAGTTTCAGAATTTGAGCCTCATTAGTGGCCTTCCAATGCAGGTGTGGGTGGACTATGATGGAAGCAAAAGGCAAATTAGTGTCACCTTAGCTCCAATCAACGTTAATAAACCAGAAATTCCATTGTTAACGCTGTCCCAAGATCTTTCTCAGATTCTAAACAAACCCATGTATGTAGGATTCTCATCTTCCACTGGGTCAGTCTTAAGTTCCCATTACGTTCTTGGTTGGAGCTTCAAACTCAATCGGGAGGCTCGAAACCTCGTAATTTCCGAACTACCAAAGCTACCGCAACTAGGTGTTGGTAAAAACGTTCAGTCAATGATGTTGTTAATTGGGTTACCTCTGCTTTTGCTATGTTTAATTTTTCTCGTTAGTTTAGCTATAGTTGTTTTTATAAAGAGGAAAAGAAAATTTTCTGAGCTGCTTGAAGATTGGGAGCAAGACTATGGTCCTCACAGATTCAAATACAAAGATCTCTACATTGCCACAAAGGGATTCAGAGAAATGGAGCTTCTGGGTAGTGGTGGATTTGGTAGGGTGTACAAAGGGATAATGCCAATTTCGAAAGTTGAGGTTGCTGTAAAAAGAGTGTCCCATGAATCCCGACAAGGGATGAGAGAATTCGTAGCAGAAATCGTCAGTATCGGTCGTCTTCGCCACCGAAACCTCGTACCTCTTCTTGGTTATTGCAGGCGAAATGGAGAGCTTCTCTTAGTCTACGATTTCATGCCAAACGGAAGCTTAGATAAATACCTCTATAACCACCCCGGAGTGACACTAAATTGGACACAGAGATTCAGAATCATCAAAGGGGTAGCTTCAGGACTACGCTATCTGCACGAAGAATGGGAGAAAGTGGTGGTTCACAGAGACATAAAAGCGAGCAATATTCTTCTAGACTCACAATTAAATGGAAGGTTAGGGGATTTCGGTCTTGCGAGGTTATATGATCACGGGAGTGATCCTCAAACAACACATGTGGTAGGAACCCTTGGGTATTTGGCACCAGAACAAACAAGAACAGGGAGAGCCACGACAAGCTCAGATGTCTTTGCTTTTGGTGCTTTTGTGCTCGAGGTCGTGTGTGGAAGAAGGCCTCTAGAGCAAACAGGGGGAAGTGACGGTGTCGTTTTGGTGGACATGGTTTATGAGCGTTTCAGTAGGGGTGAGATTGTTGAAGCGAAGGATGGAAATTTGCCTATGGGAAGAGAGTATAGGGAAGAGGAGGTAGAGTTGGCGTTGAAACTCGGGCTTTTGTGTTCAAATTCTGAGCCTATGGGAAGGCCAAGCATGCGTCAAGTTGTGCAGTATTTAAATCGGGATGTGCCTTTGCCTGATTTGTCTTCGTTAAGCCTATCTTCGGCTGGGTTAACATTTGGGTCTCGTCAAGAGATTCATCATGATTCTGCAATGTCTTTTCCATCTATGGATGGGTCAGTATCTCAAAGTTCTTCCATAGCTGAATCGCTTCTTTCTGGAGGTCGTTGATCTTGATGCTCAACAGGCATATGATTTCTCGACCTCGCTATTTCATTTTTTTTTTTATTTCTTATTTTCAGTAGGATATAGGTTTTATTGTTTGGTTTCTGTAGTTTATGCTTGTCGGAAATACTGTGATTTATCAAAATATTGGTGCTAAGAAAAAATTGTAGTGAAAAGAAACATAAAGCCTTGTTTGTAAAAATTGTATTCAAACTGCCAGGAGGGGCATATTAATCAACAGTTTGTTAAAACTATAAGTATGACAAAGAACTGTTCAATAAAACTACTCTTAAATTTACTAGGAGTAATTGAAATTATAAAAATTAAGTTAATAGAAAGGTTTATACATAAGAGTAATGCTATATAACTAAGTTTTTCTTAACGGACATTATACTTTCGCGTCAATTTCTAGAAAATATAACTCTTCTGTGACCGAGTTTCATTCGGGTGCAGGTAACTCCATCTTGGATTTAGATGCAAAGGAATTGTAAATGCATCATTTACATTCATTGAAGTTTTAGCAACTTGAATAGCTTATGCGCAATTGCAAATGCACATGTTCTATAGGGTTGGGCAATTTTATACACGTGTTAAGCAAATGCTTATCAGTCATTAGCACAAAATTAAGCAAATGTTATCAGTAACACTAGCATAAACCTTCAGAACCCTAAGCAGCTGTGCATTTCAAATGCCATCATTGTTTTGAAATTTTACTCACCCTCATGTCGTCACATTACCTTGGTCATAACATAATCCTTCTAGATATCCCACAGGCCGCAGTCATGAATTCGTACTACTGATGATTATTATCACAACCTAATATAGAAATGATCATATAATGCACTGTTGTCTGCAAGATACACAAATTTTAAATGATGGAAATAGTTGCAAGTCATAAAATAAAACATACTATAAACCCTAATGTCACTGGATTGTCAAAACAACACAATTGGGGGATATAATATAACAACCACCCCCCTGCATTGTCATATTGATCTCTAACGCAAATGTAAAATTTCCTTTTTCTTCAATACAACATATATACAACACTTGCAGTCTTGAGTTCCGGCATAGTCTCAGGTTGATCGAGTATCAACTTCAAAAACTTCTAGATGCTGACTCTAAACAGATATTTTATGTACCGCCATCTATTGTAACTCATATGATGAAAAACAGAAACCAAGTCTTCCATCATTTGTGGATTTCAACTCAAGCTTCTGAAAAGGGCTGCAAAGGGTCCATATATTTTTCCTTAAAAGCCTTTCTAAGGGTGTAAGTAAATCAATTAACAGGGATAACAGAAAAAGTAAACATTGATCTGAAAAAGCACATGCATAAGAAATAATTAGGTGTCCAAATGAGCCTGTTTAATACTAGAAAACAATTAGGGCTAGGCTTAAAAAAAAGCAGCCCATTTTTAAGTCAGCCTATTTTGGCCCAGCCCTATTCAGCATTAGCACCAAATCAGGCGAGAGCTGGGCTGAGCCCACCTTTTTTTCGTTTCTTTACTTAAGTGGTTAATTCTGTCCCTAATTCCCTATGCCTAAATTTTTCTCAAGTCGTATCAAGTGTAACTGACCCAAAACTTAAATTAGGTTATTCTAATTTACTTTTAAAAAAAATATTTGCTTGTAATTTATGGTGTTATGTAGATAAAAATACTAAAATAGTTCTACAGGAGAAAGTTATTTGGGGGTTTCAATGGAAAAAAGGGTGAAGACTTATAGGACTTGGTCGTACTAGAAAATTTAAGCCATTTAAACAGGGCTTGCTCAGCCAAGGCCTAAAATCGAAGGGCTTAAGCAGGCTGGGGTCCGGCCAACCTATATCAATAGCTTTAGATATAAATAACAAATGGACTACCTGAAAACATACTGCAACAAAGCTGAAGCACTGGGATCAAAAAATAAACTAAAGGGCAAAATAAGAGAAAAGCACCTGCTATTGGGATCAAAGTAGAACCCACTGATAGAGCCATCACTACAAGAAAAGCAGACGTAGTAAAAGCCAGCTATAGTCAACCCACAATCTGTCCCAACATTCACAAAGTACTGCTCTTTCCATCTCTGCAATAATGGAGTTAAGGAAATAGGCAATATTTTGAGTTCAGATAAATTGAATTCATTTAAAAATTTCATTCTTCATACAGTCAAAATCAAGTTACCATAAAAATGTAAGGATAGTTGCTCAGGTCCAAAGACTTGCCACCGTCAACTTCCACTTGGGCCTGAAAAGTATGAAATTCATTAAAAACAGCACACAGGATGCATATGACACCATATGACCAGAAAGTCTGCGTTACTACCAGTAGTGGAGTAAAAGATGGAAACTTTGTCCAGTGCCTTATGTCATCCTCTGGTCTGGATAAACAAAAAAATATGATAAAGTTCATCAAAGCATAGAGGCTTTGCCTATAGATAATAGATCTCCGGCAATATAAAAATATCTGTACTAGCACGTGTTTTATCAATATGAATAGTAGGATACATGCACAAACAAGAGTAATTTCACACTGAAACATACGTTGCTTCCCATTTGCCAGTGAAGAAAGTATAATTCTTGGTATCAACAATCTCCCCTTCCCAGAATGTTACTACCTGAGAAAATAATTCAAGACAAGTGAATGACACAGTGATATTTCTTTCTGTCCAAAACTATACAATCAAGGTATACAAGGTAAAATCTTTCAGAAAGCTTCTTTGATAAGGCCCAAGAATAAACTTGTACTGATAAAAATAACCATGTAGGACAGATTTGAATCAGGGAAAGTATAAGAATACTGCAATCTCAATTGAAGTTGCATCATAGAGAAATCCTACTGGACATGTTATAACCTATAATACCAACCATGAAACATCCTTGTGGTTTATTGTAGGAACACATATCGGCCAAAACAAGTATAGAATATAATACAAATAGCAAATTAGGTTCTGCCAAAACATATTGACAAAATAAATAATTAGAGTCTAAATTGTGACAAACAGTAATTGACACAATCACACAATAAATAATTCAAATGAAATTTGAACAGAAATTCAAGTATAATTGCTAAAGGAATAAATTGGTCAATCATGCAGGTAGTAGAATCTTGATTTCTTTTATATATTGTTGTTAAAAAAAGGACGGAACAAAAACGAAATTGCTTACTGGTGTGTCTGCCATCGGAACATTCAGAGCTTCCATGGTGCCACATAGATACCCATGTTCAAGGTCACATCCTTGTATACGCACATTTACTCTCCATGCTTCATCCTTTTGTAGGCTAGATACGTTCTGGGTACCTGAGAAGGCCTGTGAAATATAATTGCCTTAAGTGCATATTGAACATTCAATTCATCCAAAAAGATATACTGGCTGAAAGATGTAAATTAAAACTCAGTGATTAACAAGTTTAAGTTGCTTCGCCAAGACATTATTTCTTATTTACATCCATTTATGATTTTGTCAGTACTTCCTGATTCTTGAACATTGCAGTGAAGGGACTCAAGTAATAGCAAAAGGAACCAATTATATCCGTTACAAAAGAAGGAAGTTTGCGGTTATTGTAGCAAAAGCAATTTATGGTATCATCAATGCCCGCAACATTCAAATTATGAACTTATAAGGCATCACTAATGCAAAAATGGCTATTGGTTCCTAATTTACAACTCGGAACTCTTGTGCTCTACTAATAGCTGTTAAGTAATATGAGATTGAGGAATCTGTAAATTCTAACCTGCTAAGAACTTCAAAAGGAAAAAAAAAAATACCATACTATATATTTGATTCGATCCCTCATAGCTTTAAAAGGTAGAAAGGGAAGCCATGGGGAAAAAATTGCTGCTCACTAAACTTTATCTATTCGCAGTCTAGGCGAAAGATGAAGTCAAATCTACTATTTTTTGAGAAGTAAGATCAATTTACTCAGTCAACGTCCATTTCCTCTTTTCACCTCTCCTTAAGCTCGGTTAATACAAACAGAAGTTCACTTAAGGAAACCTAGACTTAACTCACTATCATATCGGCTTTAGTAATTTCTTCTTGGCTAATATCCTACATTAAACGATCTTCGTCATCGGTGCCAATCGTAAATGTGCTCAGTCAATATTACGCAGTCGATTACATGCACCCATATAAATAGTCATCACCACATGCAAGTCCTAATTGCCAATTTCAAGCAAATTAACATTTAGATTAAATCCGGAACCACAATTGACACCGTTATTATGTAGAGATCTCAAAGAAGAGTAAGGTCTAGTAATTTCATAACCTGGACCCTAAAGAAACATTCGGAGAAAAAGAACCGAAAAGACTAATTTACCTTGAACAAATGAACCTAAATTCTTAAGCAAATTGTTCGATTTCCTTCAAAAGTTCCTCATTTTTCATATGATTCAAAGGAGGCATCAAAATGTGAAAATGAAAATAAGAAACGTACCTGGCCAACGCTTAAAAGTGTGCAAGCTTGGAATGAAGTCTGGCCTGAATTTGCGCCTCCAGAAACAGTCAAACAAAAACGAAAATATTACCGCGGATAATAATATACCGAAATCCAAAACAACAAAAAAATAATAAAAATGAAAAACAGAAAATGCAGTCTCAAGAATTGCAACATGCGATCAAGAGAAAGAAATGAATGGAAGAAAATACAGATACCTGAAACCTGAGATGGAGTGGAACTCTCCAAAACTCTCACAGGCATTTTCAAACTGATCCGATCAATTTTCTTGAAAATGATGAAAGCTCGAATGTGGAGAAATTGCACACTGGAGCACCGCCAACAGCCGAAAGGTTCAACTTCAATGGAGGTCCCGTCTTCAATCCTTCTTCGTAACTTAAGACAGCGAAGAAGAAGATGGTATGCAATAACCCCGCTATTGTAACATGTAGTGTAATTGTACAAGCCCAAGTTTCTCGCAAGCCCAACTTCACCTTATTTAGATCGTTTTACATTTTCTTTTAAAAAAATTTATTTAAGAGAACCATAATTTCGGAAATTAGTCTCGCCAATCATAAATTTATCAACAGATCAGTCTGCTTTAAGCAAATCCATTGACTATACTGTTACTTTTTATTCAACTTTGGTCAATGCTTTGATGCAACAAGTGGAAAAGTTGTGATACGTAATAATAATATGTTATAATATATTTATTGTATGTTAATTTAGAATAATTTATTATATTTATATTTGTTACACTTGACATTTACTTTGAAGAGAGTGATAAAAAGATAAAATAAATTAATTTTTAAAAATGATTTTGAAATCTAATTTATGGAAGTCATTGTCAAAAATTTTTTAAAAAAATTTTAAAAAATTATTATAAAAGGAGAAAAGTGCTTTGCTTAATCAAAAATGTGTTTGTGAGTTTATATTATAAGAAAGTTGTTAGACACTTAAAAAAATCTATTTATATGAATGATTATGTTAAATTAACAACATAAAATAAATATGGCCTTAAGAGTTATTTTAATTGCATTGTGCAAACAGAAAGAAATAAAAGGAAATAACACATAAAGATATTTATAAAAATAAAAAATAAAATATTTAAAAAATTAAAGATAAATTAAGAATAATAATTTAAAATGGAAAAGCTTGATATTTACAAAAGAGAAAGTAAAATATTAACAAAAATAGAGATAAACAAATGAGGTAAAATATTTATAAAAAAATAATTTCATTAATACATTAAAATATTTACACAGTTGAACTTAATTAAGGAAGTGACTAAATACTTAGGTACTCTATAATAAGAATCAAAGTCTATAAGAGAAGAAAATAAAAGATAACTTAATTTCCTAAATAATCTAAAAATTGGTTGAAGTGTTTAAATTAGTAAATCAAGTAAAATTCTCTAACTTGCACTTCTAATTTTTCCTCTTTTCTATTTTTTATTTGATTTTTGAAAGTAATAATTTTGAAATTTTATTTTTCTTTGTTAAAAAAAAAAGATGCGCACGACAACTATAAGAAAAAATAAAAAATAAAAATCAACTAATGCTTGTGCATAAACATATATAACAAAAATCAGTCATAAAATAAAGCATATTATAGTCAAGTGCACAATGTAAAAATCATGAGTCTCGATCAATGCACTTACCTCCTTTAAAACTAGCTTTCCATCACAGAATAATTTCCAACATAACCAAAAAAAAAAAAAAAAAGTGCAGCACTGCACTTCCAATTCGTGGCTTGTGGCAAATCCTACGCCCATGTAAAATTTGCATAATGATTCATCCTTGCCATTTGAATTGTGAAGCAACACATTGGCTTCTTAATATTTCAATATTCTTTTTTCTCCAATTTCTTCCCCCTCTTCTTGTTCTATAAATCTCCCTCTCTTTTTTCTCTAAAAATTGGCCTCCTTGTCCTCTGTAGCTCTCTCTTGTTCTCTTTCTATTGCTTGCCTCCTCTCTTCTTTAACCAAGAGCATCTAGTCTAGTGCCCTATCTAATTCAAGCCAACTTGATTATATTAGGATAGGCTCAAATAAAAAGTTTACAAATTTATTGGGTCAGAGTCTCATAGTTGGATTAGGGCAGGGGTCAAGTCTTAAGTTTGTTCACTACTTGGATTGCCTCAACCCAATTATATATTTTTATTTTTAAAATATTATTTTATAATTTAAATTAATTTTTTAATTTAAATAAAATTTTAATATATTAATTAATTTCAAATCTTAATCCTTTTCATTCCAAATCTTAATTTTGATTCATTTTATTATTTTCACCTTCAAATATTAATTTTTCTATTTTCTAAAAACTGTTTTTATTAATTAAAAAAATATTTTTGTGAATAAAAACTATACAAAAATAAAGATAGACTTGGTTTAGCTCGATTGAATTCAATTTGGTTTGATTACTTACCAGTTTGGGTTTTAGGTATATTCAAATCTGGTCTGACTCAATCCTTAATCACTCGTATTCTAACCACCCTCTTTTATAGTAAAAATTAGAGTTTTTCTAAGAGAATTTTTAAATTGCCTAATAATTCTTTCCTATTATTTCCTTTTGGGAGTTTCTTATTTCATTTTGCCTTGTTTTTCAATAAAGGAAGTTTTCCATTTTATTTCCTCTTCCTTTTTCCATTATTGATTTTTCCATTTCCAATTATTCTATTCTTTGGGAGTTTCCAATTTTCATTTTGCCTCACTTTTCAAGAAAAAATGAGAGAAATATTTAGCATTTTATTTTAAAATTTTAATTATTAACTCAATAAAATTAAAATGAACTAAAACAAAAATGCATGATTATGCTGACTAAAAATTAAATTAAAAGGACTTGAAAGTAATAATAACTCAAAATAAAATTGACATTAACCGCAGTTAAAAAAAACTTAAAAATACAGTGTTAGTTGTATTATTTTTTTGAAATGTCTGAACAAAATACAGTGTTCATAATATTTTAATTTTAATATTTTTAGACTTTATTCATGAAACCCACATTTTTTAAAATTTTTGTTTACCCCTTATATTATTTATTTTTAAATAATCCTCATAAAAACACTAATTTTCAAATTTTGTTAATTCACTTTTGTGTTTATTTTATTTATCAATAATTCTCCAAATCCATAATTATATCTTTATTTCTAATTTATAAATTAATTTTGGGAGGGTTATTGAGAAATAAGAAAATATAATAGGTAATTGAAAAACTCAAAGCAAACTCCGGATTTTTCGACCAATTCAATTTTACTTCTCTCCCCATTTTCACTCAAAATTTTACGTGGAATTTAACGATCTATGAAGTTAAATGCCAACTTTAAATGTGAATGGATTGTGTTAAATAAATGAATGAAAGAAAATTCGGTTAAATCTGGTGTTATATTTTGAATGAATTATGTCATAAAAAGATAAAGTTGGATCATTAGAAAAAGAAAAAGCGAGTAGCATGATCTAACTTTAAATAAAAAATGAAATTAAAAATTTTGGAAACTAAAAGTGCCTAAAATACAATTATGCCTATCAGTATATTCTATAATGTTCATAGGGTTGATCCGATCCGATCCGATTTTGTACATGAGGCATTCAATTGATATATTAATTTTGATAACTTTTCGGTCTTCCCATCTTATTCTATGGGCTAATTGGTTTGGATCAGGCCAATCTTGGCCGGGAAAAAAGTTCTAAATCTCCGCCAAAATTATTACAAAATTTAATTTAAAATATGGTTAACTTCTACGTTTTAATTTTCTACTTTTGGAAAAGATTCGAGAGCTTAATTATACCAAACATAAAGGGTTTTAGAGTCCTCACCAATTAACCTAGACTCATACACAGTATTTGTAATTTGGGGTTTGAAAAGTTTAAAAATTAAAATCCCTAGTTTGGTATTAGTTTTTTTAAAAATTATTTTTATGGTACAATAGAACCCCATTAGCTCAAAAATGGAGAAAAATATTAAATTTATTCTTAACTTTTATACTTTATAACAATTTAGTTTGTCACAAATTTTTAATAACAAATCAATTCTTCAAAATTTTTATTTTATACAAAATTAATCTCTTATTAATCCAATCAAAGAGATTGGTTTTGTACATATTTTAAATTTGTGAGAAAATTATTTGTTATGATTAATTTGTGAGCGATTAAATTATTATAAAGTGTAAAAGTGATGGACTAATTTTATATTTTTTTCTTCAAAAAGTTGATTTTAAATCGAATTAACTACATTATAGCAAAATTTACAATTCAAATAAAAGTTTTTAAATATAATCACTAATTTTGTTAAAAATTAAATTTGAAAATTACATTTGTACAATTCTGAGCTTACCAGCATCTACCCAACACTCATAAAATGGGAATATTTAGATTTGGGTTTTTTCATCTATATATCTGTTGTCTCAACAAAATCTATCTACCAATATATATAGTACTGTCTTTCTGTAATTGTAAAATTAATTATGCGGGTGTAATTATTATCTATCTACCAATATATATAGTACTGTCTTTCCGTAATTGTAAAATTAATTATGCGGGTGTAATTATAATGCAATACTCTGAAAAAAGACATAAAAATAATGAAATATCAAAATATGTTCACAGTATGCTAAGTTAAAATAATTGATTGTTTTTACATTTAGATCCCAATATTTTTAGATTTTTTTTTGAAGCCTAAAACTTTTTACAGCATTTTCAATTTGTCCATCTACTTTTTATTTTTAAATATATGGTGAAGGTGAAGAGATATTTTGGAGTAGGCAAGTGGTTAGAACTTAGAACATTAAAAAGAAGAAAGTGCAGTGACAGAGCCACCATCGTCCTCGTGCGCTCACGCACTTTGTTACGGCGGTCAAACCATAATCCCTTCCCTACATTTACGCCATTTCATGAGGGACGTGTCCCTCATTTTATATCCCATTTCCCCCTCTTCACTCCCTCCTTCCTTATCACACCCACCCCACCACGCGTTCACCTCCTTCTCTCTCTTTATATAGAAAACCCTTACATGTCTCTCTTAATATGGAGAATTGCTTTAGAGGCGTACATATACATATACATATATATATGTATACTCTCCTCTCCGCCTCTACCTGTCCTCCAAGTGCTTGACAAATTTCCCCACTGTGTTCGAAAACTATGGACGATTTGCTGTGTGATGAGACGTGGCTTTCGAGGTCTGCGAGTACCCACCACGATTATTGCCATGATGGCCCTAATTTTACACCCCTCACGTGTAGTGGCTGTGGTGACTTTAAGTATGAGAATCAAGAGTTTGAGCAGGTTTTTGCTGTGTGCCTCGAGAAGGAGATTTCTCTCCTGCCTGAACCTAATTACGTCCAGTACCTCCATTCCAACGATTTGATTTCTGCTAGGCTTAGAGTAATCCAATGGTTTTTCAAGGTTAGTACTTATTTGAATATCTTTTAGGGTTTCAAACTCAAAACACTAAACAAACTTTATTTTTCCAATGTTGTTTAGTAGGGGTTGGAGCATATACATTTGACAACCTTAACTTTTTCAATTTCCTGATTAATTTGTCCTCTTTTTGCAGTGTAGAAGTCGCTTTAATCTTTCTTTTGAGACAGTCTTCTATGCTGCCAATTATCTAGACCGATTTATATCTATTTGTCAATTCAATGTAAGGATTGCCTAATTTCTTAAGTGCTGAATATACAGTTTATTCTCAAGCAAACCGATATCCCTAAATTGTTATGCGTATCTAATCTTCAGAAATTATTAGGTTAACAAGGAGCTTAGAAACTAACAATTTAATAGCATCTCTCTAACTCATATATGTTAATTAAATTCTTTTGGAGTATAACTGATTAATATTAAAACCAACAATTGTATCTAGTTTGTTAGTTTAGTCATTTATCTTTATATTACTTAGGGGTTAGATTGCAGATGATTACTTTGGTCACAAAAGTTAAGATTGAACGTTGTGTATACCAGGATTGGAAATATTGGATGGTTGAACTGGTGTCCGTTACATGTTTATCCATTGCGATAAAGTTCAATGAGCTCTCGCAATTTTCCTTGCAAGAAATTCAGGTGATTGTTGTATCTGCCATTACTTCATACCAATTAATTAATATATATATATATATATATATATATATATATATATTTGAGGATACTTTGAAGTTCTAGAAAAATTTACATTGGAATTTTCAAAGAGAGAAGGACACAGTTAATTTTGAACTCATATTCAAAAAAATCTCTTGATTAAGTAGTGAGCTTCACTTGTTGTCTTTTTGGAAATCTAGTCTAAATTTTTCGAGAACTTCAAAGGATCTCAATCCAGATATCCACATGAATATTGAATGCTCAAGTTTGTGTGGCGTTTGCTTGAAAATAATGAAGATGGAGGACCTGGACTATTCATATCAATCAGACACGATCTTGAGAATGGAGCTAATACTGTTAGAAGCACTAGGGTGGCGACTTAACACTGTGACGGCTTATTCAATCGTAGAGACAGTAGGCTGCAATATTCAATCCTTGAGACCTCATCTTTATGAGAAGCTTTCTTCACGAGTCACTGAACTGCTTCTTCAAGCTACTTTAGGTATGTTGTAAAATTATGATATATACACTCTTTGCTATCCAGTGGACTAATTTAGATAGATCCAATTTATGAGAGTATGAGCCGTTCATGAATAAACACAATTGAGAGGTAGATTTTAATCAAAGTGTGACATAATTATATGTTTATTTGAAAGTAATTTAATTAAATATAAGTTGGATCTATTTAGCAATATTGATAAAGTTGTTATTTACAATGCGATCTATATGTAGATTGATCACGGTAGTAGATATAGAAATGCTGTCCGTGCTGTAAAATTCTACATAAAGAGGGTATCCCTCCATCTATATATTTCTCCAAATTCTTGCAAAACATGGTTTATTACCCAAATGACTGTGATCTAAACGATACTCCTTGCAATTATGACTTAATGGGTTAAATTAATAGCCCTTAATAGCCAAAGCCAAAAAAGAAATAACAAAGCAAACTGGGCGACTGGGGTCCTTCAATTGGAAGTTACATTAAGCGCCTAGTCTTAAACAGAACAATATGTACTTAATATGTATTTGATACTTGTAGCAGATGTGGCACGACATTTCAAAATTATTTTTGGACACTATATCATGTTGTGTTAGGGTTGATATCATGTATTGCCATGTATCTGTAACAATATTGTTAGATTATGGGTAGCAAGGGATGATGCTATATTGTGTTCTATGTATTCTACAAGTCGCAGATCAGAAAATGTTGGAATTTAGGCAAAGCATTGTTGGCATATCAGCATTATGGTGCAGTATAAACCAGCTATGTCCACCGATGTCAGATTTCATTGCTTATATAATGAGACTCTTCAATCAAAGTCAGAAGGTTACAATATATTATATTATACTTCAGATTGTGCTATTTAGTTGAATGTAACATATATAATTTACTGTTTTTAATATAAGGTTATTTTCTTGTTGCAGGATGATCTCATTGAGTGTCATAAGATCATGGAAATTACAACAACTTTAGCGGGCTGTGGACATTACAATTACCACCCTTCTAGCCCAACCACCGTACTGTTGAAGGAATGAGTAGTACTATACATGAAGGTTCCATTGTTTAAGCCTCGTGGCCCAGGCTTTAGTCTAAGATATATATTCGGAGTGAGAAGAAAGGAAGAACAACGTTTGATAGGTCTAAATCAAACTTTTTTCTTTGAGCTTTTGCACCCTCTTTAATTTAAATATTTCCTATTCAAAGCATTACTTTGTGTTTTTTTAATTTGTAGTTCATGTTTGTTATCATCGTTCATCTCAGAGAGAAATAGGTGCTATATATGTTGCATTATCAGCATTGGCAAGCAGAAGGAGATTATGAATATGTCAATGTGAAGAAAATCTTGAATATTGAAAAGAAGATTAACATATGTTATAAGGCCTGATTATCCCAAAATTATATATATATATATATATATATATATATATGTGTGTGTGTGTGTGTGTGTGTGTGTGTGTGTGTACACTGCTGTGAGAAGTGTTAAATATGTCATATATACAATTGTCCCAACTTGTTTTCCCTTGAAGGCTAACAGTTCTACTGAGTTTTTTAAGGCCACAAATTCATCAGCCCTTCACTGAAGTAGAGATGCTAATGTTGCAGTTAAAAACCATGTTAATTGGAGTATTGCTTTTCTCTTGCTTGTTTTCTTGATGTTTCCATGGAAGATAAATCAAACGATATCACTGGCGACACAAGCATATGCAGTTATAATTCTATTGCCAGCGTTAGAACTGTGTTATTTAACCAAAAAAAAAAAAAAAAAAAGTCTGAAGGCCTTACTAATGGAGAGAGTATAATGATAAGAAATAAGAGTTGAACCCTTGGTATTAAATTTACACTTATCTTGAAATTTTACTCTAAATTGGAGGGTACATAACAATTAGAGGTATGAAAAGAAATAAACATTATATGAAATTTACTTTCACACTGAATTGGAGGATACATAATAACTAGAGGGGTAAAATTTTAGGTGTAATTTTTCCAAATATTATACTAAAACGGAAAGAAGTTTGGACTTGGAATTTGAAACTAAATAACTACAATAAAAAATTATTTTAAAGATTATAAATATGGACTAGATTTATATGTAATTGCTTTTATTTTGTTATATTGTTTTTTTTATTAAAATATAACAAATATTTGGTTAATCAATAATAGTGCCTAATTTAATTTAAGAAATAATTTTTTGCATTCATGATATCATTGGATAATAAAATATTTATTATATTTTAAGTGAAAAATAACATATATGAATTTTTGTCCTATAAATATATCTTAGCAAGTAATTAGAGGAGGCTTCAAACTTTGTACACATATTCAAAAATTAAAATCAGAGACCAAAATAATTAGCAAGAAGAAATGACCTATGAATAATATGTCCTAACTTCCAAGACAAAAATCTTTTAAAATAAATTAAATTTACTCTTAAAAAATATAAAATAACTTTTAAATTTAAAATCCTTTAAATTTATGAACCTGAAGTGTAATTATGCTAAAAAAAAAAAAAACCTCAAACAAGCATACCATCTCATTACCCTTGGTGGGCCATGAGTATTGGACGGCCAGATATCTAAAGTACACTGTACACACAGGGAAGCAATCTCGAGCCTCAGCCACAAAAATAAAGTGAATCAAGAAAATTAAAAAAAGAAAGAAAGAAAAGGAAACAGTGGTGGATAAGCTAGAGGCGATGCAGAAGCAGAAGTTGAAGTGTTGGTTCTGAAGAATAAAAACCAAAAAGAAAGAGAAGAAGCCATGGCTGCTTCATCGACAGTACTATCATCGTCTCTTCTCCCACCAACAACTTCACCAAATATTACTAATTCTCAGCGCCGACAATTCTTCTTCCTCCCGAATCCTTATCAGAATCGTATAGTTCACAAGAAGAACCATCGAATTTCCTTCAGAGTCCAAGCGGTGAAGGCCCCACCTGGTGTATGTTCTTCATCTTGCTGCTTCTTACTGTCATTTTAGCTGTTTCTGTCTTCTTAGGTTTAATTAGGTTATTCCTAATAACTCACCTCAGATTGCCCAGTGGAAATTTGCATTCTAAAACATTATTAAATAACAAAGAACTCGGGTGTCTTCAGGTGGAATTCCCAAAAGTGGAGCCTCAATTTAGGGCTCCATTTCTGGGATTCACAAAGACAGCAGAGATATGGAACTCTAGGGCATGCATGATTGGAATAATTGGAGTCTTCATTGTAGAATTGGTGAGTATTGTAATTCTTTCGTAGATATGATAGGGATTTTACGAACATTTAAGCATGATTGATTTCTGAGCTGGGTTGTTGTGTGATTGTGGTATTAATTTTCAGATACTAAACAAAGGAATACTTCAGGTGATTGGAGTTGATGTTGGGAAAGGTCTTGATCTTCCTCTCTGAGGGCTATCTTTGCTTTCCATAACCTTATTTTCCATATACTCACTCAGGAGTTCTCAAGAATATAAAAAGAAAGTGAGTTCTCAAGAAGGCCAATGTAATTCCATTTGTGAGATTGTGAGGCAGTAAACGGTTTCAATTAAACTAATGCACATCCATAATTGAAATCTTTCACTACAATGCTGAACTAAAGCAAAGGTGAAATATGATCTTTCCAATATCCATTTTATTTTTCTATCGACTTGAAAAGAGAAAGAAGTAAAATATTAATTGAGAAAAAAAAAATGTATGGAGTTATATTTCTTCCCACTCTTTCTCATCTCGTCTTCTCTCATTTTCTTTTTCAATTAATTAAAAAAGGTTTTAAATGATCCAAATTGATTGCATCATATTATATACTTTACTATGATTGTAATTATGTTATTATAAAGCAAAATGATAGTAGCGCCAAAATGCGACTTTCGTCACTGATACTACCAACGAGAAGAGTATTATACAGTCTCTTATTTTTATATTATACAATAATTTAGTTTTCATAAATTAATTATGATAAATTAATTTTTTAAATATTTTATTTTATATAAAATAAGTCTCTTATTAATTTAAATAAAAGAATTAATTTTGTACAAAATTAAATTTGTAAGGGACTGGTTTTGTATAAATTTATATTTGTGAAAAATTTAATTATCATAATTGATTTATGTAAAACTAAATTATCACAAAATACAAAAGTAATGTGATTAATTTTTCACTTTTCTCTCCTACCAACTATGAAAGTCCATAATATCTACAATGTATAAAGACTCTAAACCAACTTAAAAAGTAATCCTAGTACTAGTAATAGAAAAACTTTGCCTCTTAAACATTGCATATGTGAATCATTATAATGATGACATGATTTTTCTTTATTAAAGATATGATGTTGGGCTAATTATACACTTTTTACTTATAGATCATAATAAGGAGAAGGGACTGATGTCATAGTACATGAAAGGGAGTGTGTTGAATAAATGACATACAATCGCTAAGATTAGTTTTATCTTTATCCATGATAAATAACATAATCAATGTATGAGAAATTAACAATTTTTGTGTATTATGATTTATTTAACCATAAAGTAAAGTAATATCAAATGAGCCAAGTGAGAGAATGTAAGATTTAAGTTGCCCCAAGTAATATTGATTCAATATTTAATTGCTTAAATAAATAATTAAATGAACTAATTTCTAATTGTTTAATTGAGAAGTAATTTCCTTATGTTTATATGTAATTAACCACTTCATGAGAATGGTTAATAGAATATATAATAACTTGAAATTTGAAATTATTAAATGATAAATGTTATCAAATAATTATGATCATTATTTGATAATAAATGTTTATTTAAAAATTGGTTCATGCCTATAAAAGGAGTTACATGTTCTCTTTTAATTCATCACTAATGCGCATGTAAATTAAAAAAGGTTAAGAGATAAAATCATAGTTTTGTTCTCACTCTCAATTCTCATCTAGAAATCTAAGTGTTTATGCCTATTGAGTGATAGATTAGTATATGATTTCTTTTTTAATTTGATAATATTGAATATTGTATAGCATGTGAAAAATTTATGAATTCCCAATAGCTAGAAAACTATAACTGATTGATGAGTTCTATCATTAGGTTTAGTTAAGAAAAACTTACATTAAGCTAAATAAAAGTTGTGCCTTTTGCTTTTTTTTTATTTGGTTTACAACATAAGAAACATTTGTGTTTAATTTCATTTTTTGAACTATTATTTGAAAGACACCTTGTTCATGGAAATAACTTAAAAGACACCTTTCAAAATTCTTGTGTATATCAATATTCTGTAATATCTAGAGAGCACTTAATTATATAGCATTATTATCTCTTTACTAAACTTCCTATAAAATTAATAGATTTATCGAGCAGTTGATTAATATGCAACTCGTTGCAGCTTTAATACCATTTTACAAACAAGGCTAGATTTCGTTTTACATCATGATTTCAATTTTTTCTGAGCACCTGTATCTTAAAAAAAAATCATAATATTTCCTTGGGCTCAGAAAGAAGAAAATCACAACATCGTAAAACCATATGACACCCCAATTAAAAATAAAATCTCATAATACATTCAAACTAGAAAAAGTGCAATAAAAAAAACAAAAACTATGCAACCCGCAGAAGATTATGCTTAACAATCTCCAACTAATAGGTCGGAGGTCCAACTAAAATCAACGACCTCCAGAGAGGTGCGATTCAGCTATCGAACTTTGAGTGAAGCACCCGTCCATGGAAGATGATGGAACGAACGTTGCAGAGTCGTGAAACTTTTGATGATCCCCAAATGAAAACGCAGAAGTAGGAGATAAGCTCAGTGAAGACAGTACAGGCAACGGCATATCCCAATTCAAGTACTGCACAATTTGACGCATGCTTGGCCTACCCGAAGCCTCAGAATTCGAACACAGAAGCCCAAGTTTCAA
Source organism: Delonix regia (assembly GCA_037074485.1). Classification (NCBI taxonomy): domain Eukaryota; kingdom Viridiplantae; phylum Streptophyta; class Magnoliopsida; order Fabales; family Fabaceae; genus Delonix; species Delonix regia. The sequence goes on from CM073459.1 coordinate 6,092,868, forward strand.
CACCAACTCTACCTCCTCTACTCTATACTCTGTTCCTAAATTCTCATCCTTCGCCTCGATGATCTCTCCCCTATTCCATAATCCGAAAACCCAATCCACCAAAATGACACTGCCATCTTCACTTCCTTGCTCTATAGGCCTTCTTCCGCAGGCAACCTCAAGTAGAAAAGCACCAAAGGCAAAAACATCGGATCTTGTCGTGGCTCTCCCTGTTCTTATCTGCTCTGGAGCCAGATACCCAAGAGTCCCGACCACATGCGTAGTCTGAGGATCGCTCCCATGGTCGTATAATCTTGCAAGACCGAAATCTCCTAATCTTCCATTTAACTCTGAATCTAGAAGAATATTGCTCGCTTTTATGTCTCTGTGAACCACCACTTGCTCCCATTCTTCGTGTAGATAGCACAATCCCGAAGCTACCCCTTTGATGATATTGAATCTTTGTGTCCAATTCAGTGTCACTCTGGGGTGGTTATAGAGGTATTTATCAAAGCTTCCATTTGGCATGAAGTCGTAGACTAAGAGAAGCTCTCCTTTTCGCCTGCAGTAGCCCAGAAGAGGGACAAGGTTTCGGTGGCGAAGACGACCAATGCTAATGATTTCTGCTACGAATTCCCTCATACCTTGTTGGGATTCATGGGACAATCTTTTCACAGCAACCTCAAGTTTCGAATTTGGCATTGTCCCTTTGTACACCTTGCCAAATCCACCTCTACCCAGAAGCTCTGTCTCTCTGAATCCCTTTGTGGCGAAGTAGAGATCTTTGTATTTGAACCTGTAAGGACCATAGTCTTGCTCCCACTCTTCCAGAATCTCAGAAAATCTCCTTTTCCTTTTTATGTAGTAAACTACAGATAGACTCACCAGAACAATAAAACAGAGCGCAAACAGAGGTAACCCAATTGGCAGAAACATTGATTGTTCTTTTTCACTTAGTCGAGGTAGCTTTGGGAGTTCAGAGATTACGAGGTTTTGAGCCTCCCCATTGAGCTTGAAGCTCCAACCAAGAACATAGTGTAAAGCAACGAGTGACCCAGTGGAACATGAGAATCCAACATAAATGGGATTGCTTAGAATCCGAGAAAGATCTTGGGACAACGTTACCAATGGAGTTTCGGGTTTGTTAAGGTCAACTGGAGCTAGTGTGACATTAATTTGCTTCTTGCCTGCATCATAATCCACCCACAGTTGCATTTGAAGGCCGCTGATAAGGCTCAAATTCTGAAACCGATCACCTCTGAAATAATATCCTGCAGGAGTAGAATTAGCTGACTTCAAGTCGTTAATGTCGATTCCGACATGATTATCATTGATATCTCCAAAGTCCATGCTCTGGACGGTGTCGAGTTCTACGGCGAAAACATGGTTTGTGGGCTTGCCATTGCTGGTCTCGTTGAAGAGGCCGAGGTATTGGGTGGAAGCAGCACCTTGAAGCGATTTTGTTGGGGAGATTACAAAAGCCATTCCATGACCACTTAAAGTTGGATAATGAGGTCTAATGGCGAAAACGAAAGTGGTAGAGAAAGAAGAAGAGTTTTTGAACACAAATGGATAGGGGTAGAATGCATGACCTGATTCTAGCTTGGTTTCATTGGTGAGTTGGAGTATGCCATTGGAAGTGACGGAAGACAGACCGTCCGTGGTTAAGTTAGCTGATTGGAACCCATTATTAAAGATGAAACTTGTATCTTCAGTACTCACTACGGCTATTGTTGTGACCACCAAAAGCACCATGGGCAAAAGCTTCACAAACGTCATATCTGCCACAAAATCAAAGTCTTCTTCAAGCTCTCTGCTTTATGTATCTTTGGGTTTTATCAACTTTAGAACATTATTATTTATACAGAAAATCAGAGTTACTTTTTTTGTCAGCCACTTAAATGATATCCAGTGAATAAGTAGTAGAGTTGTCAAAGTGGGCTAACTTGACTCACTCAAGTTGACCCTCTGAGTTAGTGAGTTAAACGAATTAGGGTTTAACCCATTAGGTGGACTAGGTTAAGATTGAAAATTTCAACTCACCCCACTTAGTGTTCAATCTCAACCCACCCCATTTGGTGGGTTAAGCGAGTTGACTCGTTTAACCCATCAAAAAATTAAAAATAAAAAATTATAAAAATTCAAATATGACTTTCTTTAAGTATATGTCTTGTTTAATCAATCAATTTCTATATAAATATAAATAACAAAAAAACTAACTAAATAAAAAGCAAGTTTCAACGGATTAAAACAAGTAGAGTAATTCAATAATTCAATGATTCATTAATAATAAGAATATGATTATGAGCATAATATTCAAATTTGGCAAATTACAAAATAATAGAGACAACAAGATACATACATTAGGGTTAATTTTTTTGAATAGGAAAGTGCAGTTAGTTGGGGTGCTGGATTGAGTGAGTGAATTTTTCTTTTTTTTAAAATAGGCAACCCGTTTAACCCGTGAGCTGGCTCATTGAACTTGTGGGTTAAACAGGCCGAGTTAATAAAAGTATATTAAATGAGTTTTTAAAAGAACCTTTCAACCCAACCCACCTCTTAGGTGGGTTGCACGGGCTTAACCCAGTGGGTCAAACCCATTTTAATGCCTCTACCAGTGAGGATGTGATTCGGTGGATTTGGATTTGGTAAATTTAAAATTTTACATGTACGTGATTTTGATAGAATTTGAACTATTAGATAAACATTTAATGGTAGAGAATTTAATAAACTATTATAAGTTATTTTATATATATTGAATCTTGAACCATTTGATGAAAATTTAATAATTTATATTTTTTTAAATACAATAAATTTAAATTATAAAATATAGAATTCGGATCGTGATTTTGGGTGATTATTACTTAGGTCAAAATTGTGTAAAAAGGGTCAAATTGTGATTGACGTCTTGGTACCTAAGTGAATAGGCATTCTTATCATCTTTTGATATTTAGTTGGACTGCATGGAGATCTTTGTGTACAATAACAAAAATGGTTTAATTTTTATGGATTTTAAAACAATCACACAATATGAGAGATTTCTACTCTGAATTTTCAATACTATATATCATTTTTGTTCCTTCTATAAATATGTTAATATTAACTAGCTGAGATAATAGTGATTTGGGCCATATAAGTTTTAAAATGACTTTGAAATCGTCTGAGACTTTTAAAATTTTAGTTAAAATTGGTGAAATAATTAATTTGGGAAGGAAAATTATATACTTAAACTGTTGTTCCAGTGAGAGTTCCCTTCAACAAGTGTCAAACTGATAGGATATATGTGAATTAGGGCCTCACATTTCAACTACAAAATTATAATTTTTCTCCCCAAGTGGATGGAATTAGAATGAAAGGATATGATTATATTATTTTTTAATACTAATAAAGGGTCCCAATTAAAATTAGGACCAAATTTATAATTTTACAAATTTAGAACAGCTTAAATATATTTAAATATATGCTAAAATGAATTTTATTAATAAAGTTTACATTGACGTATATATGATTATTTTAATGTCTTATATTCAATAGATAAGTTTACCCAAGGAATTTTCAGATTTTTATTCAAATCCACGTTTTCCTTAATATTTTTCAGATAATAAATAAGTTTATAAGTTTCTCACACTATTAATATTATTTTATTTATGTAATTATTTTGTTAAATTAATCAGATATAACCATCTCTAAATTAATGTTTATATGAAAACACATTAAGGAAATAATAACTCTTCTAAATATTCCAGCATTTTTCATGAAAAGAAATTAAGTATATCTTATAGGTATTTATGATCATATTGTTAGATTAAAACATGACAAGTTAACCTTTTATTTATAATTAATAATGCAAAATTAAATATTTTACTTTTATTTATTGGAAAAATGCGGAAGAAATGCATGGAAGAATGGATGTGGAAGATGGTGCTTTCAATAAATACTCTATTCTTTTTGAAAGATTGTTTTATTAATTTTTACTATACAATGTTTAAAGTGAACGAAATCATCTTTAACATACTTTTTTTATTGGATTCGAAGAAATAATATACTCATATATAATCTATATTTATATATAATGGATTTTAATTTTTTTAATTGCTACTCATTTTTTTACCCTTACTTATACTTGATCTCAACACTATTATAAATAATATCGACCCCAACATTGCTATAAATGATATTTGGATCCTAAATTCTGGCTAATACCACCATTGGGACCACCAAAAGCACCGTTAACTATAAGCTCCATAAACATGGGTGGCACAAAGTCAAGGTCCCCTTCAAGTTTTCTGCTATATTTATCTTTCGATATTACAAAATTCAAAGTTCATATGAGAGCAGATGCCGTTCTCTGGCCATTTGATCATGTAATGGTTTAAATTTAAAGACTTAATAAATATTCTTAAAATAAATTATTTTAATGAATGTTAATTTTTTATAAAAAAATTATCATAAAACATATTATTATTTTAAATAATTTCTTTTACAGAATAGTACCATATATTCATATTGAAAAGAGAAAAATGATTCGGCAGTTTTTAATCAACAAATTAAAATTTATTTTATCCTCTTAGGTAAAATGTATTATGTAGTGATCTAAGTATTAATATATCTTATAATAGTTTTAAAAAGTTAAGATTGTTAAAATTGATTACTTTTGAAAATATTTGGAGTGGTAGGGTCCGCCGTCATCGTTGTATTAAGAGGGTCAGTGGCTCTACGCACATGGGACAAGAAATTTAAGAGATTGAATTGTCAAAGTCGTGTGACTTCGATCAAATGGTCTTTGATTTCATTGAAAGTGAATAGGGTTTTGGATATTGTAGTGATTTAGAGTTTGATTGCTTGGACATCTTTGTGTATAATGACGAAGTTATTTTACAAAGATCTCAAAACAATCAAGGATTAGAGAATTTGTTGCTATAAGGTTTTCATATGATGAATCATTTTTGGTCCTTTATTGATATGTTGAAATCAACAAACTTAGATAAGTGTTATTAGGCTATTCGGAGACCATTTCAATTTGAGTTAAATTTGGAGAAAAAAATAAAATTTTTGCAGAAAAATTTCATTACTAAATTATGATGTGGCACTTTCCTTATAAACGTAATTTGGATAACTGTGAGTTTGCACTTCATGATGAGTCAACTACAACAGTAATAATTTTTTTTTTTTCATATCACACGGAAGGAAGAATGACAGGATTTAATTACATGATTGATAATTTTTAAATATTAAGAAAAATAATTTAATTAGAATTATTATAATATTAGAAGAGCAAAAATATTTAAATTGAATAAAAATATACGTTAAAGATGAATTTCATTAAAAAGAATTTTTCCTTTTGCATTGATCCAATTATATTTAATATAGTCTACTTGTTTTTCATAGATAAATTTACCCAAGAAAATTTCGAATTTTATTCAAATCAAGTGTTGCTTAATTTATTTAGAATATAGATAATTTTTAATTTTTTAAATCTTATTCTATTTGTGTCTTATATTTTCTTAAATTTACAATATAAGCATCAATAAATGTATTTATGGTAACACATTAATGAATTATTAATTCTTTTAAGCATTCAAGCATTTTCCACAATATAAATTAGTGCATTTTTTTTTATTTTAATCAGATTTCTATCACATCACATCAAATTATTGAAAATTAGTGTATCCAAAAAATTTAAGGCCCTTGAGTTTCAATCACATCAAATTGAAAAATATAAAGGTTAGGTTTTGGTTTGAATGATGTGAAGATAAGTATAGAGGTCAAACTATTGAAAAATCTTCTAGGAAATTAGGTGCCGTGGCTTAAAATGTCAAGTTCATAATAGATTTTATCAAGACTTCAGAGTAGAGCTATTGCTAAGATTTGATCTTTTATTATTATTTTTTTCGTGATACATTTTGTTAGACTGGTATTTGTTTCATCAGTTTTTTTTTTTTGGATGATACTTGTTTATGATAAATGAGTATCATAATGATAGTTTATTGTTTAATTTTTTTTAAATTTGTATGGGTTTATGTTAATGTTTAATTATTTAATAAGTCATCTATATTCATTATTTTTTCGGTGAAATATGTTTATCAATGTTTATTATTATAACGTATGTTTAGGAGTCTTTCTTAACAATATTTTCTATTAAGCATGTTGAAATCAAATCCATATAATACTCACGAATTGAATGTCATTCGTAACAAATTTTTTTTAATAAAGTCCACGTTAAAATAAGTTTTTAATTTAAATGATTATTTTTAAAAAAAATTTATTTAATAAATAATTTTCAATAGATTTAGAAATTTTTATATGGGTCAATATGTTCAAATTTTAATTTATCAATTACTACTTTCCAACAGACAAGTTTGATTGGCTCATCTAATACTACACAATTTTTGTTTGTTTGTTTCAAGACCATGATGCATCCTTATACTTTTTAAGTGTGAGACTAATTCTCGTTTGGAAGTGGATATTTGTTCTGACCATAAGATACTTTTTACTGGGATTCGAATTTGTTTACATGAGAATCAATTTGCGAATCCACATGTTGTGGTTACAAAATTTTGTACTTTGATGCAATAAATATATAATATTATACAAGTTTATCAGGTGAATAACTTAACTATTACCATATAGTGAATCTTGTTTGCTGACCTTATTCTGCATGACACCCTTGAGTATTAGTTTCATGATTTGAATTTAAGTGATCAAAATAAGAAGTACATCTCTTCAACCATTACCTCGATCCTTAAAATTAGATCAATACTGCCAAAAATTGATAATTTCATATGTAAGAATTTGAAAGTTAATTTTGCGGTATGAAACTAATGAAAAATATAACAATAGAAGAGAGAATAAAGAGAGAAGATTGACAGGAAAAATAGGAGAATCATTCTTATTCACATTCACTTTCTTTATTAGTACATAAACCTCATGTCCATATAGGTAGACTTATAAGTTACAATGAATTTAATCTACATAATTGTAAAATATAAATAATTTAGGGGGTTATAGGGTATATGAATTTAAAGAGTCACTATGGGGCCTCAAGAATATATAATTTATAACACTCCTTATTGGATATCCATTAACAAATAATATACCTTATTAAAATCTTATTAGAAAAAATCCAATGGGATACAAAATTGGTGAGAAAAAAGAATGCACAATATTTATAATGCTTATTGTAAGTTGCCTAGTTAAAAAACTTACTAGAAAACCAAGTGGGACAAAACTTTGGTTAAGGAAAAAGAGTACAATGTGTCTTTTACTTCCTCTAATGACAATATTATTTAATATTTGAATTGGTATATCTCAATAATGTTGACCAATTTTTCAAATGTGGTTGTTGTTGATGTATGAGTCAACAAATTTCCTAGATTATCACATGCATGAATCTGTTGCACATCGTCATTCTTCAAAATATCATGAATATAAAAAATTGGTGAAATATGTTCTTGTCATGCCCTAAGTATGGAGAGTAAATGGCATAGAGGATGAAGTAAACCCTGCCTATGTAAGCCTCACAACCACAAGTAACTATCAACTTAAAAAAGAAACTTTGGTAAAAGAATTCAATTTATATTTGGAGCCAATCACAACTAACAAAAATGAACTTAAGTAAATCCATTGCTAAAATATGTGTCTCATAAATCCTTAACAATAGGGAATTTATACACTACACTAGAAAAGAGAGCTCAACTTTCAACCTAAGACACAAAATTGAAAAGAACATACATCTAACATAGAACTATTTTGATCTATAACCCTTACTTGTGGCAAAAGGGAGCTACTAGGGTACACAAGATATCACATGTTTGACAATGAAAACCAAAGAAACAAATACAACTCATTGCCAATTTTTAATTGATACCCATCTACACGCCCATGTTTTCCTTATCTTATGAAACTAATACAAATTCTTTCTTACTCAGACTAAATATTAGATGGTGAAATTTAGGAGTGTTACATTTCACTCCCTTAAAGGAATTCGATCCTTAAATTCAAAAATACATACATAGATTAAGTTTTAAGCTGGTGAGGACATTTAGCTCATATATTCTTTTGAACTTACCCTATGGTCTTCTTTAGAGATTGACTTCACCACCATACTCAATTATGACTAACTTATTTAATCACTATAGTTGAGCACTTGTGTGCCTATAGTTCACTTTATCACTAATATTTGACCCCAATTCACTCAATTCTTATCAAACTGCCTTGTTCTAAGGCATTGCCTCCTATACTAACTCCAGTCACAATTTTCTTTGGTCTTACTTTTTGTAGGCATTCAATACAAGTAATCTTTCAACTAATGTCATAAATTCCCTCTTTCATAATTTGTGAAATCCATTAAGTCCTCTTTGCCAATTTCAATAAATATGATATTATCCTAATGAAAGTAAACACAATCCTTTAAGTCGATGAAAAATCTACCTTGATCGATTCTGCAATTACCTTGTTATATGTATCAAAGAAATTATTTCCTTCTATTAAGATATTTTTTTAAATTTCTAGCCATACTAATTAATACCATTTGCATACAGGTAATTACCTAAGCAAACAAAATGGCCAAACAAGTGGGTATAATTAGACAAGTCTAACATGACATATTAACAATAAAAGGCTATGACTATCATAAATATAATTTCCAGTGACTCTTTAACTGATCACATTGACATTAAACATACAAATCATACTAGTAGAATATCTTAGGTACTCAATTGAGAAAATTATCACTCATAAAGAGAAAAATTGGTGAAAGGAAGACACTTTGACATCCTATAAGATCCTCAGTGATGACTCAATTATAGTTGTTCCTGGGATTTACAACAAAAATTGAACCAAAGATCACTTCCTCCATAAGCTATACGTACCTAATCAGGCTTTGATACCAATTTATCACGCCCTTAACTATAGAGGGTGAACATCACAGAGAAAAAGGTGAACCCTGCCTTTGAAAGTTGACTAAATTAGACAATGTAACTGATCTAAATACTAAAATAACAAGTACATGAATAATATTTTATTTTGATTCTCCAATACCATAAAATGCAGTAAAATCTAAAATCTTGCTTGTGTTAAAAGAGCTTCCAGAGAACGAGGAAAAATATTCCATGTTTGAAAATTAAGTAAAAATAACTCTTCACCCTTGTAGACAATGAGGGTTCACCCACTTATCTCACAGATGTCTCTAAACTATAGAGTGATAGCTAAGTTTAACATTATTCTTTGAAAATGGAAAAAAATTAAAGAGAAAAAGAGTGAGTAACAATACTTAGTGAGTAAATATTACTAACCATACCAAGAAAGAATAGCCAAACTACTAGAGTTTTTCACAACCATACAAATTTCAAGTTCAAAACACATTTAAACTTGCATATTCCAAAATCATCCTAAATAAAAGGTAATAAATCATATCAAATACTCCATAAGGCTTAAGCAAATCCAAGGATGCTTTACAAAATAAATTGTGCCAATAAGCAATTAAATTTCATCAATAATTTTGGAAGAATAATACTGAAGTAGAAAACATATCATAGAACTAATTAGAGTCCATAACGAATGTTAGCTCTAGGCTAGGAATCACAATACAGATAGCAGTCGAAGTTAATTATTATGGCTTGTAAATAGTCAGAATGAATCCTTGTGTGGTGACTGTCACATATAGGGCTAGCAACACCCCTGCTAGCTTAGGTTAATTTAGAGAACAGATGATGGTGCACCAAGGCTAATGTATACTGTCATCAGCTATAGGTCTTTGTGTTGGATGAACTTCCAAGAAAACATTATTTCTCCATAATTGTATAAATAATTGAAAATATGCTCAATAGCAAAATACCAAATTTCCAAAATTAATACAGAAACAAAATCATTTAGAAGATTCCTAGAAAATCATATTGTGCGTAAATCATTCAAAAAGATCATACAAATGCAAAGGAATATTACAAAAAAATTTCTCAAATTTTAAAACAGTGCAAATACATGCCAAAATTAACACATTAATTCCATAGGCTTTTTCACAAAGTACCAGAGCATAGAAAACAAAAATATTTCACAAGGAACATTTTAAAATACAGAATATAAGTATGATTAGCAACATTTACTTACCTAGAGGGAACACACATAACAATTATGTTCCTAACATCACTTTCCTTGTCTCACTTGATCACAAAACCAATGCCTATGGTCCCATAACAAAAAATAATGCACACTTAACTTCTTATATAAGAAATTATCCTTTGTTGAAATAATTTCCTAAAGCCTAATCTAATACTTATCTAATAATTGCATACCAAGTTTTCTCAATTCCAAAGTGAGGTGTTAATACTTCAACTTCCCTTAATAATGACAATTTCTTCACTTTCACTCAAAATTTGTATTTATTTATTCATTCTTTATTTATTCATAATTCAAGATTTAATGATTAATTTACTTATTTAAGGTCATTTAGTCAATCACTATAAGGTTTTCTTCATCCTTTTTCTCCAAAACAATAATGGAAATTTGAGAAAATTAGGAAAAGTCACTAAATCAACATAACACTTCAAATGATAACTTCCAAATGCTTAATTCCTTCCTTCCTTAAGGATTATTGATGAAGAGTGGTCCAAGATTTTGAAATATTATCATGTCTTCACACTACATGTTCAATTAAAGGGGATTTGAAATTAGAGGCTAAAGTCAAGGCTAACTTAATTTGAAGAAATAATCATAATTCATCAAAGGACCTAAAACCCAACTTAATTTGAAGAAATCTCATCAAAATCAAGGCCAATTTCTAATTTACACCACCATCAACGTTGAAAAGAGGAAATTAAGACCTTAAACTGATAATTTGATTGTGGATTATGTAGGGAGAAAGAACGAATTTGATGTTAGGAAGAAGATGCATATCTTAATTTAGAAAAAATTCTTCACTAATCATACCTAATTTTGCTTCTTATGGAACCATAATGTCACTGACATGAAATGATTCAAAATCAAGGGCCAAATCATGAACATCAAGAATAAAGGGGAAAGGAATTAATACACATAAGAACCAAAAGCCCTTTGAGAATTTGGTGAAAATCACTGCCAAAATGCCCAAAATCCAAGATATCTCTAACTATCTTAAGAATTTATTCTTTTGAATTATTTCAATTTTTAACTCACATGTCATTTACACATCCTTGTTTTCCTCATCTTATGAAGTTGATTCAAATTCTTTCCAACTTAGACTAAATATAGTGATATTTAGGAGTCTTGCACTTACAAATAATGCAGGGCTTACCAACTAATCTCTTAGATGTCTCTAAATTATAGAAAGATAAATGGGACCAATGATATTTGTTGATTGATTTGATTAAATGAAATGCTTACATGCAAGTGTATGTGGTCAACAAGTAGTATAATAATAAGTAAAGTGTTGGTCTCTTAGAGACTTGGTCTCAATTGTAATTGATTACTTATTACTAAGCCCTTTTAATTTTAGAAATTATAATAAGTAAGTGTAAAAGTGTACTATTGAGTGATTAAATCTATTTAACAAAGTTAGGATTTAGACTTTTGCCATATGAGGAGTTGCTTTCTTTCACAGTTTATATTTCAGATTGATTAATGATTGAATTGCTAACCTAGGAATCTTAGCGCCTATATGTTTTTGTCAAATTCATATAGTCTAGGTTAAAATCACCTGATTCCCTATATGTCTATGGAAAATAGGAGAAGTTATACCTTAAAAGATCTATTCCTAATAATGTTGATCAAATACAGTCAAGTTCTTTCATCTTAACTGTGAATTGTGTTAAAAGCAAACCATGATTATATGCATCCAGTTCCCAAACTTAAGTTCCCTTTTTAGTTTAACCTAAATTCTAAATTCTATCCTAAACTAATCAAACTTAGAAAGCATTGAGTATAGGATGACTATAAACAATCAATCATTAAACAAGCCTTAAATAAAACCTTAATAGAAAAGCAACCTTAGTAAAGGTTTTGGTCAAAATCCTAGAAACAACCTACTAGCCAATCATTGGCATATGTTCAGAATCATTAACAAAAAGATTAAAAAAAAAGAAAAGAAAATAGAATAAGAAGGTAAGAAAAGAAAAGTTCAAAGGAGATGAGCAACCCGCTTAGTTGCAAAACCCGTTCCTAGTCATCTTGGAACCTTACTCGGATGTCTCTCCTCAGTAGTGTCTTTGGTACTCTCTATAACTCGTATGTTTAGCATCACACCCTTGGGGTCTTATTTATAGGCTTCAGGAACCTCCAGAGTTAGAGTGGAGTTAGGTGTCTTAACTAAACTAAAACCTTAATTTTTCAATTAGGTTTCTTGACGGCATGCTTGGGCAATAACTTTTTAGCACCTAGGCCCTAAGTTTCCATTTTTGGTGCCCAGGTGCTAGTTCTATGGCTCTTGGTCACTGATCTCTAGATTTTGGTCATTCATTTGGACACTTGTGGTGCCCAGGCACTGATAAATTGGTGCTTAGGTGAGAAGTCTCTAGAATTGGTGCCAGATGTTGGAATCCTAACATTTAGGCATCGTTTCTATAGAATTAGCTTGTTTCTTCTCTATTTTTAGGGCCTGGGTGCTACTATTATGGCATTTGCATACTATGTCTATGGTTTTAATGCCCAGGCACTAAAATCTTAGTGCCTGGGCATTGCAACCTTCTCTATGATCACCCTAATTTCTTTTTTTCCTTCTTACTAATGTTCTTCCGGCCCTATTTCCTTGAAAGTTGAAAACTAAAAAGGCTTTAATCTTTGCACAGTGATGGTCAGTGATAAACTTTCAAGTTTAAGATAAAACTTATTTGAAACTAATGAGATATTATTAAAATCCAAGTGTTTTTGTTATAAAAATTGCCCTAGAACATTAATAGTATTCTTTGACAACAAAAGTTCAAGAGAGAAGAGGTAAGTGACAACACTTAGTAAATAAACATCACTAATCTTACTAGGAGGGAATATGCAAACCTTTAAATAAAAGGGTCATAAATCATATAACATAATCCATGTAACTTAAACATATATAAGGATTCTTTACAAAACAAATCGTACTAATAAGCAGTTAAATTTCATTAATAAATTTGAAAAGGTAATATTGAGGAAGTGAAAAACATCACACATAACTAATCACAATCCAAAATCGAACACAAGCTCTGGGTTAGGAATCATTGTACATATAATAGCCAATGTTAAGCAATATGGTTTGAAATAGTCAAAACAAATCCATGTGTGGTGGTCATCACATTTAGCGTTAGTAACACCTCTACTAGTTAGTGTCAAATCAAAGAACTGATCATGGTGCACTTACACTAACATCTATTGTTGCTAGCAACATGGTTCTGTGTTGGATGAATTTCCAAGAAAATAATGTTTCTCTATAATCATATAAATAATTGAAAATATGTGCAATAGCAAAATTCCAAATTTTCATAAATTCATATGGTAACAAAATCATTTAGAAGGTTCCAAGCAAATCGTACAATGTGTAATCATTCAAAACAATCATTCATATATGTTAGAATTAACACAATACTTCGAAAAGCATATTCCTAATGCATTAAAGTGTATAAAACAAAAATATTTCATAAATGATAGTTTGAAATACCAAAAATGAGTATGATTAGCAATAATTATTCACCTAGAGGGAATGCACATAACAATTGAGTTCTTGATGTCACTTTCGTTATCTCACATGATCACAAAACCAATGTCCATGGTCTGTTGATAACAATTTCAACTTCTTATGTTAGAAATTATCTTTAATTCAAATAACTTTCCAATGCCTAACCCAATACTTGTCAAATCATTGTGTATCAACTTTCCTCAATCTTAAAGTAAGGTGTTAATGCTTCAACTTTCCTAAAAAATGACAATTTCTCTTCACTCAAATCTTGTATTTATTTGTTCATTCTTGTTTTGTTTTCTATTCACATGTATTTAATTGTACATATATATAATCTAACATATATTCTTTTCTTTAGCTATGCATTGCATAACACCATCAAGAAAATTTGGACATCATGCTAATCATAATGCAAGATTTAGTGATTAATTTAAATTACCTATTTTAGTGTCATTGAATTAATCACTATAAGGTTTCTTTTAGTCCCCTTCTTCATAACAACTATGGAAATTTTAGAAAATTAATAAAAATCACTTTATTGATGTACCACTCGAAATGATAACTTCCAAATGCTTATTTCCTTCCTCCCTTTGCGCTTACTAATAAAGAATGGTCCCAAGTTTCAAAATTTCACATCTCATCACACTTTACATTCAACCAAGAGGGTTTTGAAATTGGATGTCAAAACCTGGCAATTTCATATGGGAATTGGAGGAGAAATTATCATAATTTGTCAAAGAACCAAAACCTCAACTTAATTAAACAAGCATGCACAAGATCAAGTCCCAAGAACGTTATGCATCCAACTACATATCTGAAAAGGGGGTTTTGAAATTTAAAGCTTCAATTTTAGTGGAAAAGAAGGGAAAAAAGGGGAAAAAATTGCAAGTAGTTTTGTAACTTCATGATGGAAGGACATCTGCCAAAAAATTAAAAAAATAATAATTTGAGATGTTTCTAAGGGTGTCTAAAGAGAGATTCAAACCTTGGTCCTTAGGAAATATGGGTAAGGCTTAGCTAATTATGCCAACTTCAAGCTCAATAATAGTGCTGATTTATTTAATATTGACTATTCTTTAACTATTTTAGAAAATTCTCTTTCAGAATTATGTTAAATTTTGATTTATACTCTAACTATATTATCTTTCTTTATTCATCTTATGAAACTCATATAAATTCTTTCTTACTTAGCTTAGATATTGCACAATGAAATTAAGGATTTTTACAGTTTTTTCGTGTCTCTTTTAACAGATTCTTCTTTTAGTTAAGCTCTGCATTCTACATTATCTTTGTATAATATTGTTAGAAACTTTTCTTTAAAAGAAAATCACATATCTTTTGGATATATTAGGTCATTGACTTAAGACATTCACATGCTTGAATGCCTCATGTATTGCAATCAATTCAACATGATTTAAGTAGTAGCTAAAATTTGTTTTCAAGAACTTCATGATATAATCGTATCCTTATACATATATATATATAAACCTTGTTTGGATTTAGGCATTATGTTATCAAGTATATATATGCATTTCATTCCAATTTCTTCGTATTGATAAGGAACTAAATCTTGCTAAAACATAAAGAAACTATCATATCTGGTTGTGCATTATTAGCATGAAACATTAAAGGCTCAATAGCATGAAGATATGGTATTTTAGAATTAAGAAGTTCTTCATTATCTTTTTGAATTAGAATGAAACTTTATATATATCAAACAACCTTACAACCATTGGGGATACTCAATGGATGTGCCTTATCTATGTAATGTCATTTTTTAAACAAATTTCATTTGTTAAGTGCTCAATCTATAACTTGGAATATAACTTTATTTTCTAGAAATTTTCATTTCAAATGATCTATTGCCTATGGAGATTCTTACATAATTTTATCTATTAATGAGCAAAGATAATTAACTTATTTCTAGTTTTCTTCTAAAACATATTGGCAAATAGAATAATTCATAATTTTTTCTAAGAAAGTTACCACTTGTATGTACAAGTGCCTTTCCTAAGTGTGTTAATAACTTGAATTTCACACTTTAAGCAAATCAAATCTTTTAGTGATTTTCATTTATATAATATCATGAAATAACTTGTGATCCTATTTGTTAGATGCAAAATATATATTTGATGTGCTCTGAGACTAAGTAATTGTATCCACTATAAAATAATATATTTCTATAATTAAATGTTAAGGTTTGTGAAAAACTTCATATCCCACTGGCTTTACATCTTCACGTGTTTGGGTCGTAGGACCAATTTCACACGCTAATATCTTTGTGTCATTCTATTTTGGCCAAGTGTTTTTATATCAATACTTCTCAATAATTCTTAATCCTGACTCAATTCCATAATATTGTGTACTGTATTATAATGTTGTCAACAACTATTTCTATCTAAGTTCCATATATTGTTACAATGACATAACTTATTGTTATCTCTCAACATGATTACTTTTATGTACCTGAATCACTTTTAGAGATTTAGTTATGTCAAGGTCTCTTCAAAAGTACTTGCCACTTTGTTCTAGCCATTTTAATTATTTGCTCCTTTTCATTTTCCAAAATTTCATTCATGGAATTGGCAATCAATAAAATTAGAGCATTTGCAGTTGAGAAGCAATTTTAGTACCTCATTTGGGCATGAAATGTGCCGGGCAAATTATTTCTTATACTTTTGAATCAAGTTTCATCATCAAATTCTTTAATATTTAATTGATCTGATACCAATTTGTCATATCCTTAAGTAAGGAAGTATGATCAGGACAAAGAAAGAAGTGAACCTTGTCTCTGCAAACCAGAATAAGTCAGATAACCTAAACAGTTTAATGACAAACATAACACATGACAATTACTAAATTACATGGATCCATAAGCATAATATTTACTATTTAGCTTTAGTATGGAAATTCGAGGAAAGTTTCCTTTGAAATATGAACACCAAATTTCCACAACCAAAATCTCTAAGTCAGAATGTAAGAGTGCTATACTTTCATAAAAATAATACAAATAGACAGTCTATATACTACATGCAATCTCTAATATATATCTTGTGACAATAGGCAATTCTAGAGTACAAAATAATACAGTAATTAGCAACAAGGATTAATTTTACCCATACGAACAATGCATGGCACACCATCAGATATCCAACTTGACTTTATATAGCTAAGGAATTCCAAGATTAGCACTATGCTTTGAAAAACATAATAATAAAATAGGAGTAAGTGAAAACATTCAGTGAAGTTCCTATGACTTGTGGAGCAAGTGCTTTCTAATTGGGCCTTAGTCATTATTATGAATCTTGGGCATAACCATAATTATGGTGACATTAGAGACCTTATAGGAAGTTGTAGCTTTTTTTCCCGTCTTGAATCTACCTCTCTTACCTTGGATAGGAATTGTATTGTTAGAGTATGCCTTGCGTTGTAAAATAGAGAATCATATTTATTAAAGCTATCGTAATAAAAAATGTTGGTGTTAGAGAAACCTTGTTGCTACCAAATCTATTGATTATGTAAGTTGGTTCTTTAAACTTGCATAGAATAGTTTTTGAAATAGAAGAATGACACTAAGGAGTAGTAGAGAGTTCCCAAATTATGTTGGTGTGATCACAAATGAACTTGAATTGGGATATACATCTTCAAAATGAACCATTTTGCACTATACAGATAAATTTTATTAGTATAATTTGATGCAGGCTAACTAAATGTGATGAAAAGCTCTATCAGGAATGAATGATTAAGTTAGTAATCAAGTCTCTGGCTAGATGCTATTGAATGTCTTGATAATATAATTTCATCTCACTTATGGGTTATTTAGTGACAGGAAACTTATGTCTAATGAATGATGCCTAATATATAAGTATGATTCCTTTAATTAGATACTTATATGGTCAGTTCCATCAAATGGAATTATTCTACCAAAATTTTACTTCCTTTATGTAAGCTGTTGGTAAGTTTAATTAGAGTAGGAATGAATTTAAAAGGATTACACCTATCTTAAAATTATATATACTATTGTGAATTTGTTTATTATGGAAATTAACTAAGAATTGCTGGGGGAAAGAGCTAAAGAATATGTAATTGCACTTAATCAAACTCGAGTGGCAGGGCCTAAATATAAGTTATTCTATTATACATATTTGCATAAATTTTAAGCTAAAGAGTGATAAGTATGAATATAATTTTCTAAGTTTGTTCGAAACATGGATAGGTCTTATCAATGAAGGATCGAGGCATATTACATTGATATGATAAGCAGTATATTGTTAATCAAGGTGCCTTCATCATGGGTAGACAAATTCACAATAAGTCCTTAGTGGTAATTGAGATGATGGATGATCCGAGTTCATAAGTTGCCTTTGGGTTGTATTATGAGAGAAAAAAATCTATACTTTATAGTGTTAAACCTCCCTGCTTTAGTTTATAGTTTACAGAGCTTTCTAAAAAAATTCATGAGTTATATTGTCTCTTCATTGGACCTTTTTAGATTATGGGGCTACCAGTTCACGTAAGTGTCTCATACTATTACTTTAACTTCCTTACTTCCTCCTTAGAGAGAATTGCAGGTACATGGCTTATAGTTTTACAAGGTCATTTAGTAGACATTAGGTTATATAAGAAATTGGTTTAAGCTTATATGGCCACCTCAGTAGTTTCAACCTAAGGGGGTTTCGATAAGTTTTATAGGTTCACTTTCAATTATTGGAATAGAGTGGCAAATTATTTTTACATTTGGCATATATATTCCTTTGGTATTGCCAATTTATTATTAGAACCATAATCCAAGGTACATATTATTTTAATAAGATTTATTGTTGTTTTGACAAGAAGGTGATGATACATCTTATACCTTTATGTTGTACGTTGAGTTAGAAACATAAACTAAATTATGTTTAAATTGGTATTATGTAGTGAACACGAAGACGTTGCTTGTTATTGATTTAATATTGTGAATTAACTTTATGCATTTGCTAATTATCTCGTCTAAGTGCCACTGATGTGTAATGAAAGAGATGGGGTTAGTTCTTGCTCAATGGTAAGATATTAAGTTAGTTAACATTGTGAATTAGGGGTATAGATTGTATATTACATTAATGAGGAAAAGAAAATATACAAAGGATGTAAAATGTTTCCTAGCAAAACTAAAGGAATAAATTGTTAGAGATATTTGGCATATTGAGTTTCAAATGCCTGATCTAGTACTGATGTTAATCACATTTGGGGTTCAGTATATTTGTGATTTTCCAAGTGCTTTGGTTTAAATTCTTTGTTATGGACACGAAAGGTGTAGTTATAGTTGCTTACTTGCTAATTAATTGCTTCATAGAATTGGGGCTTCATTATTATGTCATATGATTTGGGTGATAGTAAAAAAGAAAGACGTATTGATCTTTTGCGTCAGATAATATGAATTGAGCTTGGTAAAAGAACATTGATTAATTTAGGTAGAGAATGATGTAGTATTAAATTCCAACTAGTTTTACTAAAGCATAATGGATATCAAGCCTAGTCTTAAGTTAGTTAAGTGTAAAATGAGTTAAACTGGTTCTTATTGAATGTGACACTTGTTTCATGCCAACTAGAAATTGAAGAGCATAGACAATCTATGATTGGGTTACTATTGATCATAAAGGAAGTGGATAATATTGATTGAATTATGGATTGATAAGGAGATTCTTAAGGTCAGATTTTGTGCATACATTGAAATTGATAGATTGAGTTAGGATTATAAGATAAAATTAAGATTAGCACAACTTAAACTCATGACATCTATAGTAAGTTAGGTAGTAAAGTAAATTCTCAACCTTAGAGGAGATAATAAACCAGTATGTAATTTTTTTTTTTAAATTTAAGGTATGGTTAAACGAAGTGTAACTAAAGGTTAAGCATGTTGAATAGGATAAACATAATAATGTTGGTTGTAACTTAGTGTGAAATATAGGCAACCAACCCATTCGTGGTGTGCGAGTATAAATTAATGAGTTAATGTAATGAATTGAACATGAGTAGTAAATATGGTTAAAATTTTCTAATACAAGGGGATTGTAAATTAGGTTACCGAGTAAAGTTATTAATTGAAATTTTAGTTATTAATTAAGATGTGATTGGTAGTGGTACCAAGGGTATGAGAATTATTTAATTTCTTGTTTATAGATCATAGTAAAATCTAGAAGCCAAAAAATCACTGCGTACTCCTAATATTTTCCATTTGAGGTGGAGACCACCATATCAGTATGGGGTCCCATAATTGGAGTTCTGTATGGTAAGCATTGTAGGTTTGTTATGAGATGGTTTGAAGTGGATGAACTAAATATATTAGGAATAGACTCATTCAAGTTGCTAAAATAGGGGGAGGTTAAACCCATGAGATTCAAAGCTATTCATTTTTTTTTTGAAAGAATTGATGCTATAATGCATTGTCTAACCCTAACCTTTAAGTTTTTTGAAAAGCATTTAGTATTCCATGTGTCGATGCTTAGAAAACACTTCAACAACCTATTGCCTATGATAAAATCTCCAAGATATTAAATTGGATACTGGGTTGCTTGTGAAGAAATTTATATGGCTATTCTTAATAAGCAGGTCAATGAACTTTGTTTAGAAGAAATTGCATGTGTGAAAGTTTTACGGTGACATCTTTTTCAAGAAGAAGCCATGTAGAAAGTTGAAGAGGATGTACAAGCCACTTACCCCCATCTATTTGATGCATAAGGTGCATATGCATATTAAATTTAGGAATCAAATTTCTTTAATTGGGGGAGAATGTAACATTCCTAAAATTTATATGTGAAATATCTTTTTTCAGGTGGGGAAAAAATTTAAATGGTCTTATGAGTGGGAGAAGGGAAAAATTACATTTAGGGTAAGAAAAAATTTTAATCATTAAGGCATTATTGAAAAAGGAAATCTTGAAAGAATGAATATAAATTGAGTTACTATTAGACTTGAGCTTGAGACTTGAACAAGTGGCTTGGTTTCACTCTATGCAAAAACACAAATATAAGGATGAAATTGTAATTAGGGCATGAATTGGAGTTATTTCACCAAGTTAATAAGAGGTTTTTTTATCCTGGGGAAGAATCTAACATTTCCCCTATGCGAATTTGTTTTATTGGTCACTTATTTGAAAACTCCCTTTTTTATGGTAGTGAATTAAAGCATGTTGGGTGATGAGATTTGAAAGTTTTAAGCTACTCTAGCATGATTAAGCATCTAAGGGAAGGATTAAGGCTGACTGGAGTTTTCGTTGTAAGTTGTAAATAGATTTTTAATTTTTCTTAACTTTCTCAGATTTTCATTAATGTAAAAGGAAGAAAAGATACATGGAAATCTTTGTTGAACATGATTAAATGGCCTTGGATAATTATTCTAATAGAATGACCAATTTTCAAATTGATTAGCGAATTTTCCAAATATATTAAGGTGGTTAAACAATCCATTATTTTAGAGAAGGTTATAGCAAACAACGTTGGGAAGGAATTTATGGCATCGAACAAGCTATTAAATACAATGATTAAAGATAGCATCAAATTTTAAGCTGTTAGGAGATGTTGGGCAACTCAAACCAAGTGGATGGGATGATTGGATATATTTGGGAATGTACATGGTTTTGAGATAATTATATATACAATTATGTTATTATACTAGTAAGTGTGGTTAATGCCATTTCTAAGTTAAAGAACTGTACTATTTCTATGTTGGAGATAATTCTATTACTAAGGATTAAAAGTGGAGGGATGAGAAATTTACGAAACCATAATAATAGAATGTGTATGTGTTTATATTTGGACTTATAGTCAATTAATCTTTCATTGGTGGGAATTTATTTTAACCTATAGGCATGAATACCCAAATCTTGGGGTATTTTCCAAGTGTTAGATATTGATATTTGGCCCAATTGATTCAAGAATGAATTTATTACCATATGGACCATTTATATCCTTGAACATTTCTTCTAAGTTGTATATATATATGCATATGTTAGTATGAGGAATTAAACCCTTAAGGGAGCGAAAGTGAATTTCTAAGATAAGAAGTAAATAAAAGAAATGGGGATTCAATTCAAGAGATTTATTTGAGTAAGAGATATTGCCTAACATAAGATATTGAGGTCATATCTTTTCATTTTAGGGTAACAGTGGTTACTTTATTTGGCAAAGGTAAGGAAGACTATAAGGAAGGAGACTTTTTGTGTTCTGTGGCCAAGTGAGTAGACAATGCTAGTTATGTGGTTTATGTTTTATGCTATCTTTTTGTGAAAATATTATTATTAGAACTTCCTTATGCCCTGGGCAGAATTTCTTAAATTTATAAACATCATATGCATTTTCTGAATATTTTGAAAGTTTTAGATTTATGGATTACATTGACTTTACATTTTTGAATTTCATTGATTATGAGATTCTGATTTATAATGATTGTAGATTTCTAGACGTCTCTGTTATGTACTTTAAGGTATTATGGTTTTACATTCATGAAGTACTATGATCCCTTAATAATGAAGGATTCTAAATTTGTAATTATAATTTCCTTTGATTCTGAGGTTTTGAACTACTTTTACTCAGTTTCTCTAGATATTATGAAATCTCTTAATTTTAATGAATTTTTATCTGTATTTGGAAATACCAAGCATTTGATAAATTTTCTATTTTGTTAAAGTACTTTGATTCTATGTTCATGAAGTACTTTGATTCTATATTTATGATGTACTTTAACTCTGAAATTTTGAATTACTCTGATTTTGTTTCTTTGAATAAATTGGATTCTAACTTTTTAAGAAACTTTAATTTTGAGTTTTTGATTTGTTTGATGATGTATTCATGTATGTAAAATAATTCTTTTTGGGGAATCCATCTTAAACGAACTTTATAGTTAGTGATAATAGACATTAGCAGTAATACACTACGATTCAATATTATGATATGACTAAAGCATAATGTGGTTGTTTTGATATGACTGAGGCATAATGCCAGATTTTGATATTCTGTTTGAGATGAAATTATAAGAATCTAATGATACCTAGCTGTATTACTCGAGACAGATATTTTTACTTATTTGTTAAACTAGGCTTTGATATGTAATATATTGTTGGTTCTATTAGAGGTTCCTTACTATTATGTTATTGACTTTATTCACCTATATAATGATAAAAACTTCAAATTTTATTCAGAACATGTCTGTTTTCTCAATTGGTATTCAATTGAAGATTTAGCAATTACTAATGGTATTATTATTTTAATGATGTTTCCAATTTCATGGAATAATAATTAATTTATGAAAAACTATCATATCTAGTTTGCATCTTCCTTTGAGTAATTAGAATTATTTACTCACTTAGTGTTTTCACTCACTTTTTTCATTTCTATATTTTCAAATAGTAGTGCTATTTCCAAGTATCCTTCCATAAGCATAGAGTTGTATTAGTGACATATGGGTGAGCCTTGTTTGTCTAAAATGTCATAATTTATATTTTTTTATTCAACATTGTGAAGTTTGTAATCTAGTAGCTCTACTTGTCACAAGTAGAGAATTAGTTATTGTGTTGTATTTTTTAGATTTTTTGGCTATATATTTTGTGAGAATAGAGCTCTCTTGTTTCCTTATTACTCTCTTTTAGATTTTCTGGCTATATATTCAGACTATGCTACAAATATATCTCATTTGGAGATTTATTCTTACAATTCTTAACCTCACATGTGGACTCATCTTTGCACATTATGGTAGAAAAACAAGATTATCAATTGCACATTCAAAAATTTTTAGATAAGTGATATTTGGCTTATAACCAAAAACTCATATTGGGGGATGTAATACCCATAATATATATATATATATATATATAAGAAAATGTTTTATGTGAAAATAACAATAATAATAATTTTTTATTTTTTATTTTAAGAGTTAGAGAAAGGAAGAAAATGCACTTAAGGTACGTATACATTTCAAATGATGAAAGAACACTAAAAAAGGAAATTCAAGAAGTATTAAATATGAAATTTGATAATATCATATCTGAGTTAGAAGCTAGCATGAGTACTTGAGTCTTATCTTATGCATTCGTAATACCTATAGTTGAATCCCAAAGTACAAAAATTAGGTGTTTTTTTAAACTTTTTGCTCTGATATGGTTGAGTGTTCCCTAAAAAATTACCTAAATGTCCTTAACATTATATTTTCCCCAAAGATTTCCCTTATTCTCTAGCGTTCCACTCTTTCTTGACTTCTTCACTATACATGCCGCCCACTTGAAGTTTTGAGTTGTTCCTGACATCATTCAAGGTTGTTAAAGGATGTCCAACATTGTAGCACCCTCACTAGCCAGATCACAACCTTCTGCAGCCTTCAAGTGGCTAGAAATTGCCCAAATTCTAGCAAACGTGCAGTAGACGCATTTTTCAGCTTAAATTGATCAATTTTAGGTGTGCTTTACTTCAAGTAAACTTAGGGCTTTGATCTCTTACTGAATTTCAACTAGTTCTTTTCCATAACCACCGATTAATTTGTTCATAATAGCTCTAAATTGAGAAGCCCCAAGCTCTAGTAGTGTTTATGTGAAATTGGAGTTGATGGTGGGTTATTGGCTTGATTAAATAGCCTTGAATGATAATGTAAGTTTAATAAAGGATTTTGGAATTTACTTGAATAATCACAAATGTGACATTGGTGTTGATGGTATGTTATTAGAATTTTTATAAGTGCTTAATGAAGTATATTAAATAGGATTGAAGGCATTAAGCATTTTGGGAATATTATGAATAAATTTGGGTCAAGAAATTAATTTCTCATGATTTTGAAAAGTATGAAATAAAAGTGGAATTGAAGAAATTATAAGAAATTCTATTTGGAAATTTGAGAGTTTTTACACAGTGGAAATTCATATTATGAGTTGAAAATGAATGAGTGACTAGATAAAATAGTTAGGTAAGAAGGTTTAAATCATTCATGGGTATTAGTGGTTAAGAGCATTTTGCTTGATGCTATAGGTGTTTAGGACTATTATCAACAAGGAAATTGTAGACAGAGTTAGGAAGAGGTTGGTATAACCCTATTCAGGTGAGTAGATATTACTAACTATACCTATTTTCTATATTTTAAGTCTTTTATATGATATAATGTATAATTGTACACTCTAACGTCTAAGGAACAAACTTTCTAAAAAAGGTATTGTTTCCTTGAAAATTTAAATTGAATTATGTTGTTATTCATTATTAAAGAAATTTTATTTTCGAGGAAGTACGTCTATTGCAAAACCTTGCAGCTAACGGCAATAGGCTTTAGCCATGGTGCTCCATTTATTATATTACTGTACTGAGGTTGTGTGTCATATTACTGACTGATTGTGGCCTACTTTCTTACCATTGATTACTGTACTGTTATTACTAGCAAATGCTAATATCTTATTACTGTTGGTTCTATGGGATGACTTCCACATCTGTACTTTTTAATTTATGGACTTAAATTGATTTTAGTCCATCATGTTTGAGCAAGGGAAGATTTTATTATCATAAAATTATGACTTCTCTACATGACTTACAATTTTATTTGAAATGGTCAAAAAATTATGAAAAACTCTACCATTTGTTTGTTCCCCTCTGGGTATAGGTAGTGGTATTTACTCACTAAGTGGCTATCATTCACCCTTATTTCTCTACATTTTTCAAATAGCAATGCTAAGCCTAGACCCTCCTTCGCAGTGTAGCGTCGAGATAGACTCCTTTTGGTGAGCCCTACATTGTTCGCAATGGCAAGAGTATTCTTTTGTTGTAAATATTATATATACTGAACTCTAGTAGCTCTATATGTCACAGGCAGGGTTCTGTATGCTTTGTATATATATATATATACTAGATTGTTTGACTGAGAACTTTTGTGAGAATAGAGTTATCTCTATATTTTAATGTGTATGTCTATCTATAGAAATTTCAGAAAGCCCATATTTTAGGGAGACTGCCAAACTTTCCATATAAAAGTCATGTAATGAATTAGTTAATTACCTACAATCCATATAGATTGTATATATTAACCATCTGATGTGATTATGTATGCCTTTTTATTGGTTTACAGAGGTGGAGTATGTTTCACCCTTCATGCCAATTACATCTCTGGTTTGAGGTGTTATCGTGACTAACCTTTTGGTGGAATAAAATAAAAGGTGTTTAAATTGATTCCTAAAATGAAACTTGAAAATCAATTTATTTGGAGTCGCCACTAAAATTTTTAACGAAAAACTTTGGAAAACCAATTTAAATAAATAAAAAAAAAGGCAACATGGTCTGCGAAATCAGAGATGAGTTTGGGAGTCTATTTGAGTGTGGGGAAGGCATTAGGCACCCCACAACACCCGTCCATGAGGACGGTTACCTTAAACCAGTCAGCTAAAATAGAATATGACTTTTAAATTTACCTCAGTTACCCTTTTATCAACATGCAAGCCTGTTAAACAGAGGAGACAAAACGGCAAAAATGAAAGCAAACAGATGGATATTTACAAAGGGCAGACTTGACCTAGGATGAAAACCTAGGGCCTACGTACCCTGTGATTGGGATCAAAGTCCACGTAGTTCGACCAAATAGCATGTTTATTGGTTGATTATTTGTAAATTTTGTGATGAGAGTAAGAGAGTTTAAATTAAACAGATTTCCATAAACAAAACGAAATTGAGATTTGGTTTGTGTGTCTTTATTTACGATAATTTGATTAATCTGGTTCTCTAGATCTCTCCATTTTTCTTTTTAATTTTTTTATTTATTTTTGGAATTTTAATCCTTATTTTGAAATTTAAATGACAATATTATAAAGAGTGAATTTAATCATTTTGTAAAACAAATTTAATTAACATATTTATTTTTGAGTTATTATCATTATTGTTACTATTATTCTAAAACAATTTCGTATCGATTTTTAGGGTTTATTGAGATTAAAATCCCACCGACCCCAAGTATTCGAGGAGAACTATATGCTCACTTGATAATTTTGCAAATGATGGAGGACATTAAAGTGTTTATTTTTGTATTATTCTTATTATTATATTTTTTCCTTACAAAAAACACATACATATTGATTTTCGGGATCTAAAAAAGATTAAAATCTCATATAATCCCATGCAATTGAGGAGAACAATATTCTCACACGATAATTTTGTAAATATTTAATTTAAGATCAATATTTAATTATTATTTATATTTTTTATTTATTTATTTTTTAACCCGATGTGTACCAAATTTAGGGGTTTAAGGATATTGAAATCTCACATAATCCCATAAATCGAGGAGAGCAAAACTCCCATACGATAATTTCATGAAAATATTTAATTTAATATCAATATTTTATTATTATTTATATTTTATTTATTTATTTATTTTTAACCAATGTGTACCAAATTTAGGGGTTTAAGAAGATTGAAATCTCACATAACCCCATACAATCGAGGAGAACAAAACTCTCACGTAATAATTTCATAAAAATATTTAATTTATGATCAATATTTAATTATTATTTATATTTTATTTATTTATTTATTTATTTTTAACCAATGTGTACCAAATTTAGGGGTTTAAGGAGATTGAAATCTCACATAACCCTATACAATCGAGAAGAGCAAAACTCTCACGCGATAATTTCATAAAAATATTTAATTTAAGATCAATATTTAATTATTATTTATATTTATTTATTTATTTATTTTTTAACCTAATGTGTACCAAATTTAGGAGTTTAAGGAGATTGAAATCTCACATAACCCTATACAATCGAGGAGAGCAAAACCCTCACGCAATAATTTCATAAAAATATTTAATTTAAGATCAATATTTAATTATCATTTATATTTATTTATTTATTTGTTTACTTATTTATTTTTTTAAATAAACTAGATACCATGCTGATGTTTTATTACACAGTTTAAGCATCGAAACAACATTGCATTCATCACACTAGTATACGAATATCTTTGAACATATTCCCATGCATTAAATCAAATCTTAAACATATTTAAAACCAAGCAGAACAAACTAGACACCATGAATTTAAGCATTAAAACAACAGTGCATTCTACGTACTAGCATGTAAGCACGTCAATGCTACGTCAAAACTATGTTTAAATACCATGAACATGCTTAAAACCAAGTGAGATAATTTTAACATCATACTAGCATTTCTAGACGAAATTTAAACCTCAAAACAACGTTTTTGTATTTCACATCAAGTACACTTCCCTCTTCCATCTCAGTTTCTTCTCTATTTGAACTTTTCTTGTACGCTCTCCCTTCTTATTTTTATTCTTTTAAGTTTTTATCTCAGTTTATCTTCCCCAACATCTGCTTCTTGATTACAGAAGCAGGAAGTCCAGAAAGCACTCTCCTTCACGGCACCAGGAAAAGGAGTAGTCTTCCATATATATATATATATCCTTATATGTATACATACATATATATACACGTATACCATGCTCTCTCATTCTCCTTCATGGCACCAGGAAAAACATGCAGCAGTCTTCAATATATATATATATATATAGTTATACCTTTAACAGAGAACCACAAGACAGTGAGAGCAATGCCACGTCCCTTTCTCTTCTCTCCTTCACGGCTACTCTTTAGCTCAGATGATTCTCCTCTGTTTGCCCCTGTTCACGTTGCTTAGAATAGGGGAACGAGTTTTCTAGTTTCCTCGGCTGTCACGGTAGCTTTGGCCCAGCTGGTTGTGTTCTTCAGTTCCAACTCGGTTCTGCTTGCTTTGTTTTTGGATTCTAGCTCATTTTTTTTTGGTTACTGCTGCAGCTTGGTTTCTTCTCTTTTCAGCCACTCTCCAGCCTCTCTTTTTTTCGGTTTCTCTTCCACAACAGCTCCCCTCTTCTTCTTCGGTTCTCCCTCATAGCCACGGTCTGCACCAGCCACGGTCTGCACCTTCTTCTAGCCGAGGTTCTGCTCAGCTTCTCGTTACAGTTCTGCACCTTCTTCCAGCCAAGGTTCTCGTTGCCCTTCTGCACCTTCTTTTCTCTCTGATTCTCGTTGGTATTCTGCACCTTCTTTTCTCTCTCTTCTCCAACTAAGGTCCCTTCTCTTAGCCACGTTCCTTCTCTTCCTCTTCTCCAGCCAAGGTTCTTTCTCTCAGCCACGTTCCTTTTCTCCCTCTCCTCCAGCCAAGGTTCTTTCTCTCCCTCTTTTCCTGCTTTTTTTGAAACCACTAGCTGCCTTTTTTCTCTGCTCACGGTCTCCTCCTCTTTTCTGCTTTTTCTGCAACCACTAGCTGCTCCACTCACTGCTCCAGCCAACCTCTCTCTTTTTTCTGCACAAGCTGCTCCACTTTCTGCTCTCCTCTGAAACAACCAGCTCACTCTTGCTTTTCTGCCCTCCTTGTCCTTTTGTTCCTTAGTAATGTGTGTGTGTGCATGAGTGTATGCATGTGGGAGTGGGAGTGTATGTATGTAAGCAAGTGGGAGTGTGTGAGTGTGAGCAAGTGAGGGTGTGTGAGTGTGAGCGTGTGTGAGAGCAAGTGAGCAAGTGGGAGTGTGTGAGTGTGAGCAAGTGAGGGTGTGTGAGTGTGAGCGTGTGTGAGAGCAAGTGAGCAAGTGAGAGTGTGTAAGTGTGAGCAAGTGAGAGTGTGTGAGAGCAAGTGAGCAAGTTTTTCAATTTTATTTTAATTAGGTGGCCTTTTTCTCCTCTTTGTATTTAGACAAATTTATTAACCCTATTCATTTTATTTCTTTACAAGATGATTATCATGTCTCTACTTCAAACATATATTTTAAATTTTTCCTTTTAATATTTTTAGTTTTCATATTTGGTTTTTTCCATATTACTTCTATTTTTTTGCTTTTTGCAATTTTGTTTTAATTAATTAATTTTTTTTTTGAATTTTTAATTTTATTTATTATCATTACTATAATTATTATTATTGTTAGTTTAGGTGGGGTGTTCACAGGTGTGATAAGGGAGACCATTTGGATATGACTTGTTGGATTAATGCATATAATAGGCTCTTAAAAATATATAAAGCTTTGTTCTCATAATTAATGGTCTAGAAATAATTGGAGGCATTTAACAAATATGCAATTAGGTATCCCAATAAAATTTTAATAATCATATTTGTAATATAACCTCATTAATACTGTTAACAAATTTTTTTTTCATTGTATAATCTGAAAGCATATACAATATTTCAAACTACAAGTTGCTAGTTAATATCCATGTCATGGCCACTCTGAAGATGTATTTATTTATGATAATTCAATTATCAATATTGAATGAATGAGCCCATTTATTAGTTTAATATATTCAAATATAATAGATATAATCATAACTTTGACTACTAATGGTCGAATGACCAATCAACTTGGAGAATGATATAAGATACTTCATTAATATTGAATCTTTAGGTTTTATAATTGAAAATCATGTAAACATTCAATTTCCTTCGCATCATTGACTTGGGATGGCCTAGCCTATCATGCCAAAATTTGTGAACTTCCAGTTCACTTTTTCAAGTGATTTTATCAAACTTGTACAGTATCATCCTTGGGGGAAAACTTACATCCCTATTAATATCATCATCCATGTTTTTCACTATGAATCAATATGAAATAAAAGCTTGTAAAAGTTTCATTTGAATTTGAATTGGTACATAATCACTCTTTAGAAGCTTTATTTATCTCACAAGATTGTGTTTATATTGCACTTCATCAATAATAACTATTAGATCACTAAAATCCATTTTAAGCATAATGATAATTTCTTCCCTTATGTTTTAAGCAATTGACTATTACATTAGTAGATCAATTCCACTATGAAAATGTAAAACCTATCACAATAGGTCTACATGAAGTTTCTAGTTTGAACATTTTGTTCTAATACCATATATTAGAATTTTAATTGTGTTATTGCAATTTTCTTTCTATTCTTTGAGAGGCATTACAAGAACAACAATCAATTGGACACACAATATATATATATATATATATTGTCTTCATGCTTACATCTACATAATGTAATAACCTTTCATAATCTTGTGAAATCTCATCAATGTTTCTAACACTTCCACTTTAGGAGAAAATTATGTCAATTTGTTACTCCATTATCATTTTGTAATATACCAAAAATTTTCATTTAATAATTCTATTCTTGTGGAATAATTTTGTGAATAATTACATTAATTAGATGGAAGAAGCAATACAATTAAGGAAAAATATGAAAATTAAAATGGTTGAGAAAAGGGAGATTAAGGAAAGAACTTATATTAATTCAAATAATGTTTTTCATTAGATTTAGACTGGCTCAAATGGCTAACCCCTATCCATGCAACCAAGAGGGTTTGAGTTCAACCCTACTAAGTGAAGGTTAAATATTTTTATCTCTTTTTCAAATATATGTGGGTGTGTGTGTAGCAAAGTCTTTATCATCACTCTTTAAATTGTGGCTTTGATCTATAACTGCACCATCATCTCTCTTTACCTTAGTCACCACCAGCCCATCTCTAATAAGTTAAAAAAGGCCATAAAAAGCTTTAGAACTCTAGGGAACACAACTGTAGTGTTAAGGCATGATTTAAGCTAAAATTTGCATGATTCAGGTTGGTTTACTTTGATTATGGTTAGGGATTTTGTTTTAATGTGAATTTTGACCCTTTCTCTTGTAAATTCATAGCTTAATTTCAAGTTATATCCTTAGCATTTGGAATTCCACTCTTTGACATCCAAAATTGTGTGAACAGTAGTGGTAGGCCAAAATTTGCTTTAAATTGTGAGTTTAAGTTGAAATTTCAATGAGGCTTTCATTCTTAGATGAATTTAGGGTTGTTCTCTCCTTATTTGAGCTTTCAATTTGGTGATTCAATATTAGAATTCAAAAATCCCTTTTAGGTGAAGAACATGAACAGTAATAGTAAAACTCAAATTGGAGCTCGATTTGAAGGAGTTTTGTGAAATTTTCTTATAGGTTTTGATCTTAGGTAATTATCTAACCATGCCTATATGTCAATTTGATGATTGGATCACTCAATTAAAAATGCTTCTTTCTTGGTAGGGAGTCAGAGTGTATAGTGAGATGATATATAAAGATTTCTTGATCTTTTAGTGTTATTGGACCTCAAGGAGAAGAATTTAAGTTGTTGAAAGTTATCATTTGGAATGGTAAGTCACTTTGGGAAATTTTCTCAAATTATCTTGGAATTTCATTGTTGTTATAGGAAGTTTAGTGAATGAAAGTGATCATAATTATTAAATAAATTATTTTGGTTATTTTTGGTATAATTTTGACCAAACTGGTAAGGTTGGATAACTCGAAGGTTATAAGAAGCAAATAATGGACTACTTAGGCTAGTACTAGTTTTGAATTGTTTATTTAGTTGTTGGTGATTAACAAGTGTGTTTAATGCCATTTTCATATTAGGAAATATGATTGTCTTAAGTTTGAAATAATGTAAGTAATGGGAAGTGAAATTAGTGGAAATTATGTGGTCAAATGAGCATGATTAAAAATCATGGAATATTTTAGTGCAATTTATCTATGTTGGTTATTAGTAAGATTGCAACTTTAAGTTATAGAGCATTCAGATCCTAAACTATTTCTAAGTATATGTGAATATATGTTCTAGATATGGCAACTTCAGATATTAAGTGGAATAACAGTGATCTTAGAGAAATGAAATAAAGTACTGAAATGGATTGTGAATGCTAACTCATTATGGAAACTTGCTAGAATTTATCTGAGTTAATATGCTTCTTAGCATAAGACATTAAAGGTCTATCATTTGTTTTTAAGGTTATAGTAGTTGCACTTTACTTAGCAAGTAAGGGAGTGAGTTGTGTAGGCCTTAGTTAGGTGAGTAGATAATCCTACTTGTGCAAGATTTCAATTTTTCATTATCTCTTTTTGATATATTGTTTCTTGATCTCCTTGATAACTTGGGGCTGGTTCGGGAATTGTAAACATCATTTGTATATTATGAATTTTGAGATTTCTAGATTTATAAACACTATGATGTTTCACTTCTAAATTTATCTAATTTTGAGTTTTTTTTTAGTTAAAATGATTATGAAGTTTTGAACTTCTCTGTTATGCACTTTGAAGTTCTCTGGTTTCCACTTATGAATGACTTTGATTCTTTAATTATAAGGATATCTGATTTTGTATATACAATGTACTTAGATTCTAAAATTTAAATACTTTTACTTGTCTCTATGGAAAAGTTTAGTTCTAAATTTTTGAAATTTTGATATTTGATACAGATTTACATATGTTAAAGAAATTTTTAGGAATGCATCCAAAATATGACCCTATAGCTAACGACAATAGACATTAGTCGCAATGACTATAATATGTATTCTGATATGACTGGGCATGATGCCATTATTATGATACTTTGTCTAAGGCCTAAGGTTATTATTTTGAATATTCCAACCTTGAAGCTTGTGACTGATATATGCTCTATTCTAGTTATACTAACCTTGGACTAGCTCTGCTTTTTGATAATTGATGGATTTGTAAGATGTTCCCAAGCATTTTGTTAGTTTTGGAATACTCTTGTGTTACTTATGTATTGATATATTTTTATTTAGAATTGATTTATAATTTTATTATTGAGGCCTTTATGAAAGTTTATGATGTGTTCTATATATTGCATTATTTGTACTAACCATGAAAGATGTTTGGTTTTAAGACAGTATGAATTTTTTTTCAAAAACTTTACCATGGCTAGTTTGTCCCTTCCTTTGTATAATTATTATTATCTGTTCACTGAGTTTTTACTCACTTATATTATTTAACATTTTTCAAATCTCAGCACTGGTTCAGAACACCTACCTACTGAGTAGGAGCTTATGGGTGTTGCTTGGTTTTGATGAGCCTTGTTGTTACAAGGGCTAGAGCTCTTCTTTTCCTATAAATTTGTAATTAGATTTAGTGGCTCCCCTAATATACAGGCAAATAGTCTTTCGTTATTGATTTGTTTATTGTGGGATGTTGTATATGTATATATATTGGACAACAAAGTTATTCATCTTATAGTGTGTCAAATTTTCCATTGTAGAAATTTTGAAAGGTCTATATTTCAGGGAAGACTCTATCAAAATTTATACATGGGAGCAAATTGATTCTTTTGGCATATATATCTATGGATATTTTATCTTATTTTATGTGATGAATATTCTATATGTTCAGTAAATGTCTGACTTGTTAATGTGTAGGTTAGGCTTATGAGGGCGAGGGGTACCTCTTTCCCCGTACCGGTCACGTCCTTTTGATTAGGGACGTGACATATTCATAGTCAAATATTATGATATATTGATACTTTCTTTAGGAAATGTTTATATGTGATATATGATATTCGAAAGCATTTGCTTAAAAATGTATAGGAAATACAATTTCTTTTACCCTTGCTTATTACATGCATATTTACTACATGAAATATGCAAACAAAAACTAATATGTCAAGTTACTAATGAAAATTGGTATTTACAAAAATAATGGATATATATAGGCTCGTAATATAATACATTATTCACTCTAAGAAATACTTGTATTAAACTTTCATAAATGCTTTCTTTTAAATTATCTATACTACGCAATATTATTTGAAAGAGATATAAATAACATGTTATATCAATATTCCATTAAAGAAATAATCAATTTGGTAAATTAAAATTATTTCCATATTTTTCATCTTCTTTTGAACATATATGATATTAGAAATTGGATAAGAAATAAAATAGTTCATAAATATGTAGCAAAAACACACACTTTTTCTTAATTCAAGTTTCACAAATATGCAACTAATATACCCTTTTCTTTTAAAGTAGTGTTGCGTATAAATATTTATTATTAGTAGCTAAGAAGTTACAATTGACATTTTCTTTTATGGTCACAAAAACTTCTTACAATTAATGAGTTATTAATGAATGAATAATCACATGAATAATATGCTAGAAGTATAAGGTAAAATATTTCATGGACTAAATAGGACTATAGAAGCAAGATCAAAAGCAAATACACTGATGAACAAAAATTACTAACAGATGAAACAATCTAGGCAAGATTAAGACCAAATAGAATGAACAAAGACTTTTTTTTTTTTTTTAAATTCTGGGACAAATAAGAAGGTTAAAAACAACAAACAATAAGTAGGATAAATAAGAATTTACCCCAGTCCAAGCTCTGATACTAAATGATGTGGAACCCCATGGTTATGAAGAACCTGAAACTCTTAGAACACATACTATGACAAGAACATGAAATGGAATGAACCTGCAACCTATTGAACCTCAAGTGACAGATGCAAATGGAAACACAAATGATAGGTTGGTTAGAAATAAGAATAAATTCACCTCAAGAGATCACCTTGTTAAAAATTAATTTATGTTGCAATAGAAGAAGACAAGCTATCCTCCCCTAGAGAGCTCTGGCCAAGCCAAAAAGGAAACTAAAATGTTTCTTTGTTAGAATGAAACTTGATGTCTTACAAGGTTGAGACTTTAGCCTTTTTATAAGCTTTAGACCCCTTAAGAAACCTTAATTTCGAAATGCAACATTGGGCCTCCAATAAGTTAGTTTAAATTATGCTAAAAATAACTTCAGACATTCAAATAAAAGCCCAATATGTAACCATATACATCCTAAGCCCAAAGTGATTACAATGTGGTCCA
Source organism: Delonix regia (assembly GCA_037074485.1). Lineage (NCBI taxonomy): Eukaryota > Viridiplantae > Streptophyta > Magnoliopsida > Fabales > Fabaceae > Delonix > Delonix regia. Next base: position 6,128,103 of record CM073459.1, read on the forward strand.
AAACACTTATTTCAATAGCAACAATTTTGGATGATATAACCCAAACAAATTAGGCCTTTATTTGGGCTAGACAAGACTCAGATGAATGAATTGGGTATCCTTCCCTAAGCCCAAGCCATCCAAGTGATTTCCTTCTGCTTTCTCTAAGAATTTTCCCACATAAATTTGCAGTGATTCCTTGAACTTCTTGGCTTTCAATCTTGTAAGTAGACTTGGAGGAAAATTCAGATCATCATTCAAGCTATCGCGCCTCTTGTCATCTGTGCTCACATCAAGTACTCATGTTTCTAATATGATGTAGGGATTCCTAATAATCTAAACCATATTCCCGAATGAGAAGTTTATCTACATGGAAACAAAATGAAAGCTCTAGTGGAAGCCTTCAGGACTTATCGTTTAATCCTTGAGATTTGACATCATTGATACCTATTTGATACTTTTTATGTACATAATATCTCTTGAAATTTAGTTTCATTGTCTAAATTTGATGTTACTGAATATTCTATTAATTTTGGTAACAAATGTTTAAGTTTGTTTAAGCATAACTATCTCATAGTCTCTGGTATTCTCAGCGATGGACTATACAAACTAAATCTAGATAACCTTTATGTTGAATTGCTTTTGACCTTGCATTATAATATTTTTACTAAACATGGTTTAGTGAATAAACACTGCTAACTTGTGGCATAGGCGTTTAGGTCATATTTCTAAAGAAAGATTGGAAATATTAGTAAAGAATGACATCCTTTCAAATTTGGATTTTTACATACCTAACTACTTGTGTGGATTGTATAAAAGGAAAACAAATAAAACACACAAAGAAAGAAGCCACAAAAGGCATGCAACTTCTTAATATTATACACACCGATATTTGTAGACCTTTTTTATTGATGAATATTCACGTTATAGATATATCTATCTACTGCATGAGAAATCTCAAGCAGTAAATGTCTTAGAAATATTCATAAATGAAGTCGAAAGACAATTAGATTAGAAAGTAAAAATTGTCTGATCAAACTTGTAATTTATCTTTACCCATCTTATTGTGGATGTATACTTTGAAAACTACCATGTATTTGTTGAATAGGGTTCCTACTAAGGCAGTTCCAAAAACACCTTTTGAATTGTAGACTGGTAAGAAACCCAATTTAAAGTACTTGCATGTTTAGGGTTGCCTGACAAAATTAAGAGTATACACAAGAAAAGAAATTGGATGCAAAAACAATTAGTGGATATTTGATTATCCAGAAATATCTAAGGGGTATATATTTTATTGTCTTAACCATAGTACAAGAATTGTTAAAACAGGAAATGTCAAGTTCATTGAAGATGATGAAACTAGTGGGAGTGAACTTCCATGAAATGTGGAAATTAAGAAAATAATAATGCAAGTTATATTAATTTGCAATTCTTTTGTAGTTGTTCCTCAAATTGTTGAACCATAAAACAATGAAGAAAAACAACAAATTGATGATCTCGTTGTTCATAATAAACCTGTAGGAAATGAGCTTCAAGAGGAAGTATTAAGAAGATCCCAATGGAGATAAGACCAGCTATCTCTAAAGATTATGTGGCTTATCTACATGAATTCAAAGATGACTTAGGAATAAATAATGAACCAATTTCATTTTCACAAGCCATTAATAGTGATAATGCTGATAAATGGTTAAATGCCAAGAAGGAAGAGCTAAAATCTATGGAACATAATAATGTGTGGGACCTTGAAGAGTTGTCTAAAGGTTACAAGAGAGTTAGGTGCAAATGGGTCTTTAAGACTAAGGCCAGGCTTATTGCCAAAGGTTTTACGCAAAAAAAAAGAAAAGGCATTGACTATAAGGAGACATTTTCACCGGTCTCTGAAAAGGATTCTTTCAGAATTATCATGATGTTGGTAGCTCATTATGATTCAAAGCTACATCAAATGAATTTGAAATTTGCATTTCTCAATGAAACTTAGAGGAAGAAATTTACATGGATCAACCAATGGGTTTTTAGTTGAAGGAAAGGAACACATGGTGTGTAAACTAAGAAATCAATATACAGACTTAAATAAACTTCTAGGCAATGTTATCTCAAGGTCAATGATACTATTGTTAACTTTGGATTTAAAGAAAACATCGTCGATTGGTGTATATATCTAAAGGTTGGTGGGAGTAAGTTTATATTTCTGATTTTGTATGGTGATGACATCTTGTTAGCAGTTAATGATCTTGGTCTATTATTACGACTAAACAATTTCTTTCTAATAGCTTTAGAATGAAAGATATGGGAAAGAAAAACTATGTGATTGGGATATAAATATTCCAAAATAGATCATAAGGATTGTTAGGTTGGCCTCAGAAGGCATATATCAACAAAGTTTTAGAGAGATTTAAGATGGAAAATTGTTCAACATCTCCTATTCCAATTCAAAAAGGAGACAAATTTAGTCTCATGCAATGTCCAAAGAATGATTTGGAATGGAAATTAATGGAAGGAATTTCTTATGCATCTATTATTGGGAGTTTGATGTATGCACAAACATGTACAATACTAGACATCAGCTTTACGGTTGGAATGTTGGGTCGATACAAAGTGACCCAGGATTGGATCATTGGAAAGCTGCAATGAAAGTCCTTAGATACTTGCAAGGAACTAAGGATTATATTGTAACATATAAAAGGTCAAATCATCCTAAGGTAATTGGATATTTAGATTAAGATTTTACTAGCTATGTGGATACAAGAAAATCCACTTTTGACTATTAATATCTTTTGGCTAGAGGAGCCATCTCTTGGAAGAGTGCAAAGCAGTCTTAATTGTTGCATCCATCATGGAAGCCAAATTTGTGGCATGCTATGAGGCCTTGGTTCAGGCTAAATGGCTGCGGAACTTTATTTCATAATTAGGAGTTTTTGACAGTATTGCCAAGCTGTTGAAAATTTATTGTGATAATTCCACAACAGTCTTTTTCTCTAAGAATGATAAGTATTCCAAAAGTGCTAAGCATATGGAATTAAAATACTTTATTGTTAAAGAAGAAGTTCATAAACATACAGTGTCTATAGAATATATTAGCACCAATTTTATGATAGTTGACCCTTTAACAAAAGGGTTACCGTCTAAGACATTTAAGGATCATGTTATAATTATGGCCATTATTGATGATAAAGGTTGTTAAATATTATTAAAGTATTGTATTTTGACACTGTGGGCTCTTTAACAGATATGTTTCTGATTACCTGTTATTTAAACATTGTATATATGAATCATCATAATGATAACATGTTTTTTCTTTGTTAAAGATATGATGTTGAGGAAATTACACACTTCTCACTTATAGGTCATAATAAGGAGAAAGGACTAATGTCATAGTACATGGAAGGGTGTCTATTGGATAAATGATATATGACTACTAAGACTAGTTTTTATTCTTATCCATGACGAATAATGTAATCATTGTATGAGAAATTAGCAATTTTTATGTGCATTATGATTTATTTGACCTTAAAGTAAGGCAATATCACATGAGCCAAATGGGAGAATATAAGACTTAAGTTGGCCCAAGTGATGCTGATTCAATATTTAATTGCTTAAATAAATAATTAAATGAACTAATTTTTAATTAGTTAATTGAGAAGTAGTTTCCTTATGTTTATCTATAATTAACCACTTGATAAGAGTGGCTAATAGAATATTTAATAATTTGAAAATTGAAATTATTAGACGATAAATGTTATCAGATAATTATGATTATTATTTGATAATACATGTTTATTTGGAAATTGGTCCCGGCCTATCAAAGGGGTTATGTGTTCTCTCCTAATCCATCACTAATGAACATGTAAATTAAGAGAGATTAAGAGATAAAAACGTAGTTTTCCTCTCTCTCTCTCTCTCTCTCTCTCTTCTCATCTAGAAATCTAAGGGTTTACGCCTATTGAGTAATAAATCAGTGTATGATTTCTTTCCTAATTTGATAGTACTGTATATTATGTAGCATGTGAAAATTTATGAGTTCCCAAGATTTAGAAAACTATAACTGATTGATGATTTCTATCATTAGGGTTAGATAAGAAAAACTTACATTAAGCTCAATAAAAGTTGTGACTTTTGCTTCTTCTTTTTTGTTTTTTTACAACAGAAGAAACATTTATGTTTAATTTCATTTTTTGAACTCTTATTTGAAAGACCTTGTTCTTGGAAATAACTTAAAAGACACCTTTCAAAATTCTTGTGTATATCAATATTCTATAATATCTGAAGAGCACTTAATTATATAGCATTATTATCTCTTTACTAAACTTTCTATAAAATTAATAGATTTATCGAGCAGTTGATTAATATGCAACTCGTTGCAGCTTTAATACCATTTTACAAACAAAGCTAGATTTCGTTTTACATCATGATTTCAATTTTTTCTGAGCACCTGTATCTTTAAAAAAAAAAAAATCATAATATTTCCTTGGGCTCAGAAAGAAGAAAATCACAACATTTATTAAAACCATATAACACACCAATTAAGAAAAAAATACAGGTTACATTCAAACAAAAAGAATATGTAATACGAAACAAAAACTATGAAACCTGCAGAAGATTATGCTTATTTAATCTCCAATTAATGGGTCTGGGCACCAACTAGTTTTATGCGTCTGTCTTCAAAAGAATCAACGACCTCCAGAGAGGTGCGATTCACCACCAAAAGCTCCAGGGCCAGAAGCTTCACAGACATGGCTGCCGCAAGATCAAAGTCTTCAGTTAGCTCTCTGCAATATGTATCTTTTTAAGCTTTCTCAACTTAGAACACTATAATTTATGCTATAATTAGTGTTACTTCTTTTTCAGCGACCATTGAATGGAAAAACGAAAAGGTGGTTTAGTAGTGGTGAGCGTAAGCTACATAGGTGATATCATTCTCAATAGTAGCAACTGGTGGTGAATTAAAATATAAGGATGTGATTTGGGATGATTCTTACCGATGTCAAAATCGTGTAATAACGGTCAAATAGTGTTGACGTACGTAAGTGAATAGGGTTTTTGGATCTTCTTGTGATGTTTAGTTGGACTGCATGCAGATCTTTGTGTATGAATTTTAAGGTCTTCTTTAAGTTTTCTGCTATCTTTATCCTTGAAAAATTTTAACGTTAGGGTTCGGTTTGAATGATGTGAAGAGATGTTTAAGTCAAGCTATTGAAAGATCTGCTAAAAGGTTAGGTGCTCTATATGGCTGAAAATGCCAAGTTCATCAAAGATTTTCATCAAGACTTCAGAGTAGTGCTATTGCTAAGATTTGAACATGACGAACCTTATCATAAGTAGAGAGAGGAGTGAGATTGGTTGTTTTACTTTTACAAAATCCTTAACACAGATTAGTAGATAGACTCAGACACTTGAGAGTTTGGCATGTTTATCATTATGTTCGTGATATAAATTTTGTTAAACTAGTATTTGCTACATCAGTTTTTCATTGATTTTATTATTTGGATAAATGAAAATTATATTGATAATATGTTGTTTATTTTTTTTTATTTGTATGGATTTATGTTAAATTTAATGATTTAATATTGTCATCTATATTCATTAATTTTTTTGGAGAAATATATTTATCAGTGTTTATTATTGTATGGTATGTTTTGGAGTCTTTCTTAAAAATATTTATGTATTAAGAATGTTAAAATCTAAGTCCATATCTATTCAATATGTGTCTTTCGTACCAATATATTTTTTTTTAAATCAAAGTCCATGTTGAATTAAGTTTTCTATTTAAATGATAACTTTTTTAAATAAATAATTATCAAAAAATTTAAAATATTTTTATGTAAATCAAAATACTCAAATTCTTATCCTGTCAATTACTTTCCAACAAACACATGACTGAGTTACTTAATACCACACAAAACGTTCTTTTTTCTTGTCTGAAGGTAGGTATTTGTTCTAATAACAAGACTTTTTTCGTGGGATTTGGACTCTTAACACTTTCAGGAAAATTCGCCCGAGAATCAATCTGCTAATTTTACCATAGGTATTGGTTACAAAATGTTATACTTTGATGCAATAAATATATAATGTTATAAAAGCTTATTAATTAGGTGAATAACAAATCTATTATAGACTGTGACATTTTTCTTGTGAAATGATGAAAATATATTCTTAAAAACATGTTTTTTAGTTATGCAATAAATATACAATGTGTTTTTCATCTAAAGGTAGGTATTTTTTCTGGCAACAAGATATTCTCAGTGGGATTTGAACTCTTACATTGCTAGTAAAATTCGGCCACATGAGAATCAATTTGCTAATTGAAACCACTCGTTGTGGTTAAAATGTTAGAATATTTTTTTATATTATATGGATTAGCATTAATTATGTTATTAGATCAATTTCTTGTGATGATTAATTAGACAATTAATATTATAATTATAAATTAAGAATAGATTGAGTTCATATTCATTATGTGTAATCAGCAATATGTTAGATTATATACAAGTCTACTGGGCAGAGACCCCAAATTATAGTCCAAGAGCATTAGTAATTATCTCATCAGATTGCTAATTAAGAGTTAATTACTAAGAGAGAGTTAATAGGCTTCTTCTATTTAAATAATAAAAGATGAAACTATTTTTATATATCTTTGAGGGTTTTATTTTATTCTTATAATTAATTATTATTATTAAAATAAAATTCTATCAGTTATTATAAAAAGAAGCTCTAATTTCAATTTTGATGATAACTTTTTTTCTGGTGATTGTCTACTTTGAGAATTCTCTCTTAAGTATTGTGGGTTGACATCTCTTTGCAAATTTGTACTATGTCATCTTAAGTATCAAGTCATATCTTTATATCTTAATATATCTCAATTTTGTGTTCATATATTATGGTAAATTTTATATGACTTCATAAAAATGTTATACTTTGATTCAATATGAAGGCTTCTTAGGTGAATAACTTATCTATTACACTCTTTTCATATGCCATGATATTGATAACATGCTCTCAGATATAATTTATTATTAAATATTATCAAATATACTTATTATTAAACATCATCCAATATCATACAATATATCGTTCATTTTAAAATAATTATTATTATAATTAAATTTATTAATTACTTTAATAAAATATTATTTAATATCTAATAATTAATTATATCATAATTAAAGAATATGATATTTCAGACCATATAACGGTTCTTTCTTATGTGTGACCTAATCCTACATGACACTTCATGATTTGAATTTGAGTAATCAATATAAGAAGTATATCTCTTTAACCATTGACCGGATCCCTTAAAGTTGATCAATATGATGCTTGTGGGCCAAAAAATTGGTTAATTCATATGTAAGAAATTGAATTTTATTTTTACTATCACTCTTCTACTTGACATGAGAATATAATTTAACTTTTAATATGACGCTACGAATATTTAAATAATTTTATTTTTGTAACAGAACATACCATGGTATAAAAGTCAAAAATAGAGTTTTTTTTTGGGTATAATAACTTTAAGCATAAGAAGATGAAAACAGTAAAGATATTAAGTATAATTTAATCTATCCTAATAAAAAGATTTAAGCAATTCACTCTAAAATCATTAATAGGTCCTTAAAAGTTGTACCTTTTACCTTTTTGTTTTTAATTACAAAAGAAATATTTATGATTAATTTAATTTTTTAAACTCTTATAATTCTAAACGACACCTTGCTCCTATTGAAAATAACTAAAAAGATACTTTTTAAAATTATTGTGTATGTTAATCAATAGTCTATAATGTCTAACAAGTATTTAATTATACATGACTTCAATGTTTTTTCCGAGCAGCTATATCTAAAAAAATATTTCATAATATTTCCTTGGGCTCAGAAAGAAGAAAATCACAACATCGCTACAACATCGCTAAACCATATGACACCCCAGTTAAAAATAAAAGCTCATAATACATTCAAACAAGAAGTGCAATAAAAAAACAAAAACTATGCAACCTGCAGAAGATTATGCTTAGGTTTAACTATCTCCAACTAATAGGTCTGAGCTCCAACTAATTTATATTTGTCTTCATAAGAATCAACGACCTCCAGAGAGGAGCGATTCAGCTACGGAAATGTGAGTGTAGCACCCATCCATGGAAGATGATGGAAAGAACGTTGCAGAGTCCTGAAAATTTTGATGATCCCCAAATGAAAACCCAGAAGAAGTAGCAGATAAGCTCAGTGAAGACAGTACAGGCAACGGCATATCCCAATTCAAGTACTGCATAATTTGACGCATGCTTGGCCTACCCGTAGCCTCAGAATTCGAACACAGAAGCCCAAGTTTTAACACCAACTCTACCTCCTCTGCTCTATACTCTGTTCCTAAATTCTCATCCTTCGCCTCAATGATCTCTCCCCTATTCCATAATCCGAAAACCCAATCCACCAAAATGACATTGCCATCTTCACTTCCTTGCTCTATAGGCCTTCTTCCGCATGCAACCTCAAGTAGAAAAGCACCAAAGGCAAAAACATCGGATCTTGTCGTGGCTCTCCCTGTTCTTATCTGCTCTGGAGCCAGATACCCAAGAGTCCCGACCACATGCGTAGTCTGAGGATCGCTCCCATGGTCGTATAATCTTGCAAGACCAAAATCTCCTAATCTTCCATTTAACTCTGAATCTAGAAGAATATTGCTCGCTTTTATGTCTCTGTGAACCACCACTTGCTCCCATTCTTCGTGTAGATAGCACAATCCCGAAGCTACCCCTTTGATGATATTGAATCTTTGTGTCCAATTCAGTGTCACTCTGGGGTGGTTATATAGGTATTTATCTAAGCTTCCATTTGGCATGAAGTCATAGACCAAAAGAAGCTCTCCTTTTCGCCTACAGTAGCCCAGAAGAGGGACGAGGTTTCGGTGGCGAAGACGACCAATACTAATGATTTCTGCTACGAATTCCCTCATACCTTGTTGGGATTCATGGGACAATCTTTTCACAGCAACCTCAAGTTTCGAATTTGGCATTGTCCCTTTGTACACCTTGCCAAATCCACCTCTACCCAGAAGCTCTCTCTCTCTGAATCCCTTTGTGGCGAAGTAGAGATCTTTGTATTTGAACCTGTGAGGACCATAGTCTTGCTCCCACTCTTCCAGAATCTCAGAAAATCTCCTTTTCCTTTTTATGTAGTAAACTACAGAGAGACTCACCAGAGCAATAAAACAGAGCGCAAACAGAGGTAACCCAATTGGCAGAAACATTGATTGTTCTTTTTCACTTAGTCGAGGTAGCTTTGGGAGTTCAGAGATTACGAGGTTTTGAGCCTCCCCATTGAGCTTGAAGCTCCAACCAAGAACATAATTTAAAGCAAAGAGTGTCCCAGTGGAAGATGAGAATCCAACATAAATGGGATTGCTTAGAATCCGAGAAAGATCTTGGGACAACGTTACCAATGGAGTTTCGGGTTTGTTAAGGTCAACTGGAGCTAGTGTGACACTAATTTGCTTCTTGCCTGCATCATAATCCACCCACAGTTGCATTTGATGGCCGCTGATAAGGCTCAAATTCTGAAACCGATCACCTCTGGAATAATATCCTGCAGGAGTGGAATTAGCTGACTTCAAGTCGTTAATGTCGATTCCGACATGATTATCATTGATATCTTCGAAGTCCACGCTCTGGAGGATGTCGAGTTCTACGGCGAAAACATGGTTTGTGGGCTTGCCATTGCTGGTCTTGTTGAAGAGGCCGAGGTATTGGGTGGAAGCTGCACCTTGAAGCGATTTTGTTGGGGAGATTACAAAAGCCATTCCATGACCCCTGAAAGTTGGGTATGGAGCTCTAATGGCGAAAACGAAAGTGGTAGAAAAAGAAGAAGAGTTTTTGAACACAAATGGATAGGGGTAGAATGCATGACCAGATTCTAGCTTGGTTTCATTGGTGAGTTGGAGTATGCCATTGGAAGTGACGGAAGACAGACCGTCCGGGGTTAAGTTAGCTGATTGGAACCCATTATTAAAGATGAAACTTGTATCTTCAGTACTCACTACGGCCATTGTTGTGACCACCAAAAGCACCATGGGCAAAAGCTTCACAGACATGGCTGCCACAAAATCAAAGTCCTCTTTAAGCTGTCTGCTATGTGTTATTAACTTGGCAAAGAATATTATTTATACAAAAGGCAGATTTTTTGTTTCTTTCAGCGGACATGGAACGGCAAGAAATAAAGGGTACTTTTGTACATTCGTTGCATTGTTAAGATTTCTTCCGATAATCTTATAATTAAATCCCTTATTTCCTAGCCTAGAAAGTAACTATCAACGCCATAGGAGACAAAATAACCACACATTACGTGTGGAAATTTATGTTGTGAATCGGGATAACTATTGCTGATGTACTCCCCACACCAACTTGAAGCGACGGTCACATTGTGCTTTACTCTTTGATAGGGCGAACCGAGATATGTTTTAATACTATAATTCATTTTTGAGTAAATTATATTAAAAGGTTAAACTAAACTATATATTATATTATTTTTTTATTTTACAAATTACACTAAACTCAATTCTTCCTCTCAATGAAAATTTTTGTATAATATGTATTTCTTTTTAACATAAAATTATATATGTCTTTACTATTATATCAAGAATAAAATCATAAATATATTTATAGAGTTTAACATCAATTCAATTATTATACTATTATATTAAGAATAAACTCACAGTTTGATATTAAATTGACAATTAACTTCTTTGACGAAAAATTAAATTAGATTAGAGGGATCAAATTAAATTTTTATAAATATTGAAGGTGCTGAATATATATTTGAGCTAAATTTATATATATGACGATGTATGAATAAGTTAATGTTAAGTCTGTAAGAATTTTTTTTTTAATTCTTTCAGTTTTGGATGTTTTGCTATAATTTAAATTCCTACTAATTACAATAATTAAACAAATTTGTTAAACAAATAAAAATATCATTAATTTCCATGGAACAAAATGAAATAAACACATTGTGCCATGAAAACAAACTTATATATATAGCAAGATTAAAATAGTAGTTAAAAAGATAGCATATCAATATTTTTTTCATCTCATTTAAACTATTATGTTTTTTTAAATGATAGTAGCATGCAAACTTATATAATGAGTAAAGGAACTAAAGACCCATATATAGCCTTCACAATTCATCAATCTTATTATCTTATGTCATTAAACGAAAGATCATTCATATACATAATTACCATAAATAGTATGAGATGCTCTAGCTTTGTGTAATGTACATCTCAAAATTAATATAAATACATATCATTAAATATAAAATGTATTTTGGGTGTATTTTGATATTTTTAACTGTATAACATAGAGTTAACCATTAATTTTTCAACAATTATGTTAGATTTTTTAAATTAAAATTATGTGTAACATATTTTAAACCAGGTGTTATTAACTTAGCAAATAATATTTACTTATACGATAATCAGAGTCTCTATGTTTCAGCCGCCACTGGAGGGAAAGAGCAAAAGAGTGATGTCTCCTTTAAAAAGAAAAAACCAAACAAAGGGTGCTGTCATTTTCAACAGTGCCGGCACGCAAAATTGAGGAAAATTTACGGAATTGAATCGGGTGGTTATTGCTGATGTCATAGTCAAATGGTCGATGATGTCATTGAATGCGAATAAGGTTTTCCATTCTAATTCTCACTATTTTGACCGAATACAAAAGTATATTTGATTATGTAAATTATTATATAAAAATGTAATAGTTTAAATTTGTTGATAAAAAATACCATCACATGGGATTATATTAATTAATAATTTTTATTTATAAATTTGAACTATTAATTTTTATCTAATAATTTTTTTTTATTTAAACATAATCTCATAATCTTATGCTCTCACTCAACACGAGGATATATGAATTGAAGGGTTTTGGATTCTTGCTTGATTGCTTTGAGATATTTGTGCATGAATTAAAAAAATCATCTTCTATAGATCTCGAAAACAATCAAACAAATAATAGTTTGGAACATACAGTCTTAATGTTATATTTGGTCCTTTATATCTGGACTTTAATTGTGATTTGGACCATATAATTTTTGGTGTAACAGATAAATGAATTAATAACCCTTTCAAATATTCAAGTATTTTCAACCAAAAAAAAATAGGTGTAGTTTTATGGTACTTATAATTAAGTTTCCGTCACATTTAATTGGAAAAATGATTGAAGAAATCCGTGGAAGAATGGACGGAGGAGTATGGATCCCCTCCAGAGGAGATATTTTCTAGTAGATAATGATCCAATGGCCCTCAATTTTTTTTATAAAATATATTTTTTAAAAATAAAAAAATAATTATTTTTATAAATAAATATATATTAGTATTTAAAAAATTTTTTTTATAGAAAATGATATGTAGTTGAAAAAATTAAAAGACTAAACTATTTTTAACATCTTACAATTTATTTTATATATTTGATAGTCTATTATTTTTTAACTAGATATCATTATGTATAAAAAAATAATCTAAAATATTAATAAAAAATAATTGTTTTTCTTATTTTTTAAAAATCTATTTTATAAAAAAATTGAGGGTCCAACAACCCCATTATCTACCAGAGAAAATCCCCTCCAGTATTACTAGAGGGGCCATACTCATGGATGGAGAACACAACTTTTAATGTATATTCAATTCCTTTTTTCTAAAAAGAAAAGTCATGTTTGACATTTTCATTGGATGGGATCTATGGGGGTTAGTCAAGACTTCTTTTTTCCACAAGGATTTTAAGGGAAATAGAGTATCAGCATTTGGATATGGGAAAATTTTCGTTTTAGGATTAATGGATACAATTAATTAATAAAAAAGACCTTACAATTTGTAATTACTTTGAAGGATCTAATCTCACTTTATAACCTTTCATTGGACAATATTACCTTATATAACCCTAATATCCTACTTGCCAAAACAATTTGAATGTTTTTTTGTTTTCAAACAAAGCCCTTTTTCTTATTGTTTTGCTTGATACTCTCGTTTCTCTCTCATACAGAAAGGTGAATGCTTGCCCAAGTTCCTTGCCTTCTTGAATGACTTTTGCTTCATCTCATTCCTCAAATGATGTAGACACAAACATAGTAAACATTTATCATTCTCACCAACATTTATTCATATCGCTACATAAGCTCGATGGAGATTGATAACAATGACTATTCTTGCTAACAGATCATCTAATCACCATATTAGGACAATCGAGGTGAATCATTATTCTTTGATTTTCTTTCTTTAGTTTAATACATTCGATAATATGGCATATATGATTTGTAAGTAACATAAACAATAGTAGTAACAACAAGTCCATAAGTTACTTGTTAATTCAATCAGTAAAGAATAAAAATTACATGGTAAGAAATCTAAAAGCATATAGTAAGTAGGGCGAAAGTAATTTGTAAGTAACACAAATCATGGCAGTAATAAATCTATAAGTTACTTGTTAGTTTAACTAGTTAAGAATAAAACTTACATGATAAGAAATGCAAAAAAAATTTGGCAACTAAGGCGAATGTGATTTGTAAGTAACGCAAACTATGGTAGTAATAAGTCCATAAGTTATTTGTTAATCCAACTAGTGAAGAAAAAAATTTACGTGGTAAGAACTGTAAAAACATACAACAACTAAGACGAACATGATTTGTAAGTAACACAAACTAGAATAGTAATAAGTTCATAAGTTACATGTTGGTCCAACTAGTTAAGTATAAAACTTATGTGATAAGAAATGAAAACCATTCGGTAACTAAGGCAAACACAATTTGTAAGTAATGCAAACCATGAAAGTAATAAGTCCATAAGATACTTGTCAATCCAACATATTTCTCTCTTGTTACACTATCAAATCATATACCATATATAATGTTGAATTTATAATTTTAGCAACTAAAAATTTTTCTTGGGTGAGCTCTACATGCAATAGTTGTGCGTGTGGCTCACCTCTAGCACCATTAGGCTAGATTTTAAATCCAAAAGATAGAGCAAGAGATAAGAAGACCATGGTATATATACTATAACCCAAATCTTCCGTGAAAATGGGAGGTGGATCACACATGTCACCTTTGGAAAGTAGGATTAAATTTAGCATTCTGAAACAGTAGCAATTATGTGGAGTGTAGGGGAGCATACCATGGATTTTGGGGATGGTTTTAGTCTCTAAAACTTCCTAAATTCATGGTCTAAAATTTGGTATATAATGACTATGTTTGGACGAAGTTTGACCACTTTTCAATACGAGTTAAAACTCATTATGGTGTATTTAAGTGTCAAATAAACATAAAATTATAATTTATCGATTCATAAATTTATTTTGAAGAGCGAAACTAATAACGATACATAAATAATTATAAGAATCCAAATTATATTATTCAATCACATGTCTTTTATATATATATATATATTCATTTTTTTTATGAAATTCTATAACTAACTAGAAGACAATTGACATCTTATTCCCTCCAAACTCATGGATCATGAGTTTGATTAATTTATCTCTCAATGATAATTTGTGGACATTGGTCATGGAGAAAGAAGAGAGAAACTTAAGCTAAATAATAGTGATTTAATCTTAGTTTTTCCTAGTACATTGTAGATATAAACCTTGTAGAAGAACATCATTTTGTCATAAGCATTAGGTAAGCAGTTCTATTATCCCAATTCCCAAATATAGAAGTGTTCAATATTTTGAGCGTTGTACACAAAAAGGGAATTTATATTTAGGGATTGAACAAACATGTGAACCACATTCATAATGACCTACAAAAAGCCACTTATAATTAGAGAATGGCTTTTAAATGAAGGCAAATGAGAAATTATTTGATAAAATTAGTTAATTTTATGGATTTCTTAAAAAAAATTCCTTAGATTATTTTACTAATGTTAATGTGAAAACAATAGTGATGACGAGAAAAAGGCTATTTTATTATTTTATTTGTATGTGTTGTTATACTAAATTCTTTTATTGTTGAATGTTAGTATTGTATACATATTGGTATATGCATTGTGGAGTGGGAGTTCTTTCATTAGTAGAAATATGATAATCAAAGTACTACAATTTGAATAATATTTGTATATAGATTCAATAGAAAGAAAGCAATATTCTTATGATACATGTAATGGAAGTAAGACAAACATTTATTTTCTGATCATGAACCTGACAATGTCATTATTCGTTTGGTCAAAGTTTATTGCAAATTCATATAGTATTATGTATATGTAATGATTCTATGTTATGTCCATGTAGATGTCTAATAGTGATTATGACTATTAAAACATCATTGCTTAACTTAATTAGAATGATAGGAGGATGTTAATTAAACAATTTGACATTATAAGATTCTTACACTCCTAAAGAGTAGGATGTTAAGAAGACAACAAACAATATTATGTTGGATTTTAGGCATGGAAATTAAATGATATGTAGGAGATTTCTATAGTATCACTCAATACTGTTGCTGAGTAACATGGTTGTGAAGTTATATATGTGAATATGAGTCTTATCTAACTATTCTAGCTATGAGGATAATCCTTAAAGGAAAAGTTTGGAGGTATTGCCATAAGCAAATTAAGAAAGTAACTTGTTATAAGATCTCATCCTACTAACTAAAAGCATATAAAAGTAAACTTAGCCCACAGTAAGAGTATGATTACTTTTAATGATGTTTCTTATCATTAAGGGCTTGAAGATGAGCATATAAGAGTTGTTAGATCCTTTGTACAAGTTTATGAGTGTTCAAATTGTTTAGACATAAATGTGCAAGGCAATAAGGGTGATACCTTCACATAAATAAAGAATATGACTAATATTTTAAAATGGTCAAGATAGAGTTTAAGAAGAGAGGCAAGTGTTATGAAAAGGAACTTGAAACGGTTTAGGTCAAGTATTACACTTGCAGAGAATGGTCAATTTGCTCAATTCTCTTCTAGGCGTATTAGAGGCAAGTAGAATAAAAGAATTCAAATTGGGTATTGTGTGTGCCTGGACTAAGATTTGTACGGTGTTAATAATTAAATAAATATACACTTTTATAAGATAAAAGCGACACCATAACATGCAATTCATACTGCATGTGCTTAATGGCCGCAATTAGGAAGTAAGTGAATAGATCTATACTTCATTGTTGTGTGAGTCCCCAAAAAGAATAAATCTTTTCAATGATGCCCATATGACTATGACAATATCACGAGGACATGAGTCTGTGTTTGCGACTTTAGTGTACATCTTAAGTTTATGATAATTTGACCTAAAGAAGTATTTCTAGGAAAGTAGTTGATTCATATTTAAATGGTATGTGCGCGAAAGGAAGATTACCATAAATATATACAACTATGTTATTGTCTAAGGCATGCCTGTTATGAAGTTATTTTGATGACATCATAAGTACGGTATTATGCATAGGTGAAGGCAATCTAAGTAGGATTATACATTAAATTTGCCAAAATTAAAGTGAACATGGGTAAATTTAGGGTATTTAAGGCACATTATTATATGTGTAATAAATATATAATGGTTGTAGTCTCTTATGCTAATCCTATAATAGGATTTCTAGTATAAGAGCTTCCAAGTTTATCACAGCAAAGCACTTAGTATGAAAGTTCAAGAGGAGCGGAGAATTTTGTACAATTCAACCCATCATGCATGAGTAAGAGATGTTGGAATATTAGGCCACCCATGATGGGTTGACCCATAATCTAAAAACCCAAACCCATCAAAATAATTAATTAGTTAATTAATTAATTTGAATTTGAAATGTATTGTCAATTATTGAAAAGAAATAACTGACTTGAAATAGGCGATATGGAAAGTTTTTTAAGAATACGTTTTTAAGAGAGAATACATTAAAAGAAAAATGATTCTCTCCCAAAAACACACAAAGCAATATTACTTCTCTTTAGTGTTTTCTACTATGAAAAGAAATCAGAGTTTGTCTCATGGTTTCAGCTCAAACCACGTGGGACAATAGATTTGATAAGATTCATATTTCACTATGAAAATATGCACCTGATAAACTTTTCTTCAATTTAAATCTTTAAATAAAATTAAAAAACTATAATACTATTTTTAAAATAAAAAATGCACTCACTTACACAACAAATTCAATGACTGATATTCAATTATCAATTAGCTCCAATTAACTTGATTTCAAGCAACTTCTTTTAATACCAAGTCAAAGTATACACTCGTGCCAAAGTTAATTTTTCAAAGCAATATCAACATTTATTTTTGGATTCAATCCCAGGAGATTTTTTTCTTCTCAGGTTTACATAAACATACAATATAAAGCTAAATTTAAATATAATTACTTACATCATTGTTATCACATAATATTTGTATAAATAATTTGAAAAAAACTTCAACATGTGAAGTTAACTAATAAAAATCATATATAATTTTACAAAAATCATACGGTTATGATGTTATGATTATATCACTTCATACTAAAGATATAAATACTGCTTAAAAAATTCTTCCAATGAAATAATCACTCCATGAGGCTTTGCTTTTTCATTGGAGGATGAAGATAGATGACGATCTGGGTCCTAACCGAGAGGTTGGGTTTTAAACCGATGATGAAGAAAATCAAGCAGGAAGGGTTTTGGAACATTTGGATTTTGAAATTGAATCAGAAATTTCTTGACTTAGTTTGTTATACAACGCCGATGTCGTTACACCTTCATGTCAAAAAGCTATCGGTAATTTATTCCTTCCTTATTTATTTATGTATACATTAATTTCTTTTCTCGCACTTATATTATGTTAAAAGGAGATAAACCAAAAAAAAATTGTAGGACTCATTTAAATAGTGGCTCTAGTTAAAGATATGTGACCTTATCGGAAGCAATTTGAGAAGATCGAGATTGAAATTATTCATCTACAAGAGCTTACTTCTGTTTTCTTAATTTTTTATCTTGAAAGAAATGTAATATTACAATTACATGACATAAAATCCTGGAGATGAGAAGTTACAATTTATGTGTGATTTGGCTATAATTACTAGATATAGAGACTTCTTAGGCCAATATATGAATGCTCATGTTCATAGGCACTAAAGAATTTTACGTTTTTAACCAAAGTAACATTAGCTGCAAGGTTATATAAGAGTAGGTTTCAGAGTGTTGTATTGTCATGGATTTGCATTTATGCAATTATGATACTTCAGAATGAAAGCATTCAAATCAATGAAATTGAAACTTCTTAATAAGATGTTGCTGTAAATTCATCATGGGCGCAAAGGATTTTAACATTTAATTCACAAAAACATTAGTAAAACAATATTTTGATATCTTATTTATTAATTCATTTTCATTTTATTCCTTTACTAATACGAAAGTTAGCATATTTAGTCTCTTAATTTTAATTAAATTTGGACTAAATATGCTAACATTTGGATTAGTGAAAGACCAAATTAAGAAAGAACATCTGATATGTGAGATATCAAATTGAGAATGAAAATTAGCGAGGGACTAAATTGATAGAGTTGAAAGGTGAGGGATTAAAATGTAGTGATTTACTCTAAGTGCTATTTAGATAAAAAGTATCATTTGAAGAGAATGCCTAATCATAAGGTGTTTGGTCTTTTGGGTATATGTATCATGCATGGGAAAAGGACATCCTAAAGTCACTATATTGAATATGTACAGGCAATCTTTGGACATGTTAACTAGTGTAACACCACCTTCAGTTAGTTTACTAAGGAAAATGAATTCATCAGGTCGATTAGGAAGTTCTATTACTACAACATTCAAGAGACATCAAAATCATGACTATGCTTTAAGCAAAATCCTTTTTCCACAAACAAGCTCATTTAGACAAGATAAAGCTACTTCCACCAACCTTGGGCCATTTTGCCAATCCAGCGTCTCCAAGTTTTCTAGTTGTGAATTGCCACCACCTCTGAGAACTTGAATAACTTTTTGTGTTCTTTGAAGGAACCAATATATTATGTCGGATAGGACTTAAACAACACCATATGCAGTTAAAGAAAGTGGATGGTTGAGCCTTATAAATCTCTTCTTGTTTGCCATCATATGCTACTACACTAGGATTCTGTTAAAGAGATGTTTAGAAAGCTCTCCAGAACTCCATGCATACCCAGATATTGGCCAGGCTGCTTTCAAAACAACCGGTCACCTAGGGATCGTAGTGAGTACAATATTTGTTAGAGACTATAATAGAATTATTCATGGACTTACATTCAGAATAGAGTTTAGGTACAAATTTTAAATGTGTGTTATCTGGTTTTTTTAATATAAATAGGATAGACAGATAAGTTTTAAAACTCAACAGTTAACATTACATGCTTTGTTATTTTAAAAACTTTGTTCACATATCTTGTATTTAGAAAGCCTAATAATAAACACATATGAACTTTAAATATTTGGTTCTTTCACTTAATAGTTTAAGATTCTGAGTTGAAATAATCTTATTCATGGCCTTGTGCTTTGTCCATACTATAATCCTAAAGGGCTTTTGTGCAAGGGAACATGTCAAATACATCATGGTATATATGTCTTGATTGCTAGCTTAAGGGTAAACATTGCTCTAACATGTGTCTGTGTCTGTGTATAACATGTTGTTTGGAAGGTAATTTGACAGTTATCTTCTTTATCCAAATGCAGGTAATTTTGTACATGTAACTATATGTAAGTGCAAGAATTCAATCCTTGATATTATAAGCCATCTACATTATTTTGCACTATTGATTTTCATATGTATTGAAAGGTGAATAACTCTTGTTTTGTATGCTGCTTGTGTTGAGTATATAATACTAATGAGTGATAACCTCTCGTTACTTTTTCCTAACACCAAATGAGATTTGCTGGGATTTATTTAGAACTAATCAAATTCTCGCCATGGCATTTGCTCTGTGTTTTGTCGACAGTTTGCCTATGAAACCTTAACCTCCTTTCATTTCTTTCAGGTTTCTTAACCTTGTACCTCTGCTTTACTAGTTCTTTCTTATGACTTTAACAGCTCACAAATGACTTGGAGGAATAGCAGCATCAATATTGGTCACTTCTTGCTTGTTATGGGTTGGGGTGATAGACAAAGTTGGATCTCATCCAGGTGGAAAAGATATAAACCTTGCCAACATATGTCTCGATTGGCCTATATAGTTTTGGCTTTTCTAGCCATTTAGTTTTTCCAAACATCTATTCTTCCATGAGGGAATAGTCAAAATTTTTGATAGTTTTAGTAGTCAGGTAAAGCACATAATTGGTATTAGAATAGGTGGATTCTTCCATGTATTGAGTTATTTCAAAGCATGGATACCCACGTCAACGCCACGTGAAAAGTATAGCTAACATAGTGACAAGTTCTTAAACTTTAAGGAAGTCTAACATAGTTAGAAACTTTATGTTGCAACTTGATCTTAGTACCATGAT
Source organism: Delonix regia (assembly GCA_037074485.1). Classification (NCBI taxonomy): domain Eukaryota; kingdom Viridiplantae; phylum Streptophyta; class Magnoliopsida; order Fabales; family Fabaceae; genus Delonix; species Delonix regia. The sequence goes on from CM073459.1 coordinate 6,148,488, forward strand.
ATTTCTTGTGATTAAATAAACTTTATGTTGCAATTTGACCCTAATCATTAAAAGCCTAAGTCATTTTAAGCTTTTGCAAAATTGATAAGCTGATTGATAAGTTAAATATAATTTATTTTTTATTCACTATTATATCATAATTAATAATATCTATTCATACTAAAAATTGAATTTGAGACCATTCAAATGAGTGTGAGAAGTTTTATTACTGAGGTACTCTTACTATGCTCAACTAAACACAACTTATTCATTATACTTGATAACAAGTAAACAAAGATATAAGCATAAACAATCAATTTCTTATAGTCAACTTCTCATGTACAATCTCCACCTTCATGTTTATTTAATTTTGCATAAGCTTTGTGTTAGTTAGCTTACTTGATAGTTGACTTTTCATATAGAGTTTTCAACTTTAGATTTATCAGTTAACTTCAAATACTTCGTAATAGATTGTTCACAACCTATTTAAGCTATTTGTGCCATTTGAGTTAACTTGCAAATTTAAACAATCTACGGCTCGAGCATTTGGGCACATAAGTAAATATTCACCTTTATTTATAATTTTAATGGGTCTCGTTTTAAATTTAAAAAGTTCTTATCCAGTTAGCATTGTTTGTCATGTGGTATTGAAGTGGCAATTCTTCATTGGTCCACATGGCAAATGCACCCATGCCTTAAAGCAACTCAACGCATGGGAGAATTTTCTACAAAAAATGTTGTTGTTTGAGGTTGTTCGTTGCTGACACGTATGCTTTCTGCAGCTTTGCCTTTTTGTCTTTTTCTGTACGTAGGAGTAGCAACACTGGGCTATTTAGCGTCTGGTAACTCAGTTAAATCACAGTTTACCTTAAACATGCCCAAACAACTGTTAATTTTGACGTTGTAGAAAAATTTACATTGCAATTTTCAAAGAGAGAAGGACACAGTTAATTTTGAACTCATTCAAAAAAATCTCTTGATTAAGTAGTGAGCTTCACTTGTTGTGTCTTTTTTGAAATCTAATCTAAATTTTTCGAGAACTTCAAAGGATCTCAATCCAGATATCCACATGAATATTGAATGCTCAAGTTTGTGTGGCGTTTACTTGAAAATAATGAAGATGGAGGACCTGGACTATTCATATCAGTCAGACACGATCTTGGGAATGGAGCTAATACTGTTAGAAGCACTAGGGTGGCGACTTAACACTGTGACGGCTTATTCAATCGTAGAGACAAGCCTGCAATATTCAATCCATGAGACCTCATCTTTATGAGAAGCTTATTTCACGAGTCACTGAACTGCTTCTTCAAGCTACTTTAGGTATGTTGCAAAATTATGATATATACACTGTTTACTATCCAGTGGACTAATTTAGATATATCCAATCTATGAGAGTATGAGACGTTCATGAATAAACACAATTGAGAGGTAGATTTTAATTAAAGTGTTACATACTTATACGTTTATTTGAAATTAATTTAATTAAATATAAGTTGGATCTATTTAGCAATATTGATAAAGTTGTTATTTACAATGCGATTTATATGTAGATTGATCATGGTAGTAGATACAGAAATGCTGTCAGTGCTGTAAAATTCTACATAAAGAGAGTATCCCTCCGTCTATATATTTCTCCAAATTCTTGCAAAGCATGATTTATTACCCAAATGACTGTGATCTAAACGATACTACTTGCAGTTATGACTTAATTGGTTAAATTAATAGCCCTTAATGGCCAAAGCCAAAAAAGAAATAACAAAGCAAACTGGGCCTCTGGGGTCCTTCAATTGGAAGTTGCATTAAGCGCCTAGACTTAAATAGAACAATATGTACTTAATATGTATTTGATACTTGGAGTTGTGTTAGGGTTGATATCATGTATTGTCTTGTATCTGTAACAATATTGTTAGATTATGGTTAGCAAGGGATGATGCTATATTGTGTTCTACATATTCTACAAGTCGCAGATCAGAAAATGTTGGAATTTAGGCAAAGCATTGTTGGCATATCAGCATTATGGTGCAGTATAAACCAGCTATATCCGCCGATGTCAGATTTCATTGCTTATATAATGAGACTCTTCAATCAAAGTCAGAAGGTTACAATATATTATATTATACTTCAGATTGTGCTATTTAGTTGAATGTAAAATATATAATTTACTGTTTTTAATATAAGGTTGTTTTCTTGTTGCAGGATGATCTCATTGAGTGTCATAAGATCATGGAAATTACAACAACTTTAGCGGGCTGTGGACATTACAATTAACACCCTTCTAGCCCAACCACCGTACTGTTGAAGGAATGAGTAGTACTATACATGAAGGTTCCATTGTTTAAGCCTCGTGGCCCAGGCTTTAGTCTAAGATATATATTCGGAGTGAGAAGAAAGGAAGAACAACGTTTGATAGGTCTAAATCAAACTTTTTTCTTTTGAGCTTTTGCACCCTCTTTAATTTAAATATTTCCTATACAAAGCATTACTTTGTGTTTTTTTAATTTGTAGTTCATGTTTGTTATCATCCTTCATCTCAGAGAGAAATAGGTGCTATATATGTTGCATTATCAGCATTGACAAGCAGAAAGAGATTTTGAATATGTCCATGTGAAGAAAATCTTGAATATTGAAAAGAAGATTAACATGTTATAAGGCCTGATTATCCCAAAATTATATATATATATATATATATATATATATGTATGTATGTGTGTGTGTGTGTGTGTGTGTGTGTGTACACTGCTGTGAGAAGTGTTAAATATGTCATATATACAATTGTCCCAACTTGCTTTCCCTTGAAGGCTAACAGTTCTACTGAGTTTTTTAAGGCCACAAATTCATCAGCCCTTCACTGAAGTAGAGATGTTAATGGTGCAGTTAAAAACCATGTTAATTGGAGTATTGCTTTTCTCTTGCTTGTTTTCTTGATCTTTCCATGGAAGATAAATCAAAGGATATCACTGGCGACACAAGCATATGCAGTTATAGTTCTATTGCCAGCGTTAGAGCTGTGTTATTTAACCAAAAAAAAAAAGAGTCTGAAGGCCTTACTAATGGAGAGAGTATAATGATAAGAAATATGAGTTGAACCCTTGGTATTAAATTTACACTTATCTTGAAATTTTACTCTAAATTGGAGGGTACATAACAATTAGAGGTATGAAAAGAAATAAACATTATATGAAATTTACTTTCACACTGAATTGGAGGATACATAATAACTAGAGGGGTAAAATTTTAGGTGTAATTTTTCCAAATATTATACTAAAACGGAAAGAAGTTTGGACTTGGAATTTGAAACTAAATAACTAGAATAAACAGTTATCATAAAGATTATAAATATGGACTAGATTTATATGTAATTGCTTTTATTTTGTTATATTGTTTTTTTATTAAAATATAACAAATATTTGGTTAATCAATAATAGTGCCTAATTTAATTTAAGAAATAATTTTTTGCATTCATGATATCATTGGATAATAAAATATTTATTATATTTTAAGTGAAAAATAACATATATGAATTTTTGTCCTATAAATATATCTTAGCAAGTAATTAGAGGAGGCTTCAAAGTTTGTACACATATTCAAAAATTAAAATCAGAGACCAAAATAATTAGCAAGAAGAAATGACCTATGAATAATATGTCCTAACTTCCAAGACAAAAATCTTTTAAAATAAATTAAATTTACTCTTAAAAAATATAAAATAACTTTTAAATTTAAAATCCTTTAAATTTATGAACCTGAAGTGTAATTATGCTATATATAAAAAAAAAAAAAAAAAAAACTCAAACAAGCATACCATCTCATTAACCCTTGGTGGGCCGTGAGTATTGGACGGCCAGATATCTAAACTACACTGTACACACAGGGAAGCAATCTCGAGCCTCAACCACAAAAATAATGTGAATCAAGAAAATTAAAAAAAGAAAGAAAGAAAAGGAAACAGTGGTGGATAAGCTAGAGGCGATGCAGAAGCAGAAGTTGAAGTGTTGGTTCTGAAGAATAAAAACCAAAAAGAAAGAGAAGAAGCCATGGCTGCTTCATCGACCGTACTATCATCGTCTCTTCTCCCACCAACAACTTCACCAAATATTACTAATTCTCAGCTCCGACAACTCTTCTTCCTCCCGAATCCTTATCAGAATCGTATAGTTCACAAGAAGAACCATCGAATTTCCTTCAGAGTCCAAGCGGTGAAGGCCCCACCTGGTGTATGTTCTTCATCTTGCTGCTTCTTACTGTCATTTTAGCTGTTTCTGTCTTCTTAGGTTCAATTAGGTTATTCCTAATAACTCACCTCAGATTGCCCAGTGGAAATCTGCATTCTAAAACACTATTAAATAACAAAGAACTCGGGTATCTTCAGGTGGAATTCCCAAAAGTGGAGCCTCAATTTAGGGCTCCATTTCTGGGATTCACAAAGACAGCAGAGATATGGAACTCTAGGGCATGCATGATTGGAATAATTGGAGTCTTCATTGTAGAATTGGTGAGTATTGTAATTCTTTCGTAGATATGATAGGGATTTTACGAACATTTAAGCATGATTGATTTCTGAGCTGGGTTGTTGTGTGATTGTGGTATTAATTTTCAGATACTAAGCAAAGGAATACTTCAGGTGATTGGAGTTGATGTTGGGAAAGGTCTTGATCTTCCTCTCTGAGGGCTATCTTTGCTTTCCATAACCTTATTTTCCATATACTCACTCAGCAACATATATTTTCTTGTGTAATCTATGAACTGTAATGCTGTACATTGCATAGTTCCACTTAATTCTTCACTGTGGTTTGTTACTATTAGTTTATGATACTATGCATCATTTTGAAGACTTTCTATTTAGTGTATGTTGAAAATATTGTCAACTAAAGTATTTTCGATAATTCAGAAGACAAAATAAAAGAATTTATATATATCATGCGATTAAGTGGAAGATTGGCTTGCTATACGGACTAAGGGAGCAATATTAACGGTCAACAAAATTTCGTGTACCATTGAAAGGCTGATGTGAACTGCAGTTATAATTTATTATAAAATTATAGTTACAGTAATGACAGAGCATCTAAATCGCTTTAACAGATGTTAGTGGTAACTAAACAGAGTTAAATGATTTTTCTGTTTCGAATTAGTAATACGTGTGGCTATGGAATAGTTAGAGTTTAAATAGATGTATTCATGAATTTATAACGTGATGCAAGAAGTTCTTCTGGGGCTTTCTAATCCTAACAAAATTTCTTTATTTGGCTCCGAGTCATTTATAAATAAAACAGGGGCTTAAAAGATTTAAACAAACAAAATGCATTATGTGTTGTATTTACTTTTTAGGTTATTTTTTATTACGTAGTTGTAACTAAAAAAGTATTAAATTAACTTTTTATTTTTATATTTTGTGATAATTTGATTTATCATAAATTATTATGACAAATCAGTCTTTTAAAAATTTAATTTTATGTAAAATTAATTTTTTATTAATTTAAATAAAAATATTAGTTTTGTACAAATTTTGAATTTGTATAAAAATATTTTGTATAAATTTAAATTTGTGAGAGACTCATTTGTTATAATTAATTTATGAATGGTTAAATTGTTATAAAGTATAAAAATAAAGAATTAATTTTATATTTTTCTCTTGTTATAACAATAAAAGTTTCAAATTGTTAAACAAATGAGGATACATGAGTGAAAAAATATTCTAAATTGTTTTCTTAATTAATGAAAAAAATAAAATATTATACATTTGAGAACAAAGGAATTACAAATAAATATTCAACAATCCCATGAGCTATATATTTTAGCTTTCTTTTCTTTTTCCTCAGATGAGTAATGTTTTTTCATTCGTGAAGTTTCGAAAAGGCATCACTTTTTTTTTTGGCCATTCCAAAAAGAAATCACTTGAACTTTAATAATGATAAAAAGAAAATGAGTTCTCAAGAAGGCCAATGTAATTCCATTTGTGAGATTGTGAGGCAGTAAACGGTTTCAATTAAACTAATGCACATCCATAATTGAAATCTTTCACTACAATGCTGAACTAAAGCAAAGGTGAAATATGATCTTTCCAATATCGATTTTATTTTTCTATCGACTTGAAAAGAGAAAGAAGTAAAATATTAATAGAGAAAAAAAATGTATGGAGTTATATTTCTTCCCACTCTCTCATCTCTTCTTCTCTCATTTTCTTTTTCAATTAATTAAAAAAAGTTTAAAATGATCCAAATTGATTGCATCATATTATATACTGTACTGTGATTGTTATTATGTTATTATAAAGCAAAATGATGGTAGCACCAAACTGCGACTTTCGTCAATGCATTTGATACTACTAATAAGAGTATTATACAGTCTCTTATTTTTATATTATACAACAATTTAATTTTTATAAATTAATTGTGATAAATTAATTTTTTAAATATTTTATTTTATATAAAATAAGTCTCTCTTTAATCTAAATAAAAGAACTGATTTTATACTAAATTAAATTTGTAAGGGATTGATTTTGTATAAATTTAAATTTGTGAAAAACTTATTTACCACAATTAATTTATAAAAAATTAAATTGTCACAAAGTATAAAAATAATATAATTAATTTTCTACTTTTGTCTCCTACCAACTATGAAAGTTCATAATATCTACAATATATAAAGACTCTAAACCAACTTAAAAAGTAATCCTAGTACTAGTAATAGAAAAACTTTGCCTCTTAAACATTGCATATATGAATCATCATAATGATAACATGATTTTTCTTTATTAAAGATATGATGTTAGGCTAATTATACACTTCTCACTTATAGGTCATAATAAGGAGAAGGGACTGATGTCATAGTACCTGGAAGGGAGTGTGTTGAATAAACGATATACGACCGCCAAAATTAGTTTTATCCTTATCCATGATGAATAATGTAATCAATGTATGAGAAATTAGTAATTTTTTTGTGCATTATGATTTATTTGACCATAAAGTAAAGTAATATCATATGAGCCAAGTAGGAGAACATAAGACTTAAGTTGACCCAAGTAATATTGATTCAATATTTAATTGCTTAAACAAATAATTAAATAAACTAATTTCTAATTGGTTAATTGAAAAGTAGTTTCTTTATATTTATCTGTAATTAACCACTTGATAGGAGTGGTTAATAGAATATCTAATAATTTGAAATTTGAAATTATTAAATGATAAATATTATTAGATAATCATGATCATTATTTGATAATAAATGTTTATTTGGAAATTGGTCCATGCCTATAAAAAAGGGTTACGTATTCTTTTCTAATCCATCACTAACGCGCACGTAAATTAAGAAAGGTTAAGAGATAAAAACATAGTTTTGCTCTCACTCTCAATTCTCATCTAGAAATCTAAATGTTTATGCCTATTGAGTGATAGATTAGTATATGATTTCTTTTCTAATTTGATAGTATTATATATTGTATAGCATGTGAAAATTTATAAATTCTCAATAGCTAGAAAACTATTACTAGTTGATGAGTTCTATCATTAGGGTTAGTTAAGAAAAACTTACATTAAGCTAAATAAAAGTTGTGCCTTTTGCTTCTTTTTTTTTTTTTTTTGGTTTACAACATAAGAAACATTTGTGTTTAATTTCATTTTTTGAACTATTATTTGAAAGACACCTTGTTCTTGAAAATAACTTAAAAGACACCTTTCAAAATTCTTGTGTATATCAATATTCTGTAATATCTAAAGAGCACTTAATTATATAGCATTATTATCTCTTTACTAAACTTTCTATAAAATTAATAGATTTATCGAGCAGTTGATTAATTTGCAACTGGTTGCAGCTTCAATACCATTTTACAAACAAGGTTAGATTTCGTTTTACATCATGATTTCAATTTTTTCTGAGCACCTGTTTCTTAGAAAAAAATCATAATATTTCCTTGGGCTCAGAAAGAAGAAAATCACGACATCGTAAAACCATATGACACCCCAATTAAAAATAAAATCTCATAATACATTCAAACTAGAAAAAGTGCAATAAAAAAACAAAAACTATGCAACCCGCAGAAGATTATGCTTAACAATCTCCAACTAATAGGTGGGAGGTCCAACTAATTATATTTGTCTTCATAAGAATCAACGACCTCCAGAGAGGTGCGATTCAGCTACCGAACTTTGAGTGAAGCACCCATCCGTGGAAGATGATGGAACGAACGTTGCAGAGTCATGAAACTTTTGATGATCCCCAAATGAAAACGCAGAAGTAGCAGATAAGCTCAGTGAAGACAGTACAGGCAACGGCATATCCCCATTCAAGTACTGCATAATTTGACGCATGCTTGGCCTACCCGTAGCCTCAGAATTCGAACACAGAAGCCCAAGTTTTAACACCAACTCTACCTCCTCTGCTCTATACTCTGTTCCTAAATTCTCATCCTTCGCCTCAATGATCTCTCCCCTATTCCATAATCCGAAAACCCAATCCACCAAAATGACATTGCCATCTTCACTTCCTTGCTCTACAGGCCTTCTTCCGCATGCAACCTCAAGTAGAAAAGCACCAAAGGCAAAAACATCGGATCTTGTCGTGGCTCTCCCTGTTCTTATCTGCTCTGGAGCCAGATACCCAAGAGTCCCGACCACATGTGTAGTCTGAGGATCGCTCCCATGGTCGTATAATCTTGCAAGACCGAAATCTCCTAATCTTCCATTTAACTCTGAATCTAGAAGAATATTGCTCGCTTTTATGTCTCTGTGAACCACCACTTGCTCCCATTCTTCGTGTAGATAGCACAATCCCGAAGCTACCCCTTTGATGATATTGAATCTTTGTGTCCAATTCAGTGTCACTCTGGGGTGGTTATATAGGTATTTATCTAAGCTTCCATTTGGCATGAAGTCATAGACCAAAAGAAGCTCTCCTTTTCGCCTACAGTAGCCCAGAAGAGGGACGAGGTTTCGGTGGCGAAGACGACCAATACTAATGATTTCTGCTACGAATTCCCTCATACCTTGTTGGGATTCATGGGACAATCTTTTCACAGCAACCTCAAGTTTCGAATTTGGCATTGTCCCTTTGTACACCTTGCCAAATCCACCTCTACCCAGAAGCTCTCTCTCTCTGAATCCCTTTGTGGCGAAGTAGAGATCTTTGTATTTGACCCTGTGAGGACCATAGTCTTGCTCCCACTCTTCCAGAATCTCAGAAAATCTCCTTTTCCTTTTTATGTAGTAAACTACAGAGAGACTCACCAGAGCAATAAAACAGAGCGCAAACAGAGGTAACCCAATTGGCAGAAACATTGATTGTTCTTTTTCACTTAGTCGAGGTAGCTTTGGGAGTTCAGAGATTACGAGGTTTTGAGCCTCCCCATTGAGCGTGAAGCTCCAACCAAGAACATAATTTAAAGCAAAGAGTGTCCCAGTGGAAGATGAGAATCCAACATAAATGGGATTGCTTAGAATCCAAGAAAGATCTTGGGACAACGTTACCAATGGAGTTTCGGGTTTGTTAAGGTCAACTGGAGCTAGTGTGACACTAATTTGCTTCTTGCCTGCATCATAATCCACCCACAGTTGCATTTGATGGCCGCTGATAAGGCTCAAATTCTGAAACCGATCACCTCTGGAATAATATCCTGCAGGAGTGGAATTAGCTGACTTCAAGTCGTTAATGTCGATTCCGACATGATTATCATTGATATCTTCGAAGTCCACGCTCTGGAGGATGTCGAGTTCTACGGCGAAAACATGGTTTGTGGGCTTGCCATTGCTGGTCTTGTTGAAGAGGCCGAGGTATTGGGTGGAAGCTGCACCTTGAAGCGATTTTGTTGGGGAGATTACAAAAGCCATTCCATGACCCCTGAAAGTTGGGTATGGAGCTCTAATGGCGAAAACGAAAGTGGTAGAAAAAGAAGAAGAGTTTTTGAACACAAATGGATAGGGGTAGAAAGCATGACCAGATTCTAGCTTGGTTTCATTGGTGAGTTGGAGTATGCCATTGGAAGTGACGGAAGACAGACCGTCCGTGGTTAAGTTAGCTGATTGGAACCCATTATTAAAGATGAAACTTGTATCTTCAGTACTCACTACGGCCATTGTTGTGACCACCAAAAGCACCATGGGCAAAAGCTTCACAGACATGGCTGCCACAAAATCAAAGTCCTCTTTAAGCTGTCTGCTATGTGTTATTAACTTGGCAAAGAATATTATTTAGACAAAAGGCAGATTTTTTTTTTCTTTCAGCGGACATGGAACGGCAAGAAATAAAGGGTACTTTTGTACATTCGTTGCATTGTTAAGATTTCTTCCGATAATCTTATAATTAAATCCCTTATTTCCTAGTCTAGAAAGTAACTATCAACGCCATAGGAGACAAAATAACCATACATTACGTGTGGAAATTTATGTTGTGAATCGGGATAACTATTGCTGATGTACTCCCCACACCAACTTGAAGCGACGGTCACATTGTGCTTTACTCTTTGATAGGGCGAACCGAGATATGTTTTAATACTATAATTCATTTTTGAGTAAATTATATTAAAAGGTTTAACTAAACTATATATTATATTATTTTTTTTATTTTACAAATTACACTAAACTCAATTCTTCCTCTCAATGAAAATTTTTGTATAATATGTATTTCTTTTTAACATAAAATTATATATGTCTTTACTATTATATCAAGAATAAAATCATAAATATATTTATAGAGTTTAACATCAATTCAATTATTATACTATTATATTAAGAATAAACTCACAGTTTGATATTAAATTGACAATTAACTTCTTTGACGAAAAATTAAATTAGATTAGAGGGATCAAATTAAATTTTTATAAATATTGAAGGTGCTGAATATATATTTGAGCTAAATTTATATATATGATGTTGATGTATGAATAAGTTAATGTTAAGTCTGTAAGAATATTTTTTTTTATTCTTTCAGTTTTGGATGTTTTGCTATAATTTAAATTCCCACTAATTACAATAATTAAACGAATTTGTTAAACAAATAAAAATATCATTAATTTCCCTGGAACAAAATGAAATAAACACATTGTGCCATGAAAACAAACTTATATTTATAGCAAGATTAAAATAGTAGTTAAAAAGATAGCATATCAACATTTTTTTCATCTCATTTAAACTATTATGTTTTTTTAAATGATAGTAGCGTGCAAACTTAGATCATGAGTAAAGGAACTAAAGACCCATATATAGCCTTCACAATTCATCAATCTTATTATCTTATGTCATTAAATGAAAGATCATTCATATACATAATTACCATAAATAGAATGAGATGCTCTAGCTTTGTGTAATGTACATCTCAAAATTAATATAAATACTTATCATTAAATATAAAACGTATTTTGGGGGTATTTTGATATTTTTAACTGTATAACATAGAGTTAACCATTAATTTTTCAACAATTATGTTAGATTTTTTAAATTAAAATTATGCGTAACATATTTTAAACCAGGTGTTATTAACTTAGCCAATAATATTTACTTATACGATAATCAGAGTCTCTTTATTTTTCAGCTGCCACTGGAGGGAAAGAACAAAAGAGTGATGTCTCATTTAAAAAAAGAAAAAACCAAACAAAGGGTGCTGTCATTTTTAACAGTGCCAGCACGCAAAATTGAGGAAAATTTAGGGAATTGAATCGGATGGTTGTTGCTGATATCATAGTCAAATGGTCCATGATGTCATTGAATGCGAAAAAGGTTTTCCATTCTAATTCTCACACGTTTTGACCGAATACAAAAATATATTTGATTATGTAAATTATTATATAAAAATGTAATAGTTTAAATTTATTGATAAAAAATACCATCACATGGGATTATATTAATTAATAATTTTTATTTATAAATTTGAACTATTAATTTTTATCTAATAATTTTTTTTATTTAAACATAATCTCATAATCTTATGCTCTCACTCAACACAAGGATATATGAATTGAAGGGTTTTGGATTCTTGCTTGATTGCTTTGAGATATTTGTGCATGAATTAAAAAAATCATCTTCTATAGATCTCGAAAACAATCAAACAAATAATAGTTTGGAACATACAGTCTTAATGTTATATTTGGTCCTTTATATCTGGACTTTAATTGTGATTTGGGCCATATAATTTTTGGTGTAACAGAGAAATGAATTAATAACCCTTTCAAATATTCAAGCATTTTCAACCATGAAAAATAGGTGTAGTTTTATGGTACTTATAATTAAGTTTCCGTCACATTTAATTGGAAAAATGATTGAAGAAATCCGTGGAAGAATGGATGGAGGAGTATGGATCCCCTCCAGAGGAGATTTTTTTTAGTAGATAATGAGGGCCATTGGATCTAGATCCAATGGCCCTGAATTTTTTTATAAAATATATTTTTTTAAAATAAAAATAATAATTATTTTTATAAATAAATATATATTAGTATTTTAAATTTTTTTTTATAGAAAATGATATGTAGTTGAAAAAATAAAAAGATTGAATTGTTTTTAACATCTTACAATTTATTTTATATATTTGATAGTCTATTATTTTTTTAACTAGATATCATTATGTATAAAAAAAATCTAAAATGTTAATTAAAAATAATTATTTTTTATTTTTTTAAAATATATTTTATAAACAAATTGAGGGCCCAACAACCCCATTATCTACTAGAGAAAATCCCCTCTAGTATTACTAGAGGGGTCATACTCATGGATGGAGAACGCAACTTTCAATGTATATTCAATTCCTTTTTTCTAAAAAAAAAAAATCATGTTTGACATTTTCATTGAATGGGATCTATGGGGGTTAGTCAAGACTTCTTTTTTCCACAAGGATATTAAGGGAAATAGAGTATTAGCATTTGGATTTGGGAAAATTTTCGTTTTAGGATTAATGAATGCAATTAATTAATAAAAAAGACCTTACAATTTATAATTACTTTGAAGGATCTAATCTCACTTTATAACCTTTCATTGGACAATATTACCTTATATAACCCTAATATCCTACTTGCCAAAACAATTTGAATGTTTTTTTGTTTTCAAACAAAGCCCTTTTTCTTATTGTTTTGTTTGATACTCTCGTTTCTCTCTCACACATAAAGGTGAACGCTTTGCCCAAGTTCCATGCCTTCCTTAACTACTTTTACTTCATCTCATTCCTCAGATGATGTAGACACAAATGTAGTAAACATTTATCATTCTCACCAACATTTATTCATATCGCTACGTAAGCTCAATGGAGATGGATAACAATGACTATTCTCACTAGCAGATCATCTAATCACCAAATCAGGACAATCAGGACAATCGAGGTGAATCATTATTCTTCAATTTTCTTTCTTTAGTTTAATACATTCGATAATAGGGCATATGTGATTTGTAAGTAACATAAACAATGACAGTAATAAGTCCATAAGTTACTTGTTAGTCCAACCAGTAAAGAATAAAAATTACATGGTAAGAAATACAAAAGCATATAGTAAGTAGGGCGAAAGTAATATGTAAGTAACGCAAATCATGACAGTAATAAGTTTATAAGTTACTTATTAGTCTAACTAGTTAAGAATAAAACTTACATGATAAGAAATGCAAAACAAAATTGGCAACTAAGGCGAATATGGTTTTGTAAGTAACGCAAACTATGGTAGTAATAAGTCCATAAGTTACTTGTTAATCCAACTAGTTAAGAAAAAAATTTACGTGGTAAGAACTGTAAAAACATACAGCAACTAAGATGAACATGGTTTGTAAGTAACACAAACTAGAATAGTAATAAGTTCATAAGTTACTTGTTGGTCTAACTAGTTAAGTATAAAACTTATATGATAAGAAATGAAAATACATTCAGTAATTAGGGCAAGCACAATTTGCAAGTAATGCAAACCATGAAAGTAATAAGTCCATAAGGTACTTGTTAGTCCAACTTATTTCTCTCTTGTTACACTATCAAATTGTATACCATATATAACATTGAATTTATAATTACAGCAACTAAAAATATTTCTTGGGTGAGCTCCACATGCAATAGTTGCACGTGTGGCTCACCTCTATCACCATTAGGCTAGATTTTAAATCCAAAAGATAGAGCAAGAGATAGAAAGACCATGGTATATATACTATAACCCAAATCTTCCGTGAAAGTGGGAGGTGGATCACACATGCCACCTTAGGAAAGTAGGATTAATTTAGCATTCTGAAATAGTAGCATTTATGTGGAGTGTAAGGGAGCATACCATGGATTTTAGGGATGGTTTTAGTCTTTAAAACTTCCTAAATTCATGGTCTAAAATTTGGTATATAATGACTATGTTTGGACAAAGTTTGACCACTTTTCAGTACAAGTTAAAACTCATTATGGTGTATTTAAGTGTCAAGTAAACATAAAATTATAATTTATAGATTAATAAATTTATTTTGAAGAGCAAAACTAATAACGATACATAAATAATTATAAGAATCAAAATCATATTATTCAATCACATGTCTTTTATATATATATATATATATATATTCATTTTTTTAATGAAATTCTATAACTAACTAGAAGACAATTGACATCTTATTCCCTTAAAACTCATGGATCATGAGTTTGATTAATTTATCTCTCAATGATAATTTGTGGAAATTGGTCATAGAGAAAAAAGAGAGAAACTTAAGCTAAATAATAATGATTTGAGCTTAGTTTTTCCTAGTACACTGTACATATAAACCTTGTAGAAGAACATCATTTTGTCACAAGCATTAGGTAAGTAGTTCTATTATCCCAATTCCTAAATATAGAAGTGTACAATATTTTGAGCGTTGTACACAAAAAGGGAATTTATATTTAGGGATTGAACAAACAAGTGAATCATATTCATAATGACCTACAAAAAGCCACTTATAATTAGAGATTGGCTTTTTTAAAAACTTCCTTAGATTATTTTACTAATGTTAATGTGAAAACAATAGTGATGATGAGAAAAAGGCTATTTTATTATTTTATTTGTATGTGTTGTTATACTAAATTCTTTTAGTGTTGAATGTTAGTATTGTATACATATTGGTATATGCATTGTGGAATGGGAGTTCTTTCATTAGTAGAAATATGATAATCAAAGTACTACAATTTGAATAATATTTGTATATAAATTTAATAGAAAGAAAGCAACATTCTTATGATACATGTAATGGAAGTAAGACAAACATTTATTTTCTGATGATGAACCTGACAATGTCATTATTCGTTTGGTCAAAGCTTATTGCAAATTCATATAGTATTATGTATATGTAATGATTCTATGTTATGTCCATGTAGATGTCTAATAGTGATTATGACTATTAAAACATCATTGCTTAACTTAATTAGAGTGATAGGAGGATGCTAATTAAATAATTTGACATCATAAGATTCTTACACTCCTAAAGAGCAGGATGTTAAGAAGACAATAAACAATATTATGTTGGAGTTTAAGCATGGAAATTAAATGATATGTAGGAGATTTCTATAGTATCACTCAATACTGTTGTTGAGTAACATGGTTGTGAACTTATATATGTGAATATGAGTCGTATCTAACTATTCTAGCCATGAGGATAATCCTTAAAGGAAAAGTATGGAGGTATTGCCACAAGCAAATTAAGAAAGTAACTTGTTATAAGATCTCATCCTACTAACTAAAAGCATATAAAAGTAAACTTAGCCCACAGTAGGAGTATGATTACTTTTAATGATGTTTCTTATCATTAAGGGCTTGAAGATGAGCATATAAGAGTTGTTAGATCCTTTGTACAAGTTTATGAGTGTTCAAATTGTTTGGACATAAATGTGCAAGGCAATAAGGGTGACACCTTCACATGAATAAAGAATATGACTAATATTTTAAAATGGCCAAGATAGAGTTTAAGAAAAGAGGCAAGTGTTATGAAAAGGAACTTGAAATGGTTTAGGTCAAGTATTACACTTGTCAGAGAATGGTCAATTCGCTCGTGATTGCACTATGCAAAATAAAATTCCAAGAAACCATTTAGCTAGAAATTAAAAGGACAATTGTGGAATGTCATTGGTTGTTTTTTAAAGAAGATGACTGTACATAAGAAATGAGTTAAGATGTTACATCTAAATGGACTAGAAAACAAGTTCGTGTTACATGATATATTGTATACTAAGTGAATCTGATAGAATATAACCTTTATCATTTATTCTTCTGAAATCCAGAATTAGTACTAATTTCCATGGCATCTCTATAAACATTTGAAATTGGATTACATATGCAACTTTAGTTTCCTTTTAGATGGTTTTATTGTACTAGGAACAATTCATGACAATTCTTATAATGTGAATAACCTCGATTGCTTTACCCCATTCTTTGCTTCCAATTAAGTTATGGAAATAAATGTTTAGCATGTTAGTTGAGGCTTTATAGGCCAACAGAGAATGAGTAAACTAGAAATATAAATGATGAATGTATCTAGTTCTAATTTTAAAGTGTATCTGTGAAGACATTGCTTAGTTGGTAAAGCAATTAGAAAACCATTTAGAGAAAAGAGTTATAGCTAAATATCCATTGTTGTGATTCATTCTAATACATATGGTTCAATAAGTATGGGGGCATAAAATGGAATTAGTCTTTTTATTACGTTTATTGACGATTATTCACAACATGGTCAAATTCATTTGATCTCTCATAAGTCAAAAGTACTGTAGTGCTTTAGACGTTATATGCGTATGGTTAATAATTAAATAGATAAATAAATTGAGACTTTTTGTTTGACTGTGGATATGAGTATTTGTCAGAACAATTTAAAAAGCTATGTGAAAAGAAGAAATCATGAGACAGTTGATGACTCATGACTCTTCGTAAGTAAGATGGAGTTATTAAGAGAAGGAATTGAACCTCACTCAATATGGTTAAGTTATTGATGGCTTTAGTAAACTTACCAATTTTTCTTAGGATGATGATTTGATGCCTTTATATTTAACTAAGTGCCTTTCTAATTAGTCACTTCTAAACTTTATGATCCATAGACAAATGGTAAGCTAACTCTTTTCATCATAAGACCATTGAGCTAACAACTTACGTCCATGCTACATCCTATAGGCACAGGAATCAGGCCTAAAGAGAAATAAATATATCTTTCATAGATACTAAAGAACAACCAAAGGGCTACATTTTCCTCGATGAAAACAAATGTGGAAGTATAATTAAATTGAAGTTTTAAAGGACCACATTTTTTAAAGAATGAATATCCTAGTAAGGGAGAGACTGACAAAGATAAACCTCTTTATGAGATTTAAAATCGAGATTGTGAGGTATTAGTATTGTATCTCGACTTGTTGGTTGAAGTGGTAGCCTGTTGCAATATAAGAGTGTTGCAAAGACAATCCCACTACATAGAAATAATTGAGTGAGTGTGCACAAACGTTCATTTGCAATTGAAAAGGTAACACATGATGTTATTCAACAAGAAGATAAAGAGCCAAACATAGTTATTAAGGCTCAAACATACCCTACTAAGAAAAAGTGGATAAGTTCAATGCAAAATAAAAGAATTTGATGAGGACAAACCATGTCTAGGACTTGGTTGATTTTCTATTTGGTTGAATAGCAATTGAGAACAAGGAATTTCACATAATCAATAGAAAAATAGATGGATCAATAAAATAATATAAGATTCATTAATTAACAGAAGGGAATACACAATAAAAAGGTATAAATTGTGAAGATACCTTTTCACTTGTTGTACATTATAATCCAATGAGATTAATGCTAGCTATAGTTGTAAGCCTAGACTTGCTGTTGTATAGTAAAAAATTGAAAAAAAAACACTTTTTTAATTGGTGAACTTGATGAAAAAGTCTACATGGAATAACCTTTAGCCTTCATTGAAAAAGGAATAGAGCAAAAGTTTAAAATACTTCAAATGTCCATTTATGGAATTATAGAATCATCAAGACAATGATATTTGAGATTTTATCATTTTAAAATTTCACTTAATTTACATATGATCAATGATGATCATTATTTTTACATCAAGTGATTTGATGAAAATATTGTGATATTAACCTTTTACGTGGATGATATATTGTGGGCTAGGAATAATCTTAATTTTATAATAGTCGTTGAAGAATGATTATCCTTGATTTTTGAGATAAAGGATATGGGTAAAGCAAACTTTAATTTTGGGGTTAAAATAAAACATAAATACTCAAGGAAATTAATTACTATTTCAAAAGAGAATTATACGTAAAAAAATTCTTGAGCAATTCACTATGAAAGACTTAATCCTATTGATACCCCCTAGCTAAAGTGATTCTAGATAATGGGATGTGTCGACAACAAAATTTGAAGAGATAATTATAAATAAAGTCTCATACTATTGCATTGTTGGCAATATAATGTATGCAATGATATATTAAAGTTAGACATTTAATAGCAATTGACCTTGAGAACCAACACTAGATAAATTTTAGTCAAAAGCATTATGGTATTATTAAGAGAATTTAAAGATACTTATAAGGTGTTGAAGGGTGAAAATTAAGAAAGTGATTTTTGACATAGATTGAAACAAAAATCATCGTCAAAATATATGTTGTGAACACTCAATCCCTAAAATTTTAAACAAAAATAAAGATAAAATTTTAAAATTAAAAAGATTAAAAATATCCAAAATAAAGTGACATATAATTTTGAATTAATTGATAAAAATGACGTTTAGTAAAAAAAAATAATTAATTGATAAAATAAACAACAAAAAAAATAAAAATAGAAAAGATGAAGTGGAAAATAAGCCAAAAGATGCAAATTAAAAAAAATGAAAACCATGCAAAAATTGAAATAACAAAGAAGGAAAAGAGCAAGCAAAATAATAAAAAAGGTAAAATAAATGCATCAGAATAGTTGTTGTGTGAGATCGCCAATCTCTCCAAGCGCTAAAAAAAAAATTAGTAAAAGTCATGTGAAACTCCTTAGGTTTTGAAAGCTAATACCTAAGTTTTAAAATTTAAAAGTAAAATAATTGCTAAGTCATTTCAATAGCCTATCTTTCAATTTCTCAAATTAATAGTCGATGTGTGAGATTGTCAATCTCATGAGGCACTAAAAAAGTCAACTGGTAAAAGTTGTGTAGAATCTTTAGCCTCTTTAAGCTTTGTAAGTTAGTATATAATTTTTCTTACAACAAATAAATAAAAGAAATTTTAATTTACAAAAATTATTTAATTATTTATTTCTTTGAAATCACATTAGGAGATCGTAAGTCTTTTCAAGCACTTAAGAGTTAATTTTTCATTAAAAAATAGCTTTTTTGCTTTGTTTTTAAAAATCCCAAAGAACTAGTCTTTAATGAATTCATTTATTTTGGAAATTTATAATAAAATTCCAACTTTTAAAATTGAAAAACATGAATTCCAAAAATCCTAAAACAACCTTTTACCTTAATAATTTCACTCTTATTTGAAATTAAAACGAAAGCTTCAATTTCAAAAAAGAAAATCCAAAAGAAACATAAACTCCAAAAATCTTTAAAAACCATTTACCTCAATAATTTCACTATTTTTTAATTTAAAATTAAAATTTTAACTTCGAAAATCCAAAAAACATAATATTAAAAAAATCTTGGAAAACCTTTTACCTCAATAATTTCACTCTTTTTCTTTTAAAATAAAATTTCTAACTTCAAAAACCCTAAAAATCATTTTCCATCATAATTTTATCTCAATTTCAAAAATTAAAAATTAAAATTCCAAAAATCTAAAAGAAATTAAAAAGAGAGAAAATCAAAGAGCTAGAGAATGAGATCAAATTAATTTTGTAAGTTAAAACACAAACCAAATTTCCATATCATTTTATTTACAAAAATCTATTTGATTTCAACTGTTTTGTTCTTTTTACAAAAATAAAAATCACTAACAAATTGATATGCCTTTTTAGACGTACTACGTGTACTTTGATGCCTCTCTCAGGATACATAGAACCTATGCTCTTATCTTAGGTTAAGTCTATCCTCTGTAAATATCCATTTTTTTCATTAATTCTATTTTCTTTTTTTTCTATTTATTCTGCAAGTGTTTTGATACAGGTAATTGAGATAAAATTACGGTCATATTGCATTAATTTTGTTTAACTAATTTAGGGTAACTGTTCTTATAAATGGGTGTTGTGGGGTGTCTAATACTTTGCTCACACTAAAAGAAACTCTCAAACCCATATTTGTTTATGCAAACCACCTTTTCTTTTCTTTTTGTTTTAAATTGGTTTTCCAAAGTTTTCTTTTAAAAATTTTGGTAGTGACTCCTAAATAAATCATTTTTTAAATTATTTTGAAAGCCAATTTATTTCTCTTTTCTTTCTGTGCCATTCATGTTATGCCCGATCTTCCAACCAAGTTGTCAGATGTAACATACATTCTTGCTAAGTGAATGAGTTATATTTTATAGTACCAAGATATAGGCATACATAAAAGGGTTCATTATGGAAGCAAAGTTTATGTATGTCTACAACAGTGCAGAAGGCTATATGACTAAAGAAGTTTATGAAACACATAGGGGTCATAGTTAGAACAATGAATTAAATATTGATTAATTATGACAATCACGTAGCCATAACTTACACTTAAGATCTTAAGTATCATAATAAAACCAAGCACATAAACAATGGAATGTGAGGAACGCAATAGCATATAAGAATGTTACTCTAGATTGTATTTTTACGTAGAATAAATTGATTGATCCCTTAAGAAAACTTATACTTAGAGATGTGTATGAAGATGACGTAAAGTCACATGGTATATGTAAAATACAAAGTGTCATGCCTATGTACAACTTAATTGTTGACAAAAAAGATGTTTTATGCCACAATCATAGATTACATATAAATAATAATTGTAGGTTGTACAAGTTAATGAGGTTGGCTTTCTCACACAAGCAATCGCCTTTGGCACTCATGAGGAGCAAGCAAAGATGAGACGTATGTATTCGCCATGCAAAGCATCAAAAGTGCTAAAATGTTGCATATTAAAGAACACAAAATATAAATATGTTGCCTTGATGTAAAAGAAAAGAAGGTCGTGTTGAGATCCATAAATATAATTATATGGATCGAATTATGAATTCTGACCATTCATAATACCTATAACTACACCTGAATTCTCTTCTAGGCATATTAGGGGCAAGTAAAATAAAAGAATTCAAGTTGGGTACTATGTGTGCCTAGACTAAGATTTGTACGGTGTTAATAATCAAATCAACATACGCTCTTATGAGATAAAAGCAACACCATAACATGCAATTCATATTGCATGTGCTTAGTGACCGCAATTAGGAAGTAAGTGAATAGATCCCTACTTCACTGTTGTGTGAGTCCCAAAAAAGAATAAATCTTTTCATTGATGCCCTTATGACTATCACAATATCACAAGGATATGAGCCTGTTGTCGTAACTGACCTTTTGGCGAGAAGAAATAAAAAAGTGTTTAAATTGATTCCCAAAATGAATCTTGAAAATCAATTTATTTGGAGTCACCACCAAAATTTTTAATGGAAAACTTTGGAAAACCAATTTGAAATAGAAAGAGAAAAGGCAAAATGGTCTGCGAAAATAGAGATGGATTCAGGAGTCTGTTTGAGTGTGGAGAAGGTGTTAGACACCCCACAACACCTGTCCATAAGGACAGTTACCTTAAACTAGTCAACTGAAGTAGAATATGACCTTAAATTTATCTCTATTATCCTTTATTGACATGCATGCCCATTAAATAGAAAAGACAAAAACAACAGTAATGGAAGCAAATAGATAGATATTTACAAAGGGCGAACTTGACCTAGGATGGAAGCTTAGAGCCTACGTACCCTGGGATATGGACAAAAGTCTACGTAGTTCGACAAAAAAGGTGAGTCAATTGATTGATTATTTGTAAATTTTATGAAGAAAACAGGATGGTTTAAATTAAACAGATTTTCTTGAACAAAAAGGAATTAAGATTTAGTTTGTGTGTTTTAATTTACGACAACTTGATTAATCTAGCTCTCTTGATCTCTTCATTTTTTCTTTTTAATTTTTTTTAAAATTTTGTATTTCAAATCTTTATTTTGAAATTTAAATGAAATGATTATAAGATGAGATTTTTTTAGAATTTTTGGGAATTTATATTTTTTTTGAAATTGAAATTTAATTATAATGAAGGAATATTTTGAATTTTAAAATTCCTGGATTTTCAAAACTGGAATTTATCATTGAAATTAGGACAAAAATAAAATCATTTTTTAGATTTTTGAATTTATGTACTTTTGGATTTTTGTTTTTCTAATCTTGAAAGTGAGATTATGATTAATATGACTTTCAATTAGTTTTTATTTATGTATATATATTTTTATTAGGATTTATTCTGGATTTTAAACTATAATGGAAGAATATTTCTATGGTTTTTGAATTTATGATTTATATATATATATATATATATATATTTTTTTAAATTAGAATTTATTTGAAACTTAAAGTAAAACTAAAATGAAAAATATTCTTAGGATTTTTAGTTACATAATAGGTGGGACAAACCTCCCCATTTTTATTAATTCATCCCAATATTTTAAATGTTGATTTTTGAAACCTGAGGAGACTAATATCTCACACGGTCTCTACTAATTAACCTTTGGGGTGCCTGAGAAGATGAGTGATCTCACGCGAGAACCCAAAAACATGGAGTGAAATATTTGGAACTTTTCAGGATTTTGTTTTTATGTATTTTTATGGATCTTGAAATTAGAATTCTTTTAGTCTTATTTTTAATAAGATTAATTTCTTGAAGCTTACGGTGACCCGAGTCCCAAATGACATTTTTTAATTAATTAAATTTTATAAAACACCGACTTAATCATTTTGTAAATAATAGAAATACTTAATTAAGATATTTATTATTTTGCATTATTATTTTTATTATTATTATTTTAAAACAAGCATGTACAACTTTCGGGGTTTATGGAGATTAAAATCTCACACGACCCCAAGCATTTGAGGAGAAAAATATTCTTACATGATGATTTTCCTAGAACCTTACTTGTAAAACCAAGATTAGTCTCACATTACCATAAAATATAATAATAATAATAATAATAATAATAATAATAACACCTCGAAAAAAAAAAGAAGCCAAAACGAGAATTAGCTCCTGTACACACACAACACAGTACGCATGCACTCAACTCACCTTGGACGCTCAGCTTTGTGCCTTCCTTTCCTCAGCCAGAGGTTCCCCGGCGGTCCTCATCGCTTCTCCTTGGTCCTCCTTCACTGCTTGGTGGGCATTTGGGTTCATTGTATTGGGGTTCCAAACAGGAAGCTCTGTGAGCTCATCTATGGCGGCTTTGGAATTCTTAATGAGCCAATCGACAGCTTTGCTGTGCTGGTCGTAGTCGAGATGGTCTTGCACGTCGTAGAATTGAATGGCTGCGTGGGCGGAGAGATGAACTTACTGATCTCTGGGTCCCTTAGCAGTACATACCTTGCTGTGACTGTCTTTGTGTCCCATGGAGCAAACAATGTAGCCTCCTTAGACCTCCACGATCTCTACCACTCCACCTCTCATGGCCAATCTAAATGACATTGTTACTGCTCGCTGATTATGATGGGTGTTTTCTCCCATATTTGTTGCATATTTAATGGAAGTAAAAGACGAAGAAGGTGGAGACATAGGAAAGAAATAAGAGCATTTCTTTGGAGGGTGAACAAGGGGATCATGCTCTGTCTCTAAAGCTGTATAAGAGTGCTTTTGTTGCAGATATTGAAGATGAAGATAAAAGGCTAGGTCTTTGTGAGATGGGGGATACTCCTATTGATCCTCTTACTTCTTCCTCTACATTATTTATAACATGCTTACCATAGATGACATAGATCTTACCATTTGAAACTACTCATTTTACAACAGTCTTTGTTTTGTTCACACTGGTCTTCCTCCTACTTCTTCCTGGCTTTCTCACTAGATGGACCATCCAGCCAAAGGTATCTGCGCTAACCATATCCCTGCTTTCTCCACTTGCCACTATGTACAGCACCAAGTCAAGCCAAATAAATCATGCCTTTTCAGATCGTGTTGGTCTCCTAAGGTGGTTATGCTTGCCCTCTTTTTATCATACAGCCGAGCTCTCTACTTGTACCCCTCAAGCCAAGAACGTTGTGCCCTCTTTTTAGCCGAGTAAACAACTCCTTTTCTCTCTTCTTCTACCTCCTTTTTTCAGTCCTCCTCTGCATCTTTCCAGTCACAGGTTCACGCTCCGCCTCCCTTCCTCATTCTTTCCTGTGAAAGCTGCATCAATCTCTGCCCAACAATGCTTTTTTTTTTTTTTTTTTTCAGCTTTTTCCTGTAGCTTGAGAGTACAACCCCTTTTCCCATTTTATGCTAGTTACTTTATGATTATTTTTTTAATTTCTATTACCATAATTATTATTATTAATTAATTTTTATTTTTGATTTTTTAATTTTTTATTTTTTTGTTATATATTTTTTATAATTTTGCTTTGATTTATTATAATTATTCTAATTAGCTAATTTTAATTTTTTGGGTTTTGAGTTTATTTAATTGTCTCCCATCATTTATGTTTAATTTCTAGTTGTCTTCAATTGAGAGTGTCAGTTGAAGCTTTGTCAATTAAATAATTAAGTAATTAGAATGGGGTGTTCACATCTGTGTTTGCGACTTTAGTGTACATCCTAAGGTTATGATAATTCGACCTAAAGCAGTATTTCTAGGAAAGTAGTTAATTCATATTTAAATGGTATGTGGGCGAAAGGAAGATTACCATAAATATACACAACTATGTTATTGTCTAAGGCATGCCTATTATGAAGTTATTTTGATGACATCATAAGTACGGTATTTTGCATATGTGAAGGCAATTTAAGTAGGATTATACATTAAATTTGCCATAATTAAAGTGTACATGGGTAAATTTAGGGTATTTAGGGCACATTATTATATATACAATAAATATATAATGGTTGTAGTCTCTTATGCTGATCCTATAATAGGATTTCTAGTATAAGAGCTTCCAAGGTTATCATAGCAAAACACTTAGTTCAAGGGGAGCGGAGAATTTTGTACGATTCAACCATGCATGAGTAAGAGATGTTAGAATATTAGGCCACCCATGATGGGTTAACCCATAATCTAATAACCCAAACCCATCAAAATAATTAATTAGTTAATTAATTAATTTGAATTTGAAATGTATTGTCAATTATTAAAGAGAAATAACAGACTTTAAACAGGCAATATGGAAAGTTTTTTAAGAATACGTTTTTAAGAGAGAATACATTAAAAGAAAAATGATTCTCTCCTAAAAACACACAAAGTAAGATTACTTCTCTTTAGTGTTTTCTACTATGAAAAGAAATCAAAGTTTGTCTCATGGTTCCAACTCAAACCGCGTGGGACAATAGATTTGATAAGATTCATATTTCACTGTGAAAATATGCACCTGATAAACTTTTCTTCAATTTAAATCTTTAAATAAAATTAAAAAACTATAATACTATTTTTAAAATAAAAAATGCACGCACACACACAACGAATTCAATGACTGATATTCAATTATCAGTTAGCTCCATTTAACTCAATTTCAAGCAACTTCTTTTGATGACAAGTCGAAGTATACACTCGTGCCAAAGTTAATTTTTCAAAGCAATATCAACATTTATTTTTGGATTCAATCCCAAGAGATTTTTTTTTTTTAGGTTTATGTAAACATACAATATAAAACTAAATTTAAATATAATTACTTACATCGTTGTTATCGCATAATATTTGTATAAATAATTTGAAAAAAACTTCAACATGTGAAGTTAACTAATAAAAATCATATATAATTTTACAAAAATCATACAGCTATGATGTTATGATTATATAACTTTATACTAAAGATATAAAAATTGTTTAAAAAATTCTTCCAATGAAATAATCACTCCACGTGGCTTTGATTTTTCATTGGAGGATGAAGATAGACGAAGATCTGGGTCCTGACCGGGAGGTTGGGTTTTAAACTGATGATGAAGAAAATCAAGCAGAAAGGGTTTTGGAACATTTGGATTTTGAGACCGAATCAGAAATTTCTTGACTTAGTTTGTCATACAACACCGATGTCATTACTCCCTCATGGCCAAAAAGCTATTGGTAATTTATTCCTTCATTATTTATTTATGTATACATTAATTTCTTTTCCCGCACTTATATTATGTTAAAAGGAGATAGACAAAAAAAATTGTAAGACTTATTTCAATAGTTGCTTTAGTTAAAGATATGTGACCTTCTCGGATGCAATTTGAGAAGATCGAGATTGAAATTATTCATCTACAAGAGTTTCCTTCTGTTTTATTAATTTTTTATCTTGAAAGAAATGTAATATTACGATTACATGACATAAAATCCTGGAGATGAGAAGTAATAATTTATGTGTGATTTGGCTATAAGTACTAGATATAGAGACTTCTTAGGCCAATATATGAATGCTCATGTTCATAGGCACTAAAGAATTTTACGTTTTAACCAAAGTAACATTAGTTGCAAGGTTATATAAGAGCAGGTTTTAGAGTGCTGTATTGTCATGGATTTGCATTTATGCAATTATGATACTTCAGAATGAATGCATTCAAATCAATGAAATCGAAACTTCTTAATAAGATGTTACTGTAAATTCATCATGGGCGCAAAGGATTTTAACATTTAATTCACAAAAACATTAGTAAAATACTATTTTGATATCTTATTTATTAATTCATTTTCATTTTAGTCCTTTACTAATATGAAAGTTAGCATATTTAGTCTCTCAATTTTAATTAAATTTGGACTAAATATGCTAACATTTGGATTAGTGAAAGACCAAATTGAGAAAGAACATCTTATATGTGAGATATCAAATTGAAAATGAAAATCAGTGAGGGACTAAATTGATAATGAGTTGAAAGGTGAGGGATTAAAATGTAGTGATTTACTCTAAGTACTATTTAGATAAAAAGTATCATTTGAAGAGAATGCCTAATCATAAGGTGTTTGGTCTTTTGGGCATATGTATCATGCATGGGAAAAGGACTATGTTGAATATGTACATGCAATCTATGGACATGTTAACTAGTGTAACACCACTTTCAGTTAGTTTACTAAGAAAAATGAATTCATCAGGCCGATCAAGAAGTTCTATTACTACAGCATTCAAGAGACATCAAAATCATGAATCTGATTCAAGCACAGTCCTTTTTCCACAAATATGCTCATTTAGACAAGATATGGCTACTTCCACCAACCTTAGGCCATTTCGCCAATCTAACGTCTCTAAGTTTTCTAGTTGTGAATTGCCACCACCTCTGAGAACTTGAATAGCTTTTTATGTTCTTTGAAGGAACCAATATATTATGTGGGGTAGGACTTCTTACAACACCATATGCAATTAAAGAAGGTGGATGGTTGAGCCTTATAATACTCTTCCTGTTTGCCATCATATGCTACTACATTAAGATTCTGTTAAAGAAATGTTTAGAAAGGTCTCCAGAACTCCATACATACCCAGATATTGGCCAGGTTGCTTTTGAAACAACCGGTCACTTAAGGATCGTAGTTAGTACAATATTTGTTAGAGACTATAATAGAATTAATCATGGACTTACATTCAGAACAGAGTTTAGGTACAAATTTTAAATGTGTTATCTGGTTTTTTAATATAAATAGGATAGACAGATATCTTTTAAAACTCAACAGTCAACACTACATGCTTTGTTATTTTAAAAACTTTGTTCACATATCTTGTATTTAGAAAGTCTAACAATAAACATGTATGAACTTTAAATATTTAGTTCTTTCACTTAATAGTTTAAGATTTTGAGTTGAAATAATCATATTCATGGCCTTGTGCTTTGTCCATACTGTAATCCTAAAGGGCTTTTGTGCAAGGGAACATGTCAAATACATCATGGTATATATGTCTTGATTGCTAGCTTAAGGGTTAACATTGCTTCAACATGTGTTAGTGTCAGTGTATAACATGTTGTTTGGAAGGTAATTTGATAGCTATCTTTTCTGTCCAAGTGCAAGTAATTTTGTACATGGAACTATATTTAAGTGCAAGAATTCAATCCCTGATATTATAACTCATCTACATTATTTTGCACTATTGATTCTCATATGTACTGAAAGGTGAATAGCTCTTGTTTTGTACGCTGCTTGTGTTGAGTATATAATACTAATGAGTGATAACCTCTCGTTACTTTTTCCTAACACCACACGAGATTTGTTGGGATTTATTTAGAACTAATCAAATTCTCGCCATGGCATTTGCTCTGTGTTCTGTCGACAGTTTGCCTATGAAACCTTAACCTTCTTTCATTTCTTTTAGGTTTCTTAACCTCGTACCATTGCTTTACTAGTTCTTTCTTATGAGTTTAACAGCTCACAAATGACTTGGAGGAATAGTAGTATCAATATTGGTCACTTCTTGCTTGTTATGGGTTGAGGTGATAGACAAAGTTGGATTTCATCCAAGTGGAAAAGATATAAACCTTGCCAACATATGTCTCGATTGGCCTATATAATTTTGGCTTTTCTGGCCACTCAGTTTTTCCAAACATCTATTCTTCCATAAGGGAATAGTCAAAATTTTCGATAGTTTTAGTAGTCAGGTAAAGCACAAAATTGGTACTAGAATAGGTGGATTCTTCCATGTATTGAGTTATTTCAAAGCATGGATACCCACCTTGCTATATGGACCAATGGACATTAGACACGTCAACGCCATGAGAAAAGTATAGCTAACACAGTGACAAGTTCTTAAACTTTAAGAAGGTCCAACACATTTAGAAACTTTATGTTGCAACTTGATCTTAGTACCGTGATATTTCTTGAGATTAAATAAACTTCATGTTGCAATTTGACCTTAATCATTAAAAGCCTAAGTCATTTTAAGCTTTTGCGGAATTGATAAGTTAAATATAATTTATTTTTTATTTATTATTATATCATAATTAATAATATCTATTCATACTAAAAATTGAATTCGAAACCATTTGAATGACTGTGAGAAGCTTTATTATTGAGCTACTCTTACTATGCTCAACTAAACACAACTTATTAATTATACTTGATAATAAGTAAACAAAGATATAAGCATAAACAGTCAATTTCTTATAGTCGACTTCTCATGTACAATCTCCACCTTCATGTTTATTTAATTTTTCATAAGCTTTGTGAGAGTTAGCATACTTGATAGTTGACTTTTCATATAGAGTTTTCAACTTTAGATTTATCAGTTTACTTCTCATACTTCGTAATAGATTGTTCACAACCTATTTAAGCTATTTGTGCCATTTGAGTTAACTTGCAAATTTAAACAATCTACGGCTCGAGCATTTGGGCACATAAGTAAATATTCACCTTTATTTATAATTTTAATGGGTCTCGTTTTAAATTTAAAAAGTTCTTATCCAGTTAGCATTGTTTGTAATGTGGTATTGAAGTGGCAATTCTTCATTGATCCACATGGCAAATGCACCCATGCCTTAAAGCAACTCAACGCATGTGAGAATTTTCTACAAAAAATATTGTTGTTTGAGGTTGTTCGTTGCTGACACGTATGCTTTCTGCAGCTTTGCCTTTTTGTCTTTTTCTGTACGTAGGAGTAGCAACACCGGGCTATTTAGCGTTTGGTAACTCAGTTAAATCACAGTTTACCTTAAACACGCCCAAACAACTGTTAATTTTGAAGTTGTAGAAAAATTTGCATTGAAATTTTCAAAGAGAGAAGGACACAGTTAATTTTGAACTCATATTCAAAAAAATCTCTTGATTAAGTAGTGAGCTTCACTTGTTGTGTCTTTTTTGAAATCTAGTCTAAATTTTTCGAGAACTTCAAAGGATCTCAATCCAGATATCCACATGAATATTGATTGCTCAAGTTTGTGTGGCGTTTACTTGAAAATAATGAAGATGGAGGACCTGGACTATTCATATCAGTCAGACACGATCTTGAGAATGGAGCTAATACTGTTAGAAGCACTAGGGTGGCGACTTAACACTGTGACGGCTTATTCAATCGTAGAGACAGTAGCCTGCAATATTCAATCCTTGAGACCTCATCTTTATGAGAAGCTTATTTCACGAGTCACTGAACTGCTTCTTCAAGCTACTTTAGGTATGTTGCAAAATTATGATATATACACTGTTTGCTATCCAGTGGACTAATTTAGATATATCCAATCTATGAGAGTATGAGCCGTTCATGAATAAACACAATTGAGAGGTAGATTTTAATTAAAGTGTGACATACTTATATGTTTATTTGAAATTAATTTAATTAAATATAAGTTGGATCTATTTAGTAATATTGATAAAGTTGTTATTTACAATGCGATCTATATGTAGATTGATCATGGTAGTAGATATAGAAATGCTGTCTGTGTTGTAAAATTCTACATAAAGAGGGTATCCCTCCATCTATATATTTCTCCAAATTCTTGCAAAACATGGTTTATTACCCAAATGGCTGTGATTTAAACGACACTACTTGCAGTTATGACTTAATTGGTTAAATTAATAGCCCTTAATAGCTAAAGCCAAAAAAGAAATAACAAAGCAAACTGGGCCTCTGAGGTCCTTCAATTGGAAGTTACATTAAACGCCTAGACTTAAACAGAACTATATGTACTTAATATGTATTTGATACTTATAGCAGATGTGGCACGACATTTCAAAATTATATTTGGACACTCTATCATGTTGTGTTAGGGTTGATATCATGTATTGTCTTGTATCTGTAACAATATTATTAGATTATGGGTAGCAAGGGATGGTGCTATATTTTGTTCTATATATTCTACAAGTCGCAGATCAGAAAATGTTGGAATTTAGGCAAAGCATTGTTGGCATATCAGCATTATGGTGCAGTATAAACCAGCTATATCCGCCGATGTCAGATTTCATTGCTTATATAATGAGACTCTTCAATCAAAGTCAGAAGGTTACAATATATTATATTATACTTCAGATTGTGCTATTTAGTTGAATGTAAAATATATAATTTACTGTTTTTAATATAAGGTTGTTTTTTCTTGTTGCAGGATGATCTCATTGAGTGTCATAAGATCATGGAAATTGCAACAACTTTAGTGGGTTGTGGACATTACAATTACCACCCTTCTAGCCCAACCACCGTACTGTTGAAGGAATGAGTAGTACTATACATGAAGGTTCCATTGTTTAAGCCTCGTGGCCCAGGCCTTAGTCTAAGATATATATTCGGATTGAGAAGAAAAGAAGAACAACGTTTGATTTAAATCTAATAAAAAAAGGTCAAAATCAAACCTTTTTTCTTTTGAACTTTTGCACCCTCTTTAATTTAAATATTTCCTATACAAAGCATTATGTTGTGTTTCTTTAATTTGTAGTTCATGTTTGTTATCATCCTTCATCTCAAAGAGAAATCGGTGCTATATATGTTGCATTATCAGCATTGGCAAGCAGAAAGCGATTATGAATATGTCAATGTGAAGAAAATCTTGAATATTGAAAAGAAGATTAACATATGTTATAAGGCCTGATTATGTGTGTGTGTGTGCTGTGAGAAGTGTTAAATATGTCATATATACAATTGGCCCAACTTGTTTTCTCTTGAAGGCTAACAGTTCTACTGAGCTTTTTAAGGCCACAAATTCAACAGCCCTTCACTGAAATAGAGATGCTAATGGTGCAGTTAAAAACCATGTTAATTGGAGTATTGCTTTTCTCTTGCTTGTTTTCTTGATCTTTCCATGGAAGATAAATCAAAGGATATCACTGGCGACACAAGCATATGCAGTTATAGTTCTATTGCCAGCGTTTGTACTGTGTTATTTAACCCAAAAAAAAAGAAAAAAGTCTGAAGGCCTTACTAATGGAGAGAGTAAAATGATAAGAAATAAGAGTTGAACCCTTGGTATTAAATTTACACTTATCTTGAAATTTTACTCTAAATTGGAGGGTACAAAACAATTAGAGGTATGAAAAGAAATAAACATTATATGAAATTTACTTTTACACTGAATTGGAGGATACATAATAACTAGAGGGGTAAAATTTTAGGTGTAATTTTTCCAAATATTTTACTAAAACGGAAAGAAGTTTGGACTTGGAATTTGAAACTAAATAACTAGAATAAACAATTATCATAAAGATTATAAATATGGACTAGATTTATATGTAATTGCTTTTATTTTGTTATATTGTTTTTTTATTAAAATATAACAAATATTTGGTTAATAAATAATAGTGCCTAATTTAATTAAAGAAATAATTTTTTGCATTCATGATATCATTGGATAATAAAATATTTATTATATTTTAAGTGAAAAATATCATATGTAAATTTTTGTCCTATAAATATATCTTAGCAAGTAATTAGAGAGGGCTTCAAACTTTGCACACATATTCAAAAATTAAAATCAGAGACCAAAATAATTAGCAAGAAAAAATGACCTACGAATAATATGTCCTAACTTCCAAGACAAAAATCTTTTAAAATAAATGAAATTTATTCTTAAAAAATATAAAATAACTTTTAAATTTAAAATCCTTTAAATTTATGAACCTGAAGTGCAATTATGCGAAAAAAAAAAAAAAAAAGACTCAAACAAGCATACCATCTCATTACCCCTTGGTGGGCCACGAGAATTGGACGGCCAGATATCTAAAGTACACTGTACACACAGGGAAGCAATCTCGAGCCTCAACCACAAAAATAAAGTGAATCAAGAAAAAAAAAAAAAGAAAAAAAAAAAGGAAAGGAAACAGTGGTGGATAAGCCAGAGGCGATGCAGAAGCAGAAGTTGAGTTCTGAAGAAAAAAAACCAAAAATAAAAAGCAGAAGCCATGGCTGCTTCATCGACAGTACTATCATCGTCTCTTCTCCCACCAACAACTTCACCAAATATTACTAATTCTCAGCGCCGACAACTCTTCTTCCTCCCGATTCCTTATCAGAATCGTAAAGTTCACAAGAAGAACCATCGAATTTCCTTCAGAGTCCAAGCGGTGAAGGCCCCACCTGGTGTATGTTCTTCATCTTGCTGCTTCTTACTGTCATTTTAGCTGTTTCTGTCTTCTTAGGTTTAATTAGGTTATTCCCAATAACTCACCTCAGATTGCCCAGTGGAAATTTGCATTCTAAAACACTATTAAATAACAAAGAACTTGGGTATCTTCAGGTGGAATTCCCAAAAGTGGAGCCTCAATTTAGGGCTCCATTTCTGGGATTCACAAAGACAGCAGAGATATGGAACTCTAGGGCATGCATGATTGGAATAATTGGAGTCTTCATTGTAGAATTGGTGAGTATTGTAATTCTTTCGTAGATATGATAGGGATTTTACGAACATTTAAGCATGATTGATTTCTGAGCTGGGTTGTTGTGTGATTGTGGTATTAATTTTCAGATACTAAACAAAGGAATACTTCAGGTGATTGGAGTTGATGTTGGGAAAGGTCTTGATCTTCCTCTCTGAGGGCTATCTTTGCTTTCCATAACCTAATTTTCCATATACTCACTCAGGAGTTCTCAAGAATATAAAAAGAAAGTGAGTTCTCAAGAAGGCCAATGTAATTCCATTTGTGAGATTGTGAGGCAGTAAACGGTTTCAATTAAACTAATGCACATCCATAATTGAATCTTTCACTACAATGCTGAACTAAAGCAAAGGTGAAATATGATCTTTCCAATATCCATTTTATTTTTCTATCGACTTGAAAAGAGAAAGAAGTAAAATATTAATAGAGAAAAAAAATGTATGGAGTTATATTTCTTCCCACTCTCTCTCATCTCTTCTTCTCTCATTTTCTTTTTCAATTAATTAAAAAAAGTTTAAAATGATCCAAATTGATTGCATCATATTATATACTGTACCGTGATTGTTATTATGTTATTATAAAGCAAAATGATGGTAGCACCAAAATGCGACTTTCGTCAATGCAACGATTGAGATTTGAGACTACTAATAAGAAGAGCATTAAACAGTCTCTTATTTTTATATTATATAATAATTTATTTTCATAAATTAATTATAATGAATTAAGTTTTTAAATATTTTATTTTATATAAAATTAATCTCTCATTAATTTAAATAAAAAAAATTAATTTTGTATAAAATTAAATTTGTAAAAATTTGATTTTGTATGAATTTAAATTTGTAATAAATTAATTTACCACAATTAATTTATGAAGAACTAAATTATTACAAAGTATAAAAGTAATGTGATCAATTTTCTACTTTTCTCCCCTACCAACCATGAAAGTCCATAATATCTAAAATATGTAAGACTCTAAACCAACTTAAAAAGTAATCCCAGTACTAGTAATAGAAAAACTTCGCCTCTTAACTTAAGTATCTTGCTTTGAATTATTTAATTAAACAATACTGTAGTAAAGAATCCTCTGATATGAAGCAATGCATATATGCTCTTTTCCATGAAAGGGGAAGTTCAAAAGTTGGAAGCAAGATATAATTGGCCAAAAAAAGAAAAATTGGAAGCAAGTGGATAAATAAAGGCAAAATCTTAGTGAGAGTGACACTGGGAAATCACAGTGTAGTTGGTTTTAAAAGGCAGTGTTTTTCAACTTAAAAAGCCACCACCTATAGCTTGCATCTCCACTCGGACTTCAGTCCAGATTGCAACAATGGCAAGAGCTTCATCTCTTCTCCTTCCTTTTCTCTTCTATCTCATTGCTCTTTGCTCCTTCACAGGTGATTCTCCATCTCCTCCTTCTTCCTTCTTCATTCTTTTTTATTAAATTACTCTCTTAGTCACTATATGTTTATTCCATTTTTTAATTTAATGTTTATAGTTTTCAATTAAACTTATAGAATAAAACATCATTCTGGTCTTTTATTTATCGGTCCAGTCTCAATTTAGTCTATCACTAATTTTTAATTTCAATTTGATTCTTTATATTTGAGTAGAGTCTCAATTTAGTTTCTCACTAATTTTTATATTCAATTTAATTTTTTACCTATGAGTTCAGTTTTAATTTAATTCCTTATTAATATAAATATTAACATATTTAGTCTTAACTACATTAAGATTATGGAACTAAATATATTCATTTCTATATTAATGAGGGATTAAATTAAGATTAAACATATATGTTAAGATCGAAAATTAGTAAGACACTCAATTGAGATTGAATTCATAAATAAAGAACTATATTAAAATTAAAAATTAATTAGAGACTAAATTAAAACTAAATTTATAGATGAGAAACTAGAACAATGGTTTACTCTAAATATACAATTAAAAAATTTTAAATTTACTTACTGTATTAAACATTTGTCTTTGTGCTCTGAAATTAACAAATGATATGATATTTTTGACTTCGAGTAATTCAAAATGAGTAAAAGCAAAAGATAAAGTAAAATATACTTGAATGTGACATGTGATGTTACATAGATCCATGTAGTATCAACTTATAATTAGATTTATGTAATTAAAAAAATTTTTAATTTAATTCTTCAATTTAAATATATCGCAGTGCTATCAAATTTGGTTGATACTCTATCCGTGTGCTATATTGACAATCTCAATACACATCATTTGTATTGGCAAAAGTGAAAAAGGTTTTTTTTTTTTTTGTTTTATTGCCAAGGAAAAAATTGATGTTTAAATGGAAAACATTATGTATTGCCAAACAGATAAATTGATCAGACAATATATTGTTGAGTATGGATCCTTGGCGATTATTAAATTCTTTAGTGTACATGAGATTGCTTTTTTTTTTTTTTCTATAATTGCATGACACACTTAAATGTGGAAAAAAGCCAGTAATTTGTGTTACCACATATATTATGCATGGTTAACCATATTAAATGAATATCAATTAACAAGGATCAAAACAAACATTTCTTAAACTATTGGAAGATCAATTATATGCTTTATATCAATGTTTTATCTAAAATGTTTCACTTGAGATTGATTTCTTGCAGATGGGGCACAGCTCATTCTGGTGAATAACTGTACAGAGAGTGTGTGGCCTGGAATACTGGGAAGCGCAGGCAAACCGACACCAAGGAACGGAGGGTTCCATCTCGGAAGTGGAGAAGAAGTAGTCCTGGACGTCCCGGAGAAATGGTCCGGTCGAATTTGGGGACGACAATACTGCGTCTTCAACGACGAAGGGAAGGGGTCCTGCGTCACCGGCGATTGCGCCGGAAAACTCCATTGCAGAGGGAAATCAGGTAATCCACCGGCAACAATAATCGAAATGACGCTCGGATCGTCGTCTTCTCCGCTGCATTTCTACGATGTGAGTCTGGTGGATGGATTCAATTTGCCTGTTTCGATGAGACCAATTGGGGCTGGAATCTGGTGTGGCGTGGCTTCGTGCGACGTGGATCTGAACTTTTTTTGTCCGTCGGCATTGGAAGTGAAGAGACAAGGGAAGGTCGTGGGGTGTAAGAGTGCTTGCTTGGCTTCTCGATCGGCCAAGTATTGTTGCACTGGGAAATTTGCTGATCGCAAGGCTTGCAAGCCTACCCTGTTTGCTCATCTCTTCAAGGCTGCATGCCCCAAGGCTTATAGTTATGCTTATGATGACTCTGGTAGCCTTAACAGATGCAGGGCTTCCAGGTATGTCATCACCTTCTGCCCTTCAAATTAAAATGGATGCCAAATATCACTTGAAGTTGAAGCTGCTACTAGATCTGCATACATTATCCACAGATGAAGTTATTTTGTTTTCAGTGATATACTCAGTTTTCAATTTAGTAGTACATAGTTTAAATGTTTGTAATATAGTTCATATAGTTTATAAAAGTTTTAATTTGGTTTCAGTTCTTGAACTTATGTGAGTGTGCTATTAAAGTTGACTGATGTGAACAATCTTGATGCTCTAAATATGTTTTGGTGGAACAGAATCCACTCGTGTATGCCATGTGGTGCCATGAAGGTAGAGAGGTTGGAGGGAATTGACAAATCATAGACACTTCGAATAGATAACATATGATTCATCACGTAGAAGAATTAATAGCAAATGGATAGATTCTTGATGGCAGAGCCGAAATTAATAAAATTTATAATTACAGAAATGAATTACAAACTTTTAAACTACAAAGATCAAATTGAAACTCGAGTAAATCTCTAAGCACTACGAGCATAATTTAATTTTATCAATGTAGTTGGTGAGAATGCGCTTGCCTTCTGGTTATTTCAATGTTGTTTTCATCTGTAAGTATAGTGGGTGTGGTTGTTTTCTTACTAAGAAAACAGGGAGTTTCTTTTTCATTAGAACATCGCTTAGAAACGTATGGAGGACAAGTAAAAAGAAATTAATTAAAAAAAACAATTCGGTTTTTTCCTCTGTTCTGCAGAATGTTGATGATTTGTCTATTAGCCAATGGTTAGTGGTTTACTTTACACATTGTATTTAAGATTTTTCTCGTTTCAAATACTATAGAGGAAAGAGAATTGCAAAGCATCAATTGCTACAGAAAACATAAATGTGCAAACTTAGCTTTTCGTATACACAAAGACATTAAATCCCTAGCTACCAGATTGAAGCTTTTAATAAAATTTAGAAGAAGGAATAAATTCCACATGTAAAGCTTGTTTTAGTTTCAGCTTTGACATAATGAATTTGATTATGAAAAACACTATTTTCAATGCATTCTTACTTTAAAGATTAAATTTTAAGTATTTTGACTGACTAGCCAGTAGAAAAGCTACAACTTACAGATTTTCTTGTGAAAACAGTATTAAAAAACAAAATTTTGTTAGCTTCTTGATTTTCATTTAAAATTCAGACAAAAACTTGAGACAAATTGCAATTCAGTCATAAGAGTCAGTGGATAATCTATTATATTGTTGTAGTGCATTGTGGAGATGGAAACACATGATAACATACAAATCGAATCAATTATGAGGAGGCTGAAAATAGAATATAATGCTATGTATGATTTCAAAACGGATCAGCTCTATTAGGGTAATTTGTAATTTATTGGAGAATTTTCAATAATTTAATGTGGGCCATCGGATAAAAACTTGATGGATTAAATTCAAAGATAAAAAAGCTATTTAAGATCACATGTGTTGATTAATGATTATACGGTTTTCAATAAAAAATTTTAATTGTTAAATTTTTATTTAATAATTTATATTTTAAAAGAGATTTTTCTATAGCAGTGCTTCAGGAAAAAGCCTGTATGACTTGATAAATGAGTGGTTTTGGTTTGTATGATTAGAAGAAATGTATAGGTCAAAGTCAAACTATTGAAAGACCTACTGGAAGGTTAGGTGCTAACAACATATATTCGCTCTTATAAAGCAGTTTTACAGGAACGGATCCTGTAATCCATCCTATCCGTTCGCGTCATCTAACAACCGAAATTCAGCCACGCAGATATTTCTCTAAAACGCACCGTTTTGATTTAGTGAAACGGTGCGTTTTGAAACAAAAATTGTTGTTTGTTTAGATGTTTCAAAGACGTCTTAGAATGTTTAAAATGTTGCAAAAAAGCGAAGCAAACCAACAGAGACCAGGGATCCAAGAAAGCTGTGGAGGTATGAAGCAACCCACGAAAGCGAAAAGGCCAATAACATCAAAGCAATTCTGAATATCAGAATGAAAGTGGAAGCATTAGGGTAAGTTTAACATGGCAAAAGGCCATTCCAAAGAACGGTAAAGGCAAAGGATAGTGAAATCACCATACCCTGCATGTTGTTGGACTTGGCAAGTTGGTTATCAGAAAGAACAAGAGCCATCTCCATAGGGATAACAATACCTATAATATGATTCCCTAAGTCCTGCTTATCAATTTTCTCCATCACATATGCCCACCTCCCTGCTTGCGCTGAGTGTAAATTTTGTGAGTTGGTAGGGGATGAAGGAGAGTTCTTTTTTGATGATAAAGAGACCATAGCAAGGGATATATTGTTGATGCCAGAGTGGCGGAGCTGGAAAAGTGGAGATGATGATGGAACATCTTCCTCTCCATAAGAGGTTGACGAAGCCAATGGGAAGTTCGATTCCACTACGAGTAATGAAGGAATATGAGGGTCTAAGGAAATGGAGTTGGTGACAGTGGCAAACTCCTCGTTATTGGCTTCTACGAATTCTGATTTGGGACGTACGTTGTGGGGCATGTCCATATCAGGAACAACTCGAAGGGTTGACTCTGATGACTGACCCATATCAGAGCCACCGTGCAAGGTTGATTCTAGAGATTGAAGTTCAGGATCATCACCAAGGAGAAGAAGAAGAAGAAGCATCTAGAATATATATATATATATTTTTTGCTCCAAAACGTACCGTTCCACTAACTGCAAATGGTGCGTTTTGGGGAAAGATTTGCATGACTGCGTTTCAGCTGTCAGATGATGCGAACAGACAGGACGGATTACAGGATCCACTCCTATAAAATCGCTTTACTAGAGCGGATCTGCATCATAGGTGCTATGGCTGACAATGTCAAGTTCTTTAAAACCTTTAATCAAAACTCTAAAGCTATTACTAAAAAAAATTGATAAAGATGAACGTACACAAAGAAAGAGATTTTTTGATAAATTAAGAGATTTGTAGATAAATTCAGACACTTGCGAGTTTAGCATGTTTGTCTTTATGTTGGTGGGACATTTTATGAATTTGTATTTGTTATCTCAACTTTTGGAACTTATAATTTTCGAAAGACACGTTGCTCTTTAAAAATAATTTTGAAAGAGATCTTTCAAAATCATTGTGTATATCAATAATTTGTAATATCTAAAAAGTTTTTAGTTGTCTAGCATTATTCTTTATAAATTAAAAGCTTAAGAAATTTATCCATTTTATCAAACACTTAATTAATATTTAATTTCATTCGTAGTTGCTTTAATACCATTTTTACAAACAAAGCTTTAGATTTCGTTTCACTAATGACTACTTTTTTTTTTCTTTTTTATCAGTAATGACTACATTTTTTCTTCTGAGCAACTGTGTTAACAAATCATAATATTTCCTGAGGTTTTAAAAGAAGAGAACCTTAACATTTCCTAAAAGCATATAGTACATTCAACAAAAGAAGAAAAAAGAGGATGTAATACAGAAACAAAAACAATGCAACCAGCCCAAGATTGCGTAGCTTGAGTAATCTCTACCTGTGAGATAAGCGTTTTCATAGGAGTCAACGACCACCAGAGAGGAGCGATTCAGCTACCGAACCGTGCGAAAAGCATCCATTCATAGATAACGGAAAGGACATTGCAGAGTTAAGAAACTTTTGATGATCCCCGAATGAAAACCCAGAAGAAGTACCAGATAAGCTTAGTGAAGACAATTCAGGCAAAGGCATATCCCCATTCAAGTACTGCACAACTTGACGCATGCTTGGCCTACCCTTAGCCTCTGAATTCGAACACAGAAGCCCAAGTTTTAACACCAACTCTACCTCCTCTGCTCTATACTCTGTTCCTAAATTCTGATCCTTCGCCTCAATGATCTCTTCCCTATTCCATAATCCGAAAACCCAATCCACCAAAATGACACTGCCATCTTCACTTCCTTGCTCTAGAGGCCTTCTTCCGCATGCAACCTCAAGTAGAAAAGCACCAAAGGCAAAAACATCGGATCTTGTCGTGGCTCTCCCTGTTCTTGTCTGCTCTGGAGCCAGATACCCAAGAGTCCCGACCACATGTGTAGTTTGAGGATCGCTACCTTGGTCGTATAATCTTGCAAGACCGAAATCTCCTAATCTTCCATTTAAGTCTGAATCTAGAAGAATATTGCTCGCTTTTATGTCTCTGTGAACCACCACTTGCTCCCATTCTTTGTGTAGATAGCACAATCCCGAAGCTACCCCTTTGATGATATTGAATTTTGTGTCTAATTCAGTGTCACTCTGTGGTGGTTATAGAGGTATTTATCAAAGCTTCCATTTGGCATGAAGTCGTAGACTAAGAGAAGCTCTCCCTTTCGCCTGCAGTAGCCCAGAAGAGGGACAAGGTTTCGGTGGCGAAGAGGACCAATACTAATGATTTCTGCTACGAATTCCCTCATACCTTGTTGGGATTCATGGGACACTCTTTTCACAGCAACCTCAAGTTTCGAATTTGGCATTGTCCCTTCGTACACCTTGCCAAATCCACCTCTACCCAGAAGCTCTCTCTCTCTGAATCCCTTTGTGGCGAAGGAGAGATCTTTGTATTTGAACCTGTGAGGACCATAGTCTTGCTCCCGCTCTTCCAGAATCTCAGAAAATCTCCTTTTCCTTTTTATGTAGTAAACTACAGATAGAATCACCAGAACAATAAAAAAGAGCGCAAACAGAGGTAACCCAATTGGCAGAAACATTGATTGGTTTTTTCCACCTAGTCGTGGTAGCTTCGGGAGTTCAGAGATTACGAGGCTTTCAGCCTCCCCATTGAGCTTGAAGCTCCAACCAATAACATAATGGAAAGAAAAGACTGTCCCACTGGAAGATGAGAATCCGACATAAATGGGATTGCTTAGAATCCGAGAAAGATCTTGGGACAACGTCACCAATGGAGTTTCGGGTTTGTGAACGTTGACTGGAGCTAGGGTGACACTAATTTACTTCTTGCCTGCATCATAGTCCACCCGCAGTTGCATCGGAAGGCCACTGATAAGGCTCAAATTCTGAAACCGATCACCTCTGGAATAATATCCTGCAGGAGTAGAATTAGCTGACTTCAAGTCGTTAATGTCGATTCCGACATGATTATCATTAGTATCTCCGAATTCCATGCTCTGGATGGTGTCGAGTTCTACGGCGAAAACATGGTTTGTGGGCTTGCCATTGCTGGCGTCGTTGAAGAGGCCGAGGTATTGGGTGGAAGCGGCACCTGGAAGCGATTTTGTTGGGGAGATTACAAAAGCCATTCCATGACCACTCAAAGTTGAGGTCTAATGGCGAAAACGAAAGTGGCAGAGAAAGAAGAAGAGTTTTTGAACACAGATGGATA
The DNA here is from genome assembly GCA_037074485.1 of Delonix regia. NCBI lineage: Eukaryota > Viridiplantae > Streptophyta > Magnoliopsida > Fabales > Fabaceae > Delonix > Delonix regia. The sequence goes on from CM073459.1 coordinate 6,190,377, forward strand.
GGGGTAGAATGCATGACCAGATTGTAGCATGGTTTCATTGATGAGTTGGAGTATGCCATTGGAGGTGACGGAAGACAGACCATCCGTGGTTAAGTTAGCTGATTGGAACCCATTATTAAAGATGAAACTTAGATCTTCAGTACTCACTACGGCCATTGTTGTCACCACCAAAAGCACCATGGGCAAAATCTTCACAAACGTCATATCTGGCACAAAATCAAAGTCTTCTTCAAGCTCTCTACTTTATGTATCTTTAGGTTTTATCAACTTTAGAGCACTAATATTTATACAGAAAATCAGAGTTACTTCTTTCTTCAACAACTTCAGTGATATCCCGTGAGGATGTGATTCGAAAAATTTAGATTTGATAAATTTAAAATTTCAAATGTATATAAATTTGATAGAATTTGGGTCATTCGATGGAAATTTAATAGTGCAGAATTTAAGAAATTATTAAGAGTTATTTTATATGTATTGAATTTTGAACCTTTGATAAAATTTTAATGATACAAATCTTCTTAGATATAATAAATTTAAATTATCAAAAAATCCGGATCGTGATTTGGGGTGATTATTCCTGAGGTTAAAATTGTGTAAAAAGAGTCAAATTGTGCTTGCCGTCTTGGTACGTAAGTAAATAGGCATTCTTATCTTCTTTTGATATTTAGTTGGACTGCATGGAGATGTTTGTGTACAATAACAAAAATGGTTTAATTTTTATGGATTTTAAAACAATCACACAATATGAGAGATTGCTGCTCTGAAGTTTCAATACTATATATCATCTTTGTTTCTTCTATAAATATGTTAATATTAACTAGCTGAGATAATTGTGATTTGAGCCATATAAGTTTTAAAATGACCTTGGAGTCGTCTGAGACTTTTAAAATTTTAGTTAAAATTGGTGAAAAAATTAATTTGGGAAGGGAAATTATATTCTTAAATTGTTGTTCTAGTGAGAGTTCCCTTCAACAAATGTCAAACTGATAGGATATATGTGAATTAGGGCCTCACATTTCAAATACAAAATTATAATTTCTCTCCCCACGTGGATGGAATTAAAATGAATGGATATGATTATATTATTTTTTTAATACTAATAAAGGGTCCCAATTAAAAATAGGACCAAATTTATAATTTTTCAAATTTAGAAGAGCTTAAATATATTTAAATATATGCTAAAATGAATTTTATTAATAAAATTTACATTGACGTATATATGATTATTATAATGTCTTTTATTCAATAGATAAGTTTACCCAAGGGAGTTTTCAGATTTTTATTCAAATCCACATTTTCCTTAACATTTTTCAGATAATAAATAAGTTATTTAAGTTTCTCACACTATTAATATTATTTTGTTTATGTAATTATTTTGTTAAATTAATCAGATATAACCATCTCTCACTTAATGTATATATGAAAACACACTAATGAAATAATAACTCTTCTAAATATTCCAGCATTTTTCATTGAAAGAAATTAAGTATATCTTATAGGTATTTGTGATCATATTGTTAGATTAAAACATGACATGTTAACCTTTTTATTTATAATTAATAATGCAAAATTAAATATTTTACTTTTATTTATTGGAAAAATGCAGAAGAAATGCGTGGAAGAATGGATGTGGAAGATGGTGCTTTCAATAGATATTCTATTCTTTTTGAAAGATTGTTTTATTAACTTCTACTATACAATGGTCAAAGTGAACGAAATCATCTTTAACATACTTTATATATTTATATATATAATCGATTTTATTTTTTTTAATTGTTACTCATTTTTTTATCCTTACATATACTTGATTTCAACACTATTATAAATAATATCGATCTCAACATTGCTATAAATGATATTTGGATCCTAAATTCCGGCTAATACCACCATTGTGACCACCAAAAGCACCGTTAACTATATGCGGCATAAACATGGGTGGCACAAAGTCAAGGCCCCCTTCAAGTTTTCTGCTATATTTATCTTTTGATATTACAAAATTCAAAGTTCATATGAGAGCTGATCCCGTTCGCTGGCCATTTGATCATGTAATGGTTTAAATTTAAAGACTTAAAAAATTTCTTAAAATAATTTATTTTAATGAATGTTAATTTTTTTATAAAAAATTATCATAAAACATATTATTATTATAAATAATTTCTTGTACAGAATAGTACCATATATTCATATTGAAAAGAGAAAAATGATTCGGCAGTTTTTAATCAACAGCTTACAATTTATTCTATCCTCTGAAGTAAAATGTATTACGTAGTGATCTAAGTATTAATATATCTATAATTTTAAAATGTTAATATTGTTAAAATTGATTACTTTTGAAAATATTTGGAGTGGTAGGGTCCGCTATCATCGGTGTATTAAGAGGGTCAGTAGCTCTACGCACATGGGACAAGAAATTTAAGGGATTCAATTGTCAAAGTCGTGTGACTTCGATCAAATGGTCTTTGACTTCATTGAAAGTGAATAGGGTTTTGGATATTGCAGTGATTTAGAGTTTGATTGCTTGGTTTTCGGTTAAAAAAAGAGTTTGATTGCTTGGACATCTTTGTTTATAATAACGAAGTTATTTTTCAAAGATCTCAAAACAATCTAGGATTAGAGAGTTTGTTGCCATAAGGTTTTTATATGATGAATCATATTTGGTCCTTTATTAATATGTTCAAATTAACAAGCTTAGATAAGTGTTATTAGGCTATTTGGAGACCATTTCAATTTGAGTTAAATTTGGGGAAAAAAATAAAATTTTTGAAGAAAAATCTCATTACTAAATTATAATGTGGCACTTTTATAAGAAACGCAATTTGGATAACTGTGAGTTTGCGCTTCATAACGAGTCAACTACAACAGTAATAATTTTTTTTTTTTTCATATCACATGGAAGGAAGAATGGCAGGATTGTTGAAATAATTTTAAATATTTTATGGATTAGCATTAACTATTTTATTAGATTAGTACCTTATTAATTCTAATTAGGCAATTGATGTTATAATTTATAAATTGAGAATAGACTGAGTTTTATTTTAATATGTGTGGATAATTAGTGATGAGTTCGATTATCCACAAGCCCGCTGGGCAAAAACCCAACCCACAGCCCAAGAGTATTAGTAATCATCCCGTTAGATTACTAATCTAAGATTGTTATCCAGAGAGAGATTTTATGAGCTTAATTTTGATTGATTAATTAAATTTAAAATTGTTTTAAAGATTTTGGTGGATTTTACTTTAATAATATTAATTAATTATATTATTAAAATAAAATTCTATAAATGACACACTGAAACCCTAGTTTTAAAACACACAAAAAAATCTGTCACTCTCTCTGTGCCATCAAGACACGTTGAGAAACACTCTTGGCCATTGTGGGTTGAACTCGTTGGACTCAACCAATATTCAGATCAACGATGTCGTCTTAATCAGGTCAGACTGTTAATTTATTCTCCCAATTTATGATCATGTTTAATTACATGTTCAAGTTTCGCTTTCAAATGGTATCAGAGTCTATGGTTTTATGATCAAAATTTTTTTCTAGGCTCATCAGACGAATTTTATCTTACTGATGCATGTATTATTATTATTGATTACCGAATGACAATAATAATAGCGATCAATGGCTTGCGTTCAAATTTTTTTTTTTTGGTAATCATCAAAATCCACCACATCTTCATCATAAACCATTTTTCAGCGTGAATAACAACTCAACTGAATAAATTTTTGTTGTTCATTCACGTTGCTACTACCATTCGAAGCTATCAAAACAAAGCCAGAATGGATTTTATATTAACTTTGCTTCACTTCTTGTCGCCGGCAACGAACGAAAGAGCTAATGTCAGAATCCAAGTTTTTTTTCGGGTGGTTTTTTCTGCTGAACTGGGATAGATTCATCCAATATAAATAGTGGGATATTGTAGATCATTGAATGGCGATCAAAAAGGGATAAATTTCACAGTCTAAAACTTTGAAAACTGACAAGTTATAGGTGGGTACCCGTCGGGTCTTTGGCGGGTCGATTGAGGTTGAAGAAGGAGCATGTGGGCGAAGCCCAGACGCACCTTTAGTGCGTTCAGGTGTGTGCAATCTCATCTTAGGTTAGAAAAAATTGAAATTTTGGGAGTTGCCTCTACTCACCCTGATCTAAATTATGGTGATTTTTTTAGAATTTTTGGAGCCCTATAAATAGGCGTTTTGAAATTTTGAAAAAAAAAATTAAAGGCCTTAAAATAATATTTAAATAAGGTATTTTGATCCGAGAAAATTTATGCCTAGACTAGATATAACATGGGACAATATGTTAAGCTCACTCTCCTTGATTATGCGTAAATAAATTATAATCAATTTCTTTGTATTAATTATTATGTTTTATTCCTAATTTAAGTGTGTGCCTTAAAGGGGAATAAACCATTGGAGACATTTGTCATAAATTTGGATTACATACACCTAATGATTGCGTGTTCACCTATCGTGGGCCTAATCATGGTGATATGTCTGTTTGTAAATAAATTTACATAACATTTGTCACTCAATTTCCTATAATTTTGGATAATTTAGTTACCTTCATCAGGGAAGAATCTGAAAATTATGATGAGTCCACAAGAGAGTATATATATATATATATATATGTTATATTGATGATGGACATGCCCTATCGGTGTGACATTGTTAATATAATTTTGTGGAATAAATACATTTGCGAATCGTTAGTAGCAATTTTGATCCTATGCCTTCATTATTTCTTATGGATGCATTTTGTTATTTCTCTTTATGGCCAAATCAATAGTGCATATGAGTTTTCTTTCTTGATCTGTTATAATCTAAGACTTTAAGTGGGATTATAAAGCATATCTTGATGATATAGTTGAATAAGCTGAATTTTGTAAAGAAAATCTTGTTTTATGATTTTGTTTTTGGGACATAATTAATGTTTCTTGATTTTGTTTCATCAACTTCTATGTTCCAGCAACTGTCTGTGGTGAAAACTCTAAATGGGACAAATTATGACGACTGGCATGAGTCTCTTAATATGTACCTGATCATCTCCAAAGAAGATTTAGCCATGAGAGATCTAAAACCAGCAGATCTCACTGCTGGGTCTAGTGCTGTTGACAGAGCTTATCACAAGCAGTGGTATGAATCCAATAGGATCTGTTTGATGGTCATAAAATACACTATCGAGAAGACAATCAGACAGAGCATTTCTAAGAAGGACACCGCTGTAGAATACCTTAAAGCTGTGAGTGAAAAGTTCAAAAAGTTTGATAAGATTCAGAAAGTGTATTATCTTTCACTACTGGATAACACTCATTATGATGGAGTGTTTGGTTTACGCGAGCACATGATGAAGCTTGTGAATTACTTCAACAAGCTGAAATCTCTAAATGTGGACTTGGGTGAGAGTTATCTTGTCTACAAAGTCTTGCAGTCTCTTCCAATAGAATATGGGGTTCTCAGAACCATATACAACTCACAAGAAGCTGAATGGACTGTCGATCATATGATGACCATCGTGACTCAAGAGGAGAAGTCATTAAAGAAATTAAATTCACATGGTCATTCAGTAAACTACATCTCTCATGCTTCGTCAAGCAAGGCTGGAAATGAGAAACTTAAAGGAAAGAAACCTGAGGGCAAGCCTAATGGTAAAAGGTTCTTTGAGATCAAGAAGAACAATAAGAAGAATAAGGGTCAGAAGAAGAAATTTAAGGGTGATTGTAATTACTATAAGAAGCATGGCCATAAGATCTCAGATTGCCTTAAATTAAAGTACAAGCGTGAGAACGAAGGTATCTTTCCTGAAACTGCCCTCTTAGCTCTAGTTTGTCTTGAATCCAATAATTTTGAAACCTCTATGGACACTTGGTGGTTGGATTCTAGAGCGATTGTTCATGTGACTAATTCCTTGCAGGGGCTCAAAGACAAGAGAAGCCCAAATGAGAGAGAAAAGACCATTCTGGGAGTGGAAGGAAGTTCAGCTGCAGTGGATTGCATAGGAACTGTAGTTCTAAACTTGTACTCTGGACATACTTTACCTTTAAATAACGTTGTCTATGTACCTTCTTCAAGGAGGAATCTGGTTTTAAGTTCTGTGTTAGAGAAAGATGGATATTCCTTTTGGCAAGAAAATGGCAGAATTTATGTTTATTTTAATTCAATTATTATTGGAACTGCTAGATTAATAAGTGGTTTATATTGCTTGAATGCGAATGTTTGTTCAGATTCCACTCCTATGGCATCAATTAATGCTGTCATAGGACACAAACACCGAAGAAATGATGAGAACTCTTCCATGTTATGGCATCGGTGTTTGGGCTGTATCTCAAAAGGGAGACTAGAAAGAATGGTTAGATAAGGCATATTGCGTGACCTAGACTTTCCTGATTTTAGATCCTGTATTAACTGTATTAAGGGAAAACTTCCCACTAGAGTTAGGAAGAAAGGGGCTAATAGATCTGAGGCTATTTTGGAATTGATCCACATAGACATTAGTGGATCAATTACTCCATCTGCTATGGGCAATTACAAATATTTCATAACCTTCATAGACGACTATTCCATATTCGGCTGGGTTAATCTGTTGCATGAAAAATCTAACTCGCTAGAAGTCTTTAAAGCATTTAAGGCTGCCATTGAATTAAAGTCTGAAAAGGTAATTAAGAAAGTAAGATCTGACAGAGGTGGAGAATATTATGGAAGATATACTGAAACCGGGAGAAACCTTGGACCATTTGCTTTATTCTTATAAGAGCTAGGAATTGAAGCTTAGTATACTATGCCTGGCACTCCACAACAGAATGGAGTTGCTGAGAGGCATAATCACACCTTGATGGACATGGTCAGAAGCATGATCAGTCACTTTTCGTTACCAGAATTTTTGTGGGGAGATGCCTTTAAGACAACAGCCTATGTCCTGAATTAAGTTCCAAGTAAATTTGTTGAAAAGACACCATATGATCTTTTCACCGGTAAGAAGCCTAGTCTAAGGCACTTTCATGTATGGGGTTATAGAGCAGAAGTGAGACCCTATAATCTGCAGCTTAAGAAACTTGATTCTAGGACTGTTAGCAGATTTTTCATTGGATATTGTTCAGGATCCAGGGGATGCAGATTTTATTGTCCCAGTCACACTACCAGGGTCATTGAATTTGACAAGGCCTTCTACTTTGAAGATGACTTAGATAGTAGGAGTGGTATCCCTAGAGTAATTAACCTGCATTGTGTGGATAACATCTTACCCATACCATCGTTGTCATCTCCACCCGTAGATCATGACATTGGAGATGACACACTTGTTGAGAATCCGATAAATCCTATTGTAGAAGCTCCTATAACTGATATAGGAGAACCAGCTCTTATTTTGAGATGATCACAAAGGATTTGCAGACCTGCAATCTCAGATGACTACATAGTGTACTTGCAAGAATTTGAGTCAGACGTTATTGATGGCACAAATCCAATTTCTTATGACGAGGCTATGACAAGATCTCATTCATAAGAGTGGTTAGAGGCTATGAATGATGAGATGTCCTCTAAGTCTCGTAATCATGTATAGGAATTAATTGAGTTACCAGATGGTAGTAAACCCGTTGGTTGCAAATGGGTCTTTAAAACCAAGAGAGGGGCCAATGGTAAAGTTGAAAGATTCAAAGCCAGACTTGTAGCTAAAGGCTATCATCAGAAGGAAGGGATCGATTATACGGAAACGTTCTCACCCGTATCTACTAAAGATGCCTTCAGAGTTGTAATGACTCTGGTTGCACAGTTGAACCTTGAACTTCACCCAATGGATGTCAAAACTGCATTCTTAAATTGTGATTTATTTGAGGATGTTTACATGATGCAACTTGATGAAAAGGTCTATTTATGGACTTAAACAGGCCTCAAGATAGTGGTATTTGAAATTTGATCAGATAATCACCTCACTTGGTTTTACAGAGAACATTGCTGATCAATGTATCTATTAGAAATTTGATTAAGACAACTTTATGATACTTATTCTGTATGTTGACGACATACTCTTGGCCAGTAACTCAGTAACTATGTTGAATGAGGTCAAACACATTTTGTCATGCCACTTTGACATGAAAGATCTTGGTGAGCCTCTTTTGTCTTGCGAATTCAGATTCACCATGATAGATCTTGTGGCACTCTTAGTTTATCTCAGACAACCTATATAGAACGAGTACTGAAGAAATTTAACATGCATACTTGCGCTCCCTGTGCAGCACCTGTACAGAAAGGTGAAAAGTTGTCTAGATCATCTTGTCCCAATGATGATAATTTGAAAATTGAGATGAATAAGATTCCGTATGCATATGTTATTGGCAGCCTTATGTATGCTCAGGTTTGCACACGATCTGACATTGCTTTCGCTGTTAGTGTGCTTGGTAGATACCTGAGTAACCCTGGTCCTGATCATTGGAGGGCTGCAAAGAAAGTCATGAGGTACTTACAAGGTACAAAGCATCACATGCTTACTTTTAGAAAATTTGAGCCACTTGAAATTATGGATTATTCAGATTCTGATTATGCATCTTGTGTGGATGACCGCAAATCCACTTTTGGATACATCTTTATGATGTCTGGAAGAGCTGTATCATGGAAGAGTTGTAAGCAATCAGTAACAGCTACCTCAACTATGGAGGCAGAGTATAACGCTTGTTATAAGGCTACCCGCCAGGCTATATGGTTGAGGAAATTGATCTCTGGCATGCATCTAGTTGATTCTATATCACGACCTCTAACCATATACTACGATAGTTCGTCTGCTGTCAGCTTTTCTCAAAATTATAGGAACTTCAGTCACACTAAACACTTCAATGTTAAGCTCCTATTCGTAGAGAAAAGATTGCTGAATCTCAAACTCGTTTGGTTCACATTCTTGGTGAACACATGTTGGTTGATCCGTTGACCAAAGGCTTGCCCGTAGGAGTCTTTAAGAATCATATGACTCATATGGGCGTTGTTAAAAATTTTGATGTAGCCTTGGTTTAGTGGGAGTTTGAATTAAATTCTTAAGGGATTTTGAATTATTATTTGACAATTTTGAATATTATTTTGTGTTCCATTCAATTTAGTTGATGAAACTTATTTATGGAAATGTCAATATCACTTGATTCCCTATCAGTTTCAGTGATCTTTGTGTATGGTTTCTCCACTGAATCTTGTATGGTTTATAAATATACACACATTCGTGTGTTTATGTGAACATTATTATGCCTGATTAACTATTCATCTATTAATATAATAATTTAATTAATGCTATTCAAGTGGGAGATTGTTGGAATAATTTTAAATATTTTCTGGATTAGCATTAACTATTTTATTAGATTAGTTCCTTGTTAATTCTAATTAGGCAATTAATGTTATAATTTATAAACTGAGAATGGACTGAGTTTTATTTTAATATGTGTGGATAATCAGTGATGGGTTCGATTATTCACAAGTCCACTGGGCAAAAACCCAACCCACAGCCTAAGAGTATTAGTAATCATCCCATCAGATTACTAATATAAGATTGTTATCCAGAGAGAGAATATATAGGCTTAATTTTGATTGATTAATTAAATTTTAAATTGTTTTAAAGATTTTGGAGGATTTTACTTTAATAATATTGATTAATTATATTATTAAAATAAAATCTTATAAATGACAAATTGAAACCCTAGTTTGAAAACATATAAAAAAAATCTATCACTCTCTCTCTGCCGTCAAGATACTCTAAGAAACACTCTTGGGCATTGTGGGTTGAACTCGTTGGACTCAACCAATATTCAAATCAACGATATCGTCTTAATCAGGTCAGACTGTTAATTTATTCTCCTAATTTATGATCATGTTTAATTACATGTTCAAGTTCCACTTTCAAGGATTTAATTACATGATTGATAATTTTTAAATATTACGAAAAATATTGAATTAGAATTATTATAATATTAGAAGAGCAAAAATATTTAAATTGAATAAAAATATACGTTAAAGATGAATTTCATTAAAAAAGAATTTTTCCTTTTGCATTGATCCATTTATATTTAATATAGTGTACTTGTTTTCCATAGATAAATTTGCCCAAGAAAATTTCGAATTTTATTCAAATCAACCTATGTTGCTTAATTTATTTAGAATATAGATAATTTTTAATTTTTTTAATCTTATTCTATTTGTGTATTATATTTTCTTAAATTTACAATATAAGCATCAATAAATGTATTTATGGTAACACATTAATGAATTATTAATTCTTTTAAGCATTCAAGCATTTTCCACAATATAAATTAGTGCAGTTTTTTTATTTTAATCAGATTTCTACATAATAACATAACAACTTAATTTCATAGCTTAACTACACATGATTAAATTTGTAAAATCATATATGTAATGAAAAACTTAATAACAAATTTCTAACAAACTTGTATCCAAAAAATTTAAGGCCCTTGAGTTTCAATCACATCAAATGGAAAAATATAAAGGTTAGGTTTTGGTTTGAACGATGTGAACATAAGTATATAGGTCAAACTACTGAAAAATCTTCTAGGAAACTAGGTGCTGTGGCTTAAAATGTCAAGTTCATAATAGATTTTATCAAGACCTCAGAGTAGAGCTATTGCTAATATTTGATCTTTTATTATTATTATTTTTCGTGATACATTTTGTTAGACTGGTATTTGTTTCATCAGTTTTTTTTTTTATTTTTTTTATTTGGATGATACTTGTTTATGATAAACGAGTATCATAATGATAGTTTATTGTTTAATTTTTAAAAATTATTTGTACGGGTTTATTTTAATGTTTAATTATTTAATATTGTCATATATATATTCATTATTTTTTCGGTGAAATATATTTATCAATGTTTTTTATTATAACGTATGTTTTGGAGTCTTTCTTAACAATTTTTTCTATTAAGCATGTTGAAATCAAATCCATGTAATACTCACGAATTGAATGTCATTCGTGACAAATTTTTAAATAAAGTCCCCATTGAAATAAGTTTTTAATTTAAATGATTATTTTTGAAAAAACTTTATTTAACAAATAATTTTCAATAGATTTAGAAATTTTTATGTGGGTCAATATGTTCAAATTTTAATTTATCAATTACTACTTTCCAACAGACAAGTTTGACTGGCTCATCTAATACTACACAATTTTTTTTTTTTGGTTTCATGACCCTGAGTCATCCTTATACTTTTTAAGTGTGAGACTAATTCTCGTTTGGAAGTGGATAATTGTTCTGACCATAAGATACTTTTTAGTGGGATTCGAATTTGTTTACGTGAGAATCAATTTGCGAATCCACATGCTGTGGTTACAAAATGTTGTACTTTGATGCAATAAATATATAATATTATACTAGTTTATCAGGTGAATAACTTAACTATTACCATATAGTGAACCTTGTTTCCTGACCTTATTCTGCATGACACCCTTGAGTATTAGTTTCATGATTTGAATTTAAGTGATCAAAATAAGAAGTACATCTCTTTAACCATTACCTCGATCCTTAAAATTAGATAAATACTGCCAAAAATTGATAATTTCATATGTAAGAATTTGAAAGTTAATTTTGTGGTATGAAACTAATGAAAAATATAACAATAAAAGAGAGAATAAAGAGAGAAGATTGACAGGAAAAATAGGAGAATCATTCTTATTCACGTTCACTTTCTTTCTTAGTACATAAGCCTCATGTCCATATAAGTAGACTTATAAGTTACAATGAATTTAATCTACATAATTGTAAAATATAAAAAATTTAGGGAGTTATAGGGTATACGAATCTAAAGAGTCACTATGGGGGCTATGAACATCCACAAAAATATATAATTTATAACACTCCTTATTGGATGTCCATTAACAAATAATATACCTTATTAAAATCCTATTAGGAAAAATCCAATGTGATACAAACCTGGTGAGAAAAAAGAATGCACATTATTTATGATGCTTATGGTAAGTTGCCTAGTTAAAAAACTTACTAGAAAACCAAGTGGGACAATACTTTGGTTAAGGAAAAAGAATACAATGTGTCTTTTACATCCCCTAATGACAATATTATTTAATATTTGAATTGGCATATCTCGATAATGTTGACCAATTTTTCAAATGTGGTTGTTGTTGATGTCTGAGTGAACAAATTTCTTAGATTATCACATGCATGAATTTGTTGCACATCGTCATTCTTCATAATATCATGAATATAAAAAATTGGTGAAATATGTTTTTGTCATGCCTTAAATAGGGAGAGTAACTGGCATGGAGGATGAAGTAAACCCTGCCTATGTATGCCTCACAACTACAAGTAACTATCAACTTAGAAAAGAAACTTTGGCAAAAGAATTCAATTTATATTTGGAGCCAATCACAACTAACACAAATGAATTTAAGTAAATCCATTGCTAAAATACGTGTCTCCTAAATCCTCAACAATAGGGAATTTATACACTACACTAGAAAAGAGAGCTCAACTTTCAACCTAATACACAAAATTGAAAAGAATATACATCTAACATAGAACTATTTTGATCTATAACCCTTACTTGTGGCAAAAGGGCGCTACTAGAGTACATAAGATATCACATCTTTGACAATGAAAACCAAAGAAACAAATACAACTCATTGCCAAATTTTAATTGATACCCCATCTACATAACCCATGTTTTCCATATCTTATGAAGCTAATATAAATTCTTTCTTACTCAGACTAAATATTATATGGTGAAATTTAGGAGTGTTACATTTCATCCCCTTAAAGGAATTTGATCTTCGAATTCAAAATACATACATAGATTAAGTTTTGAGCTGGTGAGGACATTTAGCTCATATATTCTTTCAAACTTACCCCATGGTCTTCCTTAAAGACTGACTTCACCACCATACGCAATTGTGACTAACTTATTTAATCACTATAGTCAAGCACTTGTGTTCCTATAGTTCACTTGATCACTAATATTTGACCCCAACTCACTCAATTCTTATCAAATTGCCTTGTTCTAAGGCATTGCCTCCTATACTAACTCTAGTCACAATTTTCTTTGGTCTTACTTTTTGTATGCATTCAATAAAATCTACACATAAGCCACCCTTATAGCAGGTATTTCATCGTTCACTCAAGTTAAGTCCTTAGATGGTGTAAATTTTTTATGCCTAAAATCTTCCATAACAATAATACAAGTAATCTTTCAAGTAATGTCATAAATTTCCTCTTCCATAATTTGCAAAATCCATTAAGTCCTTTTTGCCAATTTCAATAAATATGATATTATCCTAACAAAGCTGAACCCAATTCTTTAAGTTGATGAAAAATCTACCTTGATCCATTCTGCAATTACCTTATTATGTGTATCGAAGAAATTATTTCCTTTTATTAAGATATTTTTAAAAATTTCTAGCCATACTAATTAAGACCATTTGCATACAGGTAATTACCTAAGCCAAACAAAATGGCCAAACAAGGGGGTATAATTAGACAAGTCCAACATGACATATTAACTATAAAAGGCTATGGCTATTACAAATATAATTTCCAGTGACTCTTTAACTAATCACATTGACATTGAACATACAAATTATGCTAGTAGAATATCTTAAGCACTCAATTGAGAAAATTATCACTCATAAAGAGAAAAATTGGTGAAAGAAAGGCACTCTGACATCTTATAAGATCTTCAATGATGACTCAATTATAGTTGTTCCTTGGATTTACAACAAAAATTGAACCAAAGATCACTTCCTCCATAAGCCACAGGTACCTAATCAGGCTCTGATAGCAATTTATCATGCCCTTAACTATAGAGGGTGAACATCACGAAGAAAAAGGTGAACCCTGCCTTTGAAAGCTAACTAAATTAGATGATCTAACTGATCTAAATACTAAAATAACAAAGACATGAATAATATTCAATTTGATTCTCTAATACCATAAAATGCAGTTAAATTTAAAATCTTGCTTGTGTTAGAAGAGCTTCTAGAGAATGAGCAAAAATATTTTATGTTTAAGAATTAAGTAAAAATAACTTTTCACCTTTGCAAACAATGAGGGTTCACCTACTTATCTCACAGATGTCTCTAAACTACAGAGTGATAACTAAGTTTAGCATTATTCTCTAAAAATGAAAAAAAAATTAAAGAGAAAAGGGTGAGTAACAATACTCAGTGAGTAAATATCACTAACCTTACCAAGAAGGAATAGCCAAACTGTTAGAATTTTTCATAACCATACAAATTTCTAGTTCAAAACACATTTTGACTTACATATTCCAAAATCTTCCTAAATAAAAAGGTCATAAATCATATCACATACTCCATAAGGCTTAAGCAAGACCAAAGACACTTTACAAAATAAATTGTACCAATAAGTAGTTAAATTTCATCAATAATTTTGGAAGAATATTGAAGTGGAAAACATATCACAAAACCAATTAGAATCTGTCACCAATGTTAGCTCTAGGCTAGGAATTACAATACAGATAACAGTCGAAGTCAATTATTATGGCTTGCAAATAGTCAAGATGAATCCATGTGTGGTGATTGTCACACTTAGGGCTAGCAACACCCGTACTAGCTTAGGTTAATTTAAAGAACAGATGATGGTGCACCAAGGCTAATGTATACTACCATTAGCTACAGGGCTTTGTGTTGGATGAACTTCCAAGAAAACATTATATCTTGATAATTGTATAAATAATTGAAAATATGCTCAATAGCAAAATACCAAATATCCAAAATTAATACGGTAACAAAATCATTAAGAGGATTCCTAGAAAATCATACCATGTGTAAATCATTGAAAATGATCATACAAATACAAAGGAATATTACAAAAAATTTCTCAAAATTTCAAAAAGTGCAAATACATGCCAAAATTAACACAAAAATTCAAGAGGCTTTTTTGCAAAGTAATAAAGCATAGAAAACAAGAATATTTCATAAGTGACAATTTAAAATACAGAAATCAAGTATGATTAACAACATTTACTTACCTAGAGGGAACACACATAACAGTTGTGTTCCTAATGTCACTTTCCTTATCTCACTTGATCACAAAACCAATGCCTATGGTCCTATAACAACAAATAATCGACACTTAACTTCTTATATAAGAAATTATCCTTCATTCAAATAATTTCCCAAAGCCTAATCTAATACTTATCTAATCATCGCATACTAATTTTTCTCAATTCCAAAGTGAGGTGTTAATACTTCAACTTCCCTTAATAATGACAATTTCTTCACTTTCACTCAAATTTTGTATTTATTGATTCAATCTTTATTTATTCATAATTCAAGATTTAATGATTAATTTACTTATTTAAGGTAATCTAGTCAATCACTATAAGGTTTTCTTCTTCCCTTTTCTCCAAAACAACAATGGAAATTTGAGAAAATTAGGAAAAGTCACTTAATCAACATACCACTTCAAAGGATAACTTTCAAATGCTTAATTCCTTCCTTCCTTAAGGATTATTGATGAAGAGTGGTTCAAGATTTTGAAATATTATCATGTCTTCAGATTACATGTTCAATCAGAGGGGATTCGTAATTGGAGGCTAAAACCAAGGCTAACTTAATTTGAAGAAATAATCATGATTCATCAAAGGACTTAAACCCCAGCTTAATTTGAAGAAATCTCACCAAAATCATGGCTAATTTCTAATTTACACCACCATCAATGTTGGAAAGAGAAAATTAAGACCCAAACTGAGAATTTGATCGCGGATTATATAGGGGGAAAGAACGAATTTGATGTTAAGAAGAAGATGCATAACTTAATTTAGAAAAAATTCTTCACCAATTACACCTAATTTTGCTTCTTATGGAACCCTAATGTCATTGACATGGAATTATTCAAAATCAAGGGCCAAACCATGAAATTAATAATCAAGAATAGAAGGGAAAGGAAGTAATACTCACATGAACCAAAAACCCTTTGAGAATTTAATGAAAATCACTGCCAAAACACCTAAAATCCAAGAAATCTCTCAAAGATATCATGATGAAAAACTCATTATATTCCATCAAATAAGTGGCAAATTCCTACTTCTAGTATACCAGTGATAAGCGATGATGGTAGATGTTAAGTGAGAATGGCAGAAGGGGAAGAACAATGGAAAGATCAACAAAAGGAAGATGTTGGCTACACTTTGTTTTTAAGACAATGTTCATGTAGGAGAATAAGATATTTTGGTAATCTTAAGAAAAAGTTCATGTGTAAAAATATGGAAAATTTCAGACTTCTTAGCTTGCACATTCTTAAGCTTGAACATGGGACCTCTAGGAAAGAGAGGCTTAGCCAATTGTGCCAATCTCAAGTTTTATCATAATTTATTAAATATTTTAGTCTTCTCTAACTCTCTTAAGAATTTATTCTTTTTGAATTATTTCAATTTTTAATTTACACCTCATTTACACATCCTTGTTTTCCTCATCTTATGAAGCTAATTTAAATTCTTTCCTACTCATACTAAATATAGTGATATTTAGGAGTATTGCACTTACGAATAATGTAGGGCTCACCAACTAATCTCTTAGATGTCTCTAAATTACATAATGATAAATGGGACCAATTATATTTGTTGATTGATTTGATTAAACGCAATGCTTGCATGCAAGTGTACGTGGTCAACAAGTAGTACAATAATAAGTAAGGTGTTGGTCTCTTAGAGACTTGGTCTTAATTGTAATTGATTACCTATTACTAAGCCCTTTTAATGATAGAAATAATAATAAGTATAAAAGTGTACTATTGAGTGATTAAATCTATCTAACAAAGCTAGGATTTAAACTTTTACCATATGAGGAGTTGCTTTCTTTCATAGTTTATATTTCATATTGATTAATGATTGGAATGCTAACTTAGGAATCTTAGTGCCTATATGTTTCTGTCAAATTCATATAGTCTAGGTTAAAATCACCTAATTGCCTATATGTCTATGGAAAATAGGAGAGATTATACTTGATAAGATCTATTTTTAACAATGTTTATCAAAGACAGTCAACTTCTTTCATCTTAATTGCGAATTGTGTTAGAAGTAAATCGTGATTATATGTATCTAGTTCTCAAACTTAAGTTCCCTGTCTAGTTTAACCTAAATTTTGAATTCTATCCTAAACTGATCAAACTTAGAAAGCATTGAGCATAAGATGAAATAAACAATCAATCATTAAACAAGTCTTAAATAAAACCTTAACAAAAAAGCAACCCTAGCAAATGTTTTAGTCAAAATCCTATAAACAACCTACTAGCCAATCATTGGCATATGTTCATAATCATTCACAAAAAGATGTAAAGAAAAGAAAATAGAATACGAAGGTAAGAAAAGAAAAGTTCAAAGGAGGCACAACTCTAAATGAGCAACCCGCTCAGTTACAAAACCTTTTCCTAGTCACCTTGGAACCTTACTTGGATGTCTCTCCTGTGTAGTGTCTTTGATACTTTTTATAACTTGTATGTTTAGCATCACACCCCTGGGGTCTTATTTATAGGCTTCAGAAACCTCCAGAGTTAGAGTTTGATTGGAGTTAGGTGTCTTAACTGAACTAAAACCTGAATTTTTCAATTAGGTTTCTTGAAGGCATGCTCGGGCGATGACTTTTTAGCACTTGGGCCCTAAGTCTCTATTTTTGGTGCCCAAGTGCTAGTTCTATGGCTCATGGCCACTATTATCCAGATTTTGGTCATTCATTCGAGCACTTGTGGTGCCTATGCACTGATAAATTGGTGCCTGGTTGAGAAGTCTCAAGAATTGGTACCAGGTGTTGGAATCCTAATGTTTGGGCATTGTTTCTATAGAATTAACTTGGTTCTTCTCAATTTTTGGTGCTTGGGTGTTCCTATTATGGCATTTACATACTATGTCTATGGCTTTAGTGCCCAGGCACTAAAATCTTGGTGCCTGAGCACTGCAACCTCCTTTATGATCACCTTGCCCTTTCTATTAATGTTCTTCTAGCTCTATTTCCCTAAAAGTTGAACACTAAAAAGGCTTTAATCTTTGCACAGTGACGGTCAATTATAAACTTTGAAGTTTAAGATAAAACTTATTTGAAACCAGTAAGATATTATCAAAATCCAAGTGTTTTTGTTATAAAAATTGCTGCAGAAAGTTAATAGTGTTCTTTGACAGCAAAAATTCCAAAGAGAAAGGGTAAGTGACAACACTTAGTAAATAAACATCACTAATCATACCAGGAGGGAATACACAAACCTCTAGAGTTTTTCATGAATTTTCCAATTTTAAACACATTTATACTTTCATATGCCAAAATCACTCTAAATAAAAAGGTCATAAATCATATAACATAATCTATATAACTTAAACAAATCTAAGGATGCT
This sequence comes from Delonix regia, assembly GCA_037074485.1. Classification (NCBI taxonomy): domain Eukaryota; kingdom Viridiplantae; phylum Streptophyta; class Magnoliopsida; order Fabales; family Fabaceae; genus Delonix; species Delonix regia. Next base: position 6,208,718 of record CM073459.1, read on the forward strand.
TTACAAAACAAATCGTACCAACAAGTAGTTAAATTTCATTAATAAATTTGAAAAGGTAATATTGAGGATGCAAAAAACATCACACATAACCAATCACAATCTAAAATTGAACACAAGCTCTAGGCTAGAAATCATTGTACATATAGTAGCCAATGTTAAGCAATATGGCTTGAAATAGTCAAAACAAATTCATGTGTAGTGGTCATCACACTTAGGGTTAGCAACACCCCTGCTAGTTAGGGTCAAATCAAAGAACAAATCATGGTGCACCTATACTAACATCTATTGTTGCTAGCAAGATGGTTCTGTGCTGGATGAATTTCCAAGAAAATAATGTTTCTCTATAATCGTATAAATAATTGAAAATATGTGTAATGGATAAATTCCAAATTTTCCTAAATTCATATGGTAACAAAATCATTTAGAAGGTTCCAAGAAAATTGTACGATGTGCAATAATTAAAATGATAATTCAGATGCGAAGGAATATTGCAAAGATATTTTTGTCAAATTTTTTGAAAGTGCAAATATATGTGAGAATTAACACAATACTTCAAGAAGCCTATTCCTAATGCATTAAAGTGTATACAACAAAAATATTTCATAAATGATACTTTGAAATACAAAAAATAAGTATAATTAGCAATAATTATTCACCTAGAGGGCATGCACATAACAATCGAGTTCTTGGTGTCACTTTCGTTATCTCGCTTGATCACGAAACCAATGTCCATGGTTTGTTAATAACAATTTCAACTTCTCATGTTAGAAATTATCTTTAATTCAAATAGCTTTCCAATGTCTAACCCAATACTTGTCTAATCATTGAATATTAACTTTCCTCAATCTCAAAATAAGGCGTTAATGCTTCAACTCTCCTAAAAAATGACAATTTCTCTTCACTCAAATCTTGTATTTATTTGTTCATTCTTCTTTTCTATTTTTTTTTTCTATTCAGATGTATTCAATTGTACATATATATAATCTAAAATAAATTCTTTTCTTTAGCCATGCATGGTATAACACGATCAAGAAGATTTGGACATCATGCTAATCATAATGCAAGATTTAGTGATTAATTTAAATTACCTATTTTAGTGTCATTCAATCAATCACTATAAGGTTTCTTTTAGTCCCCATCTTCATAACAACTATGGAAATTTTAGAAAATTAAGAAAAATCACTTTATTGACGTACCACTTCAAATGATAGCTTCCAAATGCTTAATTCCTTCCTCCCCTTGTGATTACTAAGAAAGAATGGTCTTAAGTTTCAAAATATCAACATCTCATCACACTTCACATTCAACTAAGAGGGTTTTGAAATTGGATGTCAAAACCTAGCAATTTCATATGGGAATTGGAGGAGAAATTATCAGAATTTGTTAAAGAAAGAAAACCTCAACTTAATTAAACAAGTATGCACAAGATCAAGTCCCAAGAACGTTATGCATCCAACTGCATATATGAAAAAGGGATTTTGAAATTTGAAGCTTCAATTTCAATGGAAAAAAAAGGACAAAAAGGGAAAAAATTGAGGGCAATTTTGTAACTTCATGATGGAAGGACATATGTCAAAAAGTAAAAAAATAATAATTTGAGATATTTCAAGAGGTGTTTGAAGGGAGATTCAAACCTTCGTCCTTAGGAAATATGGGTAAAACTTAGCTAATTATGCCAACTTTAAGCTTAATAACAGTGCTAATATATTTAATATTGACTATTCTTTAACTATTTTAGAAAATTCTCTTTAAGAATTATGTTAAATTTTGATTTATACTCTAACTATATTATCTTTCTTTATTCATCCTATGAAACTAATATAAATTCTTTCTTACTTAGCCTAGATATTACACAATGAAATAAAGGATTTTACAGTTTTGTCATGTCTCTTTTAATGTATTCTCCTTTTAGTTAAGCTCTGCATGCTACATTATCTTCATATAATATTGTTAGAAACTTTTCTTTAGAAAAAAATCACATATCTTTTAGATATATTAGGTCATTGACTTAAGACAATCACATGCTCGAATGCCTCATGTATTGCAATCAATTCAATATGATTTGAAGTAGTAGCTAAAATTTGTTTTTTAGAACTTCATGATATAACTATATCCTTACATATATATATATATATACCTTGTTTGGATTTAGGCATTATGTTATCAAGTATATATATGCATTTCATCCCAATTTCTTCGTATTGGTAAGGAACTAAATCTTGCTAAAACATAAAGAAACTATCATATCTGGTTGTGCATTATTAGCATGAAACATTAAAGCCCCAATAGCATGAAGATATAGTATTCTAGAATTAAGAAGTTCTTCATTATCTTCTTTGAATTAGAATGAAACTTTATATATATCAAACAACCTAACAACCATTGGGGTACTCAATGGATGTGCTTTAACTATGTAAAGTCATTTTTTTAAAAATTTTCATTTGTTAAGTGCTCAATCTATAAGTTGGGATGTAACTTTATTTTCTAGAAATTTTCATTTCAAATGATCTATTGCCCATGGAGATTCTTAAATAATTTCATCTATTAATGAGCAAAGATAAATAACTTATTTCCAATTTTCTCTTAAAACATATAGGCAAATAGAATAGTTCATAATTTTTTCTAAGAAAGTTACCGCTTGTACAAGTGCCTTTCCTAAGTGTATTAATAACTTGAATTTCACACTTCAAGCATATCAAATCTTTTAATGATTTTCATCTATATAATATCATGAAATAACTTTAAGAAATAACTTGTGATTTTATTTGTTGAATGCAAAATATATATTTGATGTGCTTTGAGACTAAGTAATTGTATCCACCATAGAATAATATATTTTTAGAATCAAAGGTTAAGTTTTGTGAAAAGCTTCATATCTGACTTGCTTTACATCTTCACGTGTTTGGACCGTAGGATCAATTTCACATGCTAATATCTTTGTCTCCTTCTATTTTGGCCAAGTGTTTTTATATCAATACTTCTCAATAATTCTTAATCCTCACTCAATTCCATAATATTATGTACTGTATTATAATGTTGTCAACAACTATTTCTCTCTAAGTTCCATATTTTCTTATAATGACATAACTTATTGATATATCTCTACATTATTACTTTTAAGTACCTGAATCACTATTAGAGATTTGGTTATGTCAAGGTCTCTTCAAGAGTACTTGCCACTATGATCTAACCATTTTAATTATTTGCTCCTTTTCATTTTCCAATATTTTTCATGGAATTAGTAATCAATATAATTGGAGCATTTGCAGTTGATAAGCAATTTCATTACCTCATTTGGGCATGCAAATATGCCAAGAAAATGATTTCTTATACTTTTCAATCATGTTCCATCATCAAATTCTTTAATATTTAATTGATCTGATACTAATTTGTCACATCCTTAAGTAAGGAAGTATGATCAAGACAATGAATGAAGTGAACCTTGTCTCTGCAAACCAGAATGAGTTAGATAACCTAAACAGTATAATGACAAACATAACACATGACAATTACTAAATTAAGTGGATCCATAAGCATAATATTTACTATTTAGCTTTAGTGAGGAAATTCTAGAAAAGTTTTCTTTGAAATATGGACACCAAATTTCCATAACTAAAATCTCTAAGTCAGAATTTAAAAGTGCTTTGCTTTTACAAAAATAATACAAACTGACAGTCCATATACTACATGCAATCTCTAATATATAACTTGTGACAATAGGCAATTCTAGAGTACAAAATAATATAGTAATTAGTAACAAGGATCAATTTTACCCATTTGAACAATGCATGGCACACCATCAAATATCCAACTTGACTCTATGTAGCTAAGGAATTCCAAGGTTAGCACTATGCTTTGAAAAACATAATAATAAAATAGGAGTAAGTGAAAACATTTAGTAAAGTTCATATAACTTGTGGAGCATGTGCTCTCTAATTGGGCCTTAGTCATTATTATAAATCTTGGGCATAACCATAATTGCGGTGACATCAGAGACCTTATAGGAAGTTGTAGCTTTTTTTCTCCTTTTGAATCTACCTCCCTTACCTTTGATAAGAATTACATTGTTAGAGTATGTCGTGCGTTGTGAAATGGTGAATCGTATTTATTAAGGCTATCATAATAGAAAATGTTGGTGTTAGAGAAACCTTGTCGCTACCAAATCTACTGATTATGTAAGTTGGTTCTTTGAACTTGCATAGAATACCTTTTAAAATTGAAGAATGACACTAAGGAGTAGTAGAGAGTTCCCAAATTATGTTGTTGTGATCACAAATGAACTTGAATTGTGATATACACCTTGAAATGAACCATTTTGCACTATACAAACAAATATTATTAGTCTAATTTGATGCAGGCCAACTAAATGTGATGATAAGCTCTATCAAGAATGAATGATTGAGTTAGTAATCAAGTTTCTAGCTTGATGCTATTGAATGTCTTGATAATGAGAATTTCATCTCACTTATAGGTTATTTAATGATAAGAAACTTATGTCTGATGAATGATGCCTAATATATGAGTATGATTCCTTTTTTTAGATACTAATATGGTCAGTTCCATCGAATGGAATTATTCTTTAAATTTAATAGTATTCTACTAAAATTTTACTTCCTTTACGTAAGGTGTTAGTAAGTTTAATTGGAGTAGGAATGAATTTAAAAGGATTACACCTATCTTAAAATTATGTATACTATTGTGAATTTGTTTATTATGGAAGTTAAATAAGAATGCTGGGGGAAAGAGCTAAAGAATATGTAATTACACTTAATTAAACTCCAGTGGTAGGGGCTAAATATCATCTATTCTATTATGTCTTATTTGCATAAATTTTGAATTACTTTGATTTTGTTTCTCTGAATAAATTGGATTCTAACTTTTTAACAAACTTTAATTCTGAGTTGTTGATTTGTTTGATGATGTATTCATGTATGTAAAAGAATTCTTTTTAGGGAATCCATCCTAAATGAACTCTATAGTTAGCAATAGTAGACATTAGCTGTAGTGCACTACGATTCGATATTCTGATATAACTGAAGCATAATGTCATTCTTTTGATATGACTGAGGCATAGCCATATTTTGATATTCTGTCTGAGATGAAATTATGAGAATCTAATGATACTGAGTTATATTACTCGAGATTGATATTTGTACTTATTTATTAAACTAGCCTAGAGCTAGCTTTAATATATAATATATTGTTGGTTCTATTAGAGGTTCCTTACTATTTTGTTATTAACTTTATTTACCTATATAATGATAAAAACTTCAAATTTTATTCAGAACTTGTCTATTTTCTCAAATAGTATTCAATTAAAGATTTAGCAACTTTCCTTATTATATACTGATGGTATTATTATTTTAATGATGTTTCCTATTTCATGGAATAATAATTAATTTATGAAAAACTATCATATTTGGTTTGCATCTTCCTTTAGGTAATTAAAATTATTTACTCATTGAGTGTTTTCACTCACTTTTTTTATTTCTATATTTTCAAATAGTTGTGTTATTTCTAAGTATCCTTCTACAACATAGAGTCATATTAATGACATATGGGTGAGCCTTACATTGTCAGCAATGGCATAATTTATATATATTTTTTTCAACATTGAAGTTTGTAATCTAGTAGCTCCACTTGTCACAAGCAGAGAATTAGTTATTGAGTTGTATTATTTAGATTGTCTAGCTATATATTTTGTGAGAATAGAGCTCTTTTGTTCCCTTATTACTCTTTTTTAGATTGTTTGGCTATATATTCAGACTATGCCATAAATATATCTCATTTGGAGATTTATTCTAACAATTTCTTAACCTTAAATGAGGACCCATTTTTTGCACATTGTGGTAGACAAACAAGATTATCAATTGCACATTCAAAAATTTTTAGATAGGTGATATTTGGCTTATAACCAAAAATTCATGTTAGGGGATGTAATACTCATAATATATATATATATATATATATATTTAAAAGAAGATGTTTTATGTGAAAATTTTTAATTTTTTATTTTAAGAGCTAGAGAAAGGAAGAAAATGCACTTGAGATATGTATACATTTCAAATGATGAAGGAACATTGAAAGAGGAAATTCAAGAAGCATTAAATATGAAATTTGATAATATCATATCTGAGTTAGAAACTAGCATGAGTACCTGAGTCTTATCTTATGCACTCGTAACACCTATAGTTGAATCCCAAAGAGCAAAAATAAGGTGTTTTTAAAAATGTTTTGCTCTGACATGGTTGAGTGTTCCATAGAAAATTACCTGAATGTCCTTAACATTATATTTTCCCCTAAGATTTCCTTTATTCTCTAGCATTCCACTCTTTTTTGACTTCTTCACTATACATATCACCCACATGAAGTTTTAAGACGTTCCTAATGTTGTTCAAGGTTAGAGGACATTCGACATTGCAGCACCCTCACCAGCCAGAACACGTCCCTCTTTAGCCTTTTGGTGGCTAGAAATTGCTCAAATTCTGCCGAACGCGTAGTAAATGCATTTTTCAACTTAAATTGATTGATTTTAGGTGCGTTTTACTTTGAGTTAGCTTAGAGCTTTGATCTCTTACTGAATTTCAACCAGTTCTCTTCTATAACCACCGATTAATTTGGTGTTGATGGTGGCTTATTAGCTTAATTAAATAGCCTTGAATGATAAGTTAAGTTTAATGAAGGATTTTGGAATTTAGTTTAAAAATCACAAATGTGACATTGGTGTTGATGGTGGGTTATTAGAATTTTTATAAGTGCTTAATGAAGTATATTAAATAGGATTGAAGGCCTTAAGCATTTTTAGAATATTATGAATAAATTTAGGTCAAGAAATTAATTTCTCAAGATATTGAAAAGTATGAAATAAAAGTGAAATTGAAGAAATTATAAGAAGTTCTATTTGGAAATTTAAGAGTTTTTAAACAGTGGAAATTCATATTATGGGTTAAAAATAAATGAGTGACTAGATAAAATAGCTAGGTAAGAAGGTTTAAATCATTCATGGGTATTAGTGATCAAGAGCATTTTGCTTAATGTTATAGGTGTTTATGACAATTATCAACAAGGGAATTGTATACGGAGTTAGGAAGAGGTTAGTATAACCCTCTTCAGGTGAGTAGATATTACTAACTATACCTATTTTTTATATTTTAAGTCTTTTATATGATATAATGTATAATTGTACACTCTAACGCCTAAGGAATAAACTTCCTAAAAAAGGTATTGTTTCCTTGAAAATTTAAAACTAAATTATGTTGTTATTCATTATTAAAGATTTTTTTTTTCATGGGATTACGTCTAACATAGAACCCTACAGCTAATGGCAATAGGCTTTAGCCATGGTGCTCCATGTATTATATTACTGTACTGGGGTCGTGTGTCGTATTACTGACTGATTATGAGCCAACTTTCTAACCATTGATTACTTTACTGTTATTACTAGCAAATGCTAGTATCTGATTATTGTTAGTTCTATGGGATGACTTCCACATTTTTACTTTTAAATTTATGGACTTAAATTGCTTTTAGTCCATTATGTTTAAGTAAGGGACGATTTTATTATCATAAAATTATGACTTCTCTATAGGACTTATGGTTTTATTTGAAATGATTAAAAGATTATGAAAAACTCTACCATTTGTCTATTCCCCTCTCGGTATAGGTAGTGTTATTTACTCACTGAGTGGTTATCACTCACCCTTATTTCTCTACATTTTTCAAATAGTAGTGTTGAGCTTGGACCATCCTCCATAGTGTAGCGTCGATAGACTCCTTTTGGTGAGCCCTACAATGTCTGTAAGAGCAAGAATATTCTTTTGTTGTAAATATTATATATGTTGAACTCTAGTAGCTCTATATGTCACATGCAGGGTTTTGTGTGCTTTGTATATATATATATATATATATATATATACTAGATTGTTTGACTGAGAACTTTTGTGAGAGTAGAGCTATCTCTATATTTTAATGTGTACGTTTGTTTGTAGAAATTTTAGAAAGTCCATATTTTAGTGAGATTGCTAAACTTTCCACATAAAAGTCATGTAATGAATTAGTTAATTACCTTCAATCCATATAGATTACATATATTTACCATATGATGAGATTATGTATGCATTTCTATTGGTTTATGGAGGTAGAGTATGCTTCACCCTTCATGTCGATCACATCTCTAGTTTAGGGAGTGATAAGGGAGACCATTTGAATATGACTTGTTGGATTAATGCATATAATATGCTTTCAAAATATATATGAAGCTTTGTTCTCATAAATAATGGTTTAGAAATAATTGGAGGCATTTAACAAATATGCTATTAGGTATCCCAATAAAATTTTAATAATCATATTTCGAATATAACCTTACCAATACTGTTAACAAAAAAATTATTTCATTGTATAATCTGAAAGCACATACAATATTTCAAACTACAGGTTGCAAGTTTATATCAATGTCATGGCCACCCTGTAGATGTATTTATTTATGATAATTCAATTATCAATATTGAATGAATGAGCCCATTTATCAATTTAATATATTCAAATATATAATAGATATAATCACAACTTTGTGTACTAATGGTCTAATGGCCAATCAACCTAGAGAACAATATAGGATACTTCATTAAATATCGAATCTTTAGGTTTTATAATTGAAAATCATGTACACTCTTAATTTCTTTCGCATCATTGACTTGGGATGGCCTAACTTGTCATGCCAAAATTTGTGAACTTCCAGTTCATTTTCTCAATTGATTTTATCAAACTTGTACAATATCATCCTTGGTGGAAAACTTACATCCCTTTCAATATCATCATCTTGTTTTTCACTATGAATCAATATGAAATAAAAGCTTGTAAAAATTTCATTTGAATTTGAATTGGTACATAATCACTCTTTAAAAGCTTTATTTATCTCACAAGATTGTGTTTATATTGCACTTCATGGATAATAACTATTATATCACTAAAATCCATTTTAAGCATAATGATAATTTCTCTCGTTACGTTTTAAGCAATTGACTATTACATTAGTAGATCAATTCCACTATGAAAATGTAAAACCCATCACAATAGGTCTACATGAAGTTTCTAGTTTGAACATTTTGTTCTAATACCATATATTAGAATTTTAATTGTGCTATCACAATTTTCATTCTATCCTTTGAAAGGCATTACAAAAACACCAATCAATTGGACACACAATATATATATATATATATATATATATTGTCTTCATGCTTACATCTACATAATGTAATAACCTTTCATAATCTTGTGAAATCTCATTTATGTTTCTAACACTTCCACTTTAGGAGAAAATTATGTCTATTTGTTACTCCATTATCATTTTGTAATATTCCAAAAATTTTCATTTAATAAGTCTATTCTTGTGGAATAATTTTATGAATAATTACATTAATTAGAGGGAAGAAGCAATACAATTAAGGAAAATGTGAAAATTAAAATGGTTGAGAAATAGGAGATTAAGGAGAGCACTTATATTAATTCAAATAGAACTTTTCATGAGATTTAGGCAAGCTCAAATGGCTAAGCCCTATTCATGCAACCAAAAGGGTCTAAGTTTAAACCCCACTAAGTGAAGGTTAAATATTTTTTATCACTTTTTCAAATATATGTGTGTGTATGTACAACAAAGTCTTTATCATCTCTCTTTAAATTATGGCTTTGATCCACAACTCCACCATCACCTCTCTTTACCTCGGTCGCCACCAGCCCCTTTCTGGTAAGTTAAAAAAGGCCATAGAAAGCTTCAGAACTCTGGGAACTATAGGGAACATGACTACAGTCTTAAGGCACAATTTGAGCATAAATTCGTGTGATTCAGGCTAGTTTACTTTGATTATGGTTAGGGCTTTTGTTCTAATGTGAATTTTGACTCTCTCCCGTGTAAATTCATAGCTTAATTTCAAGTTATATCCTTAGTATTTGGAATTCCATTCTTTGACATTCGAAATCGCATGAACAATAACGGTAGGCCGAAATTTGTTGAAATTAGTGAGTTTAAGTTGAAATTTCAATGAGGCTTTCATTCTTAGATGAATTTAGAGTTGTTCTCTCCTTATTTGAGCTTCTAATTTGGTGATTTAATATTAGAATTTGAAAACTCCTTTTTGGTGAAGAACATGAATAGTATTAGTAAAGCTTAAATTGGAGCTCGATTGGAAGGAGTTTTGCGAATTTTTCTTAGGGGTTTTGATCTTAGGTAAGTATCTAACCATGCCCATGTGTCAATTTAATGATTGGATCACTCAATTAAAAACCCTTCTTTCTTAGTAGGGAGTTGGAGTGTATAGTGTGATGATATATAAAGATTTCTTGATCCTTTAGTGTTATTAGACCTTAAGGAGAAGATTTAAGTTGTTGAAAGTTATCATTTGGAGTGGTGAGTCACTTTGGGAAATTTTCTCAAATTATCTTGAAATTTCATTGTTGTTAAAGGAAGTCTAGTGAATGAAAGTGATCATAATTATTAAATAAATTATTTTGGTTATTTTTGGTATAATTTTAACCAAACTGGTAAGGTTGGATAACTCAAAGGTTACAAGAAGCAAAGAATGGGCTACTTAGGCTAGTACTAGTTTTGAATTGTTCATTTAGTTGTTGATGATTAACAAGTATGTTTAATGCCATTTTCATATTAAGAAATATCGTCTTAAGTTAGAAATAATATAAGTAATAGGAAGTGAAATTAGTGGAAATTATGTGGTCATATGAGCATGATTAAGAACCTTGGAATATTTTAGTGCAACTTATCTATGTTGGTTATTAGTATGACTGCAACTTTAAGTTATTGAGCATTTGGATCCCAAATTATTTTCTAAGTATATGTGAATGTATGTTCTAGATATGGTAACTCAAGACATTAAGTGGAATAACAGTGACCTTAGAGAAATGAAATAAAGTACCGAAATGGATTGTGAATGCCAACTTATTGTGGAAACTTGCTAGAATTTATATGAGTTAAGATGCTTCTTAGATGAATGAATTTCCTTCTGCATTCTCTAAGAATTTTCCCACATAAATTTGCAACAATTCCTTGAACTTCTTAGCCCTCAATCTTGTAATTGGACTTGGAGGAAAATTTAGATAATCATTTAAGCTACCATGCCTTTTGTCATCTGTGCTTACATCAACTACTCATGTATCTAATATGATGTAGGGATTCCTTACAATTTGAACCATAAGCGCGAATGAGAAGTTTAACTACATGGGAAACAAAATGAAAGTTCTAGTGGAAGCCATTAGGACTTACTATTTAATCCTTGACATTTGACATCATTTATACCTATTTGATACTTTTTATGTACATAGTATCTCTAAAAATTTAGTTTCAATGTCTAAATTTGATGTTACTGGATATTCTATTAATTTTGGTAATGAATGTTTAAGTTTGTTTAAGCATAACTATCTCATAGGCTCTAGTATTCTCAGCGATGGACTATACAAACTAAATCTAGATAACCTTTATGTTAAATTGCTTTTAACCCTACATTATAATATTTTTACTAAACGTGGTTTAGTGAATGAACACTGCTAACTTGTGGCATAGGCGTTTAGGTCATATTTCCAAAGAAAGATTGGAAAGATTAGTAAAGAATTACATTCTTTCAAATTTGGATTTTTACTGACCTAACTACTTGTGTGGATTATGTAAAAGGAAAACAAACAAAACACATAAAGAAAGGAGCCACAAGAAGCATGCAATTCTTGAGATTATACACACTGATATTTGTGGACCTTTTGATGTCAATTCTTTTAATAAAGAAAAGTACTTCATCACCTTTATTGATGAATATTCACATTATGGATATATCTATCTATTGTATGAGAAATCTCAAACAGTGAATGTCTTAGAAATATTTATAAATAAAGTCGAAAGACAATTGGATCAGAAAGTAAAAATCATCTAAACAAACGTGTAATTTATCTTTACCAATCTCATTGTGGATGTATACTTTGAAAACTACCATGTATTTGTTGAATAGGGTTCCTAGTAAGGCAATTCTAAAGACACCTTTTGAACTATAGATTGGTAGTAAACCTAGTTTAAGACACTTGCATGTTTAGGGTTGCCTAATAGAATTAAGAATATACACAAGAAAAGAAATTGGATGCAAGAACAATTAGTGGATATTTGATTATCCAAAAAAATCTAAGGGGTATATATTTTACTATCTTAACCATAGCACAACAATTGTTGAAACAGGAAATGCCAAGTTCACTGAAGATGGTGAAACCAGTAGGAGTGAAGTTTCATGAAATATGGAAATTAAGAAAATAAGAATGCAAGTTCTATTAATTTGCAATTCTTCTACAGTTGTTCCTCAAATTGTTGAATTATAAAACAATGAAGAAGAATAGCAAATTAATGATCCCATTGTTCACAATGAACTTGTAGTAAATGAGCCTCAAGAGGAAGTATTAAGAAGATCCCAATGGAGATAAGACTAGCTATCTCTAAAGATTATGTGATTTATCTACATGAGTCTGAAGATAACTTAGGAATAAATAATGAACCAATTTCATTTTCATAAGCCATTAATAGTGATAATGTTGATAAATGGTTAAATGCCAAGAAGGAAAAGCTAAAATCTATGGAACGTAATAAAGTGTGGGACCTTGTAGAGTTGCCTAAAGGTTGCAAGAGAGTTGGGTGCAAATGGGTCTTTGAAACTATGACCAGGCTTGTTGCTAAAGGTTTTACGTAAAAAAAAAAAATGGCAATGACTATAACGAGACATTTTCACCAGTCACTAAAATGGACTCTTTCAGAATTATCATGGTGTTAATAGCTTACTATGATTCAGAGCTACATCAAGTGGATGTGAAAATTGCATTTCTCAATGAAACTTAGAGGAAGAAATTTACATGGATCAACTAATGGGGTTTTTAGTTGAAGGAAAGGAACACACAATGTGTAAACTCAAAAAACCAGTATGCGGACTTAAATAAGCTTCCTAGCAATGGTATCTTAATGTCAATGATACTATTGTTAACTTTGGATTTAAAGAAAACACCATCGATTGGTGTATATATCTAAAGGCTAGTGGGAGTAAGTTTATATTTCTAATTTTGTATGTTGATGACATCTTGTTAGTAGCTAATGATGTTGGTTTATTATTATGACTAATAAATTTTTCTTTAATAACTTTAGAATGAAGGTTATGGGAAAGAAAAACTATGTGATTGGGATACAAATATTCCAAAATTGATCATAAGGATTGTTAGGTTTGCCTCAGAAGGCATTTATCAAAGATAGAAAATTGTTCAACATATCCCATTCCAATTCAAAAAGGAGACAAATTTAGTTTCATTCAATGTCCAAAGAATGATTTGGAATGGAAACTGATGGAATAAATTTCTTATTCATCTGTTATTGGGAGTTTGATGTATGTACAAACATGTACAATACTAGACATAAGCTTTACGGTTGGAACACTGGGTCGATACCAGGGTGACCCAAGATTGGATCATTGGAAAGTTGCAATGAAAGTCCTTAGATACTTGCAAGGAACTAAGGATTATATGATAACATATAAAAGGTCAAATCACCTTGAGGTGATTGGATATATAGATTCAGATTTTGCTGGCTTTGTGGATACAAGAAAGTCCACTTTTGGCTATTTATATCTTTTGGCTAAAGGAGCCATCTCTTGGAAGAGTACAAAGCAATTTGTAATTGCTGCATCCACCATGGAAGCTAAATTTGCGGCATGCTTTGAGGCCTTGGTTCAGGCTAAATGATTGTGGAACTTTATTTCATAACTTGGAGTTGATGACAGTATTTCCAAGCTGCTGAAAATTTATTGTGATAATTCCATAACAGAATTTTTCTCGAAGAACGGTAAGTATTCCAAAGGTTCTAAGCATATGGAATTAAAATACTTTACTGTTAAAGAAGAATTTCATAAACATGTAGTGTTTATAAAACATATTAGCACCAATTTTATGATAGCTGACCTTTTAACAAAAGGTTTACTGTCCAAGACATTTAAGGATCATGTTATAAATATGGGCATTATTGATGATAAGGGTTGTTACATATTATTAAAGTATTGTATTTTGACACTGTGGGCTCATTAATAGATATGTTTCAGATTACTTGTTATTTAAACATTGTATATATAGATCATCATAATGATAACATGGTTTTTCTTTATTAAAGATATGATGTTGGGTCAATTATACACTTCTTACTTATAGGTCATAATAAGGAGAAAGGACTAATGTCGTAGTACGTGGAAGGGAGTGTGTCGAATAAATAATATACGATCGCCAAGACTAGTTTTTATCCTTATCCATGACGAATAATGTAATTAATGTATGAGAAATTAGCAATTTTTATGTGCATTATGATTTATTTGACCATAAAGTAAGGTAATATCACATGAGCCAAGTGGGAGAATGTAAGACTTAAGTTGGCCCAAGTGATATTGATTCAATATTTAATTGCTTACATAAATAATTAAATGAAATAATTTCTAATTGGTTAATTGAGAAGTCGTTTCCTTATGTTTATATGTAATTAATCACTTGATGGGAGTGATTAATAGAATATCTCATAATTTGAAATTTGAAATTATTAGATGATAAATGTTATCTGACAATCATGATCATTATTTGATAATAAATGTTTATTTGAAAATTGGTCCCTGCCTATAAAAAGGGGTTACGTGTTCTTTCGTAATCCATCACTATTGCACACGTGAATTAAGAGAGGTTAAGAGATACAAATGTAGTTTTCCTCTCTCTCTCTCAATTCTCATCTAGAAATCTAAGGGTTTATGCCTATTGAGTGATAGATCAATGTATGATTTCTTTCCTAATTTGATAGTATTGTATATTGTATAGCATGTGAAAATTCATGAGTTCCTATGATCTAGAAAACTATAATTGATTGATGATTTCTATCATTAGGGTTAGATAAGAAAAACTTACATTATGCTCAATAAAAGTTGTGCCTTTTGCTTCTTCTTCTTCTTTTCTTGGTTTCTACAACAGAAGAAACATCTATGTTTAATTTCATTTTTTGAACTCTTATTTGAAAGACACCTTGTTCTTGGAAATAACTTAAAAGACACCTTTCAAAATTCATGTGTATATCAATATTCTATAATATCTAAACAGCACTTAATTATATAGCATTATTATCTCTTTACTAAACTTTCTATAAAATTAATAGATTTATTGAGCAGTTGATTAATATGCAACCCGTTGCAGCTTTAATGCCATTTTACAAGCAAAGCTAGATTTCGTTTTACATCATGATTTCAATTTTTTCTAAGCACCTGTATCTTAAAAACAAAATCATAATATTTCCTTGGGCTTAGAAAGAAGAAAATCACAACATTCATTAAAGCCATATAACACACCAATTAAGAAAAAAATACAGGTTACATTCAAACAAAAAGAATATGCAATACGGAACAAAAACTATGAAACCTGCAGAAGATTATGCTTATTTAATCTCCAATTAATGGGTCTGGGCACCAACTAGTTTTATGTGTCTGTCTTCAAAAGAATCAACGACCTCCAGAGAGGTGCGATTCACTACCAAAAGCACCACGGCCAGAAGCTTCACAGACATGGCTGCCACAAGATCCAAGTCTTCTGTAAGCTCTCTGCAATATGTATCTTTTTAAGCTTTATCAACCTAGAACACTATAATTTATGCGATAATTAGTGTTACTTCTTTTCAGCGACCATTGAATGGAAAAAACAAGAAGGTGGTTTAGTAGTGGTGAGCGTAAGCTACATAGGTGATATCATTCTCAATAGTAGCAACTGGTGGTGCATTAAAACATAAGGATGTGATTTGAGATGATTCTCACCGATGTCAAAATCGTGTAATAACGGTCAAATAGTGTTGACGTACGTAAGTGAATAGGGTTTTTGGATCTTCTTCTGATGTTTAGTTGGACTGCATGCAGATCTTTGTGTATGAATTTTAAGGTCTTCTTTAAGTTTTCTGCTATCTTTATCCTTGAAAAATTTTAACGTTAGGTTTCGGTTTGAATGATGTGAAGAGATGTTTAAGTTAAGCTATTGAAAGATCTGCTGAAAGGTTAGGTGCTCTATATGGCTGAAAATGCCAAATTCATCAAAGATTTTCGTCAAGACTTCAGAGTCGAGCTATTCTTAAGATTTGAAAATGCCGAACCTTATAATAACTAGAGAGAGGAGTAAGACTGGTTGCTTTACTTTTACAAAATCCTTAACACAGATTAGTAGATAGACTCAGACACTTGAGAGTTTGGCATGTTTATCATTATGCTCGTGAAATAAATTTTGTTAAACTAGAATTTGTTACATCAATTTTTCATTGATTTTATTATTTGGATAAATGAAAATTATTTTGATAATATGTTGATTTTATTATTTTGGAATTTGTATGGATTTATGTTAACTTTAATTATTTAATATTGTCATCTATATTCATTAATGTTTTTGGAGAAATATATTTATCAGTGTTTATTATTGTATGGTATGTTTTGGAGTCTTTCTTAAAAATATTTATCTATTAAGAATGTAAAAATCTAAGTCCATATCTATTCAATATGTGTCTTTCGTACCAATAATTTTTTTTTTTAGAATCAAAGTCCATGTTGAAATAAGTTTTCTATTTAAATGATAACTATTTGTTTTCATATATTGATTTAAATAAATAATTATCAATAATTTTAGAATATTTTTATGTGAATCAAAATACTCAAATTCTTATCCTGTCAATTACTACTTTCCAACAAACACATGACTGAGTTACTTAATACAACACAAAACGTTCTTTTTTCTTGTCTGAAGGTATGTATTTGTTCTAACAAGAAGACATTTTTCGTGGGATTTGGACTCTTACACTTTCAGGAAAATTCGCCCGAGAATCAATCTGCTAATTTTACCATAGGTATTGGTTACAAAATGTTATACTTTGATGCAATAAATATATAATATTATAAAAGCTTATTAATTAAGTGAATAACATATGTATTATATACTGTAACATTTTTCTTCTGAAATGATGATAATATATTCTTAAAAACATGTTTTTTAGTTATGCAATATATACAATGTGTTTTTGGTCTAAAGGTAGGTATTTGTTCTGGCAACAAGATATTCTCAGTGGGATTTGAAATCTTACACTGCTAGTAAAAAACGGCCACATGAGAATCAATTTGCTAATTGAAACCACATGTTGTGATTAAAAATGTTATACTTTGATGCAATATAAAAGCTTATCAGGTGAATAACTTATCTATTACACTCTTTTCTTATGGCATGATATTGATAACATGCTTTCAGATATAATTTATTATTAAATATTATCAAATATACTTATTATTAAACATCATCGAATATAATACAATATATTTTTTATTTTAAAATAATTATTATTCTCATTACATTTATTAATTACTTTAATAAAATATTATTTAATATCTAATAATGAATTATATCATAATTATAGAATTTGATATTTCAGACAATATAACCATTCTTTCTTATGTGTGACCTAATCCTACATGACACTTCATGATTTGAATTTGAGTAATCAATATAAGAAGTATATCTCTTTAACCATTGACCGGATCCCTTAAAGTTGATCAATATGATGCTTGTGGGCAAAAAATTGATTAATTCATATGTAAGAAATTGAATTTTATTTTTACTATTACTCTTCTACTTAATATGAGAATACAATTTAACTTTTAATATGACGCTAAGGACATTTCAATAATTTTATTTTTGTAATAGAACATACCATGTTATAAAAGTCAAAAACGGAGTTTTTTTTTGGATATAATAACTTTAAGCGTAAGAAGGTGAAATAGTAAAGATATTAAGTATAATTTAATCTAACTTAATAAAAAAATTTAAGCAATTCACTCTAAAATCATTAATAGGCTCCTTAAAAGTTGTGTCTTTTACCTTTTTTTTAATTACAAAAGAAATATTTATGATTGATTTAATTTTTTAAACTTTTATAATATTAAACGACACTTTGCTCCTCTTGAAAATAACTTGAAAGATGCCTTTCAAAATTATTATGTATATTAATCAATAGTCTATAATGTTTAACAAGTATTTAATTATACATTACTTCAATTTTTTTCCGAGCACCTATATCTAAAAAAAATTTCATAATACTTCCTTGGGCTCATAAAGAAGAAAATCACAACATGGTAAAACCATATAACACCCCAATTAAAAATAAAAGCTCATAATACATTCAAACAAAAAAAAGTGCAATGAAAAAACAAAAACTAAGCAACCTGCAGAAGATTCAGTCGGGATCATGTAATAAAATATATTAAAATGATAATATTGTATTAATTTAATATTAAATTAATTAAATTAATACAATATTATCATTTTAATATATTTTATTACTGGATCCGCTCCAGCTGGAGCGGATCCAGGAGCGCAGAAGATTATGCTTAGGTTTTACTATCTCCAACTAATTTATATTTGTCTTCATAAGAATCAACGACCTCCGGAGAGGAGCGATTCATCTACGGAACTGTGAGTGAAGCACCCATCCATGGAAGATGATGGAAAGGGCGTTGCAGAGTCATGAAAATTTGGATGATCCCCAGATGAAAACCCAGAAGAAGTCAAAGATATGCTTAGTGATGACAATTCAGGCAAAGGAATGTCCCAATTCAGGTACTGCACAACTTGACACATGCTTAGCCTACCCATAGGCTCGGAATTTGAACACAAAAGCCCAAGTTTCAACACCAATTCTACCTCCTCTGCTCTATACTCTGTTCCTAAATTCTGATCCTTCGCCTCAATAATCTCACCCATATTCCATAACCCAAAAACCCGATCCACCAAAACGACATCGCCATCCTCACTTCCTTGCCCTATAGGCCTTCTTCCACACACAACCTCAAGCAAAAAGGCACCGAAAACAAATACATCGGACTTTGTCGTGGCTCTTCCTGTTCTTGTCTGCTCTGGTGCAAGATACCCAAGAGTCCCGACCACATGTGTAGTTTGATGATCGCTCCCATGGTCGTATAATCTTGCAAGTCCGAAATCTCCTAATCTTCCTTCTAACTCTGAATATAGAGGAATATTGCTCGCTTTTATGTCACTGTGAACCACAACTTGCTCCCATTCTTCGTGTAGATAGCACAGTCCCGAAGCCACCTCTTTGATGATATTGAATCTTTGTGTCCAATTCAGTGTCACTCTGGGGTGGTTATAGAGGTATTTATCAAAGCTTCCATTTGGCATGAAGTCGTAGACTAAGAGAAGCTCTCCTTTTCGCGACGATTTCTGCTACGAATTCCCTCATGCCTTGTCGGATTTATGGGACACTCCTTTCACAGCAACCTCAAGTTTTAAACTTGGCAGTGCCCCTTTGTACACCCTGCCAAATCCACCTCTACCCTGAAGCTCTTTCTCTCTGAATCCCTTTGTGGCGAAGTAGAGATCATTGTATTTGAACCTCTGAGGACCATAGCCCTGCTCCCACTCTTCCAGGATCTCAGAAAATTTCTTTTTCCTATATATGTAATAAGCTACAGATAAACTCACCAGAATAATAAAACAGAGTGCAAACAGAGGTAACCCAATTGGCAGAAACATTGATTGTTTTTTTCCACCTAGTCGTGGTAGCTTTGGGAGTTCAGAGATTACAAGGCTTTCAGCCTCCCCATTGAGCTTGAAGCTCCAACCAATAACATAATGGAAAGAAAAGACTGTCCCACTGGAAGATGAGAATCCGACATAAATGGGATTGCTTAGAATCCGAAAAAGATCTCGGGACAACGTCACCAATGGAGTTTCGGTTTTGTGAACATTGACTGGAGCTAGGGTGACACTAATTTGCTTCTTGCCTGCATCATAGTCCACCCACAGTTGCATCGGAAGGCCACTGATAAGGCTTAAATTCTGAAACCGATCACCTCTGGAATAATATCCTGCAGGAGTAGAATTAGCTGACTTCAAGTCGTTAATGTCGATTCCGACATGATTATCATTGATATCTCCGAAATCCATGCTCTGGATGGTGTCGAGTTCTACGGCGAAAACATGGTTTGTGGGCTTGCCATTGCTGGTCTCGTTGAAGAGGCCGAAGTATTGGGTGGAAGCAGCACCTTGAAGCGATTTTGTTGGAGAGATTACAAAAGCCATTCCATGACCACTCAAGGTTGGGTATTGAGGTCTAATGGCGAAAACGAAAGTTGTAGAGAAAGAAGAAAAGTTTTTGAACACAAATGGATAGGGGTAGAATGCATGACCAGATTCTAGTTTGGTTTCATTGGTGAGTTGGAGTATGCCATTGGAAGTGACGGAAGACAGACCGTCCGTGGTTAAGTTAGCTGATTGGAACCCATTATTAAAGATGAAACTTGTACCTTCAGTACTTACTACAGCCATTGTTGCCCCCACCAAAAGCACCATGGGCAAAAGCCTCACAAACGTCATATCTGCCACAAAATCAAAGTCTTCTTCAAGCTCTCTGCTTTATGTATCTTTAGGTTTTGTCAACTTTAGAACACTATTATTTATACAGAAAATCAGAGTTACTTCTTTTTTCAGCGACTTGAGTGATATCGGATGAGGATTGATTCGGCAGATTTGGATTTGATAAATTTGAAAATTTAAACCTACATGAATTTGATAAAATTTGAGTTGTTGAATAATAATTTATTAATATATGATTTAAGAAAATATTAAAAGTTATTTTTTATGTATTGAATTTTGACTCGTTTGTTGAAAAGTTAATAATTTATATCTTTTTAAATACAGTAAATTTAAATTATCAAATGCAGAATTTAGATCGTGATTTGTGGTGATTATTACTTAGGTCAAAATTGTGTAAAAAGGATCAAATTGTGCTTGAGGTCTTGGTACCTAAGTGAATAGGCATTCTTATCTTCTTTTGATATTTAGTTGGACTGCAAGGAGATCTTTGTGTACAATAACAAAAATGGTTTAATTTTTATGGATTTTAAAACAATATGAGAGATTGCTGCTCTAAAGTTTCAATACTATATAACATCCTTGTTCCTTCTATAAATATGTTAATATTAACTAGCTGAGATAATTGTGATTTGGGCCATATAAGTTTTAAAATGACCTTGGAATTGTTTGAGACTTTTAAAATTTTAGTTAAAATTGTTGAAAAAATAAATTTGGGAAGGGAAATTATATTCGTAAACTGTTGTTCCAGTGAGAGTTCCCTTCAACAAAATGTTAAAATGGTAGGATATATGTGAATTAGGGCCTCACATTTCAACTGCAAAATTATAATTTTCTCCCTACGTGGATGGAATTAAAATGAAAGGATATGCTTATATTATTTTTTTAATGCTAATAAAGGGTCCCAATTAAAATTAAGACCAAATTTATAGTTTTACAAATTTAGAAGAACTTAAATATATTTAAATATATGCTAAAATGAATTTTATTAATAAAATTTACATTGACGTATATATGATTATTTTAATGTCTTATATTCAATAGATAAGTTTACCCAAGGAATTTTCAGATTTTTATTCAAATCCACATTTTCCTTAATATTTTTCAGATAATAAATAAGTTTTATAAGTTTCTCACACTATTAATATTATTTTCTTTATGTAATTATTTTGTTAAATTAATCAGATATAACCATCTCTAAATTAATGTATATATGAAAACACATTAATGAAATAATAACTCTTCTAAATATTCCAGCATTTTTCATTAAAAGAAATTAAGCATATCTTATAGGTATTTGTGATCATATTTTTAGATTAAAACATGATAAGTTAACCTTTTTATTTATAATTAATAATGCAAAATTAAATATTATACTTTTATTTATTGAAAAATGCGGAAGAAATGCATGGAAGAATGGATGTGGAAGATGGTGCTTTTAATTAATATTCTATTCTTTTTGAAAGATTCTTTTATTAACTTCTACTATACCATGTTCAAAGTGAACGAAATCATCTTTAACATACTTTTTTTATTGGATTCGAAGAAATAATATACTCATATATATATATATATATAATCGATTTTAATTTTTTTTAATTGTTACTTATTTTTTTACCCTTACTTATACTTGATCTCAGCACTATTATAAATAATATCGATCCCAACATTGCTATAAATGATATTTGGATCCTAAATTCTGGCTAATACCACCATTGTGACCACCGTAAGCACCGTTTACATATATGTGAGTTTGCGCTTCATGATGAGTCAACTACAACAGTAATATTTTTTTTTTCATATCACATGGAAGGGAGAATGTCAGGATTTAATTACATGATTGATAATTTTTAAATATTAAGACCAAAAATTGAATTAGAATTATTATACTATTAGAAGAGCAAAAATATTTAAATTGAATAAAAATATACTTTAAAGATGAATTTCATTAAAAAGAATTTTTCCTTATGCATTGGTCCATTTATATTTAATACAGTGTATTTGTTTTTCATAGATAAATTTACCCAAGAAAATTTCAAATTTTATTCAAATCAGCCTATGTTGCTTAATTTATTTAGAATATAGATAATTTTTAATTTTTTTAATCTTATTCTATTTGTGTATTATATTTTCTTAAATTTACAATATATGCATCAATAAATGTATTTATGGTAACACATTAATGAATTATTAATTCTTTTAAGCATTCAAGCATTTTCCACAATATAAATTAGTGCATTTTTTTTATTTTAATCAGATTCTTATATAATAACATAACAACTTAATTTCACAGCATAACTACACATTATTAAATTTGTAAAATCATATATGTAATGAAAAACTTAATAACAAATTTCTAACAAACTTGTATCCAAAAAATTTAAGGCCCTTGAGTTTCAATCACATCAAATTGAAAGAAGGTTAGGTTTTGGTTTGAATGATGTGAATATAAGTATATAGGTCAAACTATTGAAAAATATTATAGGAAATTAGGTGCCGTGGGTTATAATGTCAAGTTCGTAATAGATTTTATCAAGACTTCAGAGTAGAGCTATTGCTAAGATTTGATCTTTTATTATTATTTTTTTCATGATACATTTTGTTTGACTGGAATTTGTTTCATCAGTTTTTTTTTTTAATTTGGATGATACTTGTTTATGATAAATGAGTATCATAATGATAGTTTATTGTTTAATTGTTTTAAAATTTGTATGGGTTTATATTAATGTTTAATTATTTAATATTGTCATCTGTATTCATTATTTTTTCGGTGGAATATGTTTATCAGTGTTTATTATTATAACGTATGTTTTGGAGTCTTTCTTAAAAATTTTTTCTATTAAGCATGTTGAAATCAAATCCATATAATACTCACGAATTGAGTGTCATTCGTGAGAAATTTTTTTAATAAAGTCCACGTTGAAATAAGTTTTTAATTTAAATGATTATTTTTTTATAGAACTTTATTTTATAAATATTTTTCAATAGATTTAGAAATTTTTATATGGGTCAATATGTTCAAATTTTAATTTATCAATTACTACTTTCCAACAGACAAGTTTGATTGGCTCATCTAATACTACACAATTTTTTTTTTCTTTTTGTTTCAAGACCATGAGGCATCCTTATACTTCTTAAGTGTGAGACTAATTCTCGCTTGGAAGTGGATATTTGTTCTGACCATTGATTACTTTTTAGTGGGATTCGAATTTGTTTACATGAGAATCAATTTGCGAATCCACATGTTGTGGTTACAAAATGTTGTACTTTGATGCAATAAATATAAAATATTATACAAGTTTATCAGGTGAATAACTTAACTATTACCATATAGTGAACCTTGTTTACTGACCTTATTCTGCATGACACCCTTGAGTATCAGTTTCATGATTTGAATTTAAGTGATCAAAATAAGAAGTACATCTCTTTAACCATTACCTCGATCCTTAAAATTATATCAATACTGCCAAAAATTGATAATTTCATATGTAAGAATTTGAAAGTGAATTTTGTGGTATGAAACTAATGAAAAATATAACAATAGAAGAGAGAATAAAGAGAGAAGATTGACAGGAAAAATAGGAGAATCATTCTTATTCACGTTCACTTTCTTTCTTAGCACATAAGCCTCATGTCCATATAGGTAGACTTATAAGTTACAATGAATATAATCTACATAATTATAAAATGTAAATAATTTAGGGGATTAT
Source organism: Delonix regia (assembly GCA_037074485.1). Classification (NCBI taxonomy): domain Eukaryota; kingdom Viridiplantae; phylum Streptophyta; class Magnoliopsida; order Fabales; family Fabaceae; genus Delonix; species Delonix regia. The sequence goes on from CM073459.1 coordinate 6,232,885, forward strand.
AGAGTATATAAATCTAAAGAGTAAGTATAGGGGTTATGGACATCCACAAAAATATATAATTTATAACACTCCTTATTGGATGCCCATTAACAAATAATATACCTTATTAAAATCTTATTAGGAAAAATCCAATGGGATACAAACCTAGTGAGCAAGATTGTCAAATTCGCGATTCTATATAGACTCATAAGGAGAAGGTAAACTCGTAACGTAGAATCGTAAGAGTTTACAATAATAGATATTAGACATGATTATATCATATAAATAAAAAAAATTTCATACATAAATACTCATTTCATTATTCATAATCTACATTCTATACTTTTAATTCAATTCAATATACAAATTTCAATAAGTTTCATAATTTATTATTCATAATAAAATAATACTCATTTAATATAACTAAGTCTCAAATAAAAATAATATATAAGTTCGCATTAACTAAAGAGAAATCCTAATTTCTTAACCATTATAGAAAAGAGATAAAGAAAATATAAATTGATCTTTTTTCACAAATTAGCTAACGAGAAATCTTAATTTCCTAACCATATATGCATCAAATTTCAGCAATTTGCATTAATAATATATAAATTCTTCAGTATTTTTGGGTAACTATATTAAATAATTAATATTTAAATTTTCCAATCTATTAAAACTTAATTGGTTTAGATTGAGACCCCAAAGTTGTTGAGTGTTCAATATATCAAGTCAATTAAATCATAGCTTAAAAATATATATATAGAGTCAAGCATTACATAGTGTAGTAATTATATATAATGTATTGCATATATATATATATATATATCAAAGGTAACCTTGTGGTTGAGTGGCATAGAGCGCTGAGAGCAACTAGCAAGATGCGTGTTCGAGTCTGACCAACGCATTTTTTCGAAAAAAATGAGAGATGAAGATTAGTTGAGCTAACTCGCCCAACTCTGAGTTGACTCAATTTGCATGACTCAAAACGTGAATTTGGCGAGTCAACCGAGTTGACTCGCGAGTTTGATAACACTACTAGTGAGTAAAAAAAATACACAATATTTATTATGCTTATTGTAAGTTGCCTAGTTAAAAAACTTACTAGAAAACTAAGAGGGACAAAACTATGGTTAAGGAAAAAGAGTACAATGTGTCTTTTACTTCCCCTAATGACAATATTATTTAATATTTGAATTGGCATATCTCAATAATGTTGACCAATTTTTCAAATGTGATTGTTGTTGATGTCTGATTGAACAAATTTCCCAGATTATCACATGCTTGAATCTGTTGCACATCATCATTCTTCAAAATATCATGAATATAAAAAATTGGTGAAATATGTTTTTGTCATGCCCTGGCATGGAGGATGAAGTAAACCCTACCTATGTAAACCTCCCAACCACAAGAAACAAATACAACTCAGTGCAAAGTTTTAATTGATACCCCATCTACATGCCCATGTTTTCCTCATCTTATGAAACTAATATAAATTCTTTCTTACTTAGACTAAAAATTATATGGTGAAATTTAGGAGTGTTACATTTCACCCTCTTAAAGGAATTCGATCCTTGAATTCAAAAATACATACATAGATTAAGTTTTAAGCTGGTGAGGACATTTAGTTCATAGATTCTTTTAAACTTACCTTATGGTCTTCTTTAAAGACTGACTTCACCACCGTACTCAATTATGACTAACTTATTTTATCACTATAGTCTAGCACTTGTGTGCCTATAGTTCACTTGATCACTAATATTTGACCCCAATTCACTCAGTTCTTATCAAACTACCTTGTTATAAGGCATTGCCTCCTATACTAACTCTAGTCACAATTTTCTTTGGTCTTACTTTTTGTAGGTATTCAATAAAATCTACACATAAGCCACCCTTCTTGAAGGTATTTAATCATTCACTTAAGCTAAATCCTTAGATGGTGTAAATTTTTTATGCCTAAAATCTTCGATAACAATAATACAAGTAATCTTTCAAGTAATGTCATAAATTTCCTCTTCCATAATTTGCAAAATCCATTAAGTCCTTTTTGCCAATTTCAATAAATATGATATCATCCTAATGAAAGTGAACACAATCCTTTAAGTCGATGAAAAATCTACCCTGATCCATTCTACAATTACCTTATTATGTGTATCGAAGAAATTATTTTCTTCTATTAAGATATTTTTTAAAATATCTAGCCATACTAATTAATACCATTTACATACAGGTAATTACCTAAGCCAAACAAAATGGCCAAACAAGTGGGTATAATTAGACAAGTCCAACATGACATATTAACTATAAAAGGCTATGGCTATCACAAATATAATTTCCAGTGACTCTTTAACTGATCACATTGACATTGAACATACAAATCATGCTAGTAGAATATCTTAAGTACACAATTGAGAAAATTATCACTCATAAAGTGAAAAATTGGTGAAAGGAAGACACTCTAACATCCTATAAGATCTTTAGTGATGACTAAATTATAGTTGTTCCTAGGATTTACAATAAAAATTGAACCAGAGATCACTTCCTCCATAAGCCACAGGTACTTAATTAGGCTTTGATACCAATTTATCATGCCTTTAACTATAGAAGGTGACCATCACGAAGAAAAAGGTGAAACCTACCTTTGAAAGCTGACTAAATTAAATAATCTAACTTATCTAAATACTAAAATAACAAGGACATGAATAATATTCTATTTGATTCTCTAATACCATAAAATGTAGTTAAATAAAAAATCTTGCTTGTGTTAGAAGAGCCTCCAAAGAATAGAGGCTTAGCCAATTGTGTCAATCTCAAGTTTTATCATAATTTATTAAATATTTTAGTCTTCTCTAACTATCTTAAGAATTTATTCTTTTTGAATTATTTCAATTTTTAATTCACACCTCACTTTCACATCCATGTTTTCCTCATTTTATGAAGCTGATTTAAATTCTTTCTTACTCATGCTAAATATAGTGATATTTAGGAGTATTGCACTGACGAATAATGCAGGGCTCAGCAAATAATCTCTTAGATGTCTCTAAATTACAAAATGATAAATAGGACCAAGATATTTGTTGATTGATTTGATTAAACGCAATGCTTGAATGCAAGTGTACGTGGTCAACAAGTAGTATAATAATAAGTAAAGTGTCGGTCCCTCAGAGACTTGGTCTCAATTGTAATTGATTACTTATTACTAAGCCTTTTTAATGTTAGAAATTATAATAAGTAAGCGTAAAAGTGTATTATTGAGTGATTAAATCTATCTAACAAAGCTAGGATTTAGACTTTTACCACATGAGGAGTTACTTTCTTTCACAATTTATATTTCAGATTGATTAATTACTAAATTGCTAACCTAGGAATCTTAGTGCCTATATGTTTTCGTTGAATTCATATAGTCTACATTAAAATCACCTGATTCCTTATATGTCTATGGAAAATAGGAAAGATTATACCTTATAAGATCTTCTCCTAACAATGTTTATCAAAGACATTCAAGTTCTTTCGTCTTAACTGTGAATTGTGTTAGAAGCAAATTGTGATTATATGCATCCAGTTCTTAAACTTAAGTTCCCTTTTCAGTTTAACCTAAATTCTAAATTATATCCTAAACTGATCAAACTTAGAAAGCATTGAGCACATGATGAATATAAACAATCAATCATTAAACAAGTCTTAAATAAAACCTTAACAGAAAAGCAACCCCAGTAAAGGTTTTAGTCAAAATCCTAGAAACGACCTACTAGCCAATCATTGGCATATGTTTAGAATCATCAACAAAAAGATGTAAAAAAAATAAAATAGAATAAGATGGTAAGAAAAGAAAAGTTCAAAGGAGGCATAACTCTAAATGAGCAACCCGCTCAATTGCAAAACCCTTTCCTAGTCACCTTGGAACCTTAATTGGATGTCTCTCCTCGGTAATGTCTTTGGTACTTTTTATAACTTGTTTGTTTAGCATCAAGCCCCCGGGGTCTTATTTATAGGCTTTAGGAACCTCCAGAGTTAAAGTTTGAGTGGAGTTAGGTGTCTTAACTGGACTAAAACCTTAATTTTTTAATTAGGTTTCTTGACGACATGCTCAGGTGATGACATTTTAGCACCTGGGCCGTAACTCTCTATTTTTGTTGCCTAGGTGCTAGTTCTATGGCTCTTGGCCACTGGTCTCCAGATTTTGGTCATTCGTTCAGGCACTTGTGGTGCCCGAGCACTGATAAATTGGTGCCTGGGTGAAAAGTCTCTAAAATTGGTGCTAGATGGTGGAATCCTAATGTTTGGGCATCGTTTCTATAGAATTAGCTTGGTTCTTCTTTGTTTTTGGTGCTTGGGTGCTGCTATTATGGTGTCTACATACTATGTCTATGATTTTGGTGCCCAAGTGCTAAAATCTTGGTGCCTGGGCATTGCAACCTCCTCTATGATTACCCTAATTTCTTTTCTTCCTTTTTACTAATGTTCTTCTGGCTCTATTTCCCTAAATGTTGAACACTAAAAAGGCTTTAATCTTTGCACAGTGATAGTTAGTGATAAACGTTCAAGTTTAAGATACAACTTATTTGAAACCAGTGAGATATTATCCAAATTCAAGTGTTTTTGTTATAAAAATTGTTGTAGAAAGTTAATAGTATTCTTTGACAACAAAAATTCAAGAGAGAAGGGGTAAGTGACAACACTTAGTAAATAAACATCACTAATCATATCAGGAGGGAATACACAAACCTCTAGAGTTTTTCACGAATTTTCCAATTTTAAACACATTTATACTTTCATATGCCAAAATCACTCTAAATAAAAAGGTCGTAAATCATATAACATAATCCATATAACTTAAACAAATCTAAGGATGCTTTACAAAACAAATCGTACCAATAAGTAGTTAAATTTCATTAATAAATTTGAAAAGGTAATATTGAGGATGCGAAAAACATCACACATAACCAATCACAATCTAAAATTGAACACAAGCTCTAGGCTAGGAATCATTGTACATATAGTAGCCAATGTTAAGCAATATGGCTTGAAATAGTCAAAACAAATTCATGTGTAGTGGTCATCACACTTAGGGTTAGCAACACTCTTGCTAGTTAGGGTCAAATCAAAGAACAAATCATGGTGCACCTGTACTAACATCTAGTGTTGCTAGCAAGATGGTTCTGTGTTGGATGAATTTCCAAGAAAATAATGTTTCTCTATAATCGTATAAATAATTGAAAATATGTGTAATGGATAAATTCCAAATTTTCCTAAATTCATATGGTAACAAAATCATTTAGAAGGTTCCAAGAAAATTGTACAATGTGTAATAATTAAAATGATCATTCAGATGCGAAGGAATATTGCAAAGATATTTTTGTCAAATTTTTTGAAAGTGCAAATATATGTGAGAATTAACACAATACTTCAAGAAGCCTATTCCTAATGCATTAAAGTGTATACAACAAAAATATTTCATAAATGATACTTTGAAATACAAAAAATAAGTATAATTAGCAATAATTATTCACCTAGAGGGAATGCACACAACAATCGAGTTCTTGATGTCACTTTTGTTATCTCGCTTGATCACGAAACCAATGTCCATGGTTTGTTAATAACAATTTCAACTTCTCATGGTAGAAATTATCTTCAAATAGCTTTCCAATGTCTAACCCAATACTTGTCTAATCATTGAATATTAACTTTCCTCAATCTCAAAATAAGGCGTTAATGCTTCAACTTTCCTAAAAAATGACAATTTCTCTTCACTCAAATCTTGTATTTATTTGTTCATTCTTTTTTTTTTTTTTCTATTCAGATGTATTTAATTGTACATATATATAATCTAAAATAAATTCTTTTCTTTAGCCATGCATGGTATAACACGATCAAGAAGATTTGGACATCATGCTAATCATAATGCAAGATTTAGTGATTAATTTAAATTACCTATTTTAGTGTCATTCAATCAATCACTATAAGGTTTCTTTTAATCCCCATCTTCATAACAACTATGGAAATTTTAGAAAATTAAGAAAAATCACTTTATTGACGTACCACTTCAAATGATAACTTCCAAATGCTTAATTCCTTCCTCCCTTTGTGATTACTAAGAAAGAATGGTCCTAAGTTTCAAAATTTCAACATCTCATCACACTTCAAATTCAACTAAGAGGGTTTTGAAATTGGATGTCAAAACCTAGCAATTTCATATGGGAATTGGAGGAGAAATTATCAGAATTTGTTAAAAAAAGAAAACCTCAACTTAATTAAACAAGCATGCACAAGATCAAGTCCTAAGAATGTTATGCATCCAACTACATATATGAAAAAGGGGTTTTGAAATTTGAAGCTTCAATTTCAGTGGAAAAAAAGGGAAAAAATTGAGGGCAATTTCGTAACTTCATGATGGAAGGATATATGTCAAAAAGTAAAAAAATAATAATTTGAGATATTTCAAGAGGTGTCTGAAGGGAGATTCAAACCTTCATCCTTAGGAAATATGGGTAAAGCTTAGCTAATTATGCCAACTTTAAGCTTAATAATAGTGCTAATATATTTAATATTGACTATTCTTTAACTATTTTAGAAAATTCTCTTTAAGAATTATGTTAAATTTTGATTTATACTCTAATTATATTATCTTTCTTTATTCATCTTATGAAACTGATATAAATTCTTTCTTACTTAGCCTAGATATTACACAATGAAATAAAGGATTTTTACAGTTTTGTCATGTCTCTTTTAATGGATTCTCCTTTTAGTTAAGCTTTGCATGCTACATTATCTTCATATAATATTGTTAGAAACTTTTCTTTAGAAAAAAATCACATATCTTTTAGATATATTAGGTCATTGACTTAAGATAATCACATGCTCGAATGCCTTATGTATTGCAATCAATTCAACATGATTTGAAGTAGTAGCTAAAATTTGTTTTTTAGAACTTCATGATATAACTATATCCTTACATATATTTATATATATATATATATATATATCTATACTTTGTTTAGATTTAGGCATTATGTTATCAAGTATATATATGCATTTCATCCCAATTTCTTCGTATTGGTAAGGAACTAAATCTTGCTAAAACATAAAGAAACTATCATATCTGGTTGTGCATTATTAGCATGAAACATTAAAGCCCCAATAGCATGAAGATATAGTATTCTAGAATTAAGAAGTTCTTCATTATCTTCTTTGAATTAGAATGAAACTTTATATATATCAAACAACCTAACAACCATTGGGGTACTCAATGGATGTGCTTTAACTATGTAAAGTCATTTTTTAAAAAATTTTCATTTGTTAAGTGCTCAATCTATAAGTTGGGATATAACTTTATTTTCTAGAAATTTTCATTTCAAATGATCTATTGCCCATGGAGATTCTTAAATAATTTGATCTATTAATGAGCAAAGATAAATAACTTATTTCCAATTTTCTCTTAAAACATATAGGCAAATAGAATAGTTCATAATTTTTTCTAAGAAAGTTACCGCTTGTATGTACAAGTGCCTTTCCTAAGTGTATTAATAACTTGAATTTCACACTTCAAGCATGTCAAATCTTTTAATGATTTTCATCTATATAATATCATGAAATAACTCTTAGAAATAACTTGTGATCATATTTGTTAGATGCAAAATATATATTTGATGTGCTCTAAGACTAAGTAATTGTATCCACCATAAAATAATATAATTCTATAATCAAATGTTAAGTTTTGTGAAAAACTTCATATCCCACTGGCTTTACATCTTCATGTGTTCGGATCATAGGACCAATTTCACATGCTAATATCTTTGTGTCCTTTTATTTTGGCCAAGTGTTTTTATATCAATACTTTTCAATAATTCTTAATCCTCACTCAATTCCATAATATTGTGCACTGTATTATAATGTTGTCAATAACTATTTCTCTCTAAGTTCTATATTTTCTTATAATGACATAACTTATTGATATCTCTCAACATTATTACTTTTAAGTACTTGAATCACTTTTAGAGATTTAGTTAGGTCAAAATCTCTTCAAGAGTACCTGCCACTATGATCTAGCCATTTTAATTATTTGCTCCTTTTCATTTTCCAAAATTTTTTTATGGGATTGGTAATTAATATAATTGGAGCATTTGTCGATGATAAGCAATTTCATTACCTCATTTAGGCATGTAAATATGCCAGGCAAATTATTTCTTATACTTTTTAATCAAGTTCCATCATCAAATTCTTTAATATTTAATTGATTTGATACTAATTTGTCACATCCTTTAAGTAAGGAAGTATGATCAGGATGAAGAATGAAGTGAACCTCGTCTCTATAAATTAGAATAAGTCAGATAACCTAAACAGTTTAATGACAAATATAACACATGACAATTACTAAATTACGTCGATCTATAAGCATAATATTTACTATTTAGCTTTAGTGAGGAAATTCTAGAAAAGTTTCCTTTGAAGTATGGACACCAAATGTCCACAACTAAAATCTCTAAGTCAGAATGTAAGAGTGCTCTGCTTTCACAAAAATAATACAAATAGACAGTCCATATACTACATGCAATCTTTAATATATATCTTGTGACAATAGGCAATTCTAAAGTACAAAATAATACAGTAATTAGCAACAAGGATCAATTTTACCCAAGCGAACAATGCATGGCACACCATAAAATATCCAACTTCACTCAATGTAGCTAAGGAATTCCAGGGTCAACACTATGCATTGAAAAACATAATAATAAAATAAGAGTAAGTGAAAACATTCAGTGAAGTTCCTATGACTTGTGGAGCAAGTGCTATCTGATTAGGCCTTAGTCATTATTATGAATCTTGGGCATAACCATAACTGTGGTGACATCAGAAACCTTATAGGAAGTTGTAGCTTTTTTTCTCCTCTTGAATCAGCCTCCCTTACCTTGGATAGGAATTGTATTATTAAAGTATGCCTTGCATTTTGAAATAGTGAATCACATTTATTAGGGCTATCGTAATAGAAAATGTTGGTGTTAAAAAAACCTTGTTGCTACCAAATCTACTAATTATGTAAGTTGGTTCTTTGAACTTGCATAGAATAGTTTTTAAAATAGAAGAATGACATTAAGGAGTAGTAAAGAGTTCCCAAATTATGTTGGTGTGATCACAAATGAACTTGAATTGTGATATACACCTTGAAACGAACCATTTTGCACTATATAGATAAATTTTATTAGTCTAATTTGATGTAGGCTAACTAAATGTGATCATAAGCTCTATTAAGAATGAATGATTAAGTTAGTAATCAAGTCTCTGGCTTGATGCTATTGAATGTCTTGATAATGAGAATTTCATCTCACTTATGGGTTATTTAGTGATAGGATACTTATGTCTGATGAATGATGCCCACTATATAAGTATGATTCCTTTTATTAGATACTAATATAATCAGTTCTATCAAACGGAATTATTCTTTAAATTTGATAGTATTCTACTAAAATTTTACTTCCTTTATGTAAGGTGTTGGTAAGTTTAATTGGAGTAGGAATGAATTTAAAAGGATTACACATATCTTAAAATTATATATACTATTGTGAATTTGTTTATTATGGAAGTTAACTAAGAATTGTTGGGGCAAAGAGCTAAAGAATATGTAATTACACTTAGTCAAACTCAAGTGGCAAGGGCTAAATATCAGTTATTCTATTATGTCTTATTTGCATAAATTTTAAGGTAAGGAACAACAAGTATGAATATAATTTTCTAAGTTTGTTCTAAACATGGATAGGTCTTATCAAGTGAAGGATTAAGGCTTATTACATTGCTATGATAAGTAGTATATTGTTGATCATGGTGCCTTCATCATGGGTAGATAAATTCACAATGAGTCCTTAGTGGTAATTGATATGATATACTATCTGAGTTCATAAGTTGCCTTTGGGTTATATTATGAGAGAAAGAAATCTATACTTTATAGTGTTAAACCTTCCTGCTTTAGTTTATAGTTTATAGAGCTTTCTATAAAAATTCACGAGTTATATTGTCTCTTCATTGGACCTTTGTATCTGTGGGGCAATTAGTTCATATAAGTGTCTCATACTATTACTTTAACTTCCTTTCTTCCTCCTCAGAGAGAATTGCAAGTTGATGGCTTATAGTTTTACAATGTCATTTAGTAGACATTAGGTTGTATAAGAAATTGGTTTAAGCTTATATGGCCACCTCAGTAGTTTGAACACAAGGCGGTTTCGATAAGTTTTATGGGTTCACTTTTAGTTATTAGAATGGAGTGGCAAATTATTTTTACATTTGGCATATATATTCCTTTGGTATTGCCAATTTATTATTAAAACCATAACCCAAGGTACATATTATTTTAATGAGGGTACATGTTATTTTAATGAGATTTATTGCTATTTTGACAAGAAGGTTATGATACATCTTATACCTTTTTGTTGTACATTGAGTTAGAAACACAGAGTAAAATATGTTAAAATAGGTATTATGTAGTGAGCATGAAGACGATGCTTGTTATTGATCCAAGGTTGTGAATTAACTTTATGCATATGCCAATTATCTTGTCTAAGTGCCACTTATGTGTAATGAAAGAGATGGGGTTAGTTCTTGCTCAATGGTAAGATATTAAGTTAGTTAACATTGTTAATTAGGAGTATAGATTGTATATTACATTGATGAGGAAAAGAAAATATACAAAGGATGTGAAATGTTTCCTAGCAAAACTAAAGGAATAAATTGTTAGAGATGTTTGGCATATTGAGTTTCAAATGCCTAATCTAATACTGATGTTAATCACATTTAAGGTTCAGTATATTTATGATTTTCTTAGTGCTTTGGTTCAAATTCTTTATTATGGACACGAAAGGTGTAGTTACAGTTGCTTACTTGCTAATAAATTGCTTTATAGAATTAGGGCTTCACTATCATGTTGTATGATTTAGGTGATAGTAAAAAAGAAAGACGTATTCATCTTTTGCATCCAATAATATGAATTGAGCTTGGCAAAAGAACATTGATTCATTTAGGTAGACAACGATGGAGTATTAAATTCCAATTAGTTTTACCAAATCATCATGGATATCAACCCTCGTCTTGAGTTAATTGAGAGTAAAATGAGTTAAACTGGTTGCTTGTTGAATATGACACATATTTCGTCCCAACTAGAAATTGAAGAGCATGGACAATCTATGATTGGGTTACTATTGATCATAAAGGAAGTGGATAATATTGATTGAATCGATAAGGAGATTCTTAAGGTTAGATTTTGTGCATCATTGAAATCAATAGATTGAGTCAGGATTATAAGATAAAATTAGGATTAGCATAATTGAAATTCATGATATCTATATTAAGTTAGGTAGTAAAGTAAATTTTCAACCTTAAAAGAGATGATAACCCAGTAAGTAATTTTTTTAAAAAAGAAAACTTAAGGTATGGATAAACGAAGTGTAACTAAAGATTGAGCATGTTGAATAGGATAAACAAAAAAATGTTAGTTGTAACTTAGTGTCAGACATAGGCAACCAACCCATTCATAGTGTGTGAGTATAAATGAATGAGTTAATGTAAGGAATTGAACATGAGTAGTAAATATGGTTAAAATTTTCTAATACAGGGGGACTGCAAATTAGGTTACCGAGTAAAGTTATTGATTGAAATTTTAGTTATTAATTAAGAAGTGATTGGTAGTGGTACCAAGGGTATGAGAATTATTTAATTTCCTGTTTATGGATCATAGTAACATTTAGAAGCCAAAAAATCACTGCCTACTCCTAATATTTTCCATTTAAGGTGGAAACCACCATATCAGTATTAGGTCCTATAGTTAGAAGTTCTATATGGCAAGCGTTTTAAGTTTGTTATGAGATGGTTTGGAGTGGATGAACTAAATATATTAGGAATTGACTTATTCAAGTTTCCAAAATAAGGGGAGGTTAAACCCACGAGATTTAAAGCTATTCAAAAAATGTTTTTGAAAGAATTGATCCAGTAATGCATTGTCTAACCCTACCCTTTAAGTTTGTTGAAATGCATTTAGTGTTCCATATGTCAATACTTAGAAAACACTTAAACAACCCATCACCTATGATGAAATCTCTAAGATATTAAATTGGATACTGGGTTGTATATGAAGAAACTTCTTGATAAACAGGTCAATGAACTTTGTTTAAAAGAGATTTCATATGTGAAAGTTTTATGATGAAATCTTTTTCAAGAAGAAGCCATGTAAAAAGTTGAAGAGGATATATAAGCCAATTACCCCCATCTGTTTGATGCATAAGCTGCATATGCATCTTAAATTTAGGGATCAAATTTCTTTAATAGGGGGAGAATGTAACATTCCTAAAATTTATACCTGAAATATCTTTTTTCAGGTAGGGAAAAAATTTAAATGGTCTTATGAGTGGGAGAAGCGAAAAAATTCATTTAGGGTAAGAAAAAATTTTAATCATTAAGGAAAAATTGAAAAAGGAAATCTTGAAAGAACAAATATAAATTAAGTTACTATTAGACTTGAGCTTGAGATTAGATCAAGTGGCTTGGTTTCACTCTATGTAAAACACAAATATGAGGATGAAATTGCAATTGGGGCTTGAATTGGAGTTATTTCACTAAATTAATATGGGGTTTTTTATCCTTGATGAGAATCTAATGTTTCCCATATGCCAATTTGTTGTATTGGTCACTAATTTGTATACCCCTTTTTTGTGGTAGAGAATTAAAGCTTGTTAAGTGATGAAATTTGAAAGTTTTATGCTACTCTAGCATCATTAAGCATCTAAGGGAAGGAATAAGGCCAACTGGAGTTTTCGTTGTGAGTTGTAAATAGATTTTTTAATTTTTCTTAACTTTCTTAGATTTTTATTGATGTAAAAGGAAGAAAAGATACATGAAAATCTTTATTGAATATGATTAAATGGCCTTGGATAATTATTCTAATACATTGACCAATTTTCAAATTGGTTAGCAAATTTTCCAACTACATTAAAGTGGTTAAACAATCCATTATTTTAGAGAAGGTTATAGAAAACAAGGTTAGGAAGGAATTTATGGCATCAAACAAGCTATTAAATATAGTGATTAAAGATAGCATAAAATTTTAAGCCTTTAGGAGATGTTGGGTAACTCAAACCAAGTGGAAGGGATGATTGGATCTATTTGGTATTGTTCAGGGTTTTGAGATAATTATATACATAGTTATGTTATTATACTAGTTAGTGTGGTTAATGCCATTTCTAAGTTAAAGAACTGTACTATTTCTATGTTAGAGATAATTCTATTACTAAGGATTAAAAGTGGAGGGATGAGAAATTTAAGAAACCATAATAATAAAATGTGTATGTGTTTATATTTGTTCTTATAGTCAATTAATCTTTCATTGGTAGGAATTTATTTTAACCTATGGGCATGAATACCCAAATCTTGGGGTATTTTCCAAGTGTTAGATATTGATATTTGGGCCAATTAATTCAAGAATGAAATTATTACCATATGGACCATTTATATCCTTGGACATCTCTCCTAAGTTATATATATATATATATATATATGCATATGTTAGTATGAGGAATTAAACCCTTAAAGGAATGAAAGTGAATTTCTAAGATGAGAAGTAAATAAAGGAATTGGGGATTCAATTCAAGAGACTTATTTGAGTAAGAGATATTGCCTAACATAGGATATTAAGGTCATATCTTTTCATTTTAGGGTAACAGTGGTTACTTTATCTAGCAAGGGTAAGGAAGACTGTAAGGAAGGAGACTTTTTGTGTTCTGTGGCCAAGTGAGTAGACAATACTAGTTATGCAGTTTATGTTTTATGCTATCTTTTTGTGAAAATATTATTATTAGAACTTCCTTATGCTATGGGCAAAATTTCTTAAATTTATAAGCATCATATGCATTTTCTCAATATTTTGAAAGTTTTAGATTTATGGATTACATTGACTTTACATTTATGAATTGCATTGATTATAAGATTCTAATTTATAATGATTGTAGATTTCTAGACCTCTCTATTCCGTACTTTAAGGTATTATGGTTTTTCATTCATGAAGTACTATAATCCTTTAATAATGAAGGATTCTAAATTTGTAATTATAATTTCCTTTGATTATGATGTTTTGAACTACTTTTACTCTGTTTCTCTAGATATTATGAAATTTGTTAATTTTAATGAATTTTTCTCTGTATTTGGAAATACCAAGCATTTGATAAAATTTCTATTTTTTTAAAGTACTTTGATTCTATATTTATGATATACTTTAACTCTGAAATTTTGAATTACTCTGATTTTGTTTCTCTGAATAAATTGGATTCTAACTTTTTAACAAACTTTAATTATGAGTTTTTTATTTTTTTTGATGATGTATTCATGTATGTAAAAGAAGTCTTCTTGGGGACTCCATCCTAAACGAACTCTATAGTTTTGATATTCTAATATGACTGAAGCATAATGTCATTGTTTTGATATGACTAAGGCATAATGCCATATTTTGATATTATGTCTGAGACAAAATTATGAGAATCTAATGATACCGAGCTATATTACTCGAAAATGATATTTGTACTTATTTATTAAACTAGCCTAAAGCTAACTTTGATATCTAATATATTGTTGGTTCTATTGGAGGTTCCTTACTATTTTGTTATTGACTTTATATACCTATATAATGATAAAAACTTCAAATTGTGTTTAGAACTCATATGTTTTCTCAATTGGTATTCAATTGAAGATTTACCAATTTTCCCTATTATATACTAATGGTATTATTATTTTAATGATGTTTCCAATTTCATGGAATAATAATTAATTTATGAAAAACTATCATATCTTGTTTGCATCTTCCTTTCAGTAATTAGAATTATTTACTCATTGAGTGTTTTCACTCACTTTTTTTATTTCTATATTTTCAAATAGTAGTGCTATTTCCAAGTATCCTTCTACAACATAGAGTTGTATTAGTGACATATAGGTGAGCCTTGCAATGTCTACAATGGTATAATTTATATTTTTTTATTCAACGTTGTGAAGTTTATAATCTAGTAGCTTCAATTGTCACAAGCAGATAATTAGTTATTGTGTTGTATTTTTTAGATTGTCTGGCTATATATTTTATGGGAATATAGCTCTCTTATTTCCTTATTACTCTTTTTTGGATTGTCAAGCTATATATTCATACCAGGCCACAAATATATCTCATTTGGAGATTTATTCTAACAATTTCTTAACTTCAAATGAGGACTCATCTTTGCACATTGTGGTACACAAACAAGATTATCAATTGCACATTCAAAAATTTTTAGATAAGTGATATTTGGTTCATAACCAAAAATGTTTATTGGGGGATGTAATACCCATAATATATATTTATATATATTTAGAAAAGAAGATGTTTTATGTGAAAATAATAATAATAATAATTATTATTATTATTATTATTTAATTTTTTATCTTAAGAACTGGAGAAAGGAAGAAAATGCACTTGAGATATGTATATATTACAAATGATGAAGGAACATTGAAAGAGGAAATTCATGAAGCATTGAATATGAAATTTGATAATATTATATCTGAGTTAAAAGCTAGCATGAGTACCTAAGTCTTATCTTATGCATTTGTAATACCTATAGTTGAATCCCAAAGTGCGAAAATCATGTGTTTTCTAAAACTTCTTGCTCTGATATGGATGAGTGTTCCCTAGAAAATTACCTAAATGTCCTTAACATTATATTTTCCCCTCAAGATTTCCCTTATTTTCTAGCATTCCACTCTTTCTTGACTTCTTCATAGTACACGTCACCCACCTGAAGTTTTGAGTTGTTCCCAACATCGTTCAAGGTTGTTAAAGGATGTATGATGTTGTAGCACCCTCACCAGCCAGAACACAACCCTCTCCAATCTTTAGGTGGCCAGAAATTGCTCAAATTTTGGTGAACGTGTAGTAAATGCATTTTTCAGCATAAATTTATCGATTTTAGGTGCGTTTTACTTCGAGTTAGCTTAGGGCTTTGATGTCTTATTGAATTTCAACCAATTCTCTTCCATAAGCACCAATTAATTTGATCATAATAGTTCCAAATCGAGAAGCCCCAATTCTAGTAGTATTCATGCGAAGTTGGTGTTGATGGTAGGTTATTAGCTTGATTAAGTAGCCTTGAATGATAATGTGAGTTTAATGAAAGATTTTGGAATTTAGTTGAATGATCACAAATGTGACATTGGTGTTGATGGTGGGTTCTTAGAATTTTTATAAGTGCTTAATTAAGTATATTAAATAGGATTGAAGGCCTTAAGCATTTTTGGAATATTATGAATAATTTTGGGTCAAGAAATTAATTTCTTAAGATATCAAAAAGTATGAAATAGAAGTGGAATTGAAGAAATTATAAGAAGTTCTATTTGGAAATTTGAAAGTTTTTAAACAGTGGAAATTCATATTATGGGTCAAAAAAGAATGAGTGACTAGATAAAATAGTTAGGTAAGAAGGTTTAAATCATTCATGGGTATTAGTGGTTAAAAGCATTTTGCTTAATGTTATAGTTGTTTAGGACAATTATCAACAACGAAATTGTAGACGAAGTTAGGAAGAGGTTAGTGTAACCCTCTTCAGGTGAGTACATATTACTAACTATACCTATTTTCCATATTTTAAGTCTTTTATATGATTGAATGTATAATTGTACACTCTAACGCTTAAGGAATAAACTTCCTAAAAAAGGTATTATTTCCTTGAAAATTTAAAAAAGAATTATGTTGTTGTTCATTATTAAAGAAATTTTTTTTCATGGAATTACGTCTCATGTAGAACCCTATAGCTAATGGCAATAGGCTTTAGCCATGGTGTCCATGTGTTGTATTACTGTACTGAGGTCGTGAGTCGTAGTACTGACTAATTGTGAGCCTACTTTCTTACCATTGATTACTATATTGTACTATATTGTTATTACTAGCAAATGCTAGTATCTGATTACTGTTAGTTCTATGGGATGACTTCCATATATGTACTTTCAAATTTATGGACTTAAATTGCTTTTAGACCATCATGTCTAAGCAAGGGAAGATTTTATTATCATAAAATTATGACTTCTTTATAGGACTTATGGTTTTATTTGAAATGATCAAAAGATTATGAAAAACTCTACCATTTGTCTGTTCCCTTTTCGGTATAGGTGGTGGTATTTACTCATTGATTGGTTATCACTCACCCTTATTTCTCGACATTTTTCAAATAGTAGTGCTGAGCCTGGACCCTCCTTTATAGTGTAGCAACGAGATAGACTCCTTTTGGTGAGCCCTACATTGTTCGCAAGGGCAAGAGTATTCTTTTGTTGTAAATATTATATAATATTGAACTCTAGTAGCTCTACATGTCATAGACAGGGTTTTGTGTGCTTTATATATATATATATAAAATATTGTTTGACTAAGAACTTTTGTAAATATTGACATATCCATGGGAGAAATTTAATAATTCATGATGTTCCTTTAAAAAAAATTATTATTATAATTTATTTATTTATTTTGTTATAGAACTTTATGTCCGTTGCAATAATTTAAATTAAGTTTTTCCTATATACGTTTATGTGAATAGGCTAAGTAACTTGTTAGTTACTAAGTGGCTCAATAATAAAATCTAATATTTTCTAAATTTTATAATATTATGATTTATTGTGATATCTATATTGTGAATGATTTTTAGTCACCAAAGTGGCCAAATCAAAAGGTTCTGATAGATGTCAAATTAAGTAAATATAAAATACCCATGTATGTGATGCTATGAAAAGTTTAATTATTGTTGTTTTATGGGTATATTGAAGTTCATTGATCATAAAATATTTAAGGATCCCCCAAAGGTTGATTAGTCATTTTATAATTATGAACATGATTGTGGTTAATTCATGTACTTAGTTAGATATGTTTAGCATATCCCAAGATAACAAACATGTTTAATTGAAGTACATATAACTGTCAAGTATGTGAAATTGAAATTCAGCATCAATTATAGGTGTATAATAATGCATTATCCAAAGGCAAACATTAATATAGAATTGATTGTTAAGTAGTATGATTAAAGCATTAATGTTAGGCATATTATTTCTTGCAATATCTATTTCAAATTTACTTCATTTGCATGCTTCATCTGTTTAACTTTTTAATAGGTTAAATTTTTCTAACTGGGGCAAACAAATCCAATTTCACCTTGGTGTATTCAATCTTAATTTGGCACTCCAAGTTGAGCAACCTACTGTTATTACTAATACCAGTAGCAATAAAGAGAAAACCCATTGTAAGAATTGGTAAAGGTCAAATAGATTAAACCTGATGTTTATGTGAATGAATATAGCCAATAACATTAAATTAACTCTACCTAAAACTAAAAGTGCTAAAGAATTTATGAAATTTGTGGAAGAGTACTCCCAAATAGTTGACAAGTCTCATACTAGGACATTATTGGGTACCTTATCCACCATGAAATTGATGGTTCTTGAACCATACACGAACATGTCATTGAGATGACAAATATAGAAGCAAGACTTAAGTCTTTGGGAATGAATATAGATGAGAATTTCCTTGTACAATTCATAATTAACTTATTACTGTCTGATAATGGCCCTTTCCAAATGAACTACAACACCATGAAAGATAAATGGAATGTGCATGAACTGCATTATATGTTAGTTTAGGAGGAAATAAAGCTTAAGAATCAAGAAAATCATTCTGTCCATTGTGGGAACCATCAAGGAGCAGGAATAAAGAAAGGAAAGAAACAAGACATGAGTAAAGGACCACTAAAGCTAAATGAGTCCTCTCATAAAATCCACAAGAAAGAACAAAAGAATGATAAATGTCATTGCTGTAAGAAGTCTAGACACTTCCAAAACGATTGTCCAAAAAGTAAAGCATGATTCGAACAAAAACGTAAGCATAAAGATTATGTTTATTTTGAATCAAATTTAACTAAAGTTCTTTATAGTACTTGGTAGATTGACTTAGGATGTACTTAATGTGGAACCCCAAGGTTATGAAGAACTTGAAACTCCTAGAACCCACACTATGGCAAGAACATGAAATGGAATGAACCCGTAACCTATTGAATCCCAAATGACAAATGCAAATAGAAACCCAAATCATAGGTTAATTAGAAACAAGAATAAATTTTCCTCAAGAGATCACCTCTGAGAATTAATTCTTGTTGCAATAGAAAAAGACAAGTTATCCTCCCCTAGAGAGCCCTGGCCAAGCTAAGAAAGAAACTAAAATGTTTCTTTGATAGAATGAAACTTGATGTCTTACAAGGTTGAGACTTTAGCCTTTTTATAAGCTTCAAACCCTTAAGAAACCCTAATTTCAAAATGCAACAATGGGCCCCTAATAAGTTAGTTCAAATGATGCTAAAAATAACTTCATACATTAAAATATAAGCCCAATATGTAACCCTATACATCCTAAGCCCAAAATAATTACAATGTGGTCTAAAACACTTATTTTAGTAGCAACAATTCTGGATGAATAACCCAAACGAATTGGGCCTTTATTTAGGCAAGACATGACTTAGATGAATGAATTAGGTTTCCTTCTCCAAGCCCAAGCCATCCAAGTGATTTCCTTCTACATTCTCTAAGAATTTTCCCATATGAATTTGCAGCGATTCCTTGAACTTCTTAGCTCTCAATCTTGTAATTAGACCTGGAGGAAAATTCAGATCATCATTCAAGTCATTGCACCTCTTATCATCTGTGCTTACATCATTCCCTCCTTCCTAAAAAAGATTCATCCTTAAATTTGAATAAAAATCAAATGGAGAAAGATCAGAAACATTGAAAATGGCACTTCATAGTACTCACCTGGCAAATCTATTTTATATGCATTGTTATTGATCCTTTCAAGCACTTGAAATGGTCCATCGCCCCTTGCACTAAGTTTTAATTTTCTTTGTTGTGGAAACCTCTCCTTTTGCAAGTGCACCTAAACCCAATCTCTTGGTTGAAAAATAACTTACTTTCGGCCCTTGTTAGCTCTTTGAGTATACATGCAGTTCCTCTTTCAATCTGCTCACATGCTTTCTCTTGCATTGCTTTAACCATTTTAGCCTTTTTCTTTCCATCTAAGTTAGCAATTTCACTCAAAGGAAAAGACATCAAATCTAATACAGCTAATGGGTGAAAACCATACATAATTTCAAATGGTGAAAAACCTATAGAAGGATGTATAGCTTGATTATATGCAAACTCAACAAATGGCAAGTAATCTTCTCAAGATTTTAAATTCCTTCCCACAATAACACACAACATGGTTCCTAATGTCCTATTTACCACTTCAAGTTGGCCATTAGTCTGTGGGTGGCATGTAGTGGAGAATAAAAGCTTAGTACAAAGCTTTGCCCACAAGACTTTCCAAAAATGAAAAAGGAACTTAGCATCCCTATTAGAAACTATAGTTCTTGGCATACCATGAAGTCTAACCACTTCCCTGAAGAAAAGATCAACAATGTTTATTGCATAATCTATTTTATGGCAAACAATAAAATGAGCCATTTTATTGAATCTTTCAACTACAACAAATATGTTGTCTCTATCCCTTCTGGTCCTAGGTAGTCCCAAAACAAAATCCATTGATATATCAGTCTAAGGTTCAATAGGAATAGGCAAAGGTGTAAACAAGCCATATGGCTTTGGCTTAGACTTAGACTTAGCTTGTTTACATGTGAAACACTTAGCACAAACTCTTTTGACATCTTTTCTCATATTTGGCCAACAAAAATGTTAAAGAATGATGTCTAAAGTCATTTGAACAACAAAATGTCTCATTAGCCCACCTCCATGTGATTCCCTACAAGTAATTATCTAGTAGAACATGTAGGAATGCATAGTTGTTTATTTTTAAAAAGAAATCCCGCATGCCTACAAAACTTGTTAAATGCAGCATGTTCACAAGCTTGATACACATCACTAAAATCAGAATCATTGTAATACAATTCTTTCAAATGCCCAAATCCAAGTAGCTTTGAGCTAAGCATAGAAATTAAAGCATAGCATCTTGAAAGTGCATCAACTATGACATTGTCTCTCCTTTGCTTGTATTTGATCAAGTAGGGAAATGTTTCCAGATATTCCACCTATTTTGCATACCTCTTGCTCAACTTTCCTTGCCCTTACAAGTATTTTAGTGATTCGTGATCACTATGAATGACAAACTCTTTGAGCAACAAGTAATGTTCCAACACTCCAAGAGGTCTCACCAAGGCATAAAATTCTTTATCATAAGTGGAGTACTTTAGAGTCGGTCCACTCAACTTTTCACTGAAATATGCTATAGGTTGGTTTTCCTGCATTAAAACAACCCCTATACTAATCCCAGAAGCATCACATTCAATTTCAAAGGTTTTAGAAAAATCAGGTAAATGCAAAATAAGTGCATAACATAATTTGTTCTTAAAGTGTTAAATGCATCTTCTTGTTCCATTTTCCATTTAAATCTAACACTCCTTTTAACAATTTCATTTAGTGGGGTGGTGATAGTAGAAAAATTTCTAATTAATCGCCTATAGAAACTTGTCAAATAATGGAAACTCTTAACCTCATTAATAGACTTAGGCATTGGCCATTCGTGGATAGCATTCACCTTTTCAAAATCAACCACAACTTTTTTTGAACTCACAACAAAACCTAAGAATGTAACTTTATCCACACAAAAGGCACATTTTTCAAGATTTGCATTTAATTTATCCTTCCTAAGCACATCCAAAACGACCCTAACATACAGGGTATGATCATCTAAGCTCTTGCTGTAGATCAAAATATCATTAAAATAGACAACAACAAATTTTCCAAGAAACTCTTGCAAGACATTATTCATTAAGCGTATGAATGTATTGGGAGCATTAGATAACCCAAATGGAATCACTAACCACTCAGATAATCCATATTTTGTCTTAAATGCAGTTTTCCATTCATCACCTTCTTTCATCCTAATCAGATGACAGCCACTTTTCAAATCAATTTTAGAGAAAACACATGCACCATGCAGTTCATCCAGTATATCATCTAATCTAGGAATAGGATGACGATACTTTATAGTGATTTTGTTGACCACCCTACAACCCATACACATCCTCCAAGTTCCATCTTTCTTTAGTACCAAGAGGACAAGAATAGTACAAAGACTCATATTTTCCCTTATGTGCCCTTTTGCTAACAACTCATCTACTTGCCTTTGTAACTCCTTTGTTTCCACGAGATTGCTTTGGTAAACTGGCCTGTTAGGAATTTGTGCTCTAGGGATGAAATGAATTTGATGTTCAATCTCTCTGAATACCCGTGAGATTCCTCTTCAGAAAGCACATCATCATAATCTTGTGGTAAACTCACAAACACACTACATAAATTTGAATCAAGGTCAGTGTTGGTGAACAAAGTTTCTTTGAATCGTATAAGGATTAAGCTTTTTTTACCTAAATATATACTTTTTAACTCTCTTTCTTTTGCAAAATAACAATTTTTTCACCCTTCTTTGTTTCTTTTTCCTCACATTTTACATTCTTTTCTTGCTTTTCAATCACTAACTTCTTATCTCTTGTACATCTCACTTTCTTTTCCCCACTTATACAGTCACTCACCACTGGGCCTTTTTCTTTTTTTTTCAAAACCCTTACAATCCTTGCCCTCATTTATTAAAGATCATGTTTTGAGCTGGTCTTGATAAATTTTAGATGGAGTCATTGAAGCAAGTGTAATCTTGCGACTGTTCATCTCAAACGTGTACCTATTTGTAAATCCATCATGATTTGCCCCTTTATCAAATTACCAAGGCCTTCCTAATAAAACATGTCTAGCTTGCATAGGTACCACATCACACCTCACTTCGTCAGTATATTTCCTAATGGAAAATGGCACAACAACCTGCTTAGTTACTTTTCACTCTCTACTATCATTCAACCATTGGAGCCTATATGGTTTAGGGTGTTTTTCACACACTAGCCCTAACTTCTCTACCAAGTATGTACTAGCCACATTAGTACAACTACCACCATCTATGATCATGCAATAGACTTTCCTACTTACCAAGCATTTGATATGAAATATATTTTCCCTTAGTTATAAGCTTTCTTCCTTAATTGTAAAATTTAATGCACACCTAGTCACTAAGGGTTCTCCTTGCACAACATATTGAACATCCTCATCAACATCTGAACAATCATCTAAAGATGGCATACTCAAGTTATCATCAAGATCACTATCATGCTCAAATTTAGAAACAATTTCATTTCCCCTCATAAGCATAGCCTTTCTATTAGGACACTCAGATGCATAATGACCACGCCCTTGGCACTTAAAACACTTAATTTCTCTATGTTTTGAAGGCAGATTATAAGTATCTTTTTTTATTTGATGTAATGTTCATCTTACCCTTGTCAGCTTTATTGGCCTTTACTTTCAAATCCAAACTTGGTCCTTTTTATTTTGTTGTCATCTTTACTCCATTTTGAGCTCGATTTACTACTAGAATTTGAAAATGATCTTGCTAAAATCTTTTATTTTTGTTGTCTCTCCACTTTCATAGTTAGGATGACTAGACCCTCCATCTCCACATAAGGGTGCAAGTCTACCACATCAGCAATTTCTTTATTCAAACCAGCAAGAAATCTAAACATTGTTACTTCTTTATCTTTCTCAATGTTACCTTTTTCATTAGCATCTCCATCTCCTTGTGTTAATCCTCTACCGACTTTGATCCTTGAATAAGCCTTTGTAGCTTTTGATGTGTTTCTTAATAATAATAGAAAAGAACAAATTGCTTGCCCATCACTCTCTTCATCTCAGCCCAAGTCTCAATCGGATCCTCACTATTTCTCATTCTAGACTTTACAAGTTCTCCGCACTAAACTAAAGGATAATATAAATATTCAACCACAGCCAATATGACTTTCTTCTCCTCTGAATAATTATGGCATGCAAATAACATCTCAACCTTCCTCTTCCATTTAAGATAAGTTTCAGCATCATTATTACCTTTAAATGAAAGAATGCTCATCTTGATAGTATTGAGATTGTTATCATTTTTTCCATTCGTATCTCTTTTCTTCTATTTCTCATGGAGTTTGCATCATCACGATCATATTCTCTTTCTTCTTCAACAAACGAAGGCCTTCGGGTAGGTCATGACCTACTTTATGACTCTAAATTATCCAACCTCAAGTTTCAAGCTTTAAACTAGTCTTGTATAGCCTTCATAAATAGCTTCATATCAATTTCATTATTTTCTCCAGAATTGCTCATGATTCTTAATCTAAAAAAGAACTAAAGGAAACGAAATAGAATAATTGATAATTAGCTCACTTTCTCATGTGTTTACACTCAGAGGTGTTTAATTCACCCATTTTTCACACTATTTTTGGCATTTACCTTTCTTAAGCTTACCAACACTCGAGCCTTTTAACCACTCAAGCTTGTTGTCCTCTATTGCACTTCATAATATATTTCCATGCAAGATAGACCACTTTTGAAAATTAAATGAATGGAAGGGAATTGAAGGGATTAAGGACTAGCAAACAATGGAATGATATAAGAATTAACAAAAAAATCAAGTTGTAGAAGGTATGTGAAAGAAAAATGAAGATAGACTTATGGCAACTTACAAAGTCTAAAAACGCATAATACCCTTAACCATTTTTGTTTTCAATAATGCATCCTTTCTTTCTTTCTTTTTTTTCAACTTCTGATATATATATATATATATATATATATTTTAAATGAAACTGTATCCTTAATTCTCTTGGATCCCTAAGTTAGACATCTACTCCAAGGTGCATTCAAAATTTTTAGATTCTTGTGGTAGGCTACCAACTCTAACATTCACTTATTAGAAATCTATAAAAGATGCTTTTACTTTTGACATTAGTACAAAAAACTCTATACTTTCAAACTCTCTCTTTTTTTTTTTCCTTCTTTTTTTTAATTTTCATTTTTCTAATTAACACAAGAATACTGAACAAGATTTGAGGGAATTTCACTTATGAACAAAAAGTGAAAGTAGATGAACAAAAATTAATAGCAGAAGGATTAAAATGGGCTAGATTAAATGAAAATAGAATGAGCAAAGACTAATTCTCTCTTTTTTTTCCCCACAAACTCTTTAAGATAAGATCAAGAAAATTGGAATATAAAGGCAAGATCAAAAGCAAATACATTGATGAATAAAAATTAGTAATAGATGAAACAATCTGGGCAAGATTAATACCAAATAGAATGAACAAAGACTATTTCTTTTTAATTCTAGAACAAATAAGAAGGTTAAGAACAACAAACAATAAGTAGGATAAATAAGAATTTACCCCAATTCAAACTCTGATACTAAATGATGCAGAACCCTAAGGTTCTAAAGAACTTGAAACTCCTATAATATACACTATGGAAGAACATGAAATGGAATGAACCCGCAACCTATTGAACCTCAAGTGATAGATGCAAATGGAAACGCAAATGATAGGTTAATTAGAAACAAGAATAAATTCACCTTAAGAGATTACCTTGTTAAGAATTAATTATTGTTACAATAGATAAAGACAAGTTATCCTCCCCTAGAGAGCCATGGCCAAGCCAAGAAAGAAACTAAAATGTTTCTTTAATAGAATAAAACTTGATGTCTTACAAAGTTGAGACTCTAGCCTTTTTATAAGCTTCAGACCCCTTAAGAAACCCTAATTTCGAAATCCAACATTAGGCCCCCAGTAATTAGTTCAAATAATGCTAAAAATGACTTTAAACAATAAAATATAAGCCCAATATGTAACCCTATACATCCTAAGCCCAAAGTAATTACAATGTGGTCTAAAACACTTATTTTAGTAGAAAAAATTCTAGATGATATAACTCAAACAAATTGGGCCTTTATTTAGGCTGGACATGACTTAGATGAATGAATTGGGTGTCCTTCTCCTAGCCTAAGCCATCCAAGTGATTTCCTTCTGCATTCTCTAAGAATTTCCCCATATAAATTTGCAGCAATTCCTTGAACTTCTTGGCTCTCAATCTTGTAATTGGACCTGGAGGAAAATTCAGATCATCATTCAACCCATCACACCTCTTGTCATCTGTGCTCATATCAACTACTCATGTTTCTAATATGATGCAAGGATTTCTTACAATCTAAACCATATTCCTAAATAAGAAGTTTATCTACATGGGAAATAAAATGAAAGCTCCAGTGGAAGCCATCAGGACTTATCATTTAATCCTTGATACTGGACATCATTTATACCTATTTGATACATTTTATGTACATAGTATCTCTTGAAATTTAGTTTCATTGTCTAAATTTGATGTTACTGGATATTCTATTAATTTTGGTAACAAATGTTTAAGTTTGTTTCAGCATAACTATCTCATAGGCTCTGGTATTCTCAGCGATGGACTATACAAACTAAATCTTGATAGCCTTTATGTTGAATTGCTTTTGACCTTGCATTATAATATTTTTACTAAACGTGGTTTAATGAATGAACACTGTTAATTTGTGGCATAGGCGTTTAAGTCATATTTCCAAAGAAAGATTGGAAAGATTAGTAAAGAATGACATCCTTTCAAATTTGGATTTTTACTGACATAACTACTTGTGTGGATTGTATAAAAGGAAAACAAATAAAAACACACAAAGAAAGAAGCCACAAGAAGCATGCAACTTCTTGAGATTATACAAACTGATATTTGTGGACCTTTTGATGTCAATTCTTTCAATAAAGAAAAGTACTTCATCACCTTTATCGATGAATATTCACATTATGGATATATCTATCTACTGCATAGGAAATCTCAAGCAGTAAATGTCTTAGAAATATTCATAAATGAAGTCGAAAGACAATTAGATCAAAAAGTAACAATTGTCTGATCAAACTTGTAATTTATCTTTAGCCATCTCATTATGGATGTATACTTTGAAAACTGCCATGTATTTGTTGAATAGGGTTCCTAGTAAGACAGCTCTAAAGACACCTTTTAAACTATGGACTGGTACGAAACCCAGTTTAAGGCACTTGCATGTTTAGGGTTGCCCGACAGAATTAAGAATGTACACAAGAAAAGAAATTGGACGCAAGAACAATTAGTAGATATTTGATTTTCCAGAAAAATCTAAAGGGTATATATTATATTATCTTAACCATAGCATAAGAATTGTTGAAACAAGAAATATCAAGTTCACTGAAGATGGTGAAACCAGTGGGAGTGAAGTTCCGTGAAATGTGGAAATTAAGAAAATAAGAATGCAAGTTCTGTTAGTTTACAATTCTTCTGCAGTTGTTCCTTAAATTGTAGAACCATAATGAAGAATAATAACAAATTAATAATCCTGTTGTTCACAATGAACCTGTAATAAATGAGCCTCAAGAGGAAGAAATAAGAAGATCCCAATGGAGATAAGACCAGGTATCTCTAAAGATTATGTGGTTTATCTACATGAGTCTAAAGATGACTTAAGATTAAATAATGAACCAATTTCATTTTCACAAGCCATTAATAGTGATAATGCTAATAAATGGTTAAATGCCAAAATGGAAAAGCTAAAATCTATGAAACATAATAATGTGTGGGACCTTGTAGAGTTGCCTAAAGGTTGTAAGAGAGTTGGGTGCAAATGGGTCTTTAACACTAAGGTCAGCCTTGTTGCCAAAGGTTTTATGCAAAAAAAAAAAATGGCATTGACTATAAGGAGACATTTTCACCAGTCTCTGAAAAGGACTTTTTCAGAATTATCATGGCGTTGGTAGCTCATTATGATTTGGAGCTACATCAAATGGATGTGAAAATTGCATTTCTCAATGAAACTTAGAGGAAGAAATTTACATGGATCAACCAATGGGGCTTTTAGTTGAAGGACAGGAACACATAGTGTGTAAACTAAAGAAATCAATATACGAACTTAAACAAGCGTCCAGGCAATGGTATCTCAAGGTCAATGATACTATTGTTAACTTTATATTTAAATAAAATACCATCAACTGGTGTATATATCTAAAGGTTAATGGGAGTAAGTTTATATTTCTGATTTTGTATGTTAATGACATCTTGCTAGTAACTCATGATCTTAGTCTATTATTATGACTAAGAAATTTCTCTCTAATAACTTTAGAATAAAGGATATGGGAAAGAAAAACTATATGATTGGGATACAAATATTTCGAAATAGATTACAAGGATTGCTAGGTTTGCCTCAGAAGGCATATATTAACAAAGTTTTAGAGAGATTTAGGATGGAAAATTGTTCAACATCTCCCATTCCAATTAAAAAATGAGACAACTTTAGTCTCTTGCAATGTCCAAAGAATGATTTGGAATGGAAACTTATGGAAGGAATTTCTTATGCATTTGTTATTGGGAGTTTGATGTATGCACAAACATGTACAATACCAAACATTAACTTTACGGTTGGAATGCTAGGTCGATACCAGAGTGACCTAGGATTGGATCATTGGAAAGCTGCAATGGAAGTCCTTAGATACTTGTAAGGAACTAAGAATTATATGATGACATATAAAAGGTCAAATCACCTTGAGGTGATTGGATATTCAAATTTAGATTTTGTTGGTTGTGTGGATACAAGAAAATCCACTTTTGGCTATTTATATATTTTGGCTAGAGGTGCTATCTCTTGGAAGAGTGCAAAGCAATCTGTAATTGTTGCATCCACCATGGAAGCTAAATTTGTGGCATGCTTTGTGGCCTTGGTTCAGGCTAAATGGCTGCAGAACTTTATTTCATAACTTAGAGTTGTTGACAGTATTGCCAAGCTGCTAAAAATTTATTGTGATAATTCCACAACAGTCTTTTTCTCTGAGAACGATAAGTATTCCAAAGGTGCTAAGCATATGGAATTAAAATACTTTGTTGTTCAAGAAGAAGTTCATAAACATATAGTGTCTATAGAACATATTAGCACCAATTTTATGATAATTGACCTTTTAACAAAAGGGTTATTGTCCAAGACATTTAAGGATCATGTTATAAATTTGGATATTATTGATGATATGGGTTGTTAAATATTATTAAAGTATTGTATTTTGACACTGTGGGCTCTTTAATAGATATGTTTCTAATTACTTGTTATTTAAACATTGTATATATGAATCATCATAATGATAACATGTTTTTTCTTTGTTAAAGATATGATGTTGGGCCAATTATACACTTCTCACTTATAGGTCATAATAAGGAGAAGGGACTGATGTCGTAGTACATGGAAGGGAGTGTGTCGAATAAATGATATGCGACCGCCAAGACTAGTTTTTATCCTTATCCATGATGAATAATGTAATCAATGTATGAGAAATTAGCAGTTTTTATGTGCATTATGATTTATTTGACCATAAAGTAAGGTAATATCACATGAGACAAGTGGGAGAACGTAAGACTTAAGTTGGCCCAAGTGATATTGATTCAATATTTAATTGCTTAAATAAATTATTAAATGAACTGATTTCTAATTGGTTAATTGAGAAGTAGTTTTCTTATGTTTATTTGTAATTAACCATTTGATCGGAGTGCTTAATAGAATATCTAATAATTTGAAAATTGAAATTATTAGATGATAAATGTTATCAGATAATTATGATATAATAAATGTTTATTTGGAAATTGGTCCCTACTTATAAAAAGGGATTACGTGTTCTCTCCTAATTCATCACTAATGCACACGTAAATTAAGAAAGGTTAAGAGACAAAAACATAGTTTTCCTCTCTCTCTCAGTTCTCATCTAGAAATCTACGGGTTTATGCCTATCGAGCGATAGATTAATGTATGATTTCTTTCCTAATTTGATAGTATTGTATATTGTAGAGCATGTGAAAATTTATGAATTCCCAAGATCTGGAAAATTATAATTGGTTGATGATTTCTATCATTAGGGTTAGATAAGAAAGACTTACATTAAGCTCAATAAAAGTTGTGCCTTTTGCCTTTTCTTTTTTTTTTTTTTTTTTTTTTTTTACAACAGAAGAAACATTTATGTTTAATTTCATTTTTTGAACTCTTGTTTGAAAGACACCTTGTTCTTGGAAATAACTTAAAAGACACCTTTCAATATTCTTGTGTATCTCAATATTCTATAATATCTAAAGAGCACTTAATTATATAGCATTATTATCTCTTTACGAAACTTTCTATAAAATTAATAGATTTATCGAGCAGTTGATTAATATGCAACTCGTTGCAGCTTTAATACCATTTTACAAACAAAGCTAGATTTCGTTTTACATCATGATTTCAATTTTTTCTGAGCACCTGTACTCCAAAAAAAAATCATAATATTTCCTTGGGCTCAGAAAGAAGAAAATCACAACATTTATTAAAACCACATAACACACCAATTGAGAAAAAAATACAGGTTACGTAAAAACAAAAAGAATATGTAATACGAAACAAATACTATGAAACCTGCAGAAGAATATGTTTATTTAATCTCCAATTAATGGGTCTGGGCACCAACTGGTTTTATGTGTCTGTCTTCAAAAGAATCAACGACCTCCAGAGAGGTGCGATTCACCACCAAAAGCACCAGGGCCAGAAGCTTCACAGACATGGTTGCCACAAGATCAAAGTCTTCTGTAAGCTCTCTGCAATTTGTATCTATTTAAGCTTTATCAACTTAGAACACTATAATTTATGCGATAATTAGTGTTACTTCTTTTTCAGCGACCATTGAATGGAAAAAACAAAAAGGTGGTTTAGTAGTGGTGAGCGTAAGCTAATAGGTGATATCATTCTCAACAGAAGCAACTGGTGGTGCATTAAAATATAAGGATGTGATTTGGGATGATTCTTACCGATGTCAAAATCGTGTAATAACGGTCAAATAGTGTTGACGTACGTAAGTGAATAGGGTTTTTGGATCTTCTTGTGATGTTTAGTTGGACTGCATACAGATCTTTGTGTATGAATTTTAAGGTCTTCTTTAAGTTTTCTGCTATCACTTGAAAAATTTAAACGTTAGGGTTCGGTTTGAATGATGTGAAGAGATGTTTAAGTCAAGCTATTGAAAGATCTGCTGAAAGGTTAGGTGCTCTATATGGCTGAAAATGCCAAGCTCATCAAAGATTTTCATCAAGACTTCAGAGTAGAGCTATTGCTAAGATTTGAAAATGACGAACCTTATAATAACTAGAGAGAGGAGTGAGACTGGTTGTTTTACTTTTACAACATGCTTAACACAGATTAGTAGATAGTCTCAGACACTTGAGAGTTTGGCATGTTTATCATTATGTTCGTGATATAAATTTTTGTTAAACTAGTATTTGTTACATCAGTTTTTCATTGATTTTATTATTTGGATAAATGAAAGTTATATTGATAATATGTTGTTTTTTTTTTTTTTAATTTGTATGGATCTATGTTAACTTTAATTATTTAATATTGTCATCTATATTCATTAATTTTTTTGGAGAAATATATTTATCAGTGTTTATTATTGTATGGTATGTTTTGGAGTCTTTCTTTAAAATATTTATCTATTAAGAATGTAAAAATCTAAGTCCATATCTATTCAATATGTGTCTTTCGTACCAATATTTTTTTTTTTAAATCAAAGTCCATGTTGAATTAAGTTTTCTATTTAAATGATAAATTTTTTTTTAAAAAAAATTGATTTAAATAAATAATTATCAATAAATTTAGAATATTTTATGTAAATCAAAATACTCAAATTCTTATCCTGTCAATTACTACTTTCCAACAAACACATGACTGAGTTACTTAATGCAACACAAAACGTTCTTTTTTCTTGTCTGAAGGTAGGTATTTGTTCTAACAAGAAGACATTTTTTGTGGGATTTGGACTCTTACACTTTCAGGAAAATTCGCCCAAGAATCAATCTGCTAATTTTACCATAGGTATTGGTTACAAAATGTTATACTTTGATGCAATAAATATATAATATTATAAAAGCTTATTAATTAGGTGAATAACAAATCTATTATATACTGTGACATTTTTCTTGTGAAATGATGAAAATATATTCTTAAAAACATGTTTTTTAGTTATGCAATAAATATACAATGTGTTTTTCGTCTAAAGGTAGGTATTTGTTCTGGCAACAAGATATTTTCGGTGGGATTTGAACTCTTACACTGCTAGTAAAATTCGGCCACATGAGAATCAATTTGCTAATTGAAACCACATGTTGTGGTTAAAATGTTATAATCTTTGTTTATATTATATGGATTAGCATTAATTATGTTATTAGATCAATTTTTTGTGATGACTAATTAGGCAATTAATATTATAATTGTAAACTAAGAATGGATTGAGTTCATGTTTATTGTGGGTAATCAGCAATAAGGTAGATTATCTACAAATCCACTGGATAGAGACCCCAACCTACAACCCAAAAATATTAATAATTATCCTATCAGATTGTTAATTAAGAGTTAATTACTAAGAGAGAATTAATGAGCTTCTTCTATTTAAATAATGAAAGATAAAACTATTTCAATATATATCTTAGGGTTTTATTTTATTACTATAATTAATTATTATTATTAAAATAAAACCCTATCAATTATTATAAAAGAAGCCTTAATTTTAATTTTGATGATAACTCTCTTTCTGGTGATTGCCTATTCTAAGAATTCTCTCTTGGGTATTGTGGATTGACATCTCTCTACAAATTTACACTATGTCATCTTCAGTATCAGGTCAAATTTTTATATCTTAATATCTTTCAATTCTGTGTTCATATATTATAGTAAATTATACATGACTTCATGAAAATGTTATAGTTTGATGCAATATAAAAGCTTATTAGGTGAATAACTTATCTATTACACTCTTTTCTTATGGCATGATATTGATAACATGCTCTCAGATATAATTTATTATTAAATATTATCAAATATACTTATTATTAAACATTATCAAATATAATACAATATATTGTTCATTTTAAAATAATTATTATTATAATTAAATTTATTAATTACTTTAATAAAATATTATTTAATATCAAATAATTAATCATATCATAATTAGAGAATATGATATTTCAGACAATATAACCATTCTTTCTTATGTGTGACCTAATCCTACATGACAGTTCATGATTTGAATTTGAGTAATCAAAATAAGAAGTATATCTCTTTAACCGTTGACCGGATCCCTTAAAGTTGATCAATATGATGCTTGTGGGCAAAAAAATGATTAATTCATATATAAGAAATTGAATTTTATTTTTACTAATACTCTTCTACTTGACATGAGAATACAGTTTAACTTTTAATATGATGCTAAGAACATTTAAATAATTTTATTTTTGTAATAGAACATACCATGTTATAAAAGTTGAAACAGAGTTTTTTTTAGTATAATAACTTTAAGCATCAGAAAATGAAATAGTAAAGATATTAAGTATAATTTAATCTAACCTAATAAAACGATTTAAGCAATTCACTCTAAAATCATTAATAGATTTTTTAAAAGTCGTGCCTTTAACCTTGTTTTTTTTTAATTATAAAGAAATATTTATGATTGATTTAATTTTTTAAATTCTTATAATTTTAAACGATATCTTAGTCCTCTTAAAAATAACTTAAAAAATACATTTCAAAATTATTGTGTATATTAATCAATAGTCTATAATGTCTAACAAGTATTTAATTATACATTACTTCAATTTTTTTCCGAGCACCTATATCTAAAAAAATATTTCATAATATTTTCTTGGGCTCAGACAAAAGAAAATCACGTCATCCTAAAACCATATAACACCCCAATTAAAAATAAAAGCTCATAATACATTCAAACAAGAAAAAGTGCAATAAAAAAACAAAAACTATGCAACCCGCAGAAGATTAAGCTTAGGTTTAACTATCTCCAACTAATTTATATTTGTCTTCATAAGAATCAACGACCTCCAGAGAGGAGCGATTCAGCTACGGAACTGTGAGTGTAGCACCCATCCATGGAAGATGATGGAAACAACGTTGCAGAGTCGGGAAACTTTTGATGATCCCCAAATGAAAACCCAGAAGAAGTAGGAGATAAGCTCAGTGAAGACATTACAGGCAACGGCATATCCCAATTCAAGTACTGCACAATTTGACGCATACTTGGCCTACCCGTAGCCTCAGAATTCGAACACACAAGCCCAAGTTTTAACACCAACTCTACCTCCTCTGCTCTGTACTCTGTTCCTAAATTCTCATCCTTCGCCTCAATGATCTCTCCCCTATTCCATAATCCGAAAACCCAATCCACCAAAATGACACTGTCATCTTCACTTCCTTGCTCTATAGGCCTTCTTCCGCAGGCAACCTCAAGTAGAAAAGCACCGAAGGCAAAAACATCGGATCTTGTCGTGGCTCTACCTGTTCTTGTCTGCTCTGGTGCCAGATACCCAAGAGTCCCGACCACATGTGTAGTCTGAGGATCGCTCCCATGGTCGTATAATCTTGCAAGACCGAAATCTCCTAATCTTCCATTTAACTCTGAATCTAGAAGAATATTGCTCGCTTTTATGTCTCTGTGAACCACCACTTGCTCCCATTCTTCGTGTAGATAGCACAATCCCGAAGCTACCCCTTTGATGATATTGAATCTTTGTGTCCAATTCAGTGTCACTCTGGGGTGGTTATAGAGGTATTTATCAAAGCTTCCATTTGGCATGAAGTCGTAGACTAAGAGAAGCTCTCCTTTTCGCCTGCAGTAGCCCAGAAGAGGGACGAGGTTTCGGTGGCGAAGACGACCAATACTAATGATTTCGGCTACGAATTCCCTCGTACCTTGTTGGGATTCATGGGACACTCTTTTCACAGCAACCTCAAGTTTCGAATTTGGCATTGTCCCTTTGTACACCTTGCCAAATCCACCTCTACCCAGAAGCTCTTTCTCTCTGAATCCCTTTGTGGCGAAGTAGAGATCTTTGTATTTGAACCTGTGAGGACCAAAGTCTTGCTCCCACTCTTCCAGAATCTCAGAAAATTTCCTTTTCCTTTTTATGTAATAAGCGACAGAGAAACTCACCAGAACAATTACAGAGAGTGTAAACAGAGGTAACCCAATTAGCAAAATCATAGATTGTTCTTTTCCACCTAGTCGAGGTAGCATTGGGAGTTCGGAGATTATGAGGTTTTGAGCCTCCCCATTGAGCTTGAAGCTCCAACCAAGAACATAGTGAGAAGTTAAGACTGACCCAGTGGAAGATGAGAATCCCACATAAATGGGATTGATTAGAATCCGAGAAAGATCTTGGTACATCGTTAACAATGGAGTTTCGGGCTTGTTAATGTTGATTGGAGCCAGGATGACACTAATTTGCTTCTTGCCTGCATCATAGTCCACCCACAGTTGCATCGGAAGGTCACTGATAAGGCTCAAATTCTGAAACCGATCACCTCTGGAATAATATCCTGCAGGAGTAGAATTAGCTGACTTCAAGTCGTTAATGTCGATTCCGACATGATTATCATTGATATCTCCGAAGTCCATGCTCTGGATGGTGTCGAGTTCTACGGCGAAAACATGGTTTGTGGGCTTGCCATTGCTGGTCTCGTTGAAGAGGCCGAGGTATTGGATGGGAGCACCGTGAAGCGATTTTGTTGGAGAGATTACAAATACCATTCCATGTCCACTTAAAGTTGGGTATTGAGGTCTAATGGCGAAAACGAAAGAGGTTGAGAAAGAAGAAGAGTTTTTGAACTCAAAAGGATAGGGGTAGAACGCATGACCAGTTTCTAGCATGGTTTCATTGGTCAGTTGGAGTATGCCATTGGAGGCGATGGAAGTGAGACCATCCATGGTTAAATTAGCTGATTGGAACCCATCATTAAAGATGAAACTTGTATCTTCAGCACTCACTTCTACCATTGTTGTCACCCCCAAAAGCACCATGGCCAAGAGCTTCACAGACATGGCTGCCACAAAATCAAAGTCCTCTTTAAGCTGTCGGCTATGTGTTATTAACTTGGCAAAGAATATTATCTATACAAAAGGCAGATTTTCTTTCTTTCTTTCAGCGGTCATGGAAGGGCAAGAACTACCGGGTGTTTTGGTATCTTATTGACTCGTGCATGTTGATTGTGAAACCTTGCTCTTGGTATCACACAAAATCAAATTCTACAGTGGACAAATTGGGTAGATTTAAGGGTCTGGGTCAACGTAATTATGTAAATTTAATAGTTTATATTTAAAATTTTTAAAATAAAATAAATAATTTTTAAAAATGAAAATCGGTAAATGACTAAAATCTTAATTTAATAAATTTGTACTGAGAAAACTACGCTGCACTTTTCTCTCCAAGACTGCAAGTTTTGCGAATTTAAATTATATGAAGTATTGAATTTATAAAGTGTCTTTAAAGGAAAAAAAAAAAAATTGTGTGGGAAGAGAAAAAATTACATATACACCCTCACTTCTTATTTTATTATGATTTTTTTATTTTAAAAGCACTTTACACTTAATATTATTTGGTAGCTTTCTCTTTCACTCCAATTAAATCCCTGGTTACTAACCTAACATGCAACAAGATAATGTCCTCCGAGATTATAATCCCACATTTCAAGTGGAAATTTATGTTGTCAATTGGGATATTTATTGCCGTCGTACTCACCACACCAACTTGTAGCAACGGTCACATGGTCCGTTACCTCTTTGATAGTGAGAACCAAGAAGTGTTTTATCCCTATAATTCATTTTCGAGTAAATTATATTAAACATTTTGACTAAACTATATATGATTTTTATTTGTTTAAAAATTACACTGAACTCTATTCTACCTCTCAAGGATACTTTTTTTGTATAATATGTATTTCTTTCAAAAATAAAATTATTTATGTCTTCAATATTATTTCAAAAATAAAATAACAGACTTATTAACAGTTTAACACTAATTTAATTGTCCTAATATTATATTATGAATAAAGTCACATTTTCATATTAAATAGTAAATTAAATTCTTTGACGAGAAATTAAATTAGATAAGAGGGATCAAATTAAATTTTTATAATACATTTGAGCTAAATTTATATATACGATAGAGATGAATTTTATTTAAAAGATGTATATTTGCTGTTGATTTATAATTAATGTAATGAGTCTGCAAGAATATTTGTATTCCTTTAGTTTGAATCTTTGGTTATAGTTAAAATTTATATACTAATTATAATAATTAACAGTTATGTGATGCAAAAACAAAAATACATTTATGTATCATGGGAAAAAAATAAAATGAACATATTGAGCCATGAAATTGAAATTAAATTTGATCTTTACAGCAGGAGTAAAATAGTCTTTGAAAAAATGAAACCATAGCTTTTTTCTTTTTTTCATTTAAACTAATATGTTTTGTTAGATGATCACGGAGACATACAAACTAAATGATTAAGAAGTATTAATATAGATATGAGTATTGGATACATAATGACACACTACAGAAGATATGATAATTTTTTAAATTTTGAGATAAAAGCACATGTATATATGTGTGTGTGTGTGTATATATATATATATATATATTATAGCAAATGGCGAATAAATTTCTTTTCACCTCTATCAAAATGTTGCATGTGATGAAAGATATATATATGATAATGAAGACACTTCAAAAAATTAGGTTATAGAAATATGACCAAAAAAATAGTAAAATGGAAGAAAAAAAATGATAAAACAATATCACAACTAATTAAAAAAGATAAAAATGTTTTAATATCAATTTGATGTCATTTTAACACATATTGAAATGTATCTTGTAAAAAAAAAAATTTGATATACAATTGATACATATAATTGTATTGCATCACGTATAATGTCAAATACATATTTGATACGGCTAACCTTTAATTTTAAAATACCCATGCTTGGCAAGAAGAGGGGAAAAAAACCCATATATAGCCATCAGATTCAACCCATAAAAAATTTATGTGTCTTCACTTTTGTCTCATATTTATTAACTCTATTATTTCATGTCATTACATATATATAACTACTATATAGGTTAAAAGATGTATTAACTTTGGTTAATGTAGATCTCATAATCAATTAAAGTACATTATTTAGGGGTGTTAATTTTGATATTTTAAAAAATGTAACAAACAGTTAACCATTAAATTTTTAACAATTACGTTAATTTTTTTATATAAATTGAAGTCATGTGTAACATTTTAAAATCAAGTGTTATATATTAACTTAGCAAATAATACAACTTATTCAAAAATCAGAGTCCATATACTGTAGCGGCAATTGAAGGGCAAGAACAAGAGGGTGATGCCAGTCACTCTACGCAGAAGCAAGGAAAATTTAATAATTCAAATCCTTTGGTGATAATATAAAGTTATATTTAATTATAATGAATAGTTAAATAAAGATTTAATTATTTAAATTTATATTAAATTAAAATAATTATATTTTTTATTTATAAATGTAAACTTTTAAATTTTTATTCAATTGTCTATTATTTTTTACTTGTTTGATTTATTTTTTTTGAACTCGTATTTTAATAGACACATTGCTCTTAGAAAATAAGTTAAGAGATATCTTTTATAATTATTGCGTATATCAACAATATATCATGACCTCTGGCCAAAAAAAAAAAATTATCATGGCTAAAAGGCACTTAACCATACATCAGTATTATCTCTTCATTGAGCTTTCTATAAATCCAACAGTTTCATCAAAAAGTCAATTAATATGCAATTCGTAGCAGCTTTAACACCATT
The DNA here is from genome assembly GCA_037074485.1 of Delonix regia. Classification (NCBI taxonomy): domain Eukaryota; kingdom Viridiplantae; phylum Streptophyta; class Magnoliopsida; order Fabales; family Fabaceae; genus Delonix; species Delonix regia. Next base: position 6,271,538 of record CM073459.1, read on the forward strand.
TTTACAAACAAAGCTGGATTTCATTTCACTACATGAATTCAATTTTCTCTGAGCACCTGCATCTAAAAAGCAAATTGCATAATATTTCGTAGGGCTCAGAAAGAAGAAAACCACAACATTTTCTAAAATAGGAAGAAGAAAATCACAACATTCTCTAAAACCATATAAGAAAAAAGCACATGACACAATCAAACAAAAAACTATGCTACCTGCAGAAGATTATGCTTAAGTTTAACTATCTACAACTAATTTATATTGTCTTCATAAGAATCAACGACCTCCAGAGAGGTGCGATTCAGCTATCAAACTTTGAGTGTAGCACCCATACATGGAAGATGATGGAAAGAACGTTGCAGAGTCGTGAAACTTTTGATGATCCCCAAATGAAAACACAGAAGTAGGGGATAAGCTCGGTGAAGACAGTACAGGCAACGGCATATCCCAATTCAAGTACTGCACAATTTGACGCATGCTTGGCCTACCCGTAGCCTCAGAATTCGAACACACAAGCCCAAGTTTTAACACCAACTCTACCTCCTCTGCTCTATACTCTGCTCCTAAATTCTCATCCTTCGCCTCAATGATCTCTCCCCTATTCCATAATCCGAAAACCCAATCCACCAAAATGCATTGCCATCTTCACTTCCTTGCTCTATAGGCCTTCTTCCGCAGGCAACCTCAAGTAGAAAAGCACCAAAGGCAAAAACATCGGATCTTGTCGTGGCTCTCCCTGTTCTTATCTGCTCTGGAGCCAGATACCCAAGAGTCCCGACCACATGTGTAGTCTGAGGATCGCTCCCATGGTCGTATAATCTTGCAAGACCGAAATCTCCTAATCTTCCATTTGACTCTGAATCTAGAAGAATATTGCTCGCTTTTATGTCTCTGTGAACCACCACTTGCTCCCATTCTTCGTGTAGATAGCACAATCCCGAAGCTACCCCTTTGATGATATTGAATCTTTGTGTCCAATTCAGTGTCACTCTGGGGTGGTTATAGAGGTATTTATCTAAGCTTCCATTTGGCATGAAGTCATAGACCAAAAGAAGCTCTCCTTTTCGCCTACAGTAGCCCAGAAGAGGAACGAGGTTTCGGTGGCGAAGACGACCAATACTAATGATTTCTGCTACGAATTCCCTCATACCTTGTTGGGATTCATGGGACACTCTTTTCACAGCAACCTCAAGTTTCGAATTTGGCATTGTCCCTTTGTACACCTTGCCAAATCCACCTCTACTCAGAAGCTCTCTCTCTCTGAATCCCTTTGTGGCGAAGTAGAGATCTTTGTATTTGAACCTGTGAGGACCAAAGTCTTGCTCCCACTCTTCCAGAATCTCAGAAAATCTCCTTTTTCTTTTTATGTAGTAAACTTCAGATAGACTCACCAGAACAATAAAACAGAGCGCAAACAGAGGTAACCCAATTGGCAGAAACATTGATTGTTCTTTTTCACTTAGTCGAGGTAGCTTTGGGAGTTCAAAGATTACGAGGTTTTGAGCCTCCCCATTGAGCTTGAAGCTTCAACCAAGAACATAATGTAAAGCAACGAGTGACCCAGTGGAAGATGAGAATCCAACATAAATGGGATTGCTTAGAATCCGAGAAAGATCTTGGGACAACGTTAACAATGGAGTTTCGGGTTTGTTAAGGTCAACTGGAGCTAGTGTGACACTAATTTGCTTCTTGTCTGCATCATAATCCACCCACAGTTGCATTTGATGGCCGCTGATAAGGCTCAAATTCTGAAACCGATCACCTCTGGAATAATATCCTGCAGGAGTAGAATTAGCTGACTTCAAGTCGTTAATGTCGATTCCGACATGATTATCATTGATATCTCCGAAGTCCATGCTCTGGGCGATGTCGAGTTCTACGGCGAAAACATGGTTTGTGGCCTTGCCATTGCTGGTCTTGTTGAAGAGACCGAGGTATTGGGTGGAAGCTGCACCTTGAAGCGATTTTGTTGGGGAGATTACAAAAGCTATTCCATGACCCCTGAAAGTTGGGTATGGAGGTCTAATGGCGAAAACGAAAGTGGTAGAAAAAGAAGAAGAGTTTTTGAACACAAATGGATAGGGGTAGAATGCATGACCAGATTCTCGCTTGGTTTCCATGGTGAGTTGGAGTATGCCATTGGAAGTGACGAAAGACAGACCGTCCGCGGTTAAGTTAGCTGATTGGAACCCATTATTAAAGATGAAACTTGTATCTTCAGTACTCACTACGGCCATTGTTGTGACCACCAAAAGCACCATGGGCAAAAGCTTCACAGACATGGCTGCCACAAAATCAAAGTCCTCTTTAAGCTGTCTGCATGTGTTATTAACTTGGCAAAGAATATTATTTATACAAAAGGCAGATTTTTTTTTTCTTTCAGCGGGCATTGAATGGCAAGAAATAAAGGGTACTTTTGTACATTCATTGCATTGTGAAGATTTCTTCCGATAATCTTATAATTAAATCCCTCATTTCCTAGCCTGGAAAGTAACTATCAACGCCCTAGGAGACAAAAAATTATATTAAAAGGATTAATTAAACTATATATTATATTATTTTTTTAATTTTACAAATTACACTAAACTCTATTCTTCCTCTCAATGAAAATTTTTGTATAATATGTATTTCTTTTTAACATAAAATTATATATGTCTTTACTACTATATCAAGAATAAAATCATAAATATATTTTGAGTTTAACATCAATTCAATTATTATACTATTATATTAAGAATAAACTCACAGTTTGATATTAAATTGACAATTAACTTCTTGGACGAAAAATTAAATTAGATTAGAGGGATCAAATTAAATTTTTATAAATATTGAAGGTGCCGAATATATATTTGAGCTAAATTTATATATATGATGTTGATGTATGAATAAGTTAATGTTAAGTCTGTAAGAATTTTTTTTTTTATTCTTTCAGTTTTGGATGTTTTGCTATAATTTAAATTCCTACTAATTACAATAATTAAACAAATTTGTTAAACAAATAAAAATATCATTAATTTCCATGGAACAAAATGAAATAAACACATTGTGCCATGAAAACAAACTTATATTTATAGCAAGATTAAAATAGTAGTTAAAAAGATAGCATATCAACATTTTTTTCATCTCATTTAAACTATTATGTTTTTTTAAATGATAGTAGCATGCAAACTTAGATCATGAGTAAAGGAACTAAAGACCCATATATAGCCTTCACAATTCATCAATCTTATTATCTTATGTCATTAATTGAAAGATCATTCATATACATAATTACCATAAATAGAATGAGATGCTCTAGCTTTGTGTAATGTACATCTCAAAATTAATATAAATACATATCATTAAATATAAAACGTATTTTGGGGGTATTTTGATATTTTTAACTGTATAACATAGAGTTAACCATTAATTTTTCAACAATTATGTTAGACTTTTTAAATTAAAATTATGCGTAACATATTTTAAACCAGGTGTTATTAACTTAGCCAATAATATTTACTTATACGATAATCAGAGTCTCTTTATTTTTCAGCTGCCACTGGAGGGAAAGAACAAAAGAGTGATGTCTCCTTTAAAAAAAGGAAAAACCAAACAAAGGGTGCTGTCATTTTTAACAGTGCCAGCACGCAAAATTGAGGAAAATTTAGGGAATTGAATCGGATGGTTGTTGCTGATGTCATAGTCAAATGGTCCATGATGTCATTGAATCGAAAAAGGTTTTCCATTCTAATTCTCACACGTTTTGACCGAATACAAAAATATATTTGATTATGTAAATTATTATATAAAAATGTAATAGTTTAACTTTATTGATAAAAAATCCCATCACATGGGATTATATTAATTAATAATTTTTATTTGTAAATTTGAACTATTAATTTTTATCTAATAATTTTTTTTTATTTAAACATAATCTCATAATCTTATGCTCTCACTCAACACAAGGATATATGAATTGAAGGGTTTTGGATTCTTGCTTGATTGCTTTGAGATATTTGTGCATGAATTAAAAAAATCATCTTCTATAGATCTCGAAAACAATCAAACAAATAATAGTTTGGAACATACGGTCTTAATGTTATATTTGGTCCTTTATATCTGGACTTTAATTGTGATTTGGGCCATATAATTTTTGGTGTAATAGAGAAATGAGTTAATAACCCTTTCAAATATTCAAGCATTTTCAACCAAGAAAAATAGGTGTGGTTTTATGGTACTTATAATTAAGTTTCCGTCACATTTAATTGGAAAAATGATTGAAGAAATCCGTGGAAGAATGGATGGAGGAGTATGGATCCCCTCCAGAGGAGATTTTTTTTAGTAGATAATGAGGGCTATTGGATCTAGATCCAATGGCCCTTAATTTTTTTATAAAATATATTTTTTTAAAATAAAAAAATAATTATTTTTATAAATAAATATATATTAGTATTTTAAATTTTTTTTATAAAAAATGATATGTAGTTGAAAAAATAAAAAGATTGAATTGTTTTTAACATCTTACAATTTATTTTATATATTTGATAGTCTATTATTTTTTAACTAGATATCATTATGTATAAAAAAAATCTAAAATGTTAATTAAAAATATTTATTTTTTATTTTTTTTAAATATATTTTATAAACAAATTGAGGGCCCAACAACCCCATTATCTACTAGAGAAAATCCCCTCTAGTATTACTAGAGGGGTCATACTCATGGATGGAGAATGCAACTTTCAATGTATATTCAATTCCTTTTTTCTAAAATAAAAAAAAAATCATGTTTGACATTTTCATTGAATGGGATCTATGGGGGTTAGTCAAGACTTCTTTTTTCCACAAGGATTTTAAGGGAAATAGAGTATTAGCATTTGGATTTGGGAAAATTTTCGTTTTAGGATTAATGAATGCAATTAATTAATAAAAAAGACCTTACAATTTGTAATTACTTTGAAGGATCTAATCTCACTTTATAACCTTTCATTGGACAATATTACCTTATATAACCCTAATATCCTACTTGCCAAAACAATTTGAATGTTTTTTTGTTTTCAATCAAAGCCCTTTTTCTTATTATTTTGCTTGATACTCTCGTTTCTCTCTCACGCATAAAGGTGAATGCTTTGCCCAAGTTCCATGCCTTCCTTAACTACTTTTACTTCATCTCATTCCTCATATGATGTAGACACAAATGTAGTAAACATTTATCATTCTCACCAACATTTATTCATATCGCTATGTAAGCTCGATGGAGATGGATAACAATGACTATTCTCACTAGCAGATCATCTAATCACCAAATCAGGACAATCAGGACAATCGAGGTGAATCATTATTCTTCAATTTTCTTTCTTCAGTTTAATACATTCGATAATAGGGCATATGTGATTTGTAAGTAACATAAACAATGGCAGTAATAAGTCCATAAGTTACTTGTTAGTCCAACCAGTAAAGAATAAAACTTACATGGTAAGAAATGCAAAAGCATATAGTAAGTAGGGCAAAAATAATTTGTAAGTAATGCAAATCATGGCAGTAATAAGTCTATAAGTTACTTGTTAATCTAACTAGTTAAGAATAAAACTTACATGATAAGAAATGCAAAACAAAATTGGCAACTAAGGCGAATATGGTTTGTAAGTAACGCAAACTATGGTAGTAATAAGTCCATAAGTTACTTGTTAATCCAACTAGTTAAGAAAAAAATTTACGTGGTAAGAACTGTAAAAACATACAGTAACTAAGACGAACATGGTTTGTAAGTAACACAAACTAGAAAAGTAATAAGTTCATAAGTTACTTGTTGGTCCAACTAGTTAAGTATAAAACTTATGTGATAAGAAATGAAAAAACATTCAGTAATTAGGGCAAGCACAATTTGCAAGTAATGCAAACCATGAAAGTAATAAGTCCATAAGGTACTTGTTAGTCCAACTTATTTCTCTCTTGTTACACTATCAAATCGTATACCATATATAATGTTGAATTTATAATTATAGCAACTAAAAATATTTCTTGGGTGAGCTCCACATGCAATAGTTGCACGTGTGGCTCACCTCTAGCACCATTAGGCTAGATTTTAAATCCAAAAGATAGAGCAAGAGATAAGAAGACCATGGTATATATACTATAACCCAAATCTTCCGTGAAAGTGGGAGGTGGATCACACATGCCACCTTAGGAAAGTAGGATTAATTTAGCATTCTGAAATAGTAGCATTTATATGGAGTGTAAGGGAGCATACCATGGATTTTGGGGATGATTTTAGTCTTTAAAACTTCCTAAATTCATGGTCTAAAATTTGGTATATAATGACTATGTTTGGACAAAGTTTGACCACTTTTCAATACAATTTAAAACTCATTATGGTGTATTTAAGTGTCAAGTAAACATAAAATTATAATTTATAGATTAATAAATTTATTTTGAAGAGCAAAACTAATAACGATACATAAAAATTATAAGAATCAAAATTATATTATTCAATCACATGTCTTTTATATATATATATATATATATATTCATTTTTTTTTATGAAATTCTATAACTAACTAGAAGACAATTGACATCTTATTCCCTCAAAACTCATGGATCATGAGTTTGATTAATTTATCTCTCAATGATAATTTGTGGACATTGGTCATAGAGAAAAAAGAGAGAAACTTAAGCTAAATAATAATGATTTCAGCTTAGTTTTTCCTAGTACACTGTACATATAAACCTTATAGAAGAACATCATTTTGTCACAAGCATTAGGTAAGCAGTTCTATTATCCCAATTCCTAAATATAGAAGTGTACAATATTTTGAGCGTTGTACACAAAAAGGAAATTTATATTTAGGGATTGAACAAACAAGTGAATCATATTCATAATGACCTACAAAAAGCCACTTATAATTAGAGATTGGCTTTTTTAAAAAATTCCTTAGATTATTTTACTAATGTTAATGTGAAAACAATAGTGATGATGAGAAAAAGGCTATTTTATTATTTTATTTGCATGTGTTGTTATACTAAATTCTTTTAGTGTTGAATGTTAGTATTGTATACATATTGGTATATGCATTGTGGGTGGGAGTTCTTTCATTAGTAGAAATATGATAATCAAAGTACTACAATTTGAATAATATTTGTATATAAATTTAATAGAAAGAAAGCAACATTCTTATGATACATGTAATGGAAGTAAGACAAACATTTATTTTCTGATCATGAACCTGACAATGTCATTATTCGTTTGGTCAAAGTTTATTGCAAATTCATATAGTATTATGTATATGTAATGATTCTATGTTATGTCCATGTAGATGTCTAATAGTGATTATGACTATTAAAACATCATTGCTTAACTTAATTAGAGTGATAGGAGGATGCTAATTAAATAATTTGACATCATAAGATTCTTACACTCCTAAAGAGCAGGATGTTAAGAAGACAACAAACAATATTATGTTGGAGTTTAAGCATGGAAATTAAATGATATGTAGGAGATTTCTATAGTATCACTCAATACTGTTGTTGAGTAACATGGTTGTTAACTTATATATGGGAATATGAGTCTTATCTAACTATTCTAGCCATGAGGATAATCCTTAAAGGAAAAGTATGGAGGTATTGCCACAAGCAAATTAAGAAAGTAACTTGTTATAAGATCTCATCCTACTAACTAAAAGCATATAAAAGTAAACTTAGCCCACAGTAGGAGTATGATTACTTTTAATGATGTTTCTTATCATTAAGGGCTTGAAGATGAGCATATAAGAGTTGTTAGATCCTTTGTACAAGTTTATAAGTGTTCAAATTGTTTGGACATAAATGTGCAAGGCAATAAGGGTGACACCTTCACATGAATAAAGACTATGACTAATATTTTAAAATGGCCAAGATAGAGTTTAAGAAAAGAGGCAAGTGTTATGAAAAGGAACTTGAAATGGTTTAGGTCAAGTATTACACTTGTCAGAGAATGGTCAATTTGCTTGTGATTGCACTACGCAAAATAAAATTCCAAGAAACCATTTAGCTAGAAATTAAAAGGACAATTGTGGAATGTCATTGGTTGTTTTTTAAAGAAGATGACTGTACATAAGAAATGAGTTAAGATGTTACATCTAAATGGACTAGAAAACAAGTTCATGCTACATGATATATTGTATACTAAGTGAATCTGATGGAATTTAACCTTTATCATTTCTCTTTTGAAATCAAAAATTAGTACTGTGAACACCCCACCCAAATTAACAATAATAATAATCACAATAATAATAATAAATAGAATTTAAAAAAATTCAAAAAAATATAAAATAATAAAATAATAATAATAATTAATCAAAACAAAATTGCAAAAGGCAAGCAAAATAAAAGCAATATGAAAAAAAAACCAAACATAAGAACCAAAAATAATAAAAAGAAAATTCAAGATGTATGACAATCATCTTACAAAGAAATAAAATGAACAAAGCCACATACTTGAAATGGAATTGCAAGACATTCTCACTTGCTCACACTCACACTCTCACATGCTCACTTGCTCCCACATGCTCACTTGCCCTCACACACATGGCACACATCACTCTCACATGCTCATTTGCCCTCACACACATGACACACATCACTCTCACACACTTACACTCCCATTCACGAACACATCACTCTCACACACTCACACTCACACTCCCACATGCTCATTTGCTCCCATATGATCATTTGCTCTCGCCACATGACACACATCACTCTCACACACTCACATTCTCACTCACGGACACCTCACTCTCACACACTCTCATCCACGGACACACACACTCACCACATGCATGCACCCATGCACACACATGCACAAGAGGACAAGGGGGACAAAAAAGCAAATGGGAGTGGTTCTGCAACATGGCAGAAGGTGGGGTGGCTGGAGCAGTGAGAAAGGAGTGTGGCGTGGCTGGAGGTGGCAGCAAAAAAAGGGGACCGTGTGCAGCAAAGTGGTGGCTGGAAGTTACAGAAAAAGCAAAGGAAAAAGGGAGCAAATGGCAGAAAAAGAGAGGGGGCGTTGGAGCATAAAGGGAGGCAGCAAACCGAGAGAAAGAGAGGAGAAAACGCTGGAGAGAAAAGAGGTTTCGGCTGAGAAGAAAAAAGAGCTGGAGAAGAGAATAGAGGAAGAAAAAAAGAAAGAGGAACCACGCTGAAAAGGAGAGAGTCACGTGACCAAGAAGAGAAGAGGAGCTGAAGAAGAAAAGAAGAGCAATGAAGACAGCAGCAAACCGTGAGGAATAACGCTGAATGAAGGAAGAAGAATGAAGGCAGCAACGTGAGGGAGAAACCAAGTTGAATGAAGCAAGGAAGCAAGGCAGCCACGTGAGGAAAGAACAGCAGGGAGACGAACCAGAAACGAGGCATCAAACCGAGAGCTAAACTGCAGAAACCGAGAGCTGAACAAAGCTGTCCAATGTGCAGAAAAACCGTGGAAGTAACGTCCAAAATTTTAGAGTGAAAAGGTGCTGAAGTTCAGACCATCCAAGGAGCAGAAAAATGGAGAGTTGGATGCCAAAATGATATGCAGAAACAAGGAAGTCTGAATCCAAAACAAAGTGGCAGCAAAGGAAGGAATAGAAGCTGAACCATGGGGGAGAAAAACTCTGTTTTAAACTCAAAAAACAGAGGTGAACAGAGGAGAGCTTAGGGAGCACAAGGAAGAAGAGGAAGTGTGGAGAAGAAGAGAAGCTCTCAGCCTCCATCTTCCAACCAAGAAGTAGGGACACTTTCTACAGAATTTCCAATGCTGGAACCAACCAGAAAAATCCAACAAAGCTGTCCAGCGAAACTCCAACAAAGCTGCCCGTTTTCTGCACTTCCAGCCAAGACCAGCGACTTTAAGGGGCTGTTGGAGGTTCATCTTCCATTGTTGGGTGAGGAGGAGAAGGTCCTTCTTCATTGGAGCACAAAGGAGGAGCTGAAAAAACAGGTATGGCTGCACGTTCTTCACTGGCCGAGAATTCTACTGCACGTCGTTACTGTTCACCCGATCTCCTTCAATGCAATCTCATGCATGTGCACTGTTCACGCGCTCTAATATGCAATGCTAATGTTCACGTGTTTAAATTTGTTTATTTTTGTTCATTATAATTGTTTAGACATTAGCTTTGATTAATTATGGCTATTGTGTACAAAATTAGCATGTGAGAATTTTGTTGTTCTTGATTGCCGAGATTATGTGAGTTTTTTTTTATCTCCTTAAATCCTTGCAATTAATCAAAATAATTGGAAGACAATGAATATTAATGAGATATTAATGAAAGAATGTTGAAAAATAATTGAATGATAATTAATGAATATTGTCATGACGGATAAAATTATCGTGTGAGAATTTTGTTCTCCTCAATTACCGGGGGTTATGTGAGATGTTAATCTCCTTAAATCCTTGCAATTAGTTGAATAATGGAAAAGTGACAGTTAATATTAATGAAATATTAATTAACAAATGGTGAATAATTAAAGGAATGACAATATATACTAATGAAATATTAATAATTGAATGATGATTAATATCGGCATGGTGGATAAAATTATCGTGTGAGAATTTTGTTCTCCTCGATTACCGGGGATTATGTGAGATATCAATCTCCTTAAATCCTTACAATGAATTGGATAATTAAAAAGTAACAATGATACTAATGAAATATTAATGGGGGAATGGTGGAAAATAAATCAATGATAATTAAATGTTAAATTTGGATTAAATCATAATAGTCATAATCAAAATGCTTGCTTTAATATGCTGTTTGCAAAATTAACGTGTGAGAATATCGTTCTCCTCGATTACCGAGGATTATGTGAGATATTAATCTCCTTAAATCCCTACAATGAATTGGATAATTAAAAAGTAACAATGATATTAATGAAATATTAATGGGTGAATGGTGGAAAATAAATTAACCATAATTAAATGTTAAATTTGGATTAAATCATAATAATAATCATAATCAAAATGCTTGCTTTAGTAAACATTCCCTATCATTTGCGAAATTATCGTGTGAGAATATTGTTCTCCTCAATTGTGCGAGATTACGTGAGGTTCTAATCTCCTTAAATCCCTATAATTAATTCCGAAATGACAATAATATTAATAATAATACAAAAATGAATAAATGGACAATAATTAAATGTTAACTTTGATTAAATATTTATGCAAAATGGATCGTGTGAGAATACTTGTCTCTCCTCGACTTCCCGAGCTCGTGTGAGATTTTAATCTCCATAGAACCCAAAAATTAGCATATATTTGTTCAAAGACAAATAGATAAACCAATAAATAACAGCACTTAAATTAAATTGTCTACCGATAATCAATAATAATAATAATCAATATTTATCAACAATAAATTCAAAAACTCATAAAATAAAAAATATATTCCTTTCATTATAAATTATGCATGAATTCCCAAAATATAAACTCTCAAAACAAAAGTAATAATAATAATAATAAAATCGACAAAAAAATTTTAAAAAGAGAAAATGTGAAGAGCTCAAGAGAATGAGGTTAATCAGATTGTAGTAAATTAAAACACACAAACCAAATTTCTTTCCTGTTTTGTTTACAATGATCTATTTTAATTAAAATCCTCCTATTCTCATCACAAATAAAAAAAACCACCAATCACAAAAATGCATTTTGGTCAAACTACGTTGACTTTGATCCCTCTCATGAGGTACATAGACCCTAGGCTTTCATCCTAGGTCAAGTCTGTCCTTTGTAAATATCCATCAGTTTGCATGCATTTTCGCTTTTTTTGTCTCCTAGGTCTAACGTGCATCCATGTCAACAAAAGGGTAATTGAGATTAATTAAAGGCCATATTTTATTTCAACCAACTAATTTAAGGTAACCGTCCTTATGGGCGGGTGTTGTGGGGTGCCTAACACCTTCCCCACATTCAAATAGACTCCCGAACCCATCTCTGACCTCGCAGACCATTTTGCCTCTTTTTGTTTGTTTTATTTAAATTGGTTTTCCAAAGTTTTCCATTAAAAATTTTGGTGGCGACTCCAAATAAATCGATTTTCAGAATTCCGTTTTTGGGAATCGGTTTTAAACCTATTTTTATTCTATCCTGCCGAAAGGTCGGTTACGACAAGTACTAATTTCCATGGCATCTCTATAAACATTTGAAATTGGATTACATATGCAACTTTAGTTTCCTTTTAGATGGTTTTATTGGACTAGGAACAATTCATGACAATTCTTATAATGTGAATAACCTCGATTGCTTTACCCCATTCTTTGCTTCCAATTTAGTTATGGAAATAAATGTTTAGCATGTTAGTTGAGGCTTTATAGGCCAACAGAGAATGAGTAAACTAGAAATATAAATGATGAATGTATCTAGTTCTAATTTTAAAGTGTATCTGTGAGGACATTGCTTAGTTGGTAAAGCAATTAGAAAACCATTTAGAGAAAAGAGTTATAGCTAAATATCCATTGTTGTGATTCATTCTAATACATATGGTTCAATAAGGATGGGGGCATAAAATGGAACTTAGTCTTTTTATTACGTTTATTGACGATTATTCACAACATGGTCAAATTCATTTGATCTCTCATAAGTCAAAAGTACTGTAGTGCTTTAGACGTTATATGCGTACGGTTAAGAATTAAATAGATAAATAAATTGAGACTTTTTGTTTGACTGTGGATATGAGTATTTGTCAGAACAATTTAAAAAGCTATGTGAAAAGAAGAAATCATGTGACAGTTGATGACTCATGACTCTTCGTAAGTAAGATGGAGTTATTAAGAGAAGGAATTGAACCTCACTCAATATGGTTAAGTTATTGATGGCTTTAGTAAACTTACCAATTTTTCTTGGGATGATGATTTGATGCCTTTATATTTAACTAAGTGCCCTCCTAATTAGTCACTTCCAAACTTTATGATCCATAGACAAATGGTAAGCTAACTCTTTTCATCATAAGACCATTGAGCTAACAACTTATGTCCATGCTACATCCTATAAGCATAGGAATCAAGCCCAAAGAGAAATAAATATATCTTTCATAGATACTCAAAAACAACCAAAGGGCTACATTTTCCTTGATGAAAACAAATGTGGAAGTATAATTAAATTGAAGTTTTAAAGGACCACATTTTTTAAAGAATGAATATCCTAGTAAGGGAGAGACTGACAAAGATAAACCTCTTTATGAGATTTGAAATCGAGATTGTGAGGTATTAGTATTGTATCTGGACCTGTTGGTTTAAGTGGTAGCTTGTTGCAATATAAGAGTGTTGCAAAGACAATCCCACTACATAGAAATAATTGAGTGAGTGTGCACAAACGTTCATTTGCGATTGAAAAGGTAACACCTGATGTTATTCAACAAGAAGATAAAGAGCCAAACATAGTTATTAAGGCTCAAACATACCCTACTAAGAAAAAGTGGATAAGTTCAATGCAAAATAGAAGAATTTGATGAGGACAAACCATGTCTAGGACTTGGTTGATTTTCTATTTAGTTGAAAAGCAATTGAGAACAAGGAATTTCACATAATCAATAGAAAAATAGATGGATCAATAAAATAATATAAGATTCATTAATTAACAGAAGGGAATACACAATAAAAAGGTATAAATTGTGAAGATACCTTTTCACTTGTTGTACATTATAATCCAATGAGATTAATGCTAGCTATAGTTGTAAGCCTAGACTTGTTGTTGTATAGTAAAAAATTGAAAAAAAAAACACTTTTTTAATTGGTGAACTTGATGAAAAAGTCTACATGGAATAACCTTTAGCCTTCATTGAAAAAGGAATAGAGAAAAAGTTTAAAATACTTCAAATGTCCATTTATGGAATTATAGAATCATCAAGACAATGATATTTGAGATTTTATCATTTTAAAATTCACTTAATTTACATATGATCAATGAAGATCATTATTTTTACATCAAGTGATTTGATGAAAATATTGCGATATTATCCTTTTACGTGGGTGATATATTGTGGGCTAGGAATAATCTTAATTTTATAATAGTTGTTGAAGAATGATTATCCTTGATTTTTGAGATAAAGGATATGGGTAAAGCAAACTTTAATTTTGGGGTTAAAATAAAACATAAATACTCAAGGAAATTAATTACTATTTCAAAAGAGAATTATACGTAAAAAAATTCTTGAGCAATTCACTATAAAAGACTTAATCCTATTGATACCCCCTAGCTAAAGTGATTCTAGATAATGGGATGTGTCGACAACAAAATTTGAAGAGATAATTATAAATAAAGTCTCATGCTATTGCATTGTTGGCAATATAATATATGCAATGATATATTAAAGTTAGACATTTAATAGCAATTGATCTTGAGAACCAACACTAGATAGATTTTAGTCAAAAGCATTATGGTATTATTAAGAGAATTTAAAGATACTTATAAGGTGTTGAAGGGTGAAAATTAAGAAAGTGATTTTTGACATGGATTGAAACAAAAATCATCATCAAAATATATGTTGTGAACACTCAATCCCTAAAATTTAAAACAAAAATAAAGATAAAATTTCAAAATTAAAAAGATTAAAAATATCCAAAATAAAGTGACATATAATTTTGAATTAATTGATAAAAATGATGTTTAGTAAAAAAATATAATTAATTGATAAAATAAACAACAAAAAAATAAAAATAGAAAAGATGAAGTGGAAAATAAGCCAAAAGATGCAAATTAAAAAAATGAAAACCATGCAAAAATTGAAATAACAAAGAAGGAAAAGAGCAAGCAAAATAATAAAAAAGGTAAAATAAACGCATCAGAATAGTTGTTGTGTGAGATCGCCAATCTCTCCAAGCGCTAAAAAAATAATTGGTAAAAGTCATGTGAAACTCCTTAGGTTTTGAAAGCTAATACCTAAGTTTTAAAATTTAAAAGTAAAATAATTGTTAAGTCATTTCAATAGTCTATCTTTCAATTTTCTCAAATTAATAGTCGATGTGTGAGATTGTCAATCTCATGAGGCACTAAAAAAGTCAACTGGTAAAAGTCGTGTAGAATCTTTAGCCTCTTTAGGCTTTGTAAGTTATTATATAATTTTTCTTACAACAAATAAATAAAAGAAATTTTAATTTACAAAAATGATTTAATTATTTATTTCTTTGAAATCACATTAGGAGATCGTAAGTCTTTTCAAGCACTTAAGAGTTAATTTTTCATTAAAAAATAGCTTTTTTGCTTTGTTTTTAAAAATCCCAAAGAACTAGTCTTTAATGAATTCATTTATTTTGGAAATTTATAATAAAATTCCAACTTTTAAAATTGAAAAACATGAATTCCAAAAATCCTAAAAAAACCTTTTAACTTAATAATTTCACTCTTATTTGAAATTAAAACAAAAGCTTCAATTTCAAAAAAGAAAATCCAAAAGAAACATAAACTCCAAAAATCTTTAAAAACCATTTACCTCAATAATTTCACTATTTTTTAATTTAAAATTAAAATTTTAACTTCGAAAATCCAAAAAACATAAAATTAAAAAATCTTGGAAAACCTTTTACCTCAATAATTTCACTCTTTTTCTTTTAAAATAAAATTTCTAACTTCAAAAACCCAAAAAATCATTTTCCATCATAATTTTATCTCAATTTCAAAAATTAAAAATTAAAATTCCAAAAATCTAAAAGAAATTAAAAAGAGAGAAAATCAAAGAGCTAGAGAATGAGATCAAATTAATTTTGTAAGTTAAAACACAAACCAAATTTCCATATCGTTTTATTTACAAAAATCTATTTGATTTCAACTGCTTTGTTCTTTTTACAAAAATAAAAATCACTAACAAATTGATATGCCTTTTTAGACGAACTACGTGTACTTTGATGCCTCTCTCAGGATACATAGACCCTATGCTCTTATCTTAGGTTAAGTCTATCCTCTGTAAATATCCATTTTTTTCATTAATTCTATTTTCTTTTTTTTTTCTATTTATTCTGCAAGTGTTTTGATACAGGTAATTAAGATAAAATTACGGTCATATTGCATTAATTTTGTTTAACTAATTTAGGGTAACTGTCCTTATAGATGGATGTTGTGGGGTGTCTAATACTTTGCTCACACTAAAAGAAACTCTCAAACCCATATCTGTTTATGCAGACCACCTTGTCTTTTCTTTTTGTTTTAAATTGGTTTTCCAAAGTTTTCCTTTAAAAATTTTGGTAGTGACTCCTAAATAAATCATTTTTTAAATTATTTTGAAAGCCAATTTATTTCTCTTTTCTTTCTGTGCCATTCGTGTTACGCCTGATCTTCCAACCAAGTTGTCAGATGTAACATACATTCTTACTAAGTGAATGAGTTATATTTTATAGTACCAAGATATAGGCATACATAAAAGGGTTCATTATGGAAGCAAAGCTTACTGTATGTCTACAACAGTGCAGAAGGCTATATGACTAAAGAAGTTTATGAAACACATAGGGGTCATAGTTAGAACAATGAGTTAAATATTGATTAATTATGACAATCACGTAGCATAGCTTACACTCAAGACCTTAAGTATCATAATAAAACCAAGCACATAAACAATGGAATGTGAGGAACGCAATAGCATATAAGAATGTTACTCTAGATTGTATTTTTATGTAGAATAAATTGATTGATCCCTTAAGAAAACTTATACTTAGAGATGTGTATGAAGATGACGTAAAGTCACATGGTATATGTAAAATACAAAGTGTCATGCCTATGTTCAACTTAATTGTTGACTAAAAAGATGTATTATGCCACAATCATCGATTACATAAAAACAATAATGGTAGGTTGTATAGGTTAATGAGGTTGGCTTTCTCACACAAGCAATCGCCTTTGGCACTCATGAGGAGCAAGCAAAGATGAGACGTATGTATTCACCCTGCAAAGCATCAAAAGTGCTAAAATGTTGCATATTAAAGAACACAAAATATAAATATGTTGCCTTGATGTAAAAGAAAAGAAGGTCGTGTTGAGATCCATAAATTATATGGATCGAATTATGGATTCTAACCATTCATAATACCTGTAGCTACACCTAAATTCTCTTCTAGGCATATTAAGGGCAAGTAGAATAAAAGAATTTGAGTTGGGTACTATGTGTGCCTAGACTAAGATTTGTACGATGTTAATAATCAAATCAACATATGCTCTTATGAGATAAAAGTAACACCATAACATGCAATTCATATTGCATGTGCTTAGTGACTGCAATTAGGAAGTAAGTGAACAGATGCCTACTTCACTGTTGTGTGAGTCCCATAAAAGAATAAATCTTTTCATTGATGCCCTTATGACTATCACAATATCACAAGGACATGAGCCTGTTGTCATAACTGACCTTTCGGCGAGAAGAAATAAAAAAGTGTTTAAATTAATTCCCAAAATGAATCTTGAAAATCAATTTATTTGGAGTCACCACCAAAATTTTTAATGGAAAACCAATTTAAAATAGAAAAAGAAAAGGCAAAATGGTCTGCGAAAATAGAGATGGATTCAAGAGTCTGTTTGAGTGTGGAGAAGGTGTTAGACACCCCACAACACCTGTCCATGAGGACGGTTACCTTAAACTAGTTAACTGAAATAGAATATGGCCTTAAATTTATCTCTATTACCCTTTATTGACATGCATGCCCATTAAACAGAAAAGACAAAAACAACAATAATGGAAGCAAACAAATAGATATTTACAAAGGGCGGACTTGACCTAGGATGGAAGCCTAGAGCCTACGTACCCTGGGATAGGGACAAAAGTCCACGTAGTTCGACAAAAAAGGTATGTCAATTGATTGATTATTTGTAAATTTTATGATGAGAACAGGAGGGTTTAAATTAAACAGATTTTCTTAAACAAAAAGGAATTGAGATTTAGTTTGTGTGTTTTAATTTACGACAACCTGATTAATCTAGCTCTATTGATCTCTTCATTTTTTCTTTTTTATTTTTTTTTAAAATTTTGTATTTCAAATCTTTATTTTGAAATTTAAATGAAATGATTATGAGATGAGATTTTTTTAGAATTTTTGGGAATTTATATATTTTTTGAAATTGAAATCTAATTATAATGAAGGAATATTTTGAATTTTAAAATTCATGGATTTTCAAAACTGGAATTTATCATTGAAATTAGGACAAAAATAAAATCATTTTTCAGATTTTTGAATTTATGTACTTTTGGATTTTTGTTTTTCTAATCTTGAAAGTGAGATTATGATTAATATGACTTTTAATTAGTTTTTATTTATGTATATATATATTTATTAGGATTTATTCTGGATTTTAAACTATAATGGAAGAATATTTCTATGGTTTTTGAATTTATGATTTTTTTGTATATATATATATATATTTTTTGAATTAGAATTTATTTGAAACTTAAAGTAAAACTAAAATGAAAAATATTCTTAGGATTTTTAGTTACATAATAGGTGGGACAAACATCCCCATTTTTATTAATTCATCCCGATATTTTAAATATTGATTTTTGAAACCTGAGGAGACTAATGTCTCACACAGTCTCTACTAATTAACCTTTGGGGTGCCTAAGAAGATGAGTGATCTCACACGAGAACCCAAAAACATGGAGTGAAATATTTGGAACTTTTCAGGATTTTGTTTTTATGTATTTTTATGGATCTTGAAATTAGAATTCTTTTAGTCTTATTTTTAATAAGATTAATTTCCCGAAGCTTACGGTGACCCGAGTCCCAAATGACATTTTTTAATTAATTAAATTTTATAAAACACCAACTTAATCATTTTGTAAATAATAGAAATACTTAATTAAGATATTTATTTTTTTGCATTATTATTTTTTTTATTATTATTTTAAAACAAGCATGTACTACTTTCGGGGTTTATGGAGATTAAAATCTCACACGACCCCAAGCATTTGAGGAGAAAAATATTCTTACACGATGATTTTCCTAAAACCTTACTTGTAGAACCAAGATTAGTCTCACATTACCATAAAATATAATAATAATAATAATAATAACACCTAAAAAAAAAATAGCAGAAACGAGAATTAGCTCCTGTACACACACAACACAGTACGCATGCACTCAACTCACCTTGGACGCTTAGCTTTGTGCCTTCCTTTCCTCAGCCAGAAGTTCCCTAGCGGTCCTCATCGCTTCTCCTTGGTCCTCCTTCACTGCTTGGTGGGCATTTGGGTTCACTGTATTGGGGTTCCAAATAGGAAGCTCTGTGAGCTCATCTATGGCGGCTTTGGAATTCTTAATGAGCCAATCGACAGCTTTGCTATGCTGGTCGTAGTCGAGATGGTCTTGCATGTCGTAGAATTGAATGGCTACGTGGGCGGAGAGATGAACTTACTGATCTCTAGGTCCCTTAGCTATACGCACTTTGCTATGACTGTCTTTATGTCCCATGGAGCAAACAATGTAGCCTCCTTAGACCTCCACGATCTCTACCACTCCACCTCTCATGGCCAATCTAAATGGCATTGTTACTGCTTGCTGATTATGATGGGTGCTTTCTCCCATCTTTGTTGCATATTTAACGAAAGTAGAAGACGAAGAAGGTGGAGACAGAGGAAAGAAATAAGAGCATTTCTTTGGAGGGTAAAGAAGGGGATCGTGCTTTGTCTTTAAAGCTGTATAATAGTGCTTTTGTTACAGATATTGAAGATGAAGATAAAAGGCTAGGTCTTTGTGAGATGGGGGATACTCCTATTGATCCTCCTACTTCTTCCTCTACATTATTTATAACATGCTTACCATAGATGACATAGATCTTACCATTTAAAACTACTCATTTTACAGCAGTCTTTGTTTTGTTCACACTGGTCTTCCTCCTACTTCTTCCTGGCTTTCTCACTAGACGGACCATCTAGCCAAAGGTATCTGTGCTAACCATATCCCTGCTTTCTCCACTTGCCACTATGTACAGCACCAAGTCGAGCCAAATAAATCATGCCTTTTCAGATTGTGCTGGTCTCCTAAGGTGGTTATGCTCGCCCTCTTTTTATCATACAGCCGAGCTCTCTACTTGTACCCCCCAAGCCTAGAACGTTGTGCCCTCTTTTTGGCCAAGTAAACAACTCCTTTTCTCTCTTCTTCTACTTCCTTTTTTCAGTCCTCCTCTGCATCTTTCCAGTCACAGGTTCACGCTCCGCCTCCCTTCCTCATTCTTTCCTGTGAAAGCTGCATCAATCTCTGCCCAACAATGCTTATCTTTTTTTCAGCTTTTTCCTGCAGCTTGAGAGTACAACCCCTTTTCCCATTTTATGCTAGTTACTTTATGATTATTTTTTTTATTTCTATTACCATAATTATTATTATTAATTAATTTTTATTTTTGATTTTTTAATTTTCTATTTTTTTTGTTATATATTTTTTATTATTTTGCTTTGATTTATTATAATTATTCTAATTAGCTAATTTTAATTTTTTGGGTTTTGAGTTTATTTATTTGTCTCCTATCATTTATGTTTAATTTCAAATTGTCTCCAATTGAGAGTGTCAGTTGAAGCTTTGTCAATTAAATAATTAAGTAATTAGAATGGGGTGTTCACATCTGTGTTTGTGACTTTAGTATACATCCTAAGGTTATGATAATTCGACCTAAAGTAGTATTTCTAGGAAAGTAGTTGATTCATATTTAAATGGTATGTGGGCGAAAGGGAGATTACCATAAATATACACAACTATGTTATTGTCTAAGGCATGCCTATTATGAAGTTATTTTGATGACATCATAAGTACGGTATTTTGCATATGTGAAGGCAATTTAAGTAGGATTATACATTAAATTTGCCATAATTAAAGTGTACATGGGTAAATTTAGGGTATTTAGGGCACATTATTATATGTGTAATAAATATATAATGGTTGTAGTCTCTTATGCTGATCCTATAATAGGATTTCTAGTATAAGAGCTTCCAAGGCTATCACAGCAAAAAACTTAGTTCTAGAGGAGCGGAGAATTTTGTACAATTCAACCATGCATGAGTAAGAGATGTTGGAATATTAGGCCACCCATGATGGGTTAACCCATAATCTAATAACCCAAACCCATCAAAATAATTAATTAGTTAATTAATTAATTTGAATTTGAAATGTATTGTCAATTATTAAAAAGAAATAGCAGACTTTAAATAGGCAATATGGAAAGTTTTTTAAGAATACGTTTTTAAGAGAGAATACATTAAAAGAAAAATGATTCTCTCCCAAAAACACACAAAGTAAGATTACTTCTCTTTAGTGTTTTCTACTGTGAAAAGAAATCAGAGTTTGTCTCATGGTTCCAACTCAAACCACGTGGGACAATAGATTTGATAAGATTCATATTTCACCGTGAAAATATGCACCTAATAAACTTTTCTTCAATTTAAATCTTTAAATAAAATTAAAAAACTATAATACTATTTTTAAAATAAAAAATGCACGCACACACACAACAAATTCAATGACTGATATTCAGTTATCAGTTAGCTCCATTTAACTCAATTTCAAGCAACTTCTTTTGATGACAAGTCGAAGTATACACTCGTGCCAAAGTTAATTTTTCAAAGCAATATCAACATTTATTTTTGGATTCAATCCCAGGAGATTTTTTTTTTTAGGTTTACGTAAACATACAATATAAAACTAAATTTAAATATAATTACTTACATCATTGTTATCGCATAATATTTGTATAAATAATTTGAAAAAAACTTCAACATGTGAAGTTTACTAATAAAAATCATATATAATTGTACAAAAATCATACGGCTATGATGTTATGATTATATAACTTCATACTAAAGATATAAAAACTGTTTAAAAAAATTCTTCCAATGAAATAATCACTCCATGTGGCTTTGCTTTTTCATTGGAGGATGAAGATAGACGAAGATCTGGGTCTTGACTGGGAGGTTGGGTTTTAAACTAATGATGAAGAAAATCAAGCAGAAAGGGTTTTGGAACATTTGGATTTTGAGACCAAATTAAAAATTTCTCGACTTAGTTTGTCATACAACACCGATGTCATTACTCCCTCATGGCCAAAAAGCTATTGGTAATTTATTCCTTCATTATTTATTTATGTATACATTAATTTCTTTTCCCGCACTTATATTATGTTAAAAGGAGATAGACAAAAAAAATTGTAAGACTTATTTCAATAGTGGCTTTAGTTAAAGATATGTGACCTTCTCTGATGCAATTTGAGAAGATCGAGATTGAAAGTATTCATCTACAAGAGTTTCCTTCTGTTTTCTTAATTTTTTATCTTGAAAGAAATGTAATATTACGATTACATGACATAAAATCCTAGAGATGAGAAGTAATAATTTATGTGTGATTTGGCTATAAGTACTAGATATAGAGACTTCTTAGGCCAATATATGAATGCTCATGTCCATAGGCACTAAAGAATTTTACGTTTTAACCAAAGTAACATTAGCTGCAAGGTTATATAAGAGCAGGTTTTAGAGTGCTGTATTGTCATGGATTTGCATTTATGCAATTATGATACTTCAGAATGAATGCATTCAAATCAATGAAATTGAAACTTCTTAATAAGATGTTACTGTAAATTCATCATGGGCGCAAAGGATTTTAACATTTAATTCACAAAAACATTAGTAAAATACTATTTTGATATCTTATTTATTAATTCATTTTCATTTTAGTCCTTTACTAATATGAAAGTTAGCATATTTAGTCTCTCAATTTTAATTAAATTTGGACTAAATATGCTAACATTTGGATTAGTGAAAGACCAAATTGAGAAAGAACATCTTATATGTGAGATATCAAATTGAAAATGAAAATCAGTGAGGGACTAAATTGATAATGAGTTGAAAGGTGAGGGATTAAAATGTAGTGATTTACTCTAAGTGCTATTTAGATAAAAAGTATCATTTGAAGAGAATGCCTAATCATAAGGTGTTTGGTCTTTTGGGCATATGTATCATGCATGGGAAAAGGACTATGTTGAATATGTACATGCAATCTATGGACATGTTAACTAGTGTAACACCACCTTCAGTTAGTTTACTAAGAAAAATGAATTCATCAGGCCAATCAGGAAGTTTTATTACTACAGCATTCAAGAGACAACAAAATCATGAATCTGATTTAAGCACAGTCCTTTTTCCACAAATAAGCTCATTTAGACAAGATAAGGCTACTTCCACCAACCTTAGGCCATTTCGCCAATCTAACGTCTCTAAGTTTTCTAGTTGTGAATTGCCACCACCTCTGAGAACTTGAATAGCTTTTTATGTTCTTTGAAGGAACCAATATATTATGTGGGATAGGACTTCTTACAACACCATATGCAATTAAAGAAGGTGGATGGTTGAGCCTTATAATACTCTTCCTGTTTGCCATCATATGCTACTACATTAAGATTCTGTTAAAGAAATGTTTAGAAAGCTCTCCAGAACTCCATGCATACCCAGATATTGGCCAGGTTGCTTTTGAAACAACCGGTCACCTAAGGATCGTAGTTAGTACAATATTTGTTAGAGACTATAATAGAATTAATCATGGACTTACATTCAGAACAGAGTTTAGGTACAAATTTTAAATGTGTTATCTGGTTTTTTAATATAAATAGGATAGACAAATATCTTTTAAAACTCAACAGTCAACACTACATGCTTTGTTATTTTAAAAATTATTTTAAAAACTTTGTTCACATATCTTGTATTTAGAAAGTCTAACAATAAACACGTATGAACTTTAAATATTTGGTTCTTTCACTTAATAGTTTAAGATTTTGAGTTGAAATAATCATATTCATGGCCTTGTGCTATGTCCATACTGTAATCCTAAAGGGCTTTTGTGCAAGGGAACATGTCAAATACATCATGGTATATATGTCTTGATTACTAGCTTAAGGGTTAACATTGCTCCAACATGTGTTAGTGTCAGTGTATAACACGTTGTTTGGAAGGTAATTTGATAGCTATCTTTTCTGTCCAAGTGCAAGTAATTTTGTACATGGAACTATATTTAAGTGCAAGAATTCAATCCCTGATATTATAAGCCATCTACATTATTTTGCACTATTGATTCTCATATGTACTTGAAGGTGAATAGCTCTTGTTTTGTACGCTACTTGTGTTGAGTATATAATACTAATGAGTGATAACCTCTCGTTACTTTTTCCTAACACCACACGAGATTTGCTGGGATTTATTTAGAACTAATCAAATTCTCGCCATCACATTTGTTCTGTGTTCTGTCGACCGTTTGCCTATGAAACCTTAACCTTCTTTCGTTTCTTTCAGGTTTCTTAACCTCGTACCTTTGCTTTACTAGTTCTTTCTTATGAGTTTAACAGCTCACAAATGACTTGGAGGAATAGCAGTATCACTATTGGTCACTTTTTGCTTGTTATGGGTTGGGGTGATAGACAAAGTTGGATTTCATCCAAGTGGAAAAGATATAAACCTTTCCAACATATGTCTCGATTGGCCTATATAGTTTTGGCTTTTCTAGCCACTCAGTTTTTCCAAACATCTATTCTTCCATAAGGGAATAGTCAAAATTTTCGATAGTTTTAGTAGTCAGGTAAAGCATAAAATTGGTACTAGAATAGGTGGATTCTTCCATGTATTGAGTTATTTCAAAGCATGGATACCCACCTTGCTATATGGACCAATGGACATTAGACACGTCAACGCCATGAGAAAAGTATAGCTAACACAGTGACAAGTTCTTAAACTTTAAGAAGGTCCAACACAGTTAGAAACTTTATGTTGCAACTTGATCTTAGTACCGTGATATTTCTTGAGATTAAATAAACTTCATGTTGCAATTTGACCTTAATCATTAAAAGCCTAAGTCATTTTAAGCTTTTGCGGAATTGATAAGTTAAATATAATTTATTTTTTATTTATTATTATATCATAATTAATAATATCTATTCATACTAAAAATTGAATTCGAAACCATTTGAATGAGTGTGAAAAGCTTTATTACTGAGCTACTCTTACTATGCTCAACTAAACACAACTTATTAATTATACTTGATAATAAGTAAACAAAGATATAAGCATAAACAGTCAATTTCTTATAGTCGACTTCTCATGTACAATCTCCACCTTCATGTTTATTTAATTTTTCATAAGCTTTGTGAGAGTTAGCATACTTGATAGTTGACTTTTCATATAGAGTTTTCAACTTTAGATTTATCAGTTTACTTCTCATACTTCGTAATAGATTGTTCACAACCTATTTAAGCTATTTGTGCCATTTGAGTTAACTTGCAAATTTAAACAATCTACGGCTCGAGCATTTGGGCACATAAGTAAATATTCACCTTTATTTATAATTTTAATGGGTCTCGTTTTAAATTTAAAAAGTTCTTATCCAGTTAGCATTGTTTGTCATGTGGTATTGAAGTGGCAATTCTTCATTGATCCACATGGCAAATGCACCCATGCCTTAAAGCAACTCAACGCATGTGAGAATTTTCTACAAAAAATATTGTTGTTTGAGGTTGTTCGTTGCTGACATGTATGCTTTCTGCAGCTTTGCCTTTTTGTCTTTTTCTGTACGTAGGAGTAGCAACACCGGGCTATTTAGCGTTTGGTAACTCAGTTAAATCACAGTTTACCTTAAACACGCCCAAACAACTGTTAATTTTGAAGTTGTAGAAAAATTTGCATTGAAATTTTCAAAGAGAGAAGGACACAGTTAATTTTGAACTCATATTCAAAAAAATCTCTTGATTAAGTAGTGAGCTTCACTTGTTGTGTCTTTTTTGAAATCTAGTCTAAATTTTTCGAGAACTTCAAAGGATCTCAATCCAGATATCCACATGAATATTGATTGCTCAAGTTTGTGTGGCGTTTACTTGAAAATAATGAAGATGGAGGACCTGGACTATTCATATCAGTCAGACACGATCTTGAGAATGGAGCTAATACTGTTAGAAGCACTAGGGTGGCGACTTAACACTGTGACGGCTTATTCAATCGTAGAGACAGTAGCCTGCAATATTCAATCCTTGAGACCTCATCTTTATGAGAAGCTTATTTCACGAGTCACTGAACTGCTTCTTCAAGCTACTTTAGGTATGTTGCAAAATTATGATATATACACTGTTTGCTATCCAGTGGACTAATTTAGATATATCCAATCTATGAGAGTATGAGCCATTCATGAATAAACACAATTGAGAGGTAGATTTTAATTAAAGTGTGACATACTTATATGTTTATTTGAAATTAATTTAATTAAATATAAGTTGGATCTATTTAGTAATATTGATAAAGTTGTTATTTACAATGCGATCTATATGTAGATTGATCATGGTAGTAGATATAGAAATGTTGTCTGTGTTGTAAAATTCTACATAAAGAGGGTATCCCTCCATCTATATATTTCTCCAAATTCTTGCAAAACAAGGTTTATTACCCAAATGGCTGTGATCTAAACGATACTACTTGCAGTTATGACTTAATTGGTTAAATTAATAGCCCTTAATAGCTAAAGCCAAAAAAGAAATAACAAACCAAACTGGGCCTCTGGGGTCTTTCAATTGGAAGTTACATTAAGCGCCTAGACTTAAACAGAACTATGTGTACTTAATATGTATTTGATACTTATAGCAGATGTGGCACGACATTTCAAAATTATATTTGGACACTCTATCATGTTGTGTTAGGGTTGATATCATGTATTGTCTTGTATCTGTAACAATATTATTAGATTATGGGTAGCAAGGGATGGTGCTATATTTTGTTCTATATATTCTACAAGTCGCAGATCAGAAAATGTTGGAATTTAGGCAAAGCATTGTTGGCATATCAGCATTATGGTGCAGTATAAACCAGCTATATCCACCGATGTCAGATTTCATTGCTTATATAATGAGACTCTTCAATCAAAGTCAGAAGGTTACAATATATTATATTATACTTCAGATTGTGCTATTTAGTTGAATGTAAAATATATAATTTACTGTTTTTAATATAAGGTTGTTTTTTCTTGTTGCAGGATGATCTCATTGAGTGTCATAAGATCATGGAAATTGCAACAACTTTAGTGGGTTGTGGACATTACAATTACCACCCTTCTAGCCCAACCACCGTACTGTTGAAGGAATGAGTAGTACTATACATGAAGGTTCCATTGTTTAAGCCTCGTGGCCCAGGCCTTAGTCTAAGATATATATTCGGATTGAGAAGAAAAGAAGAACAACGTTTGATTTAAATCTAATAAAAAAAGGTCAAAATCAAACCTTTTTTCTTTTGAACTTTTGCACCCTCTTTAATTTAAATATTTCCTATACAAAGCATTATGTTGTGTTTCTTTAATTTGTAGTTCATGTTTGTTATCATCCTTCATCTCAAAGAGAAATAGGTGCTATATATGTTGCATTATCAGCATTGGCAAGCAGAAAGCGATTATGAATATGTCAATGTGAAGAAAATCTTGAATATTGAAAAGAAGATTAACATATGTTATAAGGCCTGATTATGTGTGTGTGTGTGCTGTGAGAAGTGTTAAATATGTCATATATACAATTGGCCCAACTTGTTTTCTCTTGAAGGCTAACAGTTCTACTGAGCTTTTTAAGGCCACAAATTCAACAGCCCTTCACTGAAATAGAGATGCTAATGGTGCAGTTAAAAACCATGTTAATTGGAGTATTGCTTTTCTCTTGCTTGTTTTCTTGATCTTTCCATGGAAGATAAATCAAAGGATATCACTGGCGACACAAGCATATGCAGTTATAGTTCTATTGCCAGCGTTTGTACTGTGTTATTTAACCCAAAAAAAAAAAAAAAGTCTGAAGGCCTTACTAATGGAGAGAGTAAAATGATAAGAAATAAGAGTTGAACCCTTGGTATTAAATTTACACTTATCTTGAAATTTTACTCTAAATTGGAGGGTACATAACAATTAGAGGTATGAAAAGAAATAAACATTATATGAAATTTACTTTTACACTGAATTGGAGGATACATAATAACTAGAGGGGTAAAATTTTAGGTGTAATTTTTCCAAATATTTTACTAAAACGGAAAGAAGTTTGGACTTGGAATTCGAAACTAAATAACTAGAATAAACAATTATCATAAAGATTATAAATATGGACTAGATTTATATGTAATTGCTTTTATTTTGTTATATTGTTTTTTTATTAAAATATAACAAATATTTGGTTAATAAATAATAGTGCCTAATTTAATTAAAGAAATAATTTTTTGCATTCATGATATCATTGGATAATAAAATATTTATTATATTTTAAGTGAAAAATATCATATGTAAATTTTTGTCCTATAAATATATCTTAGCAAGTAATTAGAGAGGGCTTCAAACTTTGCACACATTCAAAAATTAAAATCAGAGACCAAAATAATTAGCAAGAAAAAATGACCTACGAATAATATGTCCTAACTTCCAAGACAAAAATCTTTTAAAATAAATGAAATTTATTCTTA
This sequence comes from Delonix regia, assembly GCA_037074485.1. Classification (NCBI taxonomy): domain Eukaryota; kingdom Viridiplantae; phylum Streptophyta; class Magnoliopsida; order Fabales; family Fabaceae; genus Delonix; species Delonix regia. Next base: position 6,299,929 of record CM073459.1, read on the forward strand.
AAAAATATAAAATAACTTTTAAATTTAAAATCCTTTAAATTTATGAACCTGAAGTGCAATTATGCGAAAAAAAAAAAAAAAGACTCAAACAAGCATACCATCTCATTACCCCTTGGTGGGCCACGAGAATTGGACGGCCAGATATCTAAAGTACACTGTACACACAAGGAAGCAATCTCGAGCCTCAACCACAAAAATAAAGTGAATCAAGAAAAAAAAAAAAAGGAAAGGAAACAGTGGTGGATAAGCCAGAGGCGATGCAGAAGCGGAAGTTGAAGTGTTGGTTCTGAAGAAAAAAAACCAAAAATAAAATGCAGAAGCCATGGCTGCTTCATCGACAGTACTATCATCGTCTCTTCTCCCACCAACAACTTCACCAAATATTACTAATTCTCAGCGCCGACAACTCTTCTTCCTCCCGATTCCTTATCAGAATCGTAAAGTTCACAAGAAGAACCATCGAATTTCCTTCAGAGTCCAAGCGGTGAAGGCCCCACCTGGTGTATGTTCTTCATCTTCCTGCTTCTTACTGTCATTTTAGCTGTTTCTGTCTTCTTAGGTTTAATTAGGTTATTCCTAATAACTCACCTCAGATTGCCCAGTGGAAATTTGCATTCTAAAACATTATTAAATAACAAAGAACTTGGGTATCTTCAGGTGGAATTCCCAAAAGTGGAGCCTCAATTTAGGGCTCCATTTCTGGGATTCACAAAGACAGCAGAGATATGGAACTCTAGGGCATGCATGATTGGAATAATTGGAGTCTTCATTGTAGAATTGGTGAGTATTGTAATTCTTTCGTAGATATGATAGGGATTTTACGAACATTTAAGCATGATTGATTTCTGAGCTGGGTTGTTGTGTGATTGTGGTATTAATTTTCAGATACTAAACAAAGGAATACTTCAGGTGATTGGAGTTGATGTTGGGAAAGGTCTTGATCTTCCTCTCTGAGGGCTATCTTTGCTTTCCATAACCTAATTTTCCATATACTCACTCAGGAGTTCTCAAGAATATAAAAAGAAAGTGAGTTCTCAAGAAGGCCAATGTAATTCCATTTGTGAGATTGTGAGGCAGTAAACGGTTTCAATTAAACTAATGCACATCCATAATTGAAATCTTTCACTACAATGCTGAACTAAAGCAAAGGTGAAATATGATCTTTCCAATATCGATTTTATTTTTCTATCGACTTGAAAAGAGAAAGAAGTAAAATATTAATAGAGAAAAAAAATGTATGGAGTTATATTTCTTCCCACTCTCTCATCTCTTCTTCTCTCATTTTCTTTTTCAATTAATTAAAAAAAGTTTAAAATGATCCAAATTGATTGCATCATATTATATACTGTACTGTGATTGTTATTATGTTATTATAAAGCAAAATGATGGTAGCACCAAACTGCGACTTTCGTCAATGCAACGATTGAGATTTGAGACTACTAATAAGAAGAGCATTAAACAGTCTCTTATTTTTATATTATATAATAATTTAGTTTTCATAAATTAATTATAATAAATTAATTTTTTAAATATTTTATTTTATATAAAATTAATCTCTTATTAATTTAAATAAAAAAATTAATTTTATATAAAATTAAATTTGTAAGAGATTGATTTTGTATAAATTTAAATTTGTGATTAATTAATTTATTACAATTAATTTATAAAAATTAAATTATTACAAAGTACAAAAGTAACGTATTTAATTTTCTACTTTTCTCCCCTACCAACCATGAAAGTCCATAATAGCTACAATATATAAGACTCTAAACCAACTTAAAAAGTAATCCTAGTACTAGTAATAGGAAAACTTCGCCTCTTAACTTAAGTATCTTGCTTTGAATTATTTAATTAAACAATACTGTAGTAAAGAATCCTCTGATATGAAGCAATGCATATATGCTCTTTTCCATGAAAGGGGAAGTTAAAAAGTTGGAAGCAAGATATAATTGGCCAAAAAAAGAAAAATTGGAAGCAAGTGGATAAATAAAGGCAAAATCTTAGTGAGAGTGACACTGGGAAATCACAGTGTAGTTGGTTTTAAAAGGCAGTGTTTTTCAACTTAAAAAGCCACCACCTATAGCTTGCATCTCCACTCGGACTTCAGTCCAGATTGCAACAATGGCAAGAGCTTCATCTCTTCTCCTTCCTTTTCTCTTCTATCTCATTGCTCTTTGCTCCTTCACAGGTGATTCTCCATCTCCTCCTTCTTCCTTCTTCATTCTTTTTTATTAAATTACTCTCTTAGTCACTATATGTTTATTCCATTTTTTAATTTAATGTTTATAGTTTTCAATTAAACTTATAGAATAAAACATCATTCTGGTCTTTTATATATTGGTCCAGTCTCAATTTAGTCTATCACTAATTTTTAATTTCAATTTGATTTTTTATATTTGAGTAGAGTCTCAATTTAGTTTCTCACTAATTTTTATATTCAATTTAATTTTTTACCTATGAGTTCAGTTTCAATTTAATTTCTTATTAATATAAATATTAACATATTTAGTCTTAACTACATTAAGATTATGGAACTAAATATATTCATTTCTATATTAATGATGGATTAAATTAAGATTAAACATATATGTTAAGATCGAAAATTAGTAAAACACTCAATTGAAATTGAATTCATAAATGAAGAATTATATTAAAATTAAAAATTAATTAGAGACTAAATTAAAACTAAATTTATAGATGAGAAACTAGGACAATGGTTTACTCTAAATATACAATTAAAAAATTTTAAATTTACTTACTGTATTAAACATTTGTCTTTGTGCTCTGAAATTAACAAATGATATGATATTTTTTACTTCGAGTAATTCAAAATGAGTAAAAGCAAAAGATAAAGTAAAATATACTTGAATGTGACATGTGATGTTACATAGATCCATGTAGTATCAACTTATAATTAGATTTATGTAATTAAAAATTTTTTTAATTTAATTCTTCAATTTAAATATATCGCAGTGCTATCAAATTTGGTTGATACTCTATCCGTGTGCTATATTGACAATCTCAATACACATAAATTGTATTGGCAAAAGTGAAAAAGGTATTTTTTTGTTTTTGTTTTATTGCCAAGGAAAAAATTGATGTTTAAATGGAAAACATTATGTATTGCCAAACAGATAAATTGATCAGACAATATATTGTTGAGTATGGATCCTTGGCGATTATTAAATTCTTTAGTGTAGATGAGATTGCTTTTTTTTTTTTTTCAATAATTGCATGACACACTTAAATGTGGAAAAAAGCCAGTAATTTGTGTTACCACATATATTATGCATGGTTAACCATATTAAATGAATATCAATTAACAAGGATCAAAACAAACATTTCTTAAACTATTGGAAGATCAATTATATGCTTTATATCAATGTTTTATCTAAAATGTTTCACTTGAGATTGATTTCTTGCAGATGGGGCACAGCTCATTCTGGTGAATAACTGTACAGAGAGTGTGTGGCCTGGAATACTGGGAAGCGCAGGCAAACCGACACCAAGGAACGGAGGGTTCCATCTCGACAGTGGAGAAGAAGTAGTCCTGGACGTCCCGGAGAAATGGTCCGGTCGAATTTGGGGACGACAATACTGCGTCTTCAACGACGAAGGGAAGGGGTCCTGCGTCACCGGCGATTGCGCCGGAAAACTCCATTGCAGAGGGAAATCAGGTAATCCACCGGCAACAATAATCGAAATGACGCTCGGATCGTCGTCTTCTCCGCTGCATTTCTACGATGTGAGTCTGGTGGATGGATTCAATTTGCCTGTTTCGATGAGACCAATTGGGGCTGGAATCTGGTGTGGCGTGGCTTCGTGCGACGTGGATCTGAACTTTTTTTGTCCGTCGGCGTTGGAAGTGAAGAGACAAGGGAAGGTCGTGGGGTGTAAGAGTGCTTGCTTGGCTTCTCGATCGGCCAAGTATTGTTGCACTGGGAAATTTGCTGATCGCAAGGCTTGCAAGCCTACCCTGTTTGCTCATCTCTTCAAGGCTGCATGCCCCAAGGCTTATAGTTATGCTTATGATGACTCTGGTAGCCTTAACAGATGCAGGGCTTCCAGGTATGTCATCACCTTCTGCCCTTCAAATTAAAATGGATGCCAAATATCACTTGAAGTTGAAGCTGCTACTAGATCTGCATACATTATCCACAGATGAAGTTATTTTGTTTTCAGTGATATACTCAGTTTTCAATTTAGTAGTACATAGTTTAAATGTTTGTAATATAGTTCATATAGTTTATAAAAGTTTTAATTTGGTTTCAGTTCTTGAACTTATGTGAGTGTGCTATTAAAGTTGACTGATGTGAACAATCTTGATGCTCTAAATATGTTTTGGTGGAACAGAATCCACTCGTGTATGCCATGTGGTGCCATGAAGGTAGAGAGGTTGGAGGGAATTGACAAATCATAGACACTTCGAATAGATAACATATGATTCATCACGTAGAAGAATTAATAGCAAATGAATAGATTCTTGATGGCAGAGCCGAAATTAATAAAATTTATAATTACAGAAATGAATTACAAACTTTTAAACTACAAAGATCAAATTGAAACTCGAGTAAATCTCTAAGCACTACGAGAATAATTTAATTTTATCAATGTAGTTGGTGTGAATGCGCTTGCCTTCTGGTTATTTCAATGTTGTTTTCATCTGTAAGTATAGTGGGTGTGGTTGTTTTCTTACTAAGAAAACATGGAGTTTCTTTTTCATTAGAACATGGCTTAGAAACGTATGGAGGACAAGTAAAAAGAAATTAATTAAAAAAAACAATTCGGTTTTTTCCTCTGTTCTGCAGAATGTTGATGATTTGTCTATTAGCCAATGGTTAGTGGTTTACTTTACACATTGTATTTAAGATTTTTCTCGTTTCAAATACTATAGAGGAAAGAGAATTGCAAAGCATAATTGCTACAGAAAACATAAATGTGCAAACTTAGCTTTTCGTATACACAAAGACATTAAATCCCTAGCTACCAGATTGAAGCTTTTAATAAAATTTAGAAGAAAGAATAAATTCCACATGTAAAGCTTGTTTTAGTTTCAGCTTTGACATAATGAATTTGATTATGAAAAACACTATTTTCAATGCATTCTTACTTTAAAGATTAAATTTTAAGTATTTTGACTGACTAGCCAGTAGAAAAGCTACACCTTACAGATTTTCTTGTGAAAACAGTATTAAAAAACAAAATTTTGTTAGCTTCTTGATTTTCATTTAAAATTCAGACAAAAACTTGAGACAAATTGCAATTCAGTCATAAGAGTCAGTGGATAATCTATTATATTGTTGTAGTGCATTGTGGAGATGGAAACACATGATAACATACAAATCGAATCAATTATGAGGAGGCTGAAAATAGAATATAATGCTATGTATGATTTCAAAACGGATCAGCTCTATTAGGGTAATTTGTAATTTATTGGAGAATTTTCAATAATTTAATGTGGGCCATCGGATAAAAACTTGATGGATTAAATTCAAAGATAAAAAAACTATTTAAGATCACATGTGTTGATTAATGATTATACGGTCTTCAATAAAAAATTTTTATTGTTAAATTTTTATCTAATAATTTATATTTTAAAAGAGATTTTTCTATAGCAGTGCTTCAGGAAAAAGCCTGTATGGCTTGATAAATGAGTGGTTTTGGTTTGCATGATTAGAAGAAATGTATAGGTCAAAGTCAAACTATTGAAAGACCTACTGGAAGGTTAGGTGCTAACAACGTGTATTCGCTCCTATAAAGCAATTTTACAGGAACGGATCCTGTAATCCATCCTATCCGTTCGCGTCATCTGACAACCGAAATTCAACCACGCAGATATTTCTCCAAAACGCACCGTTTTGATTTAGTGAAACGGTGCGTTTTGAAACAAAAATTGTTGTTTGTTCTAGATGTTTCAAAGACGTCCTAGAATGTTTAAAATGCTGTAAAAAAGCGAAGCAAGCCAACAGAGACCAGGGATCCAAGAAAGCTGTGGAGGTATGAAGCAACCCACGAAAGCGAAAAGGCCAACAACATCAAAGCAATTCTGAATATCAGAATGAAAGTGGAAGCATTAGGGTAAGTTTAACATGGCAAAAGGCCATTCCAAAGAACGGCAAAGGCAAAGGATAGTGAAATCACCATACCCTGCATGTTGTTGGACTTGGCAAGTTGGTTATCAGAAAGAACAAGAGCCATCCCCATAGGGATAACAATACCTATAATATGATTCCCTAAGCCCTGCTTATCAATTTTCTCCATCACATATGCCCACCTCCCTGCTTGCGCTGAGTGTAAATTCTGTGAGTTGGTAGGGGATGAAGGAGAGTTCTTTTTTGATGATAAAGAGACCATAGCAAGGGATATATTGTTGATGCCAGAGTGGCGGAGCTGGAAAAGTGGAGATGATGATGGAACATCTTCCTCTCCATAAGAGGTTGACGAAGCCAATGGGAAGTTCGATTCCACTACGAGTAATGAAGGAATATGAGGGTCTAAGGAAATGGAGTTGGTGACAGTGGCAAACTCCTCGTTATTGGCTTCTACGAATTCTGATTTGGGACGTACGTTGTGGGGCATGTCCATATCAGGAACAACTCGAAGGGTTGACTCTGATGACTGACCCATATCAGAGCCACCGTGATTCTAGAGATTGAAGTTCAGGATCATCACCAAGGAGAAGAAGAAGAAGAAGCATCTAGAATATATATATTTTGCTCCAAAACGCACCGTTCCACTAACTGCAAACGGTGCGTTTTGGGGAAAGATTTGCATGACTGCGTTTCAGCTGTCAGATGATGCGAACAGATAGGATGGATTACAGGATCCACTCCTGTAAAACCGCTTTACTGGAGCGGATCCGCGTCATAGGTGCTACGGCTGACAATGTCAAGTTCTTTAAAACCTTTAATCAAAACTCTAAAGCTATTACTAAAAAAAATTGATAAAGATGAACGTACACAAAGAAAGAGATTTTTTGATAAATTAAGAGATTTGTAGATAAATTCAGACACTTGCGAGTTTAGCATGTTTGTCTTTATGTTGGTGGGACATTTTATGAATTTGTATTTGTTATCTCAACTTTTGGAACTTATAATTTTCGAAAGACACGTTGCTCTTTAAAAATAATTTTTTAATAATTCGTAATATCTAAAAATTTTTTAGTTGTCTAGCATTATTCTTTATAAATTAAAAGCTTAAGAAATTTATCCATTTTATCAAACACTTAATTAATATTTAATTTCATTCGTAGTTGCTTTAATACCATTTTTACAAACAAAGCTTTAGATTTCGTTTCACTAATGACTACTTTTTTTTTTCTTTTTTATCAGTAATGACTACATTTTTTCTTCTGAGCAACTGTGTTAAAAAATCATTATATTTCCTGAGGTTTTAAAAGAAGAGAACCTTAACATTTCCTAAAAGCATATAGTACATTCAACAAAAGAAGAAAAAAGAGGATGTAATACAGAAACAAAAACAATGCAACCTGCCCAAGATTGCGTAGCTTGAGTAATCTCTACCTGTGAGATAAGCGTTTTCATAGGAGTCAACGACCACCAGAGAGGAGCGATTCAGCTACCGAACCGTGCGAAAAGCATCCATTCATAGATAACGGAAAGGACATTGCAGAGTTAAGAAACTTTTGATGATCCCCGAATGAAAACCCAGAAGAAGTACCAGATAAGCTTAGTGAAGACAATTCAGGCAAAGGCATATCCCCATTCAAGTACTGCACAACTTGACGCATGCTTGGCCTACCCTTAGCCTCTGAACTCTACCTCCTCTGCTCTATACTCTTCCTAAATTCTGATCCTTCGCCTCAATGATCTCTTCCCTATTCCATAATCCGAAAAGCCAATCCACCAAAATGACACTGCCATCTTCACTTCCTTGCTCTAGAGGCCTTCTTCCGCATGCAACCTCAAGTAGAAAAGCACCAAAGGCAAAAACATCGGATCTTGTCGTGGCTCTCCCTGTTCTTGTCTGCTCTGGAGCCAGATACCCAAGAGTCCCGACCACATGTGTAATTTGAGGATCGCTCCCATGGTCGTATAATCTTGCAAGACCGAAATCTCCTAATCTTCCATTTAACTCTGAATCTAGAAGAATATTGCTCGTTTTTATGTCTCTGTGAACCACCACTTGCTCCCATTCTTTGTGTAGATAGCACAATCCCGAAGCTACCCCTTTGATGATATTGAATCTTTGTGTCCAATTCAGTGTCACTCTGTGGTGGTTATAGAGGTATTTATCAAAGCTTCCATTTGGCATGAAGTCGTAGACTAAGAGAAGCTCTCCCTTTCGCCTGCAGTAGCCCAGAAGAGGGACAAGGTTTCGGTGGCGAAGACGACCAATACTAATGATTTCTGCTACGAATTCCCTCATACCTTGTTGGGATTCATGGGACACTCTTTTCACAGCAACCTCAAGTTTCGAATTTGGCATTGTCCCTTCGTACACCTTGCCAAATCCACCTCTACCCAGAAGCTCTCTCTCTCTGAATCCCTTTGTGGCGAAGGAGAGATCTTTGTATTTGAACCTGTGAGGACCATAGTCTTGCTCCCGCTCTTCCAGAATCTCAGAAAATCTCCTTTTCCTTTTTATGTAGTAAACTACAGATAGAATCACCAGAACAATAAAAAAGAGCGCAAACAGAGGTAACCCAATTGGCAGAAACATTGATTGTTTTTTTCCACCTAGTCGTGGTAGCTTCGGGAGTTCAGAGATTACGAGGCTTTCAGCCTCCCCATTGAGCTTGAAGCTCCAACCAATAACATAATGGAAAGAAAAGACTGTCCCACTGGAAGATGAGAATCCGACATAAATGGGATTGCTTAGAATCCGAGAAAGATCTTGGGACAACGACACCAATGGAGTTTCGGGTTTGTGAACGTTGACTGGAGCTAGGGTGACACTAATTTACTTCTTGCCTGCATCATAGTCCACCCACAGTTGCATCGGAAGGCCACTGATAAGGCTCAAATTCTGAAACCGATCACCTCTGGAATAATATCCTGCGGGAGTAGAATTAGCTGACTTCAAGTCGTTAATGTCGATTCCGACATGATTATCATTAGTATCTCCGAATTCCATGCTCTGGATGGTGTCGAGTTCTACGGCGAAAACATGGTTTGTGGGCTTGCCATTGCTGGCGTCGTTGAAGAGGCCGAGGTATTCGGTGGAAGCGGCACCTTGAAGCGATTTTGTTGGGGAGATTACAAAAGCCATTCCATGACCACTCAAAGTTGAGGTCTAATGGCGAAAACGAAAGTGGCAGAGAAAGAAGAAGAGTTTTTGAACACAAATGGATAGGGGTAGAATGCATGACCAGATTGTAGCATGGTTTCATTGATGAGTTGGAGTATGCCATTGGAGGTGACGGAAGACAGACCATCCGTGGTTAAGTTAGCTGATTGGAACCCATTATTAAAGATGAAACTTAGATCTTCAGTACTCACTACGGCCATTGTTGTCACCACCAAAAGCACCATGGGCAAAATCTTCACAAACGTCATATCTGGCACAAAATCAAAGTCTTCTTCAAGCTCTCTACTTTATGTATCTTTAGGTTTTATCAACTTTAGAACACTAATATTTATACAGAAAATCAGAGTTACTTCTTTCTTCAACAACTTCAGTGATATCCCGTGAGGATGTGATTCGAAAAATTTAGATTTGATAAATTTAAAATTTCAAATGTATATAAATTTGATAGAATCTGGGTCATTCCATAAAAATTTAATAGTGCAGAATTTAAGAAATTATTAAGAGTTACTTTATATGTATTGAATTTTGAACCTTTGATAAAATTTTAATGATACAAATCTTCTTAGATATAATAAATTTAAATTATCAAAAAATCCGGATCGTGATTTGGGGTGATTATTCCTGAGGTTAAAATTGTGTAAAAAGAGTCAAATTGTGCTTGCCGTCTTGGTACGTAAGTAAATAGGCATTCTTATCTTCTTTTGATATTTAGTTGGACTGCATGGAGATGTTTGTGTACAATAACAAAAATGGTTTAATTTTTATGGATTTTAAAACAATCACACAATATGAGAGATTGCTGCTCTGAAGTTTCAATACTATATATCATCTTTGTTTCTTCTATAAATATGTTAATATTAACTAGCTGAGATAATTGTGATTTGAGCCATATAAGTTTTAAAATGACCTTGGAGTCGTCTGAGACTTTTAAAATTTTAGTTAAAATTGGTGAAAAAATTAATTTGGGAAGGGAAATTATATTCTTAAATTGTTGTTCTAGTGAGAGTTCCCTTCAACAAATGTCAAACTGATAGGATATATGTGAATTAGGGCCTCACATTTCAAATACAAAATTATAATTTCTCTCCCCACGTGGATGGAATTAAAATGAATGGAAATGATTATATTATTTTTTTAATACTAATAAAGGGTCCCAATTAAAAATAGGACCAAATTTATAATTTTTCAAATTTAGAAGAGCTTAAATATATTTAAATATATGCTAAAATGAATTTTATTAATAAAATTTACATTGACGTATATATGATTATTATAATGTCTTTTATTCAATAGATAAGTTTACCCAAGGGAGTTTTCAGATTTTTATTCAAATCCACATTTTCCTTAACATTTTTCAGATAATAAATAAGTTATTTAAGTTTCTCACACTATTAATATTATTTTGTTTATGTAATTATTTTGTTAAATTAATCAGATATAACCATCTCTCACTTAATGTATATATGAAAACACACTAATGAAATAATAACTCTTCTAAATATTCCAGCATTTTTCATTGAAAGAAATTAAGTATATCTTATAGGTATTTGTGATCATATTGTTAGATTAAAACATGACATGTTAACCTTTTTATTTATAATTAATAATGCAAAATTAAATATTTTACTTTTATTTATTGGAAAAATGCAGAAGAAATGCGTGGAAGAATGGATGTGGAAGATGGTGCTTTCAATAGATATTCTATTCTTTTTGAAAGGTTGTTTTATTAACTTTTACTATACAATGGTCAAAGTGAACGAAATCATCTTTAACATACTTTATATATTTATATATATAATCGATTTTAATTTTTTTAATTGTTACTCATTTTTTTATCCTTACATATACTTGATCTCAACACTATTATAAATAATATCGATCTCAACATTGCTATAAATGATATTTGGATCCTAAATTCCGGCTAATACCACCATTGTGACCACCAAAAGCACCGTTAACTATATGCGGCATAAACATGGGTGGCACAAAGTCAAGGCCCCCTTCAAGTTTTCTGCTATATTTATCTTTTGATATTACAAAATTCAAAGTTCATATGAGAGCTGATCCCGTTCGCTGGCCATTTGATCATGTAATGGTTTAAATTTAAAGACTTAAAAAATTTCTTAAAATAATTTATTTTAATGAATGTTAATTTTTTTTATAAAAAATTATCATAAAACATATTATTATTATAAATAATTTCTTGTACACAATAGTACCATATATTCATATTGAAAAGAGAAAAATGATTCGGCAGTTTTTAATCAACAGCTTACAATTTATTCTATCCTCTGAAGTAAAATGTATTACGTAGTGATCTAAGTATTAATATATCTATAATTTTAAAATGTTAATATTGTTAAAATTGATTACTTTTGAAAATATTTGGAGTGGTAGGGTCCGCTATCATCGGTGTATTAAGAGGGTCAGTAGCTCTACGCACATGGGACAAGAAATTTAAGGGATTCAATTGTCAAAGTCGTGTGACTTCGATCAAATGGTCTTTGACTTCATTGAAAGTGAATAGGGTTTTGGATATTGCAGTGATTTAGAGTTTGATTGCTTGGTTTTCGGTTAAAAAAAGAGTTTGATTGCTTGGACATCTTTGTTTATAATAACGAAGTTATTTTTCAAAGATCTCAAAACAATCTAGGATTAGAGTGTTTGTTGCTATAAGGTTTTTATATGATGAATCATATTTGGTCCTTTATTAATATGTTCAAATTAACAAGCTTAGATAAGTGTTATTAGGCTATTTGGAGACCATTTCAATTTGAGTTAAATTTGGAGAAAAAAATAAAATTTTTGAAGAAAAATCTCATTACTAAATTATAATGTGGCACTTTTATAAGAAACGCAATTTGGATAACTGTGAGTTTGCGCTTCATAACGAGTCAACTACAACAGTAATAATTTTTTTTTTTTTTCATATCACATGGAAGGAAGAATGGCAGGATTGTTGAAATAATTTTAAATATTTTATGGATTAGCATTAACTATTTTATTAGATTAGTACCTTATTAATTCTAATTAGGCAATTGATGTTATAATTTATAAATTGAGAATAGACTGAGTTTTATTTTAATATGTGTGGATAATCGGTGATGGGTTCGATTATCCACAAGCCTGCTGGGCAGAAACCCAACCCACAGCCCAAGAGTATTAGTAATCATCCCGTCAGATTACTAATCTAAGATTGTTATCCAGAGAGAGATTTTATGAGCTTAATTTTGATTGATTAATTAAATTTAAAATTGTTTTAAAGATTTTGGTGGATTTTACTTTAATAATATTAATTAATTATATTATTAAAATAAAATTCTATAAATGACACACTGAAACCCTAGTTTTAAAACACACAAAAAAATTTGTCACTCTCTCTGTGCCGTCAAGACACGCTGAGAAACACTCTTGGCCATTGTGGGTTGAACTCATTGGACTCAACCAATATTCAGATCAACGATGTCGTCTTAATCAGGTCAGACTGTTAATTTATTCTCCCAATTTATGATCATGTTTAATTACATGTTCAAGTTTCGCTTTCAAATGGTATCAGAGTCTATGGTTTTATGATCAAATTTTTTTTTTAGTCTCATCAGACAAATTTTATCTTACTGATGCACGTATTATTATTATTGATTACCGAATGACAATAATAATAGCGATCAATGGCTTGCGTTCAAATTTTTTTTTTTTTGGTAATCATCAAAATCCACCACATCTTCATCATAAACCATTTTTCAGCGTGAATAACAACTCAACTGAATAAATTTTTGTTGTTCATTCACGTTGCTACTACCATTCGAAGCTATCAAAACAAAGCCAGAATGGATTTTATATTAACTTTGCTTCACTTCTCGTCGCCGGCAACGAACGAAAGAGCTAATGTCAGAATCCAAGTTTTTTTTTCGGGTGGTTTTTTCTGCTGAACTGGGATAGATTCATCCAATATAAATAGTGGGATATTGTAGATCATTGAATGGCGATCAAAAAGGGATAAATTTCACAGTCTAAAACTTTGAAAACTGACAAGTTATAGGTGGGTACCCGTCGGGTCTTTGGCGGGTCGATTGAGGTTGAAGAAGGAGCATGTGGGCGAAGCCCAGGCGCACCTTTAGTGCGTGCAGGTGTGTGCAATCTCATCTTAGGTCAGAAAAAATTGAAATTTTGGGAGTTGCCTCTACTCGCCCTGATCTAAATTATGGTGATTTTTTTTAGAATTTTTGGAGCCCTATAAATAGGCGTTTTGAAATTTTGAAAAAAAAATTAAAGGCCTTTAAATAATATTTAAATAAGGTATTTTGATCCGAGAAAATTTGTGCTTAGACTAGATATAACATGGGACAATATGTTAAGCTCACTCTCCCTGATTATGCGTAAATAAATTATAATCAATTTCTTTGTATTAATTATTATGTTTTATTCCTAATTTAAGCGCGTGCCTTAAAGGGGAATAAATCATTGGAGACATTTGTCGTAGCTTTGGATTACATACACCTAATGATTGCGTGTTCACCTATTATGGGCCTAATCATGGTGATATGTCTGTTTGTAAATAAATTTACATAACATTTGTCACTCAATTTCCTATAATTTTGGATAATTTAGTTACCTTCATCAGGGAAGAATCTGAAAATTATGATGAGTCCACAAGAGAGTATATATATACATGTTATATTGATGATGGACATGCCCTATCGGTGTGACATTGTTAATATAATTTTGTGGAATAAATACATGTGCGAATCGTTAGTAGCAATTTTGATCCTATGCCTTCATTATTTCTTGTGGATGCATTTTGTTATTTCTCTTTATGGCCAAATCAATAGTGCATATGAGTTTTCTTTCTTGATCTGTTATAATCCAAGACTTTAAGTGGGATTATAAAGCATATCTTGATGATACAGTTGAATAAGCTGAATTTTGTAAAGAAAATCTTGTTTTATGATTTTGTTTTTGGGACATAATTAATATTTCTTGATTTTGTTTCATCAACTTCTATGTTCCAGCAACTGTCTGTGGTGAAAACTCTAAATGGGACAAATTATGACGACTGGCATGAGTCCCTTAATATGTACCTGATCATCTCCAAAGAAGATTTAGCCATGAGAGATCTAAAACCAGCAGATCTCACTGCTGGGTCTAGTGCTGTTGACAGAGCTTATCACAAGCAGTGGTATGAATCCAATAGGATATGTTTGATGGTCATAAAATACACTATCGAGAAGACAATCAGACAGAGCATTTCTGAGAAGGACACCGCTGTAGAATACCTTAAAACTGTGAGTGAAAAGTTCAAAAAGTTCGATAAGACTCAGAAAGCGTATTATCTTTCGCTACTGGATAACACTCATTATGATGGAGTGTTTGGTTTACGCGAGCACATAATGAAGCTTGTGAATTACTTCAACAAGTTGAAATCTCTAAATGTGGACTTGGGTGAGAGTTATCTTGTCTACAAAGTCCTGCAGTCTCTTCCAATAGAATATGGGGTTCTCAGAACCATATACAACTCACAAGAAGCTGAATGGATCGTCGATCATATGATGACCATCGTGACTCAAGAGGAGAAGTCATTAAAGAAATCAAATTCACATGGTCATTCAGTAACCTACATCTCTCATGCTTCGTCAAACAAGGCTGGAAATGATAAACTTAAAGGAAAGAAACCTGAGGGCAAGCCTAATGGTAAAAGGTTCTTTGAGATCAAGAAGAACAATAAGAAGAATAAGGGTCAGAAGAAGAAATTTAAGGGTGATTGTAATTACTATAAGAAGCCTGGCCATAAGATCTCAGATTGCCTTAAATTAAAGTACAAGCGTGAGAACGAAGGTATCTTTCCTGAAACTGCCCCCTTAGCTCTAGTTTGTCTTGAATCCAATAATTTTGAAACCTCTATGGACACTTGGTGGTTGGATTCTAGAGCGATTGTTCATGTGACTAATTCCTTGCAGGGGCTCAAAGACAAGAGAAGCCTAAATGAGAGAGAAATGACCATTCTGGGAGTGGAAGGAAGTTCAGCTGCAGTGGATTGCATAGGAACTGTAGTTCTAAACTTGTACTCTGGACATACTTTACCTTTAAATAATGTTGTCTATGTACCTTCTTCAAGGAGGAATCTGGTTTTAAGTTCTGTGTTAGAGAAAGATGGATATTCCTTTTGGCAAGAAAATGGCAGAATTTATGTTTATTTTAATTCAATTATTGTTAAAACTGCTAGATTAATAAGTGGTTTATATTGCTTAAATGCGAATGTTTGTTCAGATTCCACTCCTATGGCATCAATTAATGCTGTCATAGGACATAAACACCGAAGAAATGATGAGAACTCTTCCATGTTATGGCATCGGTGTTTGGGCTATATCTCAAAAGGGAGACTAGAAAGAATGGTTAGATAAGGCATATTGCGTGACCTAGACTTTCCTGATTTTGGATCCTGTATTAACTGTATTAAGGGAAAACTTCCCACTAGAGTTAGGAAGAAAGGGGCTAATAGATCTGAGGCTATTTTGGAATTGATCCACATAGACATTAGTGGATCAATTACTCCATCTGCTATGGGCAATTACAAATATTTCATAACCTTCATAGACGACTATTCCAGATTCGGCTGGGTTAATCTGTTGCATGAAAAATCTAACTCGCTAGAAGTCTTTAAAGCATTTAAGGCTACCATTGAATTAAAGTCTGAAAATGTAATTAAGAAAGTAAGATCTGACAGAGGTGGAGAATATTATGGAAGATATACTGAAACCGGGAGAAACCTTGGACCATTTGCTTTATTCTTATAAGAGCAAGGAATTGAAGCTTAGTATACTATGCCTGACACTCCACAACAAAATGGAGTTGCTGAGAGGCATAATCACACCTTGATGGACATGGTCAGAAGCATGATCAGTCACTCTTCGTTACCAGAATTTTTGTGGGGTGATGCCTTTAAGACAACAACCTATGTCCTGAATTAAGTTCCAAGTAAATTTGTTGAAAATACACCATATGATCTTTTCACCGGTAAGAAACCTAGTCTAAGGCACTTTCATGTATGGGGTTATAGAGCAGAAGTGAGACCCTATAATCTGCAGCTCAAGAAACTTGATTCTAGGACTGTTAGCGGATTTTTCATTGGATATTGTTCAGGATCCAGGGGATGCAGATTTTATTGTCCCAGTCACACTACCAGGGTCATTGAATTTGACAAGGCCTTCTACTTTGAGGATGACTTAGATAGTGGGAGTGGTATCCCTAGAGTAATTAACCTGCATTGTGTGGATAACATCTTACCCATACCATCGTTGTCATCTCCACCCGTAGATCATGACATTGGAGATGACACACTTGTTGAGAATTCAATAAATCCTATTGTAGAAGCTCCTATAACTGATATAGGAGAACCAACTCTTATTTTGAGATGATCACAAAGGATTTGCAGACCTGCAATCTCATATGACTACATAGTGTACTTGCAAGAATTTGAGTCAGACGTTATTGATGGCACAGATCCAGTTTCTTATGACGAGGCTATGACAAGATCTCATTCATAAGAGTGGTTAGAGGCTATGAATGATGAGATGTCCTTTAAGTCTCGTAATCATGTATAGGAATTAATTGAGTTACCAGATGGTAGTAAACCCGTTGGTTGCAAATGGGTCTTTAAAACCAAGAGAGGGGCCAATGGTAAAGTTGAAAGATTCAAAACCAGACTTGTAGCTAAAGGCTATCATCAGAAGGAAGGGATCGATTATACGGCAACATTCTCACCCGTATCTACTAAAGATGCCTTCAGAGTTGTAATGACTCTGGTTGCACAGTTGAACCTTGAATTTCACCCGATGGATGTCAAAACTGCATTCTTAAATGGTGATTTATTTGAGGATGTTTACATGATGCAACTTGATGAAAAGGTCTATTTATGGACTTAAACAGGCCTCAAGATAGTGGTATTTGAAATTTGATCAGATAATCACCTCACTTGATTTTACAGAGAACATTGTTGATCAATGTATCTATTAGAAATTTGATAAAGACAACTTTATGATACTCATTCTGTATGTTGACGACATACTCCTGGCCAGTAACTCAGTAACTATGTTGAATGAGGTCAAACACATTTTGTCATGCCACTTTGACATGAAAGATCTTGGTGAGCCTCTTTCGTCTTGGGAATTCAGATTCACCGTGATAGATCTTGTGGCACTCTTACTTTATCTCAGACAACCTATATAGAACGAGTACTGAAGAAATTTAACATGCATACTTGCGCTCCCTGTGCAGCACCTGTACAGAAAGGTGAAAAGTTGTCTAGATCATCTTGTCCCAATGATGATAATTTGAAAATTGAGATGAATAAGATTCCGTATGCATCTGTTATTGGCAGCCTTATGTATGCTCAGGTTTGCACACGACCTGACATTGCTTTCACTGTTAGTGTGCTTGGTAGATACCTGAGTAACCCTGGTCCTGATCATTGGAGGGCTGCAAAGAAAGTCATGAGGTACTTACAAGGTACAAAGCATCACATGCTTACTTTTAGAAAATCTGAGCCACTTGAAATTATGGATTATTCAGATTCTGATTATGCATCTTGTGTGGATGACCGCAAATCCACTTTTGGATACATCTTTATGATGTCTGGAAGAGCTGTATCGTGGAAGAGCTGTAAGCAATCAGTAACAGCTACCTCGACTATGGAGGCAGAGTATATTGCTTGTTATAAGGCTACCCGCCAGGCTATATGGTTGAGGAAACTGATCTCTGGCATGCATCTAGTTGATTCTATATCACGACCTCTAACCATATACTACGATAGTTCGTCTGCTGTCAGCTTTTCTCATAATCATAGGAACTTTAGTCACACTAAACACTTCAATGTTAAGCTCCTATTCGTAGAGAAAAGATTGCTGAATCTCAAACTCGTTTGGTTCACATTCTTGGTGAACACATGTTGGTTGATCCGTTGACCAAAGGCTTGCCCGTAGGAGTCTTTAAGAATCATATGACTCATATGGGCGTTGTTAAAAATTTTGATGTAGCCTTGGTTTAGAGGGAGTTTGAATTAAATTCTTAAGGGATTTTGAATTATTATTTGACAATTTTGAATATTATTTTGTGTTCCATTCAATTCAGTTGATGAAACTTATTTATGGAAATGTCAATATCACTTGTTTCCCTATCAGTTTCAGTGATCTTTGTGTATGGTTTCTCCACTGAATCTTGTATGGTTTATAAATATACACACATCCGTGTGTTTATGTGAACATTATTATGCCTGATTAACTATTCATCTATTAATATAATAATTTAATTAATGCTATTCAAGTGGGAGATTGTTGCAAAAATATTTTCTGGATTAGCATTAACTATTTTATTAGATTAGTTCCTTGTTAATTCTAATTAGGCAATTAATGTTATAATTTATAAACTGAGAATGGACTGAGTTTTATTTTAATATGTATGGATAATCAGTGATGGGTTCAATTATCCACAAGCCCACTGGGCAAAAACCCAACCCACAGCCTAAGAGTATTAGTAATCATCCCATCAGATTACTAATATAAGATTGTTATCCAGAGAGAGATTATATAGGCTTAATTTTGATTGATTAATTAAATTTTAAATTGTTTTAAAGATTTTGGAAGATTTTACTTTAATAATATTGATTAATTATATTATTAAAATAAAATCTTATAAATGACACACTGAAACCCTAGTTTTAAAACATATAAAAAAAATTTGTCACTCTCTCTCTGCCGTCAAGACACTCTGAGAAACACTCTTGGGCATTGTGGGTTGAACTCGTTGGACTCAACCAATATTCAAATCAACGATGTCGTCTTAATCAGGTCAGACTGTTAATTTATTCTCCTAATTTATGATCATATTTAATTACATGTTCAAGTTCCACTTTCAAGGATTTAATTACATGATTGATAATTTTTAAATATTACGAAAAATATTGAATTAGAATTATTATAATATTAGAAGAGCAAAAATATTTAAATTGAATAAAAATATACGTTAAAGATGAATTTCATTAAAAAAGAATTTTTCCTTATGCATTGATCCATTTGTATTTAATATAGTGTACTTGTTTTCCATAGATAAATTTGCCCAAGAAAATTTCGAATTTTATTCAAATCAACCTATGCTGCTTAATTTATTTAGAATATAGATAATTTTTAATTTTTTTAATCTTATTCTATTTGTGTATTATATTTTCTTAAATTTACAATATAAGCATCAATAAATGTATTTATGGTAACACATTAATGAATTATTAATTCTTTTAAGCATTCAAGCATTTTCCACAATATAAATTAGTGCAGTTTTTTTATTTTAATCAGATTTCTATATAATAACATAACAACTTAATTTCACAGCTTAACTACACATGATTAAATTTGTAAAATCATATATGTAATGAAAAACTTAATAACAAATTTCTAACAAACTTGTATCCAAAAAATTTAAGGCCCTTGAGTTTCAATCACATCAAATGGAAAAATATAAAGGTTAGGTTTTGGTTTGAACGATGTGAACATAAGTATATAGGTCAAACTACTGAAAAATCTTCTAGGAAACTAGGTGCTGTGGCTTAAAATGTCAAGTTCATAATAGATTTTATCAAGACCTCAGAGTAGAGCTATTGCTAATATTTGATCTTTTATTATTATTATTTTTCGTGATACATTTTGTTAGACTGGTATTTGTTTCAACAGTTTTTTTTTTATTTTTTTTATTTGGATGATACTTGTTTATGATAAACGAGTATCATAATGATAGTTTATTGTTTAATTTTTAAAAAATATTTGTACGGGTTTATTTTAATGTTTAATTATTTAATATTGTCATATATATTCATTATTTTTTCGGTGAAATATATTTATCAATGTTTATTATTATAACGTATGTTTTGGAGTCTTTCTTAACAATTTTTTCTATTAAGCATGTTGAAATCAAATCCATGTAATACTCACGAATTGAATGTCATTCGTGACAAATTTTTAAATAAAGTCCCCGTTGAAATAAGTTTTTAATTTAAATGATTATTTTTGAAAAAACTTTATTTAACAAATAATTTTCAATAGATTTAGAAATTTTTATATGGGTCAATATGTTCAAATTTTAATTTATCAATTACTACTTTCCAACAGACAAGTTTGACTGGCTCATCTAATACTAAACAATTTTTTTTTTTTGGTTTCATGACCCTGAGGCATCCTTATACTTTTTAAGTGTGAGACTAATTCTCGTTTGGAAGTGGATATTTGTTCTGACCATAAGATACTTTTTAGTGGGATTCGAATTTGTTTACGTGAGAATCAATTTGCGAATCCACATGCTGTGGTTACAAAATGTTGTACTTTGATGCAATAAATATATAATATTATACTAGTTTATCAGGTGAATAACTTAACTATTACCATATAGTGAACCTTGTTTCCTGACCTTATTCTGCATGACACCTTTGAGTATTAGTTTCATGATTTGAATTTAAGTGATCAAAATAAGAAGTACATCTCTTTAACCATTACCTCGATCCTTAAAATTAGATAAATACTGCCAAAAATTGATAATTTCATATGTAAGAATTTGAAAGTTAATTTTGTGGTATGAAACTAATGAAAAATATAACAATAAAAGAGAGAATAAAGTGAGAAGATTGACAGGAAAAATAGGAGAATTTTCACTTTCTTTCTTAGTACATAAGCCTCATGTCCATATAAGTAGACTTATAAGTTACAATGAATTTAATCTACATAATTGTAAAATATAAATAATTTAGGGAGTTATAGGGTATACGAATCTAAAGAGTCACTATGGGGGCTATGAACATCCACAAAAATATATAATTTATAACACTCCTTATTGGATGTCCATTAACAAATAATATACCTTATTAAAATCCTATTAGGAAAAATCTAATGTGATACAAACCTCGTGAGAAAAAAGAATGCACATTATTTATGATGCTTATGGTAAGTTGCCTAGTTAAAAAACTTACTAGAAAACCAAGTGGGACAATACTTTGGTTAAGGAAAAAGAATACAATGTGTCTTTTACATCCCCTAATGACAATATTATTTAATATTTGAATTGGCATATCTCGATAATGTTGACCAATTTTTCACATGTGGTTGTTGTTGATGTCTGAGTGAACAAATTTCTTAGATTATCACATGCATGAATCTGTTGCACATCGTCATTCTTCATAATGTCATGAATATAAAAAATTGGTGAAATATGTTTTTGTCATGCCTTAAATAGGGAGAGTAACTGGCATGGAGGATGAAGTAAACCCTGCCTATGTATGCCTCACAACTACAAGTAACTATCAACTTAGAAAAGAAACTTTGGCAAAAGAATTCAATTTATATTTGGAGCCAATCACAACTAACAAAAATGAATTTAAGTAAATCTATTGCTAAAATACGTGTCTCCTAAATCCTCAACAATAGGGAATTTATACACTACACTAGAAAAGAGAGCTCAACTTTCAACCTAATACACAAAATTGAAAAGAATATACATCTAACATAGAACTATTTTGATCTATAACCCTTACTTGGGGCAAAAGGGCGCTACTAGAGTACATAAGCTATCACATCTTTGACAATAAAAACCAAAGAAACAATTACAACTCATTGCCAAATTTTAATTGATACCCCATCTACATACCCATGTTTTCCATATCTTATGAAGCTAATATAAATTCTTTCTTACTCAGACTAAATATTATATGGTGAAATTTAGGAGTGTTACATTTCATCCCCTTAAAGGAATTTGATCTTCGAATTCAACATACATACATAGATTAAGTTTTGAGCTGGTGAGGACATTTAGCTCATATATTCTTTTAAACTTACCCCATGGTCTTCCTTAAAGACTGACTTCACCACCATACGCAATTGTGACTAACTTATTTAATCACTATAGTCAAGCACTTGTGTTCCTATAGTTCACTTGATCACTAATATTTGACCCCAACTCACTCAATTCTTATCAAATTGCCTTGTTCTAAGGCATTGCCTCCTATACTAACTCTAGTCACAATTTTCTTTGGTCTTACTTTTTGTATGCATTCAATAAAATCTACACATAAGCCACCCTTATAGCAGGTATTTCATCGTTCACTCAAGTTAAGTCCTTAGATGGTGTAAATTTTTTATGCCTAAAATCTTCCATAACAATAATACAAGTAATCTTTCAAGTAATGTCATAAATTTCCTCTTCTATAATTTGCAAAATCCATTAAGTCCTTTTTGCCAATTTCAATAAATATGATATTATCCTAACAGAGCTGAACCCAATTCTTTAAGTCAATGAAAAATCTACCTTGATCCATTCTGCATTTACCTTATTATGTGTATCGAAGAAATTATTTCCTTTTATTAAGATATTTTTAAAAATTTCTAGCCATACTAATTAAGACCATTTGCATACAGGTAATTACCTAAGCCAAACAAAATGGCCAAACAAGGGGGTATAATTAGACAAGTCCAACATGACATATTAACTATAAAAGGCTATGGCTATTACAAATATAATTTCCAGTGACTCTTTAACTAATCACATTGACATTGAACATACAAATTATGCTTGTAGAATATCTTAAGCACTCAATTGAGAAAATTATCACTCATAAAGAGAAAAATTGGTGAAAGAAAGGCACTCTAACATCTTATAAGATCTTCAGTGATGACTCAATTATAGTTGTTCCTTGGATTTACAACAAAAATTGAACCAAAGATCACTTCCTCCATAAGCCACAGGTACCTAATCAGGCTCTGATAGCAATTTATGCCCTTAACTATAGAGGGTGAACATCACGAAGAAAAAGGTGAACCCTGCCTTTGAAAGCTAACTAAATTAGACGATCTAATTGATCTAAATACTAAAATAACAAAGACATGAATAATATTCAATTTGATTCTCTAATACCATAAAATGCAATTAAATTTAAAATCTTGCTTGTGTTAGAAGAGCTTCTAGAGAATGAGCAAAAATATTTTATGTTTAAGAATTAAGTAAAAATAACTTTTCACCCTTGCAAACAATGAGGGTTCACCCACTTATCTCACAGATGTCTCTAAACTACAGAGTGATAACTAAGTTTAGCATTATTCTCTAAAAATGAAAAAAAAATTAAAGAGAAAAGGGTGAGTAACAATACTCAGTGAGTAAATATCACTAACCTTACCAAGAAGGAATAGCCAAACTGTTAGAATTTTTCATAACCATACAAATTTCTAGTTCAAAACACATTTTGACTTACATATTCCAAAATCTTCCTAAATAAAAAGGTCATAAATCATATCACATACTCCATAAGGCTTAAGCAAGACCAAAGACGCTTTACAAAATAAATTGTACCAATAAGTAGTTAAATTTCATCAATAATTTTGGAAGAATATTGAAGTGGAAAACATATCACAAAACCAATTAGAATCCGTCACCAATGTTAGCTCTAGGCTAGGAATCACAATACAGATAACAGTCGAAGTCAATTATTATGGCTTGCAAATAGTCAAGATGAATCCATGTGTGGTGATTGTCACACTTAGGGCTAGCAACACCCGTACTAGCTTAGGTTAATTTAGAGAACAGATGATGGTGCACCAAGGCTAATGTATACTACCATTAGCTACAGGGCTTTGTGTTGGATGAACTTCCAAGAAAACATTATATCTTGATAATTGTATAAATAATTGAAAATATGCTCAATAGCAAAATACCAAATATCCAAAATTAATACGGTAACAAAATCATTAAGAGGATTCCTAGAAAATCATACCATGTGTAAATCATTGAAAATGATCATACAAATACAAAGGAATATTACAAAAAAATTTCTCAAAATTTCAAAAAGTGCAAATACATGCCAAAATTAACACAAAAATTCAAGAGGCTTTTTTGCAAAGTACTAGAGCATAGAAAACAAGAATATTTCACAAGTGACAATTTAAAATACAGAAATCAAGTATGATTAACAACATTCACTTACCTAGAGGGAACACACATAACAGTTGTGTTCCTAATGTCACTTTCCTTATCTCACTTGATCACAAAACCAATGCCTATGATCCTATAACAACAAATAATCGACACTTAACTTCTTATATAAGAAATTATCCTTCATTCAAATAATTTCCCAAAGCCTAATCTAATACTTATCTAATCATCGCATACTAATTTTTCTCAATTCCAAAGTGAGGTGTTAATACTTCAACTTCCCTTAATAATGACAATTTCTTCACTTTCACTCAAATTTTGTATTTATTGATTCATTCTTTATTTATTCATAATTCAAGATTTAATGATTAATTTACTTATTTGAGGTAATCTAGTCAATCACTATAAGGTTTTCTTCTTCCCTTTTCTCCAAAATAACAATGGAAATTTGAGAAAATTAGGAAAAGTCACTTAATCAACATACCACTTCAAAGGATAACTTTCAAATGCTTAATTCCTTCCTTCCTCAAGGATTATTGATGAAGAGTGGTTCAAGATTTCGAAATATTATCATGTCTTCAGATTACATGTTCAATCAGAGGGGATTCGTAATTGGAGGCTAAAACCAAGGCTAACTTAATTTGAAGAAATAATCATAATTCATCAAAGGACTTAAACCCCAGCTTAATTTGAAGAAATCTCACCAAAATCATGGCTAATTTCTAATTTACACCACCATCAATGTTGGAAAGAGAAAATTAAGACCCAAACTGAGAATTTGATCGCGGATTATATAGGGAGAAAGAACGAATTTGATGTTAAGAAGAAGATGCATAACTTAATTTAGAAAAAATTCTTCGCCAATTACACCTAATTTTGCTTCTTATGGAACCCTAATGTCATTGACATGGAATTATTCAAAATCAAGGGCCAAACCATGAAATTAATAATCAAGAATAGAGGGGAAAGGAAGTAATACTCACATGAACCAAAAACCCTTTGAGAATTTAATGAAAATCACTGCCAAAACGCCTAAAATCCAAGAAATCTCTCAAAGATATCATGATGAAAAACTCATTATATTCCATCAAATAAGTGGCAAATTCCTACTTCTAGTATACCAGTGATAAGCGATGATGGTAGATGTTAAGTGAGAATGGCAGAAGGGGAAGAACAATGGAAAGATCAACAAAAGGAAGATGTTGGCTACACTTTGTTTTTAAGACAATGTTCATGTAGGAGAATAAGATATTTTGGTAATCTTAAGAAAAAGTTCATGTGTAAAAATATGGAAAATTTTAGACTTCTTAGCTTGCACATTCTTAAGCTTGAACATGGGACCTCTAGGAAAGAGAGGCTTAGCCAATTGTGCCAATCTCAAGTTTTATCATAATTTATTAAATATTTTAGTCTTCTCTAACTCTCTTAAGAATTTATTCTTTTTGAATTATTTCAATTTTTAATTTACACCTCATTTACACATCCTTGTTTTCCTCATCTTATGAAGCTAATTTAAATTCTTTCCTACTCATACTAAATATAGTGATATTTAGGAGTATTGCACTTACGAATAATGTAGGGCTCACCAACTAATCTCTTAGATGTCTCTAAATTACATAATGATAAATGGGACCAATTATATTTGTTGATTGATTTGATTAAACGCAATGCTTGCATGCAAGTGTACGTGGTCAACAAGTAGTACAATAATAAGTAAGGTGTTGGTCTCTTAGAGACTTGGTCTTAATTGTAATTGATTACCTATTACTAAGCCCTTTTAATGATAGAAATAATAATAAGTATAAAAGTGTACTATTGAGTGATGAAATCTATCTAACAAAGCTAGGATTTAGACTTTTACCATATGAGGAGTTGCTTTCTTTCATAGTTTATATGTCAGATTGATTAATGATTGGAATGGTAACGTAGGAATCTTAGTGCCTATATGTTTCTGTCAAATTCATATAGTCTAGGTTAAAATCACCTAATTCCCTATATGTCTATGGAAAATAGGAGAGATTATACTTGATAAGATCTATTCTTAACAATGTTTATCAAAGACAGTCAACTTCTTTCATCTTAATTGCGAATTGTGTTAGAAGTAAATCGTGATTATATGTATCTAGTTCTCAAACTTAAGTTCCCTGTCTAGTTTAAGCTAAATTTTGAATTCTATCCTAAACTGATCAAACTTAGAAAGCATTGAGCATAGGATGAAATAAACAATCAATCATTAAACAAGTCTTAAATAAAACCTTAACAAAAAAGCAACCCCAGCAAATGTTTTAGTCAAAATCCTATAAACAACCTACTAGCCAATCATTGGCATATGTTCATAATCATTCACAAAAAGTTGTAAAGAAAAGAAAATAGAATACGAAGGTAAGAAAAGAAAAGTTCAAAGGAGGCACAACTCTAAATGAGCAACCCGCTCAGTTACAAAACCTTTTCCTAGTCACCTTGGAACCTTACTTGGATGTCTCTCCTGTGCAGTGTCTTTGATACTTTTTATAACTTGTATGTTTAGCATCACACCCCTGGGGTCTTATTTATAGGCTTCAGAAACCTCCAGAGTTAGAGTTTGATTGGAGTTAGGTGTCTTAATTGAACTAAAACCTGAATTTTTCAATTAGGTTTCTTGAAGGCATGCTCGGGCGATGACTTTTTAGCACTTGGGCCCTAAGTCTCTATTTTTGATGCCCAAGTGCTAGTTCTATGGCTCATGGCCACTATTATCCAGATTTTGGTCATTCATTCGAGCACTTGTGGTGCCTATGCACTGATAAATTGGTACCTGGGTGAGAAGTCTCAAGAATTGGTACCAGGTGTTGGAATCCTAATGTTTGGGCATCGTTTCTATAGAATTAACTTGGTTCTTCTCAATTTTTGGTGCTTGGGTGTTCCTATTATGGCATTTACATACTATGTCTATGGTTTTAGTGCCCAGGCACTAAAATCTTGGTGCCTGAGCACTGCAACCTCCTTTATGATCACCTTACCCTTTCTATTAATGTTCTTCTAGCTCTATTTCCCTAAAAGTTGAACACTAAAAAGGCTTTAATCTTTGCACAGTGACGGTCAATTATAAACTTTGAAGTTTAAGATAAAACTTATTTGAAACCAGTAAGATATTATCAAAATCCAAGTGTTTTTGTTATAAAAATTGCTGTAGAAAGTTAATAGTGTTCTTTGACAGCCAAAATTCCAAAGAGAAAGGGTAAGTGACAACACTTAGTAAATAAACATCACTAATCATACCAGGAGGGAATACACAAACCTCTAGAGTTTTTCACAAATTTTCCAATTTTAAACACATTTATACTTTCATATGCCAAAATCACTCTAAATAAAAAGGTCGTAAATCATATAACATAATCTATATAACTTAAACAAATCTAAGGATGCTTTACAAAACAAATCGTACCAACAAGTAGTTAAATTTCATTAATAAATTTGAAAAGGTAATATTGAGGATGCAAAAAACATCACACATAACCAATCACAATCTAAAATTGAACACAAGCTCTAGGCTAGAAATCATTGTACATATAGTAGCCAATGTTAAGCAATATGGCTTGAAATAGTCAAAACAAATTCATGTGTAGTGGTCATCACACTTAGGGTTAGCAACATCCCTGCTAGTTAGGGTCAAATCAAAGAACAAATCATGGTGCACCTATACTAACATCTATTGTTGCTAGCAAGATGGTTCTGTGCTGGATGAATTTCCAAGAAAATAATGTTTCTCTATAATCGTATAAATAATTGAAAATATGTGTAATGGATAAATTCCAAATTTTCCTAAATTCATATGGTAACAAAATCATTTAGAAGGTTCCAAGAAAATTGTACGATGTGCAATAATTAAAATGATAATTCAGATGCGAAGGAATATTGCAAAGATATTTTTGTCAAATTTTTTGAAAGTGCAAATATATGTGAGAATTAACACAATACTTCAAGAAGCCTATTCCTAATGCATTAAAGTGTATACAACAAAAATATTTCATAAATGATACTTTGAAATACAAAAAATAACTATAATTAGCAATAATTATTCACCTAGAGGGAATGCACACAACAATCGAGTTCTTGGTGTCACTTTCGTTATCTCGCTTGATCACAAAACCAATGTCCATGGTTTGTTAATAACAATTTCAACTTCTCATGTTAGAAATTATCTTTAATTCAAATAGCTTTCCAATGTCTAACCCAATACTTGTCTAATCATTGAATATTAACTTTCCTGAATCACAAAATAAGGCGTTAATGCTTCAACTCTCCTAAAAAATGACAATTTCTCTTCACTCAAATCTTGTATTTATTTGTTCATTCTTCTTTTCTGTTTTTTTCTCTATTCACATGTATTTAATTGTACATATATATAATCTAAAATAAATTCTTTTCTTTAGTCATGCATGGTATAACACGATCAAGAAGATTTGGACATCATGCTAATCATAATGCAAGATTTAGTGATTAATTTAAATTACCTATTTTAGTGTCATTCAATCAATCACTATAAGGTTTCTTTTAGTCCCCATCTTCATAACAACTATGGAAATTTTAGAAAATTAAGAAAAATCACTTTATTGATGTACCACTTCAAATGATAGCTTCCAAATGCTTAATTCCTTCCTCCCTTTGTGATTACTAAGAAAGAATGGTCTTAAGTTTCAAAATATCAACATCTCATCACACTTCACATTCAACTAAGAAGGTTTTGAAATTGGATGTCAAAACCTAGCAATTTCATATGGGAATTGGAGGAGAAATTATTGAAATTTGTTAAAGAAAGAAAACCTCAACTTAATTAAACAAGTATGCACAAGATCAAGTCCCAAGAACGTTATGCATCCAACTACATATATGAAAAAGGAGTTTTGAAATTTGAAGCTTCAATTTCAATGGAAAAAAAAGGACAAAAAGGGAAAAAATTGAGGGCAATTTTGTAACTTCATGATGGAAGGACATATGTCAAAAAGTTAAAAAATAATAATTTGAGATATTTCAAGAGGTGTTTGAAGGGAGATTCAAACCTTCGTCCTTAGGAAATATGGGTAAAACTTAGCTAATTATGCCAACTTTAAGCTTAATAACAGTGCTAATATATTTAATATTGACTATTCTTTAACTATTTTAGAAAATTCTCTTTAAGAATTATGTTAAATTTTGATTTATACTCTAACTATATTATCTTTCTTTATTCATCCTATGAAACTAATATAAATTCTTTCTTACTTAGCCTAGATATTACACAATGAAATAAAGGATTTTTACAGTTTTGTCATGTCTCTTAATGGATTCTCCTTTTAGTTAAGCACTGCATGCTACATTATCTTCATATAATATTGTTAGAAACTTTTCTTTAGAAAAAAATCACATATCTTTTAGATATATTAGGTCATTGACTTAAGACAATCACATGCTCGAATGCCTCATGTATTGCAATCAATTCAATATGATTTGAAGTAGTAGCTAAAATTTGTTTTTTAGAACTTCATGATATAACTGTATCCTTACATATATATATATATATATATATACCTTGTTTGGATTTAGGCATTATGTTATCAAGTATATATATGCATTTCATCCCAATTTCTTCATATTGGTAAGGAACTAAATCTTGCTAAAACATAAAGAAACTATCATATCTGGTTGTGCATTATTAGCATGAAACATAAAAGCCCCAATTGGATGAAGATATAGTATTCTAGAATTAAGAAGTTCTTCATTATCTTCTTTGAATTAGAATGAAACTTTATATATATCAAACAACCTAACAACCATTGGGGTACTCAATGGATGTGCTTTAACTATGTAAAGTCATTTTTTTAAAAATTTTCATTTGTTAAGTGCTCAATCTATAAGTTGGGATGTAACTTTATTTTCTAGAAATTTTCATTTCAAATGATCTATTGCCCATGGAGATTCTTAAATAATTTGATCTATTAATGAGCAAAGATAAATAACTTATTTCCAATTTTCTCTTAAAACATATAGGCAAATAGAATAGTTCATAATTTTTTCTAAGAAAGTTACCGCTTGTATGTACAAGTGCCTTTCCTAAGTGTATTAATAACTTGAATTTCACACTTCAAGCATATCAAATCTTTTAATGATTTTCATCTATATAATATCATGAAATAACTCTTAGAAATAACTTGTGATTTTATTTGTTGAATGCGAAATATATATTTGATGTGCTTTGAGACTAAGTAATTGTATCCACCATAGAATAATATATTTTTAGAATCAAGGTTAGCACTATGCTTTGAAAAACATAATAATAAAATAGGAGTAAGTGAAAACATTTAGTAAAGTTCATATAACTTGTGGAGCATGTGCTCTCTAATTGGGCCTTAGTCATTATTATAAATCTTGGGCATAACCATAATTGCGGTGACATCAGAGACCTTATAGGAAGTTGTAGCTTTTTTTCTCCTTTTGAATCTACCTCCCTTACCTTCGATAAGAATTATATTGTTAGAGTATGTCGTGAGTTGTGAAATAGTGAATCGTATTTATTAAGGCTATCGTAATAGAAAATGTTGGTGTTAGAGAAACCTTGTCGCTACCAAATCTACTGATTATGTAAGTTGGTTCTTTGAACTTGCATAGAATACCTTTTAAAATTGAAGAATGACACTAAGGAGTAGTAGAGAGTTCCCAAATTATGTTGTTGTGATCACAAATGAACTTGAATTGTGATATACACCTTGAAATGAACCATTTTGCACTATACAAACAAATATTATTAGTCTAATTTGATGCAGGCCAACTAAATGTGATGATAAGCTCTATCAGGAATGAATGATTGAGTTAGTAATCAAGTTTCTAGCTTGATGCTATTGAATGTCTTGATAATAAGAATTTCATCTCACTTATAGGTTATTTAGTGATAAGAAACTTATGTCTGATGAATGATGCCTAATATATGAGTATGATTCCTTTTTTTAGATACTAATATGGTCAGTTCCATCGAATGGAATTATTCTTTAAATTTGATAGTATTCTACTAAAATTTTACTTCCTTTACGTAAGGTGTTAGTAAGTTTAATTGGAGTAGGAATGAATTTAAAAGGATTACACCTATCTTAAAATTATGTATACTATTGTGAATTTGTTTATTATGGAAGTTAAATAAGAATGCTGGGGGAAAGAGCTAAAGAATATGTAATTACACTTAATTAAACTCCAGTGGTGGGGGCTAAATATCATCTATTCTATTATGTCTTATTTGCATAAATTTTGAATTACTTTGATTTTGTTTCTCTGGATAAATTGGATTCTAACTTTTTAACAAACTTTAATTCTGAGTTGTTGATTTGTTTGATGATGTATTCATGTATGTAAAAGAATTCTTTTTAGGGAATCCATCCTAAATGAACTCTATAGTTAGCAATAGTAGACATTAGCTGTAGTGCACTACGATTCGATATTCTGATATAACTGAAGCATAATGTCATTGTTTTGATATGACTGAGGCATAGCCATATTTTGATATTCTGTCTGAGATGAAATTATGAGAATCTAATGATACCGAGTTATATTACTTGAGATTGATATTTGTACTTATTTATTAAACTAGCCTAGAGCTAGCTTTAATATATAATATATTGTTGGTTCTATTAGAGGTTCCTTACTATTTTGTTATTAACTTTATTTACCTATATAATGATAAAAACTTCAAATTTTATTCAGAACTTGTCTATTTTCTCAAATAGTATTCAATTAAAGATTTAGCAACTTTCCTTATTATATACTGATGGTATTATTATTTTAATGATGTTTCCTATTTCATGGAATAATAATTAATTTATGAAAAACTATCATATTTGGTTTGCATCTTCCTTTAGGTAATTAAAATTATTTACTCACTGAGTGTTTTCACTCACTTTTTTTATTTCTATATTTTCAAATAGTTGTGTTATTTCTAAGTATCCTTCTACAACATAGAGTCATATTAATGACATATGGGTGAGCCTTACATTGTCTGCAATGGCATAATTTATATATTTTTTTTTCAACATTGAAGTTTGTAATCTAGTAGCTCCACTTGTCATAAGCAGAGAATTAGTTATTGAGTTGTATTATTTAGATTGTCTAGCTATATATTTTGTGAGAATAGAGCTCTTTTGTTCCCTTATTACTCTTTTTTAGATTGTTTGGCTATATATTCAGACTATGCCATAAATATATCTCATTTGGAGATTTATTCTAACAATTTCTTAACCTTAAATGAGGACCCATTTTTTGCACATTGTGGTAGACAAACAAGATTATCAATTGCACATTCAAAATTTTTTAGATAGGTGATGTTTGGCTTATAACCAAAAACTCATGTTAGGGGATGTAATACTCATAATATATATATATATATATATATATATATTTAAAAGAAGATGTTTTATGTGAAAATTTTTAATTTTTTATTTTAAGAGCTAGAGAAAGGAAGAAAATGCACTTGAAATATGTATACATTTCAAATGATGAAGGAACATTGAAAGAGGAAATTCAAGAAGCATTAAATATGAAATTTGATAATATCATATCTGAGTTAGAAACTAGCATGAGTACCTGAGTCTTATCTTATGCACTCGTAACACCTATAGTTGAATCCCAAAGAGCAAAAATAAGGTGTTTTTAAAAATGTTTTTCTCTGACATGGTTGAGTGTTCCTTAGAAAATTACCTGAATGTCCTTAACATTATATTTTCCCCTAAGATTTCCTTTATTCTCTAGCGTTCCACTCTTTTTTGACTTCTTCACTGTACATATCACCCACATGAAGTTTTAAGACGTTCCTAATGTTGTTCAAGGTTAGAGGACATTCGACATTGGAGCACCCTCACCAGCCAGAACAAGTCCCTCTTTAGCCTTTTGGTGGCTAGAAATTGCTCAAATTCTGCCGAACGTGTAGTAAATGCATTTTTCAACTTAAATTGATTGATTTTAGGTGCGTTTTACTTTGAGTTAGCTTAGAGCTTTGATCTCTTACTGAATTTCAACCAATTCTCTTCTATAACCACCGATTAATTTGGTGTTGATGGTGGCTTATTAGCTTAATTAAATAGCCTTGAATGATAAGTTAAGTTTAATGAAGGATTTTGGAATTTAGTTTAAAAATCACAAATGTGACATTGGTGTTGATGGTGGGTTATTAGAATTTTTATAAGTTCTTAATGAAGTATATTAAATAGGATTGAAGGCCTTAAGCGTTTTTAGAATATTATGAATAAATTTAGGTCAAGAAATTAATTTCTCAAGATATTGAAAAGTATGAAATAAAAGTGAAATTGAAGAAATTATAAGAAGTTCTATTTGGAAATTTAAGAGTTTTTAAACAGTGGAAATTCATATTATGGGTTAAAAATAAATGAGTGACTAGATAAAATAGCTAGGTAAGAAGGTTTAAATCATTCATGGGTATTAGTGATTAAGAGCATTTTGCTTAATGTTATAGGTGTTTATGACAATTATCAACAAGGGAATTGTATACGGAGTTAGAAAGAGGTCAGTATAACCCTCTTCAGGTGAGTAGATATTACTAACTATACCTATTTTTTATATTTTAAGTCTTTTATATGATTTAATGTATAATTGTACACTCTAACGCCTAAGGAATAAACTTCCTAAAAAAGGTATTGTTTCCTTGAAAATTTAAAACTAAATTATGTTGTTATTCATTATTAAAGATTTTTTTTTCATGGGATTACGTCTAACATAGAACCCTACAGCTAATGGCAATAGCCTTTAGCCATGGTGCTCCATGTATTATATTACTGTACTGGGGTCGTGTGTCATATTACTGACTGATTATGAGCCAACTTTCTAACCACTGATTACTATACTGTTATTACTAGCAAATGCTAGTATCTGATTATTGTTAGTTCTATGGGATGACTTCCACATTTTTACTTTTAAATTTATGGACTTAAATTGCTTTTAGTCCATTATGTTTAAGTAAGGGACAATTTTATTATCATAAAATTATGACTTCTCTACAAGACTTATGGTTTTATTTGAAATGATCAAAAGATTATGAAAAACTCTACCATTTGTCTATTCCCCTCTCGGTATAGGTAGTGTTATTTACTCACTGAGTGGTTATCACTCACCCTTATTTCTCTACATTTTTCAAATAGTAGTGTTGAGCTTGGACCATCCTCCATAGTGTAGCGTCGATAGACTCCTTTTGGTGAGCCCTACAATGTCTGTAAGAGCAAGAATATTCTTTTGTTGTAAATATTATATATGTTGAACTCTAGTAGCTCTATATGTCACATGCAGGGTTTTGTGTGCTTTGTATATATATATATATATACTAGATTGTTTGACTGAGAACTTTTGTGAGAGTAGAGCTATCTCTATATTTTAATGTGTACATTTGTTTGTAGAAATTTTAAAAAGTCCATATTTTAGTGAGATTGCTAAACTTTCCACATAAAAGTCATGTAATGAATTAGTTAATTACCTTCAATCCATATAGATTATATATATTTACCATATGATGAGATTATGTATGCATTTCTATTGGTTTATGGAGGTAGAGTATGCTTCACCCTTCATGTCGATCACATCTCTAGTTTAGGG
Organism: Delonix regia; assembly: GCA_037074485.1. Classification (NCBI taxonomy): domain Eukaryota; kingdom Viridiplantae; phylum Streptophyta; class Magnoliopsida; order Fabales; family Fabaceae; genus Delonix; species Delonix regia. The sequence continues at coordinate 6,334,747 of CM073459.1, forward strand.
AGTGATAAGGGAAACCATTTAAATATGACTTGTTGGATTAATGCATATAATATGCTTTCAAAATATATATGAAGCTTTGTTCTCATAAATAATGGTTTAGAAATAATTGGAGGCATTTAACAAATATGTTATTAGGTATCCCAATAAAATTTTAATAATCATATTTCGAATATAACCTTACCAATACTGTTAACAAAAAAATTATTTCATTGTATAATCTGAAAGCACATACAATATTTCAAACTACAGGTTGCAAGTTTATATCAATGTCATGGCCACCCTGTAGATGTATTTATTTATGATAATTCAATTATCAATATTGAATGAATGAGCCCATTTATCAATTTAATATATTCAAATATATAATAGATATAATCACAACTTTGTGTACTAATGGTCTAATGGCCAATCAACCTAGAGAACAATATAGGATACTTCATTAAATATCAAATCTTTAGGTTTTATAATTGAAAATCATGTACACTCTCAATTTCTTTCGCATCATTGACTTGGGATGGCCTAACTTGTCATGCCAAAATTTATGAACTTCCAGTTCATTTTCTCATGTGATTTTATCAAACTTGTACAATATCATCCTTGGTGGAAAACTTACATCCCTTTCAATATCATCATCTTGTTTTTCACAATGAATCAATATGAAATAAAAGCTTGTAAAAATTTCATTTGAATTTGAATTGGTACATAATCACTCTTTAAAAGCTTTATTTATCTCACAAGATTGTGTTTATATTGCACTTCATGGATAATAACTATTATATCACTAAAATCCATTTTAAGCATAATGATAATTTCTCTCGTTACGTTTTAAGCAATTGACTATTACATTAGTAGATCAATTCCACTATGAAAATGTAAAACCCATCACAATAGGTCTATATGAAGTTTCTAGTTTGAACATTTTGTTCTAATACCATATATTAGAATTTTAATTGTGCTATCACAATTTTCATTCTATCCTTTGAAAGGCATTACAAAAACACCAATCAATTGGACACACAATATATATATATATATATATATATATTGTCTTCATGCTTACATCTACATAATGTAATAACCTTTCATAATCTTGTGAAATCTCATTTATGTTTCTAACACTTCCACTTTAGGAGAAAATTATGTCTATTTGTTACTCCATTATCATTTTGTAATATTCCAAAAATTTTCATTTAATAAGTCTATTCTTGTGGAATAATTTTATGAATAATTACATTAATTAGAGGGAAGAACCAATACAATTAAGGAAAATGTGAAAATTAAAATGGTTGAGAAATGGGAGATTAAGGAGAGCACTTATATTAATTCAAATAGAACTTTTCATGAGATTTAGGCAAGCTCAAATGGCTAAGTTCAAGTTCAAACCCCACTAAGTGAAGGTTAAATATTTTTTATCACTTTTTCAAATATATGTGTGTGTATGTACAACAAAGTCTTTATCATCTCTCTTTAAATTATGGCTTTGATCCACAACTCCACCATCACCTCTCTTTACCTCGGTCGCCACCAGCCCCTTTCTGGTAAGTTAAAAAAGGCCATAGAAAGCTTCAGAACTCTGGGAACTATAGGGAACATGACTACAGTCTTAAGGCACGATTTGAGCATAAATTCGTGTGATTCAGGCTAGTTTACTTTGATTATGGTTAGGGCTTTTGTTCTAATGTGAATTTTGACTCTCTCCCGTGTAAATTCATAGCTTAATTTCAAGTTATATCCTTAGTATTTGGAATTCCATTCTTTGACATTCGAAATCGCATGAACAATAATGGTAGGCCGAAATTTGTTGAAATTAGTGAGTTTAAGTTGAAATTTCAATGAGGCTTTCATTCTTAGATGAATTTAGAGTTGTTCTCTCCTTATTTGAGCTTCTAATTTGGTGATTTAATATTAGAATTTGAAAATTCCTTTTTGGTGAAGAACATGAATAGTATTAGTAAAACTTAAATTGGAGCTCGATTGGAAGGAGTTTTGCGAATTTTTCTTAGGGGTTTTGATCTTAGGTAAGTATCTAACCATGCCCATATGTCAATTTAATGATTGGATCACTCAATTAAAAACCCTTCTTTCTTGGTAGGGAGTTGGAGTGTATAGTGTGATGATATATAAAGATTTCTTGATCCTTTAGTGTTATTAGACCTTAAGGAGAAGATTTAAGTTGTTGAAAGTTATCGTTTGGAATGGTGAGTCACTTTGGGAAATTTTCTCAAATTATCTTGAAATTTTATTGTTGTTAAAGGAAGTCTAGTGAATGAAAGTGATCATAATTATTAAATAAATTATTTTGGTTATTTTTGGTATAATTTTAACCAAACTGGTAAGGTTGGATAACTCAAAGGTTACAAGAAGCAAAGAATGGGCTACTTAGGCTAGTACTAGTTTTGAATTGTTCATTTAGTTGTTGATGATTAACAAGTATGTTTAATGCCAATTTCATATTAAGAAATATCGTCTTAAGTTAGAAATAATATAAGTAATAGGAAGTGAAATTAGTGGAAATTATGTGGTCATATGAGCATGATTAAGAACCTTGGAATATTTTAGTGCAATTTATCTATGTTGGTTATTAGTATGATTGCAACTTTAAGTTATTGAACATTTGGATCCCAAATTATTTTCTAAGTATATGTGAATGTATGTTCTAGATATGGTAACTCAAGACATTAAGTGGAATAACAGTGACCTTAGAGAAATGAAATAAAGTACCGAAATGGATTGTGAATGCCAACTTATTGTGGAAACTTGCTAGAATTTATATGAGTTAAGATGCTTCTTAGAATAAGACATTAAAGGTTCATCATTTGTTTTTAGGGTTATAACAATTGCACTTTACTTAACAGGTAAGGGAGTGAGTTGTGTAGGCCTTAGTTAAGTGAGTAGATAATCCTAATTGTGCAAGATTTCTATTTTTCATTATCTCTTTTTGATATATTGTTTCTTGATCTCCTTGATAACTTAGGGCTGGTTCAGGGATTGTAAACATCATTTGTATATTTTGAATTTTGAGATTTCTAGATTTATAAACACTATGATGTTTCACTTATGAATTTATCTAATTTTGAGTTTTTTAAGTTAAAATGATTATGAAGTTTTAAACTTCTCTATTATGCACTTTGAAGTACTCTAGTTTCCAACTCATGAATGACTTTGATTCTTTAATTATGAGGATATCTGATTTTGTATATACAATGTACTTTGATTTTGAAATTTGGATACTTTTACCTATCTCTATAGAAAAGTTTGGTTCTAAATTTCCAAAATTTTGATATTTGATATAGATTTACATATGTCAAAAGAAATTTTTAGGAATGCATCCAAAACAGGACCTTGTAGCTAATGACAATAGACATTAGTAGTAATGCACTATGATATGTATTCTAATATGATTGGGCATGATGCCACTATTATGATACTCTGTCTAAGGCCTAAGGCCATTATTCTGAATATTCCAAGCTTGAAGCTCGTGACTGATATATGCTCTATTCTAGTTGTACTAGCCTTAGACTAGCTTTGCTTTTTGATATTTGATGGATCTGTAGGATGTTCCCAAGCATTCTATTGGTTTTGGAATACTCTTGTGTTACTTATGTATTAATCTATTTTCATTTAGAACTGATTTAGAATTTTATTATTGAGGCCTTTACGAAAGTTTATGACATGTTCTGTATATTGCATTATTTGTACTAACCAAGAAAGATGTTTCATTTTAAGACAACATGATTTTTTTTCAAAAAATTTACCATGGTCAATTTGTCCCTTCCTTTGTATAATTAGTTTTATTTGCTCACTAAGTTTTTACTCACCTATATTATTTAACATTTTTCAAATCTCAGTATTGGTCCAAAACACCCACCTACTGAGTAGGAGCATACAGGTGTTGCTTGGTTTGATGAGCCTAGTTGTTGCAAGGGCTAGAGCTCTTCTTTTGCAACACCCACCTACTGAGTAGGAGCTGATGGGTGTTGCTTGCTTTTGATGAGCCTTGTTCTAGCAAGGGCTAGAGCTCTTCTTTTGCTATAAATTTGTAATTAGATTTAGTAGCTCCCCTTATATATAGGTAAATGATCTTTCATTATTGATTTATTTATTATGGGCTATTGTATATGTATATATATTGGAGAGCAGAGTTATTCATCTTATAATGTGTCAAATTTTCCATTGTAGAAATTTTGAAAGGTCTATATTTTAGGAGAGACTCCATCAAAATTTATACATGGGAGTAAACTGATTCTTTTGGCATATATATATCTATGGATATTCTATCTCAATTTTATTTGATGAAAATTCCATATATTCAATAAATGTTTGACTTATTAATGTGTAGGTTAGGCATATGAGAGCGAGGGGTACCTCCTTACACGTATTGGTCGCATCCTATTAGTTAGGGTCATGACATATTCATAGTCAAATATTATGACATAATGATATTTTCTTAAGGAAATATCTAGATGTGATATATGATATTCGATAACATTTTCTTAAAAATGTATGGGAAATACACTTTCTTCTACCCTTGCTTATTACATGCATATTTACTACATGGAATATGCAAACAAAAACCAATATGTCAATTTACTAATGAAAATTGGTATTTTAAAAAATAATGGATATATATAGGCATGTAATATAATACATTATTCACTTTAAGAAATACTTGTATCAAACTTTCATAAATGCTTTCTTTTAACTTATCTATACTATGCAATATTATTTGAAAGAGATAAAATGACATGTTATATCAATATTCCATTAAAGAAATAATCAATTTGGTAAATTAAAATTGTTTCCATATTGTTCATCTTCTTTAGAACATATTTGATATTAGAAATTGAATAAGAAATAAAATAGTTCATAAATATATAGCAAAAACACACACTTTTTCTTAATTCAAGTTTTACAAATATGCAACTAATATACCCTTTTCTTTTAAAGTAGTGTTGCATATAAATATTTATTATCAGTAGATAAGAAGTTGCAACTGAGATTTTCTTTTATGGTCACAAAACTTCTTACAATTAATGAGTTATTTATGAATGAATAATAACATGAATAATAGGAGAGAAGTATAAGATAAAATCTTTCATGGACTAAATAAATTACCATAATAATATGCATTGAAATAATAACATATCCATTCAGGTTTTTGTAAACTTGTAGGCTTATAAATTACTTTTGGCCTTTTCATATGACTTGTAGTCATATTGTAACTTATAACCGTTAGCCATAATACAATTTTATGCTATATTAAAATCAATGGCAGGTTATTATTATCCTTAACACCCATTTACTCATGGGTCACAAGTGGTCAATAATTTGCTCATAAACATGTTGAAATGTAGAGTTTTCAATGTAATTTGTTGGTATGAAGCACATAGTATCGAGGGCTATAGTAAAATAGCCACTTGGCTTCCTATCAATTTATCAAATTATGACAAACAATTATCTGTGAGCAATATCCATATGAAAATCAAGTTGTTGACTGTAAAATAACCAACAATAGTGTGGCTTTAGGGCATCCAATTATATGTAGTCTTTTTATTTTCAAGACATTTCCCAGTATCAAATTGATAACCATATAGATATAAATAAATCTTGAATTAATAGATAATGTAAAATAAGAACAATAGTTCCTTAGCCTATTGTGATGGAAAGAAATTATAATGGATTGACATTCTACCGAAATAATTTCTAATAAACTGCCAATGATTATTATCAAATACATATATGACTATGTAATTAGAAAATTGATCATAATGAAATTCTTTGCCAGTGCCCAATATGTATAACATATAATATTTATAAAACTAAATATTAAAATGAATTCAATCATTATAAAATCATTTCAACAATATAATATCTTACGAAAATAGTGTTGTGAAGAGATTACCTCAAATCAAATTAAAAAATACAAATTTGATTTGAACTAAGAACTTGGAGCAACAACATGCTAATAACATGTTATAAAACTAATGGAAAATATAACAGTAAAAGAGAGAATGAGATAGAAGATTGAGAGGAGAAATGGGAGGATCATTCCCATTCATATTCACTTTTTTCTTTACTACATAATCTTATGTATGGGTCTCAAGTCCAAAAAAGTAGATGTATAAGTTACAATAAATTTAATCTATATAATTGTTCAATATAAATAATTTGAGAATTATAGAGTATATGAATTAAAGGAGTCACTTTTAGATTTTAGGAGTCAAGGACATCTACACAAATATACAATTTATAACATTTGGCATTACTCATCTTGACATGAATACAATTTTACTTAATAGAACACACTATGTGGGAGAAAAAAATTAAAAAAAAAAATTTCTGGTATTATAATTTTAAACGTTAGAAGAAGAAATAGTAATATTAAGTATATTTTAATCTAACCTACTAAAAAGTTTTAAACAATTCACTCTATAATCATTAATAAAGACATAAGTGTAAGACTTAAGTCGGCCCAAGTAGCATTGATTAAGTATTTACTTGGTTAAATAAATAATTAAATGAGCTAATTTATAATTGGTTAATTGAGAAGTAGTTTCCTTATGTTTATATGTAACTTACCACTTAATGGGAGTGTTTAATAGAATATCTAATAATTTGAAAATTGAAATTATTAGGTAATAAATGTTATCAGATAATAATAATTGTTATTTGATAATAAATATTTATTTGGAAATTGGTCTCTATCCCTGCCTATAAGAAGGGGTTACATGCTCTTTCCTACTCCATTACTACCGAACATATAAAGTAAGAGAGGTTAAGAGATATAAACACAAATTTCCTCTCTCTCTCTCTCTCTCAATTCTCCTCTAGGAATCTAAAGGTTTACACCTATTAGGCGATGGATCAAGTTATGATTTCTTTCCTAATTCGATAGTATTCTATTTTGTATAGCATGTGAAAATTTATGAGTTCCCAAGATTTGGAGAACTATAATTGATTAATGATTTATATCACTAGGGCTAGATAAAAATTAAGAAAAACTTACATGTGTTATCAAAGCTTAAGTTTAGGAACTCATAATTTTCCATTAGGAAACTTGCTCTTTCGATTATGAATTCTAATTTTTATTAGAATATTAAGATCTAGCAAAAAGCATGATTGTCTTTGCAGATTGCATATCGATGTACAATATTGATGTATCCATGGGAGAAATTTAATAATTCATTATGTTCCTTTAAAAAAATTATTTTTTTTTATTATCTATTTAATGTTATAGAACTTTATGTCTGCTACATTAATTTAAATTAAATTTTTTCTATATACGGTTATGTGAATAGGATAAGTAACTTATTAGTTACTAAAGTGACTCAATAATAAAATCTAATATTTTCTGTATTTTATGATGTTATGATTTATTGTGATATCTACATTGTGAATGATTTTTAGTCACCAAAGTGGCCAAATCAAAAGGTTTTGATATATGTCAAATTAAGTAAATCTCAAATACCTAGGATTATATGATGCTATGAAAGGTTTATTTATTGTTGTTTTATGGGTATTTTGAAGTTCATTGATTATAAAATATTTAAGGATCACCCAAAGGTTGATTAGGCATTTTATAATTATGAACATGATTATGGTTAATTCATGTACTTAGTTAGATATGTTTAGTATATCCAAAGATAACAAACATGTTTAATTAAAGTACATATAACTGTCAATTATGTGAAATTGAAATTCAACATCAATTATAGGTGTATATTAATGCATTATCCAAAGGCAAACATTAATATAGAATTGATTGTAAAATGAATTGTTATATATAGTATGACTTAAAGCATTAATGTTAGGCATATTATTTCTTGCAATATTTGTTCCAAATTTACTTCATTCGCATGTTTCATTTGTTTGAATTTTAATAAGTTAAATTTTTCTGACTGGAGCAAACAAATCCAACTTCACCTTGGTGTATTCAATCTTAATTTGGCACTCCAAGTTAAGCAACCTATTGCTATTATTGATACCAGTAGCAATGGAGAGAAAACCTATTATAAAAATTAGGAAAGGTCAAATAGATTAACCCTAATGTTTATGTGAATGATTATAACCAATAACATTAAATCAACTTTTCCCAAAACTGAAAGTGCTAAAGAATTTATAAAATTTGTGGAAGAGTGCTCCCAAATAGTTGACAAGTCTTTTACTGGGACATTAATGGGTACCTTAACCACCATGAAATTGATGGTTCTCGTACCATGCATGAACATGTCATTGAGATGACAAATATAGCAACAAGACTTAAGTCTGTGGGAATGAATATGGATGAGAATTTCCTTATACAATTCATAATTAACTTATTAACATCTAATAATGGCCCTTTCCAAATGAACTATAAAACCATGAAAGATAAATGGAATGTGCATGAACTGCATAATATGTTAGTTTAGGTGGAAATAAGGCTTAAGAGTCAAGGAAACCATTCTCTCCATTATGGGAACCATCAAGGAGCTGGAATAAAGAAAGGAAAGAAACATGATATGAGTAAGGGACCACTAAAGCTGAATAAGTCCTCTCATAAAATCCATAAGAAGGAATAAAAGAATGATAAATGTCAATTTTGTAAGAAGTCTAGACACTTCCAAAAGGATTGTCTAAAACAAAAAGCTTAGTTTAAAAAGAAAAGTAAGCATAAAGATTATGTTTGGTTCAAATCAAATTTACTGAAGTTCTTCATAGTACTTGGTGGATTGACCAAGGATGTACTTAATATGGAACCCTAAGGTTATGAAGAACCTGAAACTCTTAGAACACACACTATGGCAAGAACATGAAATGGAATGAACCCGCAACCTATTGAATCCCAAATGACAAACACAAATGGAAATACAAATGATAGGTTGATTAGAAACAAGAATAAATTCACCTCAAGAGATCCCCTCTAAGAATTAATTCTTGTTGCAATAGAAGAAAACAAACTATCCTCCCCTAGAGAGCTCTAACCAAGCCAAGAAGGAAACCAAAATGTTTCTTTGATAGAATGAAATTTGATGTCTTACAAGGTTGTGGCTTTAGCCTTTTTATAAGCTTTAGACCCCTTAAGAAACCCTAATTTCCAAACGCAACATTAGACCTCCAATAAGTTAGTTCAAATTATGCTAAAGATAACTTTAGACATTAAAATATAAGCCCAATATGTAACCCTATACATCCTAAGCCCAAAGTAATTACAATGTGGTCTAAAACACTTATTTTAGAGTAACAATGCTAGATGACATAACCCAAACGAATTGGGCCTTTGTTTAGGCTGGACATGACTCAGATGAATGAATTGGGTTTCCTTCTTCAAACCCATGCCATCCAAATGATTTCCTTCTGCATTCTCTAAGAATTTTCCCACATAAATTTGCAGCAATTCCTTGAACTTCTTAGCCCTCAATCTTGTAATTGGACTTGGAGGAAAATTTAGATAATCATTTAAGCTACCATGCCTTTTGTCATCTGTGCTTACATCAACTACTCATGTATCTAATATGATGTAGGGATTCCTTACAATTTGAACCATAAGCGCGAATGAGAAGTTTAACTATATGGGAAACAAAATGAAAGTTCTAGTGGAAGCCATTAGGACTTACTATTTAATCCTTGACATTTGACATCATTTATACCTATTTGATACTTTTTATGTACATAGTATCTCTCAAAATTTAGTTTCAATGTCTAAATTTGATGTTACTGGATATTCTATTAATTTTGGTAATGAATGTTTAAGTTTGTTTAAGCATAACTATCTCATAGGCTCTAGTATTCTCAGCGATGGACTATACAAATTAAATCTAGATAACCTTTATGTTAAATTGCTTTTAACCCTGCATTATAATATTTTTACTAAACGTGGTTTAGTGAATGAACACTGCTAACTTGTGGCATAAGCGTTTAGGTCATATTTCCAAAGAAAGATTGGAAAGATTAGTAAAGAATTACATTCTTTCAAATTTGGATTTTTACTGACCTAACTACTTGTGTGGATTATGTAAAAGGAAAACAAACAAAACACATAAAGAAAGGAGCCACAAGAAGCATGCAACTTCTTGAGATTATACACACTGATATTTGTGGACCTTTTGATGTCAATTCCTTTAATAAAGAAAAGTACTTCATCACCTTTATTGATGAATATTCACATTATGGATATATCTATCTATTGTATGAGAAATCTCAAACAGTGAATGTCTTAGAAATATTTATAAATAAAGTCGAAAGACAATTGGATCAAAAAGTAAAAATCATCTAAACAAACGTGTAATTTATCTTTACCAATCTCATTGTGGATGTATACTTTGAAAACTACCATGTATTTGTTGAATAGGGTTCCTAGTAAGGCAGTTCTAAAGACACCTTTTAAACTATAGATTAGTAGTAAACCTAGTTTAAGACACTTGCATGTTTAGGGTTGCCTAATAGAATTTAGAATATACACAAGAAAAGAAATTGGATGCAAGAACAATTAGTGGATATTTGATTATCCAAAAAAATCTAAGAGGTATATATTTTACTATCTTAACCATAGCACAACAATTGTTGAAACAGGAAATGCCAAGTTCACTGAAGATGGTAAAACCAGTAGGAGTGAAGTTTCATGAAATATGGAAATTAAGGAAATAAGAATGCAAGTTCTATTAATTTGCAATTCTTCTACAGTTGTTCCTCAAATTGTTGAATTATAAAACAATGAAGAAGAATAGCAAATTAATGATCCCATTATTCACAATGAACCTGTAGTAAATGAGCCTCAATAGGAAGTATTAAGAAGATCCCAATGGAGATAAGACTAGCTATCTCTAAAGATTATGTGATTTATCTACATGAGTCTGAAGATAACTTAGGAATAAATAATGAACCAATTTGATTTTCACAAGCCATTAATAGTGATAATGTTGATAAATGGTTAAATGCCAAGAAGGAAAAGCTAAAATCTATGGAACCTAATAAAGTGTGGGACCTTGTAGAGTTGCCTAAAGGTTGCAAGAGAGTTAGGTGCAAATGGGTCTTTGAAACTATGACCAGGCTTGTTGCTAAAGGTTTTACGCAAAAAAAAAAAAAAATGGCAATGACTATAACGAGACATTTTCACCAGTCACTAAAATGGACTCTTTCAGAATTATCATGGTGTTAATAGCTTACTATGATTCAGAGCTACATCAAGTGGATGTGAAAATTGCATTTCTCAATGAAACTTAGAGGAAGAAATTTACATGGATCAACTAATGGGGTTTTTAGTTGAAGGAAAGGAACACACAATGTGTAAACTCAAAAAACCAGTATGCGGACTTAAATAAGCTTCCGAGCAATGGTATCTTAATGTCAATGATACTATTGTTAACTTTGGATTTAAAGAAAACACCATCGATTGGTGTATATATCTAAAGGCTAGTGGGAGTAAGTTTATATTTCTAATTTTGTATGTTGATGACATCTTGTTAGTAGCTAATGATGTTGGTTTATTATTATGACTAATAAATTTCTCTTTAATAACTTTAGAATGAAGGTTATGGGAAAGAAAAACTATGTGATTAGGATACAAATATTCCAAAATTGATCATAAGGATTGTTAGGTTTGCCTCAGAAGGCATTTATCAAACAAAGTTTTAGAGAGATTTAGGATAGAAAATTGTTCAACATATCCCATTCCAATTCAAAAAGGAGACAAATTTAGTTTCATTCAATGTCCAAAGAATGATTTGGAATGGAAACTGATGGAATAAATTTCTTATTCATCTGTTATTGGGAGTTTGATGTATGTACAAACATGTACAATACTAGACATAAGCTTTACGGTTGGAACACTGGGTCGATACCAGGGTGACCCAAGATTGGATCATTGGAAAGTTGTAATGGAAGTCCTTAGATACTTGCAAGGAACTAAGGATTATATGATAACATATAAAAGGTCAAATCACCTTGAGGTGATTGGATATATAGATTCAGATTTTGCTGGCTTTGTGGATACAAGAAAGTCCACTTTTGGCTATTTATATCTTTTGGCTAAAGGAGCCATCTCTTGGAAGAGTACAAAGTAATTTGTAATTGCTGCATCCACCATGGAAGCTAAATTTGCGGCATGCTTTGAGGCCTTGGTTCAGACTAAATGATTGTGGAACTTTATTTCATAACTTGGAGTTGATGACAGTATTTCCAAGCTGCTGAAAATTTATTGTGATAATTCCATAACAGAATTTTTCTCTAAGAATGATAAGTATTCCAAAGGTTCTAAGCATATGGAATTAAAATACTTTGCTGTTAAAGAAGAATTTCATAAACATGTAGTGTTTATAAAACATATTAGCACCAATTTTATGATAGCTGACCTTTTAACAAAAGGGTTACTGTCCAAGACATTTAAGGATCATGTTATAAATATGGGCATTATTGATGATAAGGGTTGTTACATATTATTAAAGTATTTTATTTTGACACTGTGGGCTCATTAATAGATATGTTTCAGATTACTTGTTATTTAAACATTGTATATATAGATCATCATAATGATAACATGGTTTTTCTTTATTACAAATATGATGTTGGGTCAATTATACACTTCTTACTTATAGGTCATAATAAGGAGAAAAGACTAATGTCATAGTACGTGGAAGGGAGTGTGTCGAATGAATAATATACGATCGCCAAGACTAGTTTTTATCCTTATCCATGACGAATAATGTAATTAATGTATGAGAAATTAGCAATTTTTATGTGCATTATGATTTATTTGACCATAAAGTAAGGTAATATGACATGAGCCAAGTGGGAGAATGTAAGACTTAAGTTGGCCCAAGTGATATTGATTCAATATTTAATTGCTTACATAAATAATTAAATGAAATAATTTCTAATTGGTTAATTGAGAAGTCGTTTCCTTATGTTTATATGTAATTAACCACTTGATGGGAGTGATTAATAGAATATCTCATAATTTGAAATTTGAAATTATTAGATGATAAATGTTATCTGACAATCATGATCATTATTTGATAATAAATGTTTATTTGAAATTTGGTCCCTGCCTATAAAAAGGGGTTACGTGTTCTTTCGTAATCCATCACTATTGCACATGTGAATTAAGAGAGGTTAAGAGATACAAATGTAGTTTTCCTCTCTCTCTCTCAATTCTCATCTAGAAATCTAAGGGTTTATGCCTATTGAGTGATAGATCAATGTATGATTTCTTTCCTAATTTGATAGTATTGTATATTGTATAGCATGTGAAAATTCATGAGTTCCCATGATCTAGAAAACTATAATTGATTGATGATTTCTATCATTAGGGTTAGATAAGAAAAACTTACATTATGCTTAATAAAAGTTGTGCCTTTTGCTTCTTCTTCTTCTTTTTTTGGTTTCTACAACAGAAGAAACATCTATGTTTAATTTCATTTTTTGAACTCTTATTTGAAAGACACCTTGTTCTTGGAAATAACTTAAAAGACACCTTTCAAAATTCATGTGTATATCAATATTCTATAATATCTAAACAGCACTTAATTATATAGCATTATTATCTCTTTACTAAACTTTCTATAAAATTAATAGATTTATTGAGCAGTTGATTAATATGCAACCCGTTGCAGCTTTAATGCCATTTTACAAGCAAAGCTAGATTTCGTTTTACATCATGATTTCAATTTTTTCTAAATATTCCAGCATTTTCATTAAAAGAAATTAAGTATATCTTATAGGTATTTGTGATCATATTTTTAGATTAAAACATGATAAGTTAACCTTTTTATTTATAATTAATAATGCAAAATTAAATATTTTACTTTTATTTATTGAAAAATGCGGAAGAAATGCATGGAAGAATGGATGTGGAAGATGGTGCTTTTAATTAATATTCTATTCTTTTTGAAAGATTCTTTTATTAACTTCTACTATACCATCTTCAAAGTGAACGAAATCATCTTTAACATACTTTTTTTTATTGGATTCGAAGAAATAATATACTCATATATATATATATAATCGATTTTAATTTTTTTTAATTGTTACTTATTTTTTTACCCTTACTTATACTTGATCTCAGCACTATTATAAATAATATCGATCCCAACATTGCTATAAATGATATTTGGATCCTAAATTCTGGCTAATACCACCATTGTGACCACCGTAAGCACCGTTTACATATATGTGAGTTTGCGCTTAATGATGAGTCAACTACAACAGTAATATTTTTTTTTTCATATCACATGGAAGGGAGAATGTCAGGATTTAATTACATGATTGATAATTTTTAAATATTAAGACCAAAAATTGAATTAGAATTATTATACTATTAGAAGAGCAAAAATATTTAAATTGAATAAAAATATACTTTAAAGATGAATTTCATTAAAAAGAATTTTTCCTTATGCATTGGTCCATTTATATTTAATACAGTGTATTTGTTTTTCATAGATAAATTTACCCAAGAAAATTTCGAATTTTATTCAAATCAGCCTATGTTGCTTAATTTATTTAGAATATAGATAATTTTTAATTTTTTTAATCTTATTCTATTTGTGTATTATATTTTCTTAAATTTACAATATATGCATCAATAAATGTATTTATGGTAACACATTAATGAATTATTAATTCTTTTAAGCATTCAAGCATTTTCCACAATATAAATTAGTGCATTTTTTTTTATTTTAATCAGATTCTTATATAATAACGTAACAACTTAATTTCACAGCATAACTACACATTATTAAATTTGTAAAATCATATATGTAATGAAAAACTTAATAACAAATTTCTAACAAACTTGTATCCAAAAAATTTAAGGCCCTTGAGTTTCAATCACATCAAATTGAAAGAAGGCTAGGTTTTGGTTTGAATGATGTGAATATAAGTATATAGGTCAAACTATTGAAAAATATTATAGGAAATTAGGTGCCGTGGGTTATAATGTCAAGTTCGTAATAGATTTTATCAAGACTTCAGAGTAGAGCTATTGCTAAGATTTGATCTTTTATTATTATTTTTTTCACGATACATTTTGTTAGACTGGAATTTGTTTCATCAGTTTTTTTTTTAATTTGGATGATACTTGTTTATGATAAATGAGTATCATAATGATAGTTTATTGTTTAATTGTTTTAAAATATGTATGGGTTTATGTTAATGTTTAATTATTTAATATTGTCATCTGTATTCATTATTTTCTCGGTGGAATATGTTTATCAGTGTTTATTATTATAACGTATGTTTTGGAGTCTTTCTTAAAAAATTTTTCTATTAAGCATGTTGAAATCAAATCCATATAATACTCACGAATTGAGTGTCATTCGTGAGAAATTTTTTTAATAAAGTCCACGTTGAAATAAGTTTTTAATTTAAATGATTATTTTTTTTATAGAACTTTATTTTATAAATATTTTTCAATAGATTTAGAAATTTTTATATGGGTCAATATGTTCAAATTTTAATTTATCAATTACTACTTTCCAACAGACAAGTTTGATTGGCTCATCTAATACTACACAATTTTTTTTTTCTTTTTGTTTCAAGACCATGAGGCATCCTTATACTTGTTAAGTGTGAGACTAATTCTCGCTTGGAAGTGGATATTTGTTCTGACCATTGATTACTTTTTAGTGGGATTCGAATTTGTTTACATGAGAATCAATTTGCGAATCCACATGTTGTGGTTACAAAATGTTGTACTTTGATGCAATAAATATAAAATATTATACAAGTTTATCAGGTGAATAACTTAACTATTACCATATAGTGAACCTTGTTTCCTGACCTTATTCTGCATGACACCCTTGAGTATCAGTTTCATGATTTGAATTTAAGTGATCAAAATAAGAAGTACATCTCTTTAACCATTACCTCGATCCTTAAAATTATATCAATACTGCCAAAAATTGATAATTTCATATGTAAGAATTTGAAAGTGACTTTTGTGGTATGAAACTAATGAAATATATAACAATAGAAGAGAGAATAAAGAGAGAAGATTGACAGGAAAAATAGGAGAATCATTCTTATTCACGTTCACTTTCTTTCTTAGCACATAAGCCTCATGTCCATATAGGTAGACTTATAAGTTACAATGAATATAATCTACATAATTGTAAAATGTAAATAATTTAGGGGATTATAGAGTATATAAATCTAAAGAGTAAGTATATGGGTTATGGACATCCACAAAAATATATAATTTATAACACTCCTTATTAGATGCCCATTAACAAATAATATACCTTATTAAAATCTTATTAGGAAAAATCCAATGGGATACAAACCTAGTGAGCAAGATTGTCAAATTCGCGATTTTATATAGACTCATAAGGAGAAGGTAGACTCGTAACGTAAAATCGTAAGAGTTTACAATAATAGATATTAGACATAATTATATCATATAAATAAAAAAAATTTCATACATAAATACTCATTTCATTATTCATAATCTACATTCTATACTTTTAATTCAATTCAATATACAAATTTCAATAAGCTTCATAATTTATTATTCATAATAAAATAATACTCATTTAATATAACTAAGTCTCAAATAAAAATAATATATAAGTTCGCATTAACTAAAGAGAAATCCTAATTTCTTAACCATTATAGAAAAGAGATAAAGAAAATATAAATTGATCTTTTTTCACAAATTAGCTAACGAGAAATCTTAATTTCCTAACCATATATGCATCAAATTTCAGCAATTTGCATTAATAATATATAAATTCTTTAGTATTTTTGGGTAACTATATTAAATAATTAATATTTAAATTTTCCAATCTATTAAAACTTAATTGGTTTAGATTGAGACCCCAAAGTTATTGAGTGTTCAATATATCAAGTCAATTAAATCATAGCTTAAAAATATATATATAGAGTTAAGCATTACATAGTGTAGTAATTATATATAATGTATTGCATATATATATATATATATATATCAAAGGTAACCTTGTGGTTGAGTGGCATAGAGCGCTGAGAGCAACTAGCAAGATGCGTGTTCAAGTCTGACCAACGCATTTTTTCGAAAAAAATGAGAGATGAAGACTAGTTGAGCTAACTCGCCCAACTCTGAGTTGACTCAATTTGCATGACTCAAAACGTGAATTTGGCGAGTCAACCGAGTTGACTCGCAAGTTTAATAACACTACTGGTGAGTAAAAAAAATACACAATATTTATTATGCTTATTGTAAGTTGCCTAGTTAAAAAAACTTACTAGAAAACTAAGAGGGACAAAACTATGGTTAAGGAAAAAGAGTACAATGTGTCTTTTACTTCCCCTAATGACAATATTATTTAATATTTGAATTGGCATATCTCAATAATGTTGACCAATTTTTCAAATGTGATTACTGTTGATGTCTGAGTGAACAAATTTCCCAGATTATCACATGCTTGAATCTGTTGCACATCATCATTCTTCAAAATATCATGAATGTAAAAAATGGTGAAATATGTTTTTGTCATGCCCTGGCATGGAGGATGAAGTAAACCCTACCTATGTAAACCTCCCAACCACAAGAAACAAATACAACTCAGTGCAAAG
This sequence comes from Delonix regia, assembly GCA_037074485.1. Taxonomy (NCBI): domain Eukaryota; kingdom Viridiplantae; phylum Streptophyta; class Magnoliopsida; order Fabales; family Fabaceae; genus Delonix; species Delonix regia. The sequence goes on from CM073459.1 coordinate 6,352,270, forward strand.
TTTTAATTGATACCCCATCTACATGCCCATGTTTTCCTTATCTTATGAAACTAATATAAATTCTTTCTTACTTAGACTAAAAATTATATGGTGAAATTTAGGAGTGTTACATTTCACCCTCTTAAAGGAATTCGATCCTCGAATTCAAAAATACATACATAGATTAAGTTTTAAGCTGGTGAGGACATTTAGTTCATAGATTCTTTTAAACTTACCTTATGGTCTTCTTTAAAGACTGACTTCACCACCGTACTCAATTATGACTAACTTATTTAATCACTATAGTCTAGCACTTGTGTGCCTATAGTTCACTTGATCACTAATATTTGACCCCAATTCACTCAGTTCTTATCAAACTACCTTGTTCTAAGGCATTGCCTCCTATACTAACTCTAGTCAAAATTTTCTTTGGTCTTACTTTTTGTAGGTATTCAATAAAATCTACACATAAGCCACCCTTATTGAAGGTATTTAATCATTCACTCAAGCTAAATCCTTAGATGGTGTAAATTTTTTATGCCTAAAATCTTCGATAACAATAATACAAGTAATCTTTCAAGTAATGTCATAAATTTCCTCTTCCATAATTTGCAAAATCCATTAAGTCCTTTTTGCCAATTTCAATAAATATGATATCATCCTAATGAAAGTGAACACAATCCTTTAAGTCGATGAAAAATTGACCCTGATCCATTCTACAATTACCTTATTATGTGTATCGAAGAAATTATTTTCTTCTATTAAGATATTTTTTAAAATATCTAGCCATACTAATTAATACCATTTGCATACAGGTAATTACCTAAGCCAAACAAAATGGCCAAACAAGTGGGTATAATTAGACAAGTCCAACATGACATATTAACTATAAAAGGCTATGGCTATCACAAATATAATTTCCAGTGACTCTTTAACTGATCACATTGACATTGAACATACAAATCATGCTAGTAGAATATCTTAAGTACTCAATTGAGAAAATTATCACTCATAAAGAGAAAAATTGGTGAAAGGAAGACACTCTAACATCCTATAAGATCTTTAGTGATGACTAAATTATAGTTGTTCCTGGGATTTACAATAAAAATTGAACCAGAGATCACTTCCTCCATAAGCCACAGGTACTTAATTAGGCTTTGATACCAATTTATCATGCCTTTAACTATAGAAGGTGACCATCACAAAGAAAAAGGTGAAACCTACCTTTGAAAGCTGACTAAATTGAATAATCTAACTTATCTAAATACTAAAATAACAAGGACATGAATAATATTCTATTTGATTCTCTAATACCATAAAATGTAGTTAAATAAAAAATCTTGCTTGTGTTAGAAGAGCCTCCAAAGAATAGAGGCTTAGCCAATTATGTCAATCTCAAGTTTTATCATAATTTATTAAATATTTTAGTCTTCTCTAACTATCTTAAGAATTTATTCTTTTTGAATTATTTCAATTTTTAATTCACACCTCACTTTCACATCCATGTTTTCCTCATTTTATGAAGCTGATTTAAATTCTTTCTTACTCATGCTAAATATAGTGATATTTAGGAGTATTGAACTGACGAATAATGCAGGGCTCACCAAATAATCTCTTAGATGTCTCTAAATTACAAAATGATAAATAGGACCAAGATATTTGTTGATTGATTTGATTAAACACAATGCTTGAATGCAAGTGTACGTGGTCAACAAGTAGTATAATAATAAGTAAAGTGTCGGTCCCTCAGAGACTTGGTCTCAATTGTAATTGATTACTTATTACTAAGCCTTTTTAATGTTAGAAATTATAATAAGTAAGCGTAAAAGTGTATTATTGAGTGATTAAATCTATCTAACAAAGCTAGGATTTAGACTTTTACCACATGAGGAGTTACTTTCTTTCACAATTTATATTTCAGATTGATTAATTACTAAATTGCTAACCTAGGAATCTAAGTGCCTATATGTTTTCGTTGAATTCATATAGTCTACATTAAAATCACCTGATTCCTTATATGTCTATGGAAAATAGGAAAGATTATACCTTATAAGATCTTCTCCTAACAATGTTTATCAAAGACATTCAAGTTCTTTCGTCTTAACTGTGAATTGTGTTAGAAGCAAATTGTGATTATATACATCCAGTTCTTAAACTTAAGTTCCCTTTTCAGTTTAACCTAAATTCTAAATTATATCCTAAACTGATCAAACTTAGAAAGCATTGAGCACAGGATGAATGTAAACAATCAATCATTAAACAAGTCTTAAATAAAACCTTAACAGAAAAGCAACCCCAGTAAAGGTTTTAGTCAAAATCCTAGAAATAACCTACTAGCCAATCATTGGCATATGTTTAGAATCATCAACAAAAATATGTAAAGAAAATAAAATAGAATAAGATGGTAAGAAAAGAAAAGTTCAAAGGAGGCATAACTCTAAATGAGCAACCCACTCAATTGCAAAACCCTTTCCTAGTCACCTTGGAACCTTAATTGGATGTCTCTCCTCGGTAATGTCTTTGGTACTTTTTATAACTTGTTTGTTTAGCATCAGGCCCTCGGGGTCTTATTTATAGGTTTTAGGAACCTCCTGAGTTAAAGTTTGAGTGGAGTTAGGTGTCTTAACTGGACTAAAACCTTAATTTTTTAATTAGGTTTCTTGACGACATGCTCAGGTGATGACATTTTAGCACCGGGGTCCTAACTCTCTATTTTTGTTGCCCAGGTGCTAGTTCTATGGCTCTTGGCCACTGGTCTCCAGATTTTGGTCATTCGTTCAGGCACTTGTGGTGCCCGAGCACCGATAAATTGGTGCCTGGGTGAAAAGTCTCTAAAATTGGTGCTAGATGGTGGAATCCTAATGTTTGGGCATCGTTTCTATAGAATTAGCTTGGTTCTTCTTTGTTTTTGGTGCCTGGGTGCTGCTATTATGGTGACTGCATACTATGTCTATGATTTTGGTGCCCAAGTGCTAAAATCTTTGTGCCTGGGCATTGCAACCTCCTCTATGATTACCCTAATTTCTTTTCTTCCTTTTTACTAATGTTCTTCTGGCTCTATTTCCCTAAACGTTGAACACTAAAAAGGCTTTAATCTTTGCACAGTGATAGTTAGTGATAAACTTTCAAGTTTAAGATACAACTTATTTGAAACCAGTGAGATATTATCCAAATCCAAGTGTTTTTGTTATAAAAATTGTTGTAGAAAGCTAATAGTATTCTTTGACAACAAAAATTCAAGAGAGAAGGGGTAAGTGACAACACTTAGTAAATAAACATCACTAATCATATCAGGAGGGAATACACAAACCTCTAGAGTTTTTCACGAATTTTCCAATTTTAAACACATTTATACTTTCATATGCCAAAATCACTCTAAATAAAAAGGTCGTAAATCATATAACATAATCCATATAACTTAAACAAATCTAAGGATGCTTTACAAAACAAATCGTACCAATAAGTAGTTAAATTTCATTAATAAATTTGAAAAGGTAATATTGAGGATGCGAAAAACATCACACATAACCAATCACAATCTAAAATTGAACACAAGCTCTAGGCTAGGAATCATTGTACATATAGTAGCCAATGTTAAGCAATATGGCTTGAAATAGTCAAAACAAATTCATGTGTAGTGGTCATCACACTTAGGGTTAGCAACATCCCTGCTAGTTAGGGTCAAATCAAAGAACAAATCATGGTGCACCTGTACTAACATCTAGTGTTGCTAGCAAGATGGTTCTGTGTTGGATGAATTTCCAAGAAAATAATGTTTCTCTATAATCGTATAAATAATTGAAAATATGTGTAATGGATAAATTCCAAATTTTCATAAATTCATATGGTAACAAAATCATTTAGAAGGTTCCAAGAAAATTGTACAATGTGTAATAATTAAAACGATCATTCAGATGCGAAGGAATATTGCAAAGATATGTTTGTCAAATTCTTTAAAAGTGCAAATATATGTGAGAATGAACACAATACTTCAAGAAGCCTATTCCTAATGCATTAAAGTGTATACAACAAAAATATTTCATAAATGATACTTTGAAATACAAAAAATAACTATAATTAGCAATAATTATTCACCTAGAGGGAATGCACACAACAATCGAGTTCTTGATGTCACTTTCGTTATCTCGCTTGATCACAAAACCAATGTCCATGGTTTGTTAATAACAATTTCAACTTCTCATGTTAGAAATTATCTTTAATTCAAATAGCTTTCCAATGTCTAACCCAATACTTGTCTAATCATTGAATATTAACTTTCCTGAATCTCAAAATAAGGCGTTAATGCTTCAACTTTCCTAAAAAATGACAATTTCTCTTCACTCAAATCTTGTATTTATTTGTTCATTCTTCTTCTTTTTTTTTCTATTCAGATGTATTTAATTGTACCTATATATAATCTAAAATAAATTCTTTTCTTTAGCCATGCATGGTATAACACAATCAAGAAGATTTGGACATCATGCTAATCATAATGCAAGATTTAGTGATTAATTTAAATTACCTATTTTAGTGTCATTCAATCAATCACTATAAGGTTTCTTTTAGTCCCCATCTTCATAACAACTATGGAAATTTTAGAAAATTAAGAAAAATCACTTTATTGACGTACCACTTCAAATGATAACTTCCAAATGCTTAATTCCTTCCTCCTTTTATGATTACTAAGAAAGAATGGTCCTAAGTTTCAAATTTTCAACATCTCATCACACTTCAAATTCAACTAAGAGGGTTTTGAAATTGGATGTCAAAACCTAGCAATTTCATATGGGAATTGGAGGAGAAATTATTGGAATTTGTTAAAAAAAGAAAACCTCAACTTAATTAAACAAGCATGCACAAGATCAAGTCCTAAGAATGTTATGCATCCAACTACATATATGAAAAAGGGGTTTTGAAATTTGAAGCTTCAATTTCAGTGGAAAAAAAGGGAAAAAATTGAGGGCAATTTTGTAACTTTATGATGGAAGGATATATGTCAAAAAGTTAAAAAATAATAATTTGAGATATTTCAAGAGGTGTCTGAAGGGAGATTCAAACCTTCATCCTTAGGAAATATGGGTAAAGCTTAGCTAATTATGCCAACTTTAAGCTTAATAATAGTGCTAATATATTTAATATTGACTATTCTTTAACTATTTTAGAAAATTCTCTTTAAGAATTATGTTAAATTTTGATTTATACTCTAATTATATTATCTTTCTTTATTCATCTTATGAAACTGATATAAATTCTTTCTTACTTAGCCTAGATTTTACACAATGAAATAAAGGATTTTTACAGTTTTGTCATGTCTCTTTTAATGGATTCTCCTTTTAGTTAAGCTTTGCATGCTACATTATCTTCATATAATATTGTTAGAAACTTTTCTTTAGAGAAAAATCACATATCTTTTAGATATATTAGGTCATTGACTTAAGACAATCACATGCTCGAATGCCTTATGTATTGCAATCAATTCAACATGATTTGAAGTAGTAGCTAAAATTTGTTTTTTAGAACTTCATGATATAACTATATCCTTACATATATATATATATATATATATATATACTTTGTTTGGATTTAGGCATTATGTTATCAAGTATATATATGCATTTCATCCCAATTTCTTCGTATTGGTAAGGAACTAAATCTTGCTAAAACATAAAGAAACTATCATATCTGGTTGTGCATTATTAGCATGAAACATAAAAGCCCCAATAGGATGAAGATATAGTATTCTAGAATTAAGAAGTTCTTCATTATCTTCTTTGAATTAGAATGAAACTTTATATATATCAAACAACCTAACAACCATTGGGGTACTCAATGGATGTGCTTTAACTATGTAAAGTCATTTTTAAAAAATTTTTCATTTGTTAAGTGCTCAATCTATAAGTTGGGACATAACTTTATTTTCTAGAAATTTTCATTTCAAATGATCTATTGCCCATGGAGATTCTTAAACAATTTCATCTATTAATGAGCAAAGATAAATAACTTATTTCCAATTTTCTCTTAAAACATATAGGCAAATAGAATAGTTCATAATTTTTTCTAAGAAAGTTACCGCTTGTATGTACAAGTGCCTTTCCTAAGTTATTAATAACTTGAATTTCACACTTCAAGCATGTCAAATCTTTTAATGATTTTCATCTATATAATATCATGAAATAACTCTTAGAAATAACTTGTGATCATATTTGTTAGATGCAAAATATATATTTGATGTGCTCTAAGACTAAGTAATTGTATCCACCATAAAATAATATAATTATATAATCAAATGTTAAGTTTTGTGAAAAACTTCATATCCCACTGGCTTTACATCTTCATGTGTTTGGATCATAGGACCAATTTCACATGCTAATATCTTTGTGTCCTTTTATTTTGGCCAAGTGTTTTTATATCAATACTTTTCAATAATTCTTAATCCTCACTCAATTCCATAATATTGTGCACTGTATTATAATGTTGTCAACAACTATTTCTCTCTAAGTTCTATATTTTCTTATAATGACATAACTTATTGATATCTCTCAACATTATTACTTTTAAGTACTTGAATCACTTTTAGAGATTTAGTTAGGTCAAAATCTCTTCAAGAGTACCTGCCACTATGATCTAGCCATTTTAATTATTTGCTCCTTTTCATTTTCCAAAATTTTTTTATGGGATTGGTAATTAATATAATTGGAGCATTTGTAGATGATAAGCAATTTCATTACCTCATTTAGGCATGTAAATATGCCAGGCAAATTATTTCTTATACTTTTCAATCAAGTTCCATCATCAAATTCTTTAATATTTAATTGATTTGATACTAATTTGTCACATCCTTTAAGTAAGGAAGTATGATCAGGATGAAGAATGAAGTGAACCTCGTCTCTATAAATTAGAATAAGTCAGATAACCTAAACAGTTTAATGACAAATATAACACATGACAATTACTAAATTACGTTGATCCATAAGCATAATATTTACTATTTAGCTTTAGTGAGGAAATTCTAGAAAAGTTTCCTTTGAAGTATGGACACCAAATGTCCACAACTAAAATCTCTAAGTCAGAATGTAAGAGTGCTCTGCTTTCACAAAAATAATACAAATAGACAGTCCATATACTACATGCAATCTTTAATATATATCTTGTGACAATAGGCAATTCTAAAGTACAAAATAATACAGTAATTAGCAACAAGGATCAATTTTACCCAAGCGAACAATGCATGGCACACCATAAAATATCCAACTTCACTCAATGTAGCTAAGGAATTCCAGGGTCAACATTATGCATTGAAAAACATAATAATAAAATAAGAGTAAGTGAAAACATTCAGTGAAGTTCCTATGACTTGTGGAGCAAGTGCTATCTGATTAGGCCTTAGTCATTATTATGAATCTTGGGCATAACCATAACTGTGGTGACATAAGAGACCTTATAGGAAGTTGTAGCTTTTTTTCTCCTCTTGAATCAGCCTCCCTTACCTTGGATAGGAATTGTATTATTAAAGTATGCCTTGCATTTTGAAATATTGAATCACATTTATTAGGGCTATCGTAATAGAAAATGTTGGTGTTGAAAAAACCTTGTTGCTACCAAATCTACTAATTATGTACGTTGGTTCTTTGAACTTGCATAGAATAGTTTTTAAAATAGAAGAATGACACTAAGGAGTAGTAAAGAGTTCCCAAATTATGTTGGTGTGATCACAAATGAACTTGAATTGTGATATACACCTTGAAACGAACCATTTTGCACTATACAGATAAATTTTATTAGTCTAATTTGATGTAGGCTAACTAAATGTGATCATAAGCTTTATTAAGAATGAATGATTAAGTTAGTAATCAAGTCTCTGGCTTGATGCTATTGAATGTCTTGATAATGATAATTTCATCTCACTTATGGGTTATTTAGTGATAGGATACTTATGTCTGATGAATGATGCCCACTATATAAGTATGATTCCTTTTATTAGATACTAATATAGTCAGTTCTATCGAACGGAATTATTCTTTAAATTTGATAGTATTCTACTAAAATTTTACTTCCTTTATGTAAGGTGTTGGTAAGTTTAATTGGAGTAGGAATGAATTTAAAAGGATTACACATATCTTAAAATTATATATACTATTGTGAATTTGTTTATTATGGAAGTTAACTAAGAATTGTTAGGGCAAAGAGCTAAAGAATATGTAATTACACTTAGTCAAACTCAAGTGGCAAAGGCTAAATATCAGTTATTCTATTATGTCTTATTTGCATAAATTTTAAGGTAAGGAACAACAAGTATGAATATAATTTTCTAAGTTTGTTCTAAACATGGATAGGTCTTATCAAGTGAAGGATTAAGGCTTATTACATTGCTATGATAGGTAGTATATTGTTGATCATGGTGCCTTCATCATGGGTAGATAAATTCACAATGAGTCCTTAGTGGTAATTGATATGATAGACTATCTGAGTTCATAAGTTGCCTTTGGGTTATATTATGAGAGAAAGAAATCTATACTTTATAGTGTTAAACCTTCCTGCTTTAGTTTATAATTTATAGAGCTTTCTAAAAAAATTTATGAGTTATATTGTCTCTTCATTGGACCTTTGTAGATTGTGGGGCTATTAGTTCATATAAGTGCCTCATACTATTACTTTAACTTCCTTACTTCCTCCTCAGAGAGAATTGCAAGTAGATGGCTTATAGTTTTACAAGGTCATTTAGTAGACATTAGGTTGTATAAGAAATTGGTTTAAGCTTATATGGCCACCTCAGTAGTTTGAACACAAGGCGGTTTCGATAAGTTTTATGGGTTCACTTTTAGTTATTAAAATAGAGTGGCAAATTATTTTTACATTTGGCATATATATTCCTTTGGTATTGCCAATTTATTATTAAAACCATAACCCAAGGTACATATTATTTTAATGAGGGTACATATTATTTTAATGAGATTTATTGCTATTTTGACAAGAAGGTTATGATACATCTTATACCTTTTTGTTGTACATTGAGTTAGAAACACAGAGTAAAATATGTTAAAATAGGTATTATGTAGTGAGCATGAAGACGATGCTTGTTATTGATCCAAGGTTGTGAATTAACTTTATGCATATGCCAATTATCTTGTCTAAGTGCCACTTATGTGTAATGAAAGAGATGGGGTTAGTTCTTGCTCAATGGTAAGATATTAAGTTAGTTAACATTGTTAATTAGGAGTATAGATTGTATATTACATTGATGAGGAAAAGAAAATATACAAAGGATGTGAAATGTTTCCTAGCAAAACTAAAGGAATAAATTGTTAGAGATGTTTGGCATATTGAGTTTCAAATGCCTAATCTAATACTGATGTTAATCACATTTAAGGTTCAGTATATTTATGATTTTCTTAGTGCTTTGGTTCAAATTCTTTATTATGGACACGAAAGGTGTAGTTACAGTTGCTTACTTGCTAATAAATTGCTTTATAGAATTGGGGCTTCACTATCATGTTGTATGATTTAGGTGATAGTAAAAAAGAAAGACGTATTCATCTATTGCATCGAATAATATGAATTGAGCTTGGCAAAAGAACATTGATTCATTTAGGTAGACAACGATGGAGTATTAAATTCCAATTAGTTTTACCAAATCATCATGGATATCAACCCTCGTCTTGAGTTAATTAAGAGTAAAATGAGTTAAACTGGTTGCTTGTTGAATATGACACATATTTCGTCCCAACTAGAAATTGAAGAGCATGGACAATCTATGATTGGGTTACTATTGATCATAAAGGAAGTGGATAATATTGATTGAATCGATAAGGAGATTCTTAAGGTTAGATTTTGTGCATCATTGAAATTGATAGATTGAGTCAGGATTATAAGATATAATTAGGATTAGCATAATTGAAATTCATGATATCTATATTAAGTTAGGTAGTAAAGTAAATTTTCAACTTTAAAAGAGATGATAACCCAGTAAGTAATTTTTTTAAAAAAGAAAACTTAAGGTATGGTTAAACGAAGTGTAACTAAAGGTTGAGCATGTTGAATAGGATAAACAAAAAAATGTTGGTTGTAACTTAGTGTCAGACATAGGCAACCAACCCATTCATAGTGTGTGAGTATAAATGAATGAGTTAATGTAAGGAATTGAACATGAGTAGTAAATATGGTTAAAATTTTCTAATACAGGGGGACTGCAAATTAGGTTACCGAGTAAAGTTATTGATTGAAATTTTAGTTATTAATTAAGAAGTGATTGGTAGTGGTACCAAGGGTATGAGAATTATTTAATTTCCTGTTTATAGATCATAGTAACATTTAGAAGCCAAAAAATCACTGCCTACTCCTAATATTTTCCATTTAAGGTGGAAACCACCATATCAGTATTAGGTCCTATAGTTAGAAGTTCTATATGGCAAGCGTTTTAAGTTTGTTATGAGATGGTTTAGAGTGGATGAACTAAATATATTAGGAATTGACTTATTCAAGTTTCCAAAATAAGGGGAGCTTAAACCCACGAGATTTAAAGCTATTCAAAAAATGTTTTAGAAAGAATTGATGCAGTAATGCATTGTCTAACCCTACCCTTTAAGTTTGTTGAAATGCATTTAATGTTCCATATGTCAATACTTAGAAAACACTTAAACAACCCATCACCTATGATGAAATCTCTAAGATATTAAATTGGATACTGGGTTGCATATGAAGAAACTTCTTGATAAACAGGTTAATGAACTTTGTTTAAAAGAGATTTTATATGTGAAAGTTTTACGATGAAATCTTTTTCAAGAAGAAGCCATGTAAAAAGTTGAAGAGGATATACAAGCCAATTACCCCCATCTGTTTGATGCATAAGCTGCATATGCATCTTAAATTTAGGGATCAAATTTCTTTAATAGGGGGAGAATGTAACATTCCTAAAATTTATACGTGAAATATCTTTTTTCAGGTAGGGAAAAAATTTAAATGGTCTTATGAGTGGGAGAAGGGAAAAAATTCATTTAGGGTAAGAAAAAATTTTAATCATTAAGGAAAAATTGAAAAAGGAAATCTTGAAACAACAAATATAAATTAAGTTACTATTAGACTTGAGCTTGAGATTAGATCAAGTGGCTTGGTTTCACTCTATGTAAAACACAAATATGAGGATGAAATTGCAATTGGGGCTTGAATTGGAGTTATTTCACTAAATTAATATGGGGTTTTTTATCCTTGATGAGAATCTAATGTTTCCCATATGCCAATTTGTTGTATTGGTCACTAATTTGTATACCTCTTTTTTGTGGTAGAGAATTAAAGCTTGTTAAGTGATGAAATTTGAAAGTTTTATGCTACTCTAGCATCATTAAGCATCTAAAGGAAGGAATAAGGCCAACTGGAGTTTTCGTTGTGAGTTGTAAATAGATTTTTTAATTTTTCTTAACTTTCTTAGATTTTTATTGATGTAAAAGGAAGAAAAGATACATGAAAATCTTTGTTGAATATGATTAAATGGCCTTGGATAATTATTCTAATACATTGACCAATTTTCAAATTGGTTAGCAAATTTTCCAACTACATTAAAGTGGTTAAACAATCCATTATTTTAGAGAAGGTTATAGAAAACAAGGTTGGGAAGGAATTTATGGCATCAAACAAGCTATTAAATATAGTGATTAAAGATAGCATAAACTTTTAAGCCTTTAGGAGATGTTGGGTAACTCAAACCAAGTGGAAGGGATGATTGGATCTATTTGGTATTGTTCAGGGTTTTGAGATAATTATATACACAGTTATGTTATTATACTAGTAAGTGTGGTTAATGCCATTTCTAAGTTAAAGAACTGTACTATTTCTATGTTAGAGATAATTCTATTACTAAGGATTAAAAGTGGAGGGATGAGAAATTTAAGAAACCATAATAATAAAATGTGTATGTGTTTATATTTGTTCTTACAGTCAATTAATCTTTCATTGGTAGGAATTTATTTTAACCTATGGGCATGAATACCCAAATCTTGGGGTATTTTCCAAGTGTTAGATATTGATATTTGGCCCAATTAATTCAAGAATGAAATTATTACCATATGGACCATTTATATCCTTGGACATCTCTCCTAAGTTGTATATATATATATATATATATATATATGCATATGTTAGTATGAGGAATTAAACCCTTAAAGGAATGAAAGTGAATTTCTAAGATGAGAAGTAAATAAAGGAATTGGGGATTCAATTCAAGAGATTTATTTGAGTAAGAGATATTGCCTAACATAGGATATTGAGGTCATATCTTTTCATTTTAGGGTAACAGTGGTTACTTTATCTAGCAAGGGTAAGGAAGACTGTAAGGAAGGAGACTTTTTGCGTTCTGTGGCCAAGTGAGTAGACAATACTAGTTATGCAGTTTATGTTTTATGTTATCTTTTTGTGAAAATATTATTATTAGAACTTCCTTATGCTCTGGGCAAAATTTCTTAAATTTATAAGCATCATATGCATTTTCTCAATATTTTGAAAGTTTTAGATTTATGGATTACATTGACTTTACATTTATGAATTGCATTGATTATAAGATTCTAATTTATAATGATTGTAGATTTCTAGACCTCTCCGTACTTTAAGGTATTATGGTTTTTCATTCATGAAGTACTATGATCCTTTAATAATGAAGGATTCTAAATTTGTAATTATAATTTCCTTTGATTATGATGTTTTGAACTACTTTTACTCTGTTTCTCTAGATATTATGAAATCTGTTAATTTTAATGAATTTTTCTTTGTATTTGGAAATACCAAGCATTTGATAAAATTTCTATTTTTTGAAAGTACTTTGATTCTATGTTCATGAAGTACTTTGATTCTATATTTATGATATACTTTAACTCTGAAATTTTGAATTACTCTAATTTTGTTTCTCTGAATAAATTGGATTTTAACTTTTTAACAAACTTTAATTATGAGTTTTTTATTTTTTTTGATGATGTATTCATGTATGTAAAAGAATTCTTTTTGGGGACTCCATCCTAAACGAACTCTATAGTTTTGATATTCTAATATGACTGAAGCATAATGTCATTGTTTTGATATGACTAAGGCTTAATGCCATATTTTGATATTATGTCTGAGACAAAATTATGAGAATCTAATGATACCGAGCTATATTACTCGAAAATGATATTTGTACTTATTTATTAAACTAGCCTAAAGCTAACTTTGATATCTAATATATTGTTGGTTCTATTGGAGGTTCCTTACTATTTTGTTATTGACTTTATTTACCTATATAATGATAAAAACTTCAAATTGTGTTTAGAACTCATATGTTTTCTCAATTGGTATTCAATTGAAGATTTACCAATTTTCCCTATTATATACTAATGGTATTATTATTTTAATGATGTTTCCAATTTCATGGAATAATAATTAATTTATGAAAAACTATCATATCTTGTTTGCATCTTCCTTTCAATAATTAGAATTATTTACTCACTGAGTGTTTTCACTCACTTTTCTTATTTCTATATTTTAAAATAGTAGTGCCATTTCCAAGTATCCTTCTACAACATAGAGTTGTATTAGTGACATATAGGTGAGCCTTGCAATGTCTACAATGGTATAATTTATATTTTTTTATTCAACGTTGTGAAGTTTATAATCTAGTAGCTTCAATTGTCACAAGCAGATAATTAGTTATTGTGTTGTATTTTTTAGATTGTCTGGCTATATATTTTATGGGAATATAGCTCTCTTATTTCCTTATTACTCTTTTTTGGATTGTCAGGCTATATATTCATACCAGGCCACAAATATATCTCATTTGGAGATTTATTCTAACAATTTCTTAACCTCAAATGAGGACTCATCTTTGCACATTGTGGTACACAAACAAGATTATCAATTGCACATTCAAAAATTTTTAGATAGGTGATATTTGGCTCATAACCAAAAATGTATATTGGGGGATGTAATACCTATAATATATATTTATATATATTTAGAAAAGAAGATGTTTTATGTGAAAATAATAATAATAATTATTATTATTATTATTTAATTTTTTATCTTAAGAACTGGAGAAAGGAAGAAAATGCACTTGAGATATGTATATATTACAAATGATGAAGGAACATTGAAAGAGGAAATTCAAGAAGCATTGAATATGAAATTTGATAATATTATATCTGAGTTAAAAGCTAGCATAAGTACCTGAGTCTTATCTTATGCATTTGTAATACCTATAGTTGAATCCCAAAGTGCGAAAATCATGTGTTTTCTAAAACTTCTTGCTCTGATATGGATGAGTGTTCCCTAGAAAATTACCTAAATGTCCTTAACATTATATTTTCCCCTCAAGATTTCCCTTATTCTCTAGCATTCCACTCTTTCTTGACTTCTTCATAGTACACGTCACCCGCCTGAAGTTTTGAGTTGTTCCCAACATCGTTCAAGGTTGTTAAAGGATGTATGATGTTGTAGCACCCTCACCAGCCAGAACACAACCCTCTCCAATCTTTAGATGGCCAGAAATTGCTCAAATTTTGGTGAACGTGTAGTAAATGCATTTTTCAGCTTAAATTTATCAATTTTAGGTGCGTTTTACTTCGAGTTAGCTTAGAACTTTTGTAAATATTGACATATCCATGGGAGAAATTTAATAATTCATGATGTTCCTTTAAAAAAAATTATTATTATAATTTATTTATTTATTTTGTTATAGAACTTTATGTCCGTTGCAATAATTTAAATTAAGTTTTTCCTATATACGTTTATGTGAATAGGCTAAGTAACTTGTTAGTTACTAAGTGGCTCAATAATAAAATCTAATATTTTCTAAATTTTATAATATTATGATTTATTGTGATATCTATATTGTGAATGATTTTTAGTCACCAAAGTGGCCAAATCAAAAGGTTCTGATAGATGTCAAATTAAGTAAATATAAAATACCCATGTATGTGATGCTATGAAAAGTTTAATTATTGTTGTTTTATGGGTATATTGAAGTTCATTGATCATAAAATATTTAAGGATCCCCCAAAGGTTGATTAGTCATTTTATAATTATGAACATGATTGTGGTTAATTCATGTACTTGGTTAGATATGTTTAGCATATCCAAAGATAACAAACATGTTTAATTGAAGTACATATAACTGTCAATTATGTGAAATTGAAATTCAGCATCAATTATAGGTATATAATAATGCATTATCCAAAGGCAAACATTAATATAGAATTGATTGTTAAGTAGTATGATTAAAGCATTAATGTTAGGCATATTATTTCTTGCAATATCTGTTTCAAATTTACTTCATTTGCATGCTTCATCTATTTAACTTTTTAATAGGTTAAATTTTTCTAACTGGGCCAAACAAATCCAATTTCACCTTGGTGTATTCAATCTTAATTTGGCACTCCAAGTTGAGCAACCTACTGTTATTACTAATACCAGTAGCAATAAAGAGAAAACCCATTGTAAGAATTGGTAAAGGTCAAATAGATTAAACCTTATGTTTATGTGAATGAATATAGCCAATAACATTAAATTAACTCTACCTAAAACTAAAAGTGCTAAAGAATTTATGAAATTTGTGGAAGAGTACTCCCAAACAGTTGACAAGTCTCATACTAGGACATTATTGGGTACCTTATCCACCATGAAATTGATGGTTCTTGAACCATACACGAACATGTCATTGAGATGACAAATATAGCAGCAAGACTTAAGTCTTTGGGAATGAATATAGATGAAAATTTCCTTGTACAATTCATAATTAACTTATTACTGTCTGATAATGGCCCTTTCCAAATGAACTACAACACCATGAAAGATAAATGGAATGTGCATGAACCACATTATATGTTAGTTTAGGAGGAAATAAAGCTTAAGAATCAAGAAAATCATTCTGTCCATTGTGGGAACCATCAAGGAGCAGGAATAAAGAAAGGAACGAAACAAGACATGAGTAAAGGACCACTAAAGCTAAATGAGTCCTCTCATAAAATCCACAAGAAAGAACAAAAGAATGATAAATGTCATTGTTGTAAGAAGTCTAGACACTTCCAAAACGATTGTCCAAAAAGTAAAGCATGATTCGAACAAAAAAGTAAGCATAAAGATTATGTTTATTTTGAATCAAATTTAACTAAAGTTCTTTATAGTACTTGGTGGATTGACTTAGGATGTACTTAATGTGGAACCCCAAAGTTATGAAGAACTTGAAACTCCTAGAACCCACACTATGGCAAGAACATGAAATGGAATAAACCCGCAACCTATTGAATCCCAAATGACAAATGCAAATAGAAACCCAAATGATAGGTTAATTAGAAACAAGAATAAATTTGCCTCAAGAGATCACCTCTGAGAATTAATTCTTGTTGCAATAGAAAAAGACAAGTTATCCTCCCCAAGAGAGCCCTGGCCAAGCTAAGAAAGAAACTAAAATGTTTCTTTGATAGAATGAAACTTGATGTCTTACAAGGTTGAGACTTTAGCCTTTTTATAAGCTTCAGACCCCTTAAGAAACCCTAATTTCGAAATGCAACATTGGGCCCCTAATAAGTTAGTTCAAATGATGCTAAAAATAACTTCATACATTAAAATATAAGCCCAATATGTAACCCTATACATCCTAAGCCCAAAGTAATTACAATGTGGTCTAAAACACTTATTTCAGTAGCAACAATTCTGGATGAATAACCCAAACGAATTGGGCCTTTATTTAGGCAAGACATGACTTAGATGAATGAATTAGGTTTCCTTCTCCAAGCCCAAGCCATCCAAGTGATTTCCTTCTACATTCTCTAAGAATTTTCTCATATGAATTTGCAGCGATTCCTTGAACTTCTTAGCTCTCAATCTTGTAATTAGACCTGGAGGAAAATTCAGATCATCATTCAAGCCATTGCACCTCTTATCATTTGTGCTCACATCATTCCCTCCTTCCTAAAAAAGATTCATCCTTAAATTTGAATAAAAATCAAATGGAGAAAGATCAGAAACATTGAAAATGGCACTTCATAGTACTCACCTGGCAAATCTATTTTGTATGCATTGTTATTGATCCTTTCAAGCACTTGAAATGGTCCATCGCCCCTTGCACTAAGTTTTAATTTTCTTTGTTGTGGAAACCTCTCCTTTTGCAAGTGCACCTAAACCCAATCTCTTGGTTGAAAAATAACTTACTTTCGGCCCTTGTTAGCTCTTTGAGTATACATGCAGTTCCTCTTTCAATCTGCTCACATGCTTTCTCTTGCATTGCTTTAACCATTTTAGCCTTTTTCTTTCCATCTAAGTTAGCAATTTCACTCAAAGGAAAAGACATCAAATCTAATACAGCTAATGGGTGAAAACCATACATAATTTCAAATGGTGAAAAACCTATAGAAGGATGTATAGCTTGATTATATGCAAACTCAACAAATGGCAAGCAATCTTCTCAAGATTTTAAATTCCTTCCCACAATAACACACAACATGGTTCCTAATGTCCTATTTACCACTTCAAGTTGGCCATTAGTCTGTGGGTGGCATGTAGTGGAGAATAAAAGCTTAGTACAAAGCTTTGCCCACAAGACTTTCCAAAAATGAAAAAGGAACTTAGCATCCCTATTAGAAACTATAGTTCTTGGCACACCATGAAGTCTAACCACTTCCCTGAAGAAAAGATCAACAATGTTTATTGCATAATCTATTTTATGGCAAGCAATAAAATGAGCCATTTTATTGAATCTTTCAACTACAACAAATATGTTGTCTCTATCCCTTCTGGTCCTAGGTAGTCCCAAAACAAAATCCATTGATATATCAGTCCAAGGTTCAATAGGAATAGGCAAAGGTGTATACAAGCCATATGGCTTAGGCTTAGACTTAGACTTAGCTTGTTTGCATGTGAAACACTTAGCACAAACTCTTTTGACATCTTTTCTCATATTTGGCCAACAAAAATGTTAAAGAATGATGTCTAAAGTCTTTTGAACAACAAAATGTCTCATTAGCCCACCTCCATGTGATTCCCTACAAGTAATTATCTAGTAGAACATGTAGGAATGGATAGTTATTTATTTTTAAAGAGAAATCCCTCATGCCTACAAAAATTGTTAAATGCAGCATGTTTACAAACTTAATACACATCACTAAAATTAGAATCATTGCAATATAATTCTTTCAAATGCTTAAATCCAAGTAGCTTTGAGCAAAGCCTATAAATTAAAGCATACCTTCTTAAAAGTGCATTAGCTATGACATTGTCTCTCCCTTGTTTATATTTGATCAAGTAAGAAAATGTTTCCAGATATTCCACCTATTTTGCGTGCCTCTTGCTCAACTTTCCTTGCCCCTACAAGTATTTTAGTGATTCGTGATCACTATGGATGACAAACTCTTTAAACAGCAAGTAATGTTCCCACACTCCAAGAGGTCTCACCAAGGCATAAAACTCTTTATCATAAATGGAGTAATTCAGAGTCGGTCCATTCAACTTTTCATTGAAATATGTTATGGGTTGACTTTCCTGCATTAAAATAGCCCCCATACCAATCCCAGAAGCATCACATTCAATTTCAAAGGTTTTAGAAAAATCAGGTAGACGCAAAACAAGTGCAGAACATAATTTGTTCTTCAAAGTGTTATATGCATCTTCTTGTTCCCCTTTCCATTTAAATCTAACACTCTTTTTAACAATTTCATTTAGTGGGGTGGCGATAGTAGAAAAATCTCTAATTAATCGCCTATAGGATCTTGCCAAATGATGGAAACTCCTAACCTCACTAATAGACTTAGGCGTTGGCCATTCATGGATAGCATTCACCTTTCCAAAATCAACCTCAACTCTTTTTGAACTCAAAATAAAACCTAAGAATGTAACTTTATCCACATAAAAAGTGCATTTCTTAAGATTCTCATATAATTTCTCCTTCCTAAGCACATCCAAAACGAACCTAACATGCAAGTTATGATCATCTAAGCTCTTGCTGTAGATCAAAATGTCATCAAAATAGACAACAACAATTTTTCCAAGAAACTCTTGCAAGACATGATTCATTAAGCGCATGAATATATTGGGTGCATTAGATAACCCAAATGGCATCACTAACCACTCAAACAAACCATATTTTGTCTTAAATGTAGTTTTCCATTCATCACCTTCTTTCATCCTAATTAGATGATAGCCACTTTTCAAATCAATTTTAGAGAAAACACATGCACCATGCTGTTCATCCAGTATATCATCTAATATAGGAATAGGATGACAATACTTTATAGTGATTTTGTTAACTGCCCTTCAATCCATACACATCCTCCAAGTTCCATCTTTCTTTAGTACCAAGAGGACAAGAACAGTACAAGGACTCATGCTTTCCCTCACATGTCTTTTTGCCAACAACTCATCTACTTGCCTTTGCAACTCCTTTGTTTCCTCCGGATTGCTTCGATAAGCTAGCCTGTTAGGAATTTGCGCTCCAAGGATGAAATGAATTTGATGTTCAATCCCTTTGAATGCCCATGAGATTCCTCTTCAGAAAGCGCATCATCATACTCCTGTGTTAAACTCACAAACACACTAGATAAATTCGAATCAAGGTCAGTGTTAGTGAACAAAGTTTCTTTGAACCGTATGGGGATTAAAGCTTTTTTTTGCCTAAATATACACTTTTTAACTTTCTTTCTTTTGCAAAATAACAATGTTTTTCACCCTTCTTTGTTTCTTTTTCCTCACATTTTGCATTTTTTTCTTGCTTTTCAATCACTAACTTCTTATCTCTTGTACATCTCACTTTCTTTTCCTCACTCATGCAGTCACTCACTATTGGGCCTTTTCCTTTATTCTTTAAACTATTGGCCTCTTTTCTCTTTTTCTTTTAGAACCCTCACAATCCTTGCCCTCATTTATCAAAGATCATGTTTTGAGCTAGTCTTGATAAATTTCAGATGGTGTCATCGAAGTAAGTGTAATCTTGCAACCTTTCATCTCAAACATGTACCTATTTGTGCATCCATCATGATTTTCCCTTCTATCAAATTACCAAGGCCTTCCTAATAAAACATGTCCAGCTTGCATAGGTACCATATCATACCTCACTTCATCAGTATATTTCCCAATGGAAAATGGCACACCAACCTACTTAGTTACTTTGCACTCTCTACTACCATTCAACCATTGGAGCCTATACAATTTATGGTGCTTTTCACACACTAGCCTTAACTTCTCTACCAAGTATGTACTAGCCACATTAGTACAACTACCACCATCTATGATCATGTTGTAGACTTTCCTACTTACCAAGCATTTGGTATGAAATATATTTTCCCTTGGTTATAAGCTTTCTTCCTTAACAGTCAAATTTGATGCACACCTAGTCACTAAGAGTTCTCCTTGCACAACATATTGAACATCCTCATTAACATCTGAACAATCATCTAAAGATGGCATACTCAAGTTATCATTAGGATCACTATCATGCTCAAATTCAGAAACAATTTCATTTCCTTTAATAAGCATAGCCTTTCAATTTGGACACTCAGATGCATAATGACCATGCCCTTGGCATTTAAAGCACTTAATTTCTCTATGTTTTGAAGGCAGATTATAAGTACCTTTTTTATTGGCAGTACTATTCATCTTACCCTTGTCGACTTTATTAGCCTTCACTTTTGAATCCAAACTTGGTCCCTTTTTTTTTTTTTTGCTGTCATCTTTACTCCATTTTGAGCTTGATTTACTATTAGAATTTGAAAATGATCTTGACGAAATCTTTTATTTTTGTTGTCTCTCCACTTTCATGGTTAGGATGACTAGATCCTCCACCTCCACCTAAAGGGTGCAAGTCTACCACTTCAATAATTTCTTTATTCAAACCAGCAAGAAATCTAGACATTGTCACTTCTTCATCTTCCTCAATGTTAGCCTTTTTCATTACATCTCCTTATGTTAATCCTCTACCGACTTTAATCCTTGAATAAGCCTTTTTAGCTTCTGATATGTTTCTTAGTAGTAATAGGAAAGAACAAATTGCTTGCCTATCACTCTCTTCATCTCAGCCCAAGTCTCAATCAGATCCTCACTATTTCTCATTCTAGACTTTACAAGTTCTCCCCACCAAACTAAAGCATAATCTGAAAATTCAACTACAGCCAATCTGACCTTCTTCGCCTCTGAATAATTATGTCATGCAAATAACATCTCAACCTTCCTCTCCCATTTAAGATAAGTTTCAACATCATTCTTACCTTTAAATGAAGGAATGCTCATCTTGATAGCATTGAGATTGTTATCATTTCTTTCAATTCGTACCTTTTTTCTTCTATTTCTCATGGACTTTGCATCATCATAATCATATTCTCCTTCTTCTTCGACAAACGAAGGCCTTTGGGTAGGTCTTAACCTGCTTTGTGACTCTAAATTATCCAACCTCAAGTTTCAAGCTTTAAACTGGTCTTGTATAGCTTTCATAAATAGCTTTATATCAACTTCATTATTTTCTCTAGTACTGCTCATGATTCTTAATCTGAAAAAGAACTAAAGAAAATGAAATAGAATAATTGGTAATTAGCTCACTTTCTCATGTGTCTACATTCAGAGGTGTTTAATTCACCCATATTTCACTCTGATTTTGGCATTTACCTCTCTTAAGCTCACCAACACTCGAGCCTTTTAACCACTCAAGCTTGTTGTCCTCGATTGCACTTTAGAATATATTTCCATACAAGATAGACCACTTTTGCAAATTAAATGAATGGAAGGGAATTGAAAGGATTAAGGACTAGCAGATAGTGGAATGATATAAGAATTAACAAAAAAATCAAGTTGTAGAAGGTATGTGAATAAAAATGAAGATAAACTTATGACAACTTACAAAGTTTAAAAATGCATAATGCATCCTTAACCATTTTTCTTTTCAATAATGCATCCTTTCTTCTTCTTTTTTCAACTTCTGATATTTTCTTTTTAAAAAAAAATGAAACAGTAACTCTAATTCTCATGGATCCCTAAGTCAGACAGCTACTCCAAGGTGCATTCAAAATTTTTGGATTCTTGTGGCAGGTTACCAACTATAACATTCACTCAATAGAAGTCTATAAAAGATTCTTTTACTTTTTACTTTAGTACAAAACACTTTATACTTTCAAACTCTCTCTTTTTTTTCCTTGTTTTTTTTATTTTCATTTTTCTAAAAAAGACAAGAATACTGAACAAGATCTGAGGGAATTTCATTGATGAACAAAAAGTGAAAGTAGATGAACAAAAATTAATAACAGAAGGATTAATCTGGGCAAGATTAAATGAAAATAGAATTAGCAAAGACTAATTCTCTCTTCTTATTTTTTCCTACAAACTCTTTAAGATAAGATCAATAAAATAGGAATATAAAAGCAAGATCAGAAGCGAATACACTGATGAACAAAAATTAGTAATAGATGAAATAATCTGGGCAAGATTAATACCAAATAGAATGAACAAAGACTATTTCTTTTTAATTCTAGAACAAATAAGAAGGTTAAGAACAACAATAATAAACAGGATAAATAAGAATTTACCCCAGTCCAAACTCTAATATTAAATGATGTGGAACCTGATTATGAAGAACTTGAACCTCCTAGAATACATACTATGGCAAGAACATGAAATGGAATGAACCTGCAACCTATTGAACCTTAAGTAACATATGCAAATGGAAACGCAAATGATAGGTTGATTAGAAATAAGAATAAATTCACCTTAAGAGATTACCTTGTTAAGAATTAATTATTATTGCAATAGAAGAAGACAAGCTATCCTCCCCTAGAGAGCCTTAGCCAAGCCAAGAAGGAAATTAAAATGTTTCTTTGATAGAATGAAACTTGATGTCTTACAAGGTTGAGACTTTAGCCTTTTTATAAGCTTCAGACCCCTTAAGAAACCCTAATTTCGAAATGCAACATTGGGCCCCTAATAAGTTAGTTCAAATGATGCTAAAAATAACTTCAAACATTAAAATATAAGCCCAATATGTAACCTTATACATCCTAAGCCCAAAGTAATTACAATGTGGTCTAAAACACTTCTTTCAGTAGTAACAATTTTGGATGATATAACCCAAATGAATTGGGCCTTTATTTAGGCTGGACATGACTTAGATGAATGAATTGGGTTTCCTTCTTTAAGCCCCAGCCATCCAAGTGATTTCTTTTTGCATTCTCTAAGAATTTTCCCACATAAATTTGCAACAATTCCTTGAACTTCTTTGCTCTCAGTCTTGTAATTGGACCTGAAGGAAAATTCATATCATCATTCAAGCCATTGCACCTCTTGTCATTTATGCTCACATCAAATACTCATGTTTCTAATATGATGCAGGGATTCCTTACAATCTGAACCATATGCCCGAATGAGAAGTTTATCTACATGGCAAACAAAATGAAAGCTCTAGTGGAAGCCATCAAGACTTATCATCTAATCCTTGACACTAGACATCATTTATACCTATTTGATACATTTTATGTACATAGTATCTCTCAAAATTTAGTTTCATTGTCTAAATTTGATGTTACTGGATATTCTATTAATTTTGGTGACAGATGTTTAAGTTTGTTTAAGCATAACTATGTCATAGGCCTTAGTATTCTTAGCGATAGACTATACAAACAAAATCTTGATACCCTTTATGTTGAATTGCTTTTGACCTTACATTATAATATTTTTACTAAACATGATTTAATGAATGAACACTGCTAACTTGTGGCATAGGCATTTAGGTCATATTTCTAAAGAAAGATTGGAAATATTAGTAAAGAATGACATCCTTTCAAATTTGGATTTTTACATACCTAACTACTTGTGTGGATTGTATAAAAGGAAAACAAACAAAACACACAAAGAAAGGAGCCACAAGAAGCATGCAACTTCTTGAGATTATACATACCGATATTTGTGGACCTTTTGACGTCAATTCTTTCAATAAAGAAAAGTACTTTATCACCTTTATCGATGAATATTCATGTTATGGATATATATATCTACTGCATGGGAAATCTCAAGCAGTAAATGTCTTAGAAATATTCATAAATGAAGTCAAAAGACCATTAGATCATAAAGTAACAATTGTCTAATCAAACTTGTAATTTATCTTTACTCATCTCATTGTAGATGTATACTTTGAAAACTACCATGTATTTGTTGAATATGGTTCCTAGTAAGGCAGTTCCAACGACACCTTTTGAACTATAGATTGGTAGGAAACCCAGTTTAAGGCACTTGCATATTTAGGGTTGCCCGACAGAATTAAGAATATACACAAGAAAAGAAATTGGACGCAAGAACAATTAGTGGATATTTGATTATCCAGAAAAATCTAAAGGGTATATATTTTATTATCTTAACCATAGCACAAGAATTGTTGAAACAAGAAATGCTAGGTTCACTAAAGTTGGTGAAACCAGTGGGAGTGAAGTTCCATGAAATGTGGAAATTATGAAAATAAGAATGCAAGTTTTGTTAATTTACAATTTTTTGCAATTGTTCCTTAGATTGTAAAACATAAAACAATGAAGAAGAATAACAAATTAATAATCCTATTGTTCACAATGAACCTATAGTAAATGAGCCTCAAAAGGAAGTATTAAGAAAATCCGAATGGAGATAAGACTAGCTATCTCTAAAGATTATGTGGTTTATCTACATGAGTCTGAAGGTGACTTAGGATTAAATAATGAACCAATTTCATTTTCATAAGCCATTAATAGTGATAATGCTAATAAATGGTTAAATGCCAAGAAGGAAGAGCTAAAATCTATAGAACATAATAATGTGTGGGACCTTGTAGAGTTGCCTAAAGGTTGCAAGAGAGTTGGGGGCAAATGGGTCTTTAACACCAAGGTTAGGCTTCTTGCCAAAGGTTTTACGCAAAAAAAAAAAAAAAATGGCATTGACTATAAGGAGACATTTTCACCTGTCTCTGAAAATGACTCTTTTAGAATTATCATGGTATTGGTAGCTCATTATGATTCAAATATACATCAAATGGATGTGAAAATTGCATTTCTCAATAAAACTTAGAGGAAGAAATTTACATGGATCAACCAATGGGGTTTTTAGTTGAAGGAAAGGAACACATGGTGTGTAAACTAAAGAAATCAATATACAAACTTAAATAAGCTTCCAGGTAATGGTATCTCAAGGTCAATGATAATGTTGTTAACTTTGGATTTAAATAAAACACCATCGACTAGTGTATATATCTAAAGGTTAGTGGGAGTAAGTTTATATTTCTAATTTTGTATGTTAATGACATCATGCTAGTAGCTAATGATCTTGGTCTTCTATTATGACTAGGAAATTTCTCTCTAATAACTTTAGAATGAAGGAGATGGGAAAGAAAAACTATATGATTGGGATATAAATATTTTGTAGTACATGGAAGGGAGTGTATCGAATAAATGATATACGACTGCCAAGACTAGTTTTTATCCTTATCCATGATGAATAATGTAATCAATGTATGCGAAATTAGCAATTTTTATGTGCATTATGATTTATTTGACCATAAAGTAAGGTAATATGACATGAGCCAAGTGGGAGAATGTAAGACTTAAGTTGGCCCAAGTGATATTGATTTAATATTTAATTGCTTAAATAAATAATTAAATGAAATAATTTCTAATTGGTTAATTGAGAAGTAGTTTTTTTATGTTTATATGTAATTAACCACTTGATCAGAGTGATTAATAGAATATCTAATAATTGAAAATTGAAATTATTAGATGATAAATGTTACCAAATAATTATGATATAATATATGTTTATTTGGAAATTGGTCGCTGCCTATAAAAAGGGGTTACGTGTTCTCTCCTAATTCATCACTAATGTACATGTAAATTAAGAAAGGTTAAGAGATAAAAATAAAGTTTTCCTCTCTCTCTTAGTTCTCATCTAGAACTCTAAGGGTTTATGCCTATTGACTGATAGATCAATGTATAATTTCTTTCCTAATTTGATAGTATTGTATATTGTAGAGCATGTGAAAATTTAAGAGTTCCCAACATTTGAAAAACTATAATTGATTGATGATTTCTACCGTTAGGGTTAGATAAGAAAGACTTACATTAAGCTCAATAAAAGTTGAGCCTTTTGCTTCTTCTTTTTTTTTTTTACAACAGAAGAAACATTTATGTTTAATTTCATTTTTTGAACTCTTATTTGAAAGACGCCTTGTTCTTGGAAATAACTTAAAAGACACCTTTCAAAATTCTTGTGTACCTCAATATTCTATAATATCTAAAGAGCACTTAATTATATAGCAATATTATCTCTTTACTAAACTTTCTATAAAATTAATAGATTTATTGAGCAGTTGATTAATATGCAACTCGTTGCAGCTTTAATACCATTTTACAAACAAAGCTAGATTTCGTTTTACATCATGATTTCAATTTTTTCTGAGCACCTGTATCTTAAAAAAAAAAATCATAATATTTCCTTGGGCTAAGAAAGTAGAAAATCACAACATTTATTAAAACCATATAACACACCAATTAAGAAAAAAATACAGGTTACATTCAAACAAAAAGAATATGTAATACGAAACAAATACTTTGAAACCTGCAGAAGATTATGCTTATTTAATCTCCAATTAATGGGTCTGGGCACCAACTAGTTTTATGTGTCTGTCTTCAAAAGAATCAACGACCTCCAGAGAGGTGCGATTCACCACCAAAAGCACCAGGGCCAGAAGCTTCACAGACATGGCTGCCACAAGATCAAAGTCTTCTGTAAGCTCTCTGCAATATGTATCTATTTAAGCTTTATCAACTTACAACACTATAATTTATGCGATAATTAGTGTTACTTCTTTTTCAGCGACCATTGAATGGAAAAAACAAAAAGGTGGTTTAGTAGTGGTGAGCGTAAGCTACATAGGTGATATCATTCTCAATAGAAGCAACTGGTGGTGCATTAAAATATAAGGATGTGATTTGAGATGATTCTTACCGATGTCAAAATCGTGTAATAACGGTCAAATAGTGTTGACGTACGTAAGTGAATAGGGTTTTTGGATCTTCTTGTGATGTTTAGTTGGACTGCATGCAGATCTTTGTGTATGAATTTTAAGGTCTTCTTTAAGTTTTCTGCTATCTCTTGAAAAATTTAAACGTTAGGGTTCGGTTTGAATGATGTGAAGAGATGTTTAAGTCAAGCTATTGAAAGATCTGCTGAAAGGTTAGGTGCTCTATATGGCTGAAAATGCCAAGTTCATCAAAGATTTTCATCAAGACTTCAGAGTAGAGCTATTGCTAAGATTTGAAAATGACGAACCTTAAAATAACTAGAGAGAGGAGTGAGACTGGTTGTTTTACTTTTACAAAATCCTTAACACAGATTAATAGATAGTCTCAGACGCTTGAGAGTTTGGCATGTTTATCATTATGTTCGTGATATAAATTTTTGTTAAACTAGTATTTGTTACATCAGTTTTTCATTGATTTTATTATTTGGATAAATGAAAGTTATATTGATGATATGTTGTTTTTTCCTTTTTTTTAAATTTGTATGGATCTATGTTAACTTTAATTTTTTACTATTGTCATCTATATTCATTAATTTTTTTGGAGAAATAAATTTATCGGTGTTTATTATTGTATGGTATGTTTTGGAGTCTTTCTTAAAAATATTTGTCTATTAAGAATGTAAAAATCTAAGTCCATATCTATTCAATATGTGTCTTTCGTACCAATATTTTTTTTTTTTAAATCAAAGTCCATGTTGAATTAAGTTTTCTATTTAAATGATTTTTTTTTTCAAAAATTGATTTAAATAAATAATTATCAATAAATTTAGAATATTTTTATATAAATCAAAATACTCAAATTCTTATCCTGTCAATTACTACTTTCCAACAAACACATGACTGAGTTACTTAATGCAACACAAAACGTTCTTTTTTCTTGTCTGAAGGTAGGTATTTGTTCTAACAAGAAGACATTTTTTGTGGGATTTGGACTCTTACACTTTCAGGAAAATTCGCCGAGAATCAATCTGCTAATTTTACCATAGGTATTGGTTACAAAATGTTACACTTTGATGCAATTAATATATAATATTATAAAAGCTTATTAATTAGGTGAATAACAAATCTATTATATACTGTGACATTTTTCTTGTGAAATGATGAAATATATTCTTAAAAACATGTTTTTTAGTTATGCAATAAATATACAATGTGTTTTTGGTCTAAAGGTAGGTATTTGTTCTGGCGACAAGATATTCTCGGTGGGATTTGAACTCTTACACTGCTAGTAAAATTCGGCCACATGAGAATCAATTTGCTAATTGAAACCACATGTTGTGGTTAAAATGTTAGAATTTTTTTTATATTATATAGATTAGCATTAATTATGCTATTAGATCAATTTTTTATGATGACTAATTAGGCAATTGATATTATAATTATAAACTAAGAATGGATTGAGTTCATGTTCATTGTGGGTAATCAGCGATAGGGTAAATTATCTACAAACCCACTGGGTGGAGACTCCAACTTACAGCTCAAGAATATTAGTAATTATCCTATCAGATTACTAATTAACAGTTAATTACTAAGAGAGAATTAATAAGTTTTTCTATTTAAATAATGAAAGATGAAACTATTTTAATATATATCTAAGGGTTTTATTTTATTATTATAATTAATTATTATTATTAAAATAAAACCTTATCAATTATTATAAAAGAAGCCATAATTTCAATTTTGATGATAATTCTTTTTCTGGTGATTGCCTATTCTGAGAATTCTCTCTTAAGTATTGTAGGTTGACATCTCCCTGCAAATCTGCACTATGTCATCTTTAGTATCAGGTCAGATTTTTATATCTTAATATCTTTCAATTTTGTGTTCATGTATTATGGTAAATTTTACATAACTTCATGAAAATGTTATAGTTTGATGCAATATAAAAGCTTATTAGGTGAATAACTTATCTATTACACTCTTTTCTTATGGCATGATATTGATAACATGCTCTCAGATATAATTTATTATTAAATATTATCAAATATACTTATCATTAAACATTATCGAATATAATACAATATATTGTTCATTTTAAAATAATTATTATTATAGTTAAATTTATTAATTACTTTAATAAAATATTATTTAATATGTAATAATTAATTATATCATAATTAGAGAATATGATATTTCAGACAATATAACCATTCTTTCTTATGTGTGTGACCTAATCCTACATGACAATTCATGATTTGAATTTGAGTAATCAAAATAAGAAGTATATCTCTTTAACTGTTGACCGGATCCCTTAAAGTTGATCAATATGATGCTTGTGGGGCAAAAAATTGATTAATTCATATGTAAGAAATTGAATTTTATTTTTACTATTACTCTTCTACTTGACATGAGAATACAATTTAACTTTTAATATGATGCTAAGAACATTTAAATAATTTTATTTTTGTAATAGAACATACCATGTTATAAAAGCCAAAACAGAGTTTTTTTGGGTATAATAACTTTAAGCATCAGAAGATGAAATAATAAAGATATTAAGTATAATTTAATCTAACCTAATAAAAAGATTTAAGCAATTCATTCTAAAATCATTAATAGGCTCCTTAAAAGTTGTGCCTTTTACCCTTTTTTTTTTAAATTATAAAGAAATATTTATAATTGATTTAATTATTTAAACTCTTATAATTTTAAATGACATCTTGGTCTTTTTAAAAATAACTTAAAAGATACCTGTCAAAATTATTGTGTATATTAATCAATAATCTGTAATATCTAACAAGTATTTAATTTTACATTACTTCAATTTTTTTTCAAGCACCTATATCTAAAATAATATTTTATAATATTTCCTTGGACTCAGACCGAAGAAAATCACGACATCGTAAAATCATATAACACCCCAATTAAAAATAAAAGCTCATAATACATTCAAACAAGAAAAAGTGCAATAAAAAAACAAAAACTATGCAACCTGCAGAAGATTAAGCTTAGGTTCAACTATCTCCAACTAATTTATATTTGTCTTCATAAGAATCAACGACCTCCAGAGAGGAGCGATTCAGCTACGGAACTGTGAGTGTAGCACCCATCCATGGAAGATGATGGAAAGAACGTTGCAGAGTCGGGAAAGTTTTGATGATCCCCAAATGAAAACCCAGAAGAGGTAGTAGATAAGCTCAGTGAAGACAGTACAGGCAACGGCATATCCCAATTCAAGTACTGCACAATTTGACGCATGCTTGGCCTACCCGTAGCCTCAGAATTCGAACACAGAAGCCCAAGTTTTAACACCAACTCTACCTCCTCTGCTCTGTACTCTGTTCCTAAATTCTCATCCTTCGCCTCAAGGATCTCTCCCTTATTCCATAATCCGAAAACCCAATCCACCAAAATGACACTGTCATCTTCACTTCCTCGCTCTATAGGCCTTCTTCCGCAGGCAACCTCAAGTAGAAAAGCACCAAAGGCAAAAACATCGGATCTTGTCGTGGCTCTACCTGTCCTTGTCTGCTCTGGTGCCAGATACCCAAGAGTCCCGGCCACATGTGTAGTCTGAGGATCGCTCCCATGGTCGTATAATCTTGCAAGACCGAAATCTCCTAATCTTCCATTTAACTCTGAATCTAGAAGAATATTGCTCGCTTTTATGTCTCTGTAAACCACCACTTGCTCCCATTCTTCGTGTAGATAGCACAATCCCGAAGCTACCCCTTTGATGATATTGAATCTTTGTGTCCAATTCAGTGTCACTCTGGGGTGGTTATAGAGGTATTTATCAAAGCTTCCATTTGGCATGGAGTCGTAGACTAAGAGAAGCTCTCCTTTTCGCCTGCAGTAGCCCAGAAGAGGGACAAGGTTTCGGTGGCGAAGACGACCAATACTAATGATTTCTGCTACGAATTCCCTCATACCTTGTTGGGATTCATGGGACACTCTTTTCACAGCAACCTCAAGTTCCGAATTTGGCATTGTCCCTTTGTACACCTTGCCAAATCCACCTCTACCCAGAAGCTCCTTCTCTCTGAATCCCTTTGTGGCGAAGTAGAGATCTTTGTATTTGAACCTGTGAGGACCAAAGTCTTGCTCCCACTCTTCCAGAATCTCAGAAAATTTCCTTTTCCTTTTTATGTAATAAGCTACAGAGAAACTCACCAGAACAATTACACAGAGTGTAAACAGAGGTAACCCAATTGGCAAAATCATAGATTGTTCTTTTCCACCTAGTCGAGGTAGCTTTGGGAGTTTGGAGATTATGAGGTTTTGAGCCTCCCCATTGAGCTTGAAGCTCCAACCAAGAACATAGTGAGAAGCAAAGGCTGACCCAGTGGAAGATGAGAATCCCACATAAATGGGATTGATTAGAATCCGAGAAAGATCTTGGTACATCGTTAACAATGGAGTTTCGGGCTTGTTAATGTTGATTGGAGCCAGGGTGACACTAATTTGCTTCTTGCCTGCATCATAGTCCACCCACAGTTGCATCGGAAGGCCACTGATAAGGCTCAAATTCTGAAACCGATCACCTCTGGAATAATATCCTGCAGGAGTAGAATTAGCTGACTTCAAGTCGTTAATGTCGATTCCGACATGATTATCATTGATATCTCCGAAGTCCATGCTCTGGATGGTGTCGAGTTCTACGGCGAAAACATGGTTTGTGGGCTTGCCATTGCTGGTCTCGTTGAAGAGGCCGAGGTATCGGATGGGATCACCGTGAAGCGATTTTGTTGGAGAGATTACAAATACCATTCCATGTCCACTTACAGATGGGTATTGAGGTCTAATGGCGAAAACGAAAGAGGTTGAAAAAGAAGAAGAGTTTTTGAACTCAAAAGGATAGGGGTAGAACACATGACCAGCTTCTTGCTCGGTTTCATTGGTCAGTTGGAGTATGCCATTGGTGGCGATGGAAGTGAGACCATCCATGGTTAAATTAGCTTATTGGAACCCATCATTAAAGATGAAACTTGTATCTTCAGCACTCACTTCTACCATTGTTGTCACCCCCAAAAGCACCATGGCCAAGAGCTTCACAGACATGGCTGCCACAAAATCAAAGTCCTCTTTAAGCTGTCGGCTGTGTTATTAACTTGGCAAAGAATATTATCTATACAAAAGGCAGATTTTCTTTCTTTCTTTCAGCGGTCATGGAAGGGCAAGAACTACGGGGTGTTTTGGTATCTTATTGACTCGTGCATGTTGAATGTGAAACCTTGCTCTTGGTATCACACAAAATCAAATTCTACAGTGGAGGACAAATTGGGTAGATTCAAGGGTCTGGGTCAACGTAATTATGTAAATTTAATAGTTTATATTTAAAATTTTAAAAATAAAATAAATAACTTTTAAAAATGAAAATCGGTAAATGACTAAAATCTTAATTTAATAAATTTGTACTGAGAAAACTATGCTGCACTTTTCTCTCCAAGACTGCAAGTTTTGCGAATTTAAATTATATAAAGTATTGAATTTATAAAGTGTCTTTAAAGGAAAAAAAAAAAAAACATTGTGTGGGAAGAGAAAAAATTACATATACACCCTCACTTCTTATTTTATTATGATTTTTTATTTTAAAAGCACTTTACACTTAATATTATTTGGTAGCTTTCTCTTTCACTCCAATTAAATCCCTGGTTACTAACCTAACATGCAATAGATAATTATAGTCCCACATGTCAAGTGGAAATTTATGTTGTCAATTGGGATATTTATTGCCGTCGTACTCACCACACCAACTTGTAGCAACGGTCACATGGTCCGTTACCTCTTTGATAGTGAGAACCAAGAAGTGTTTTATCCCTATAATTCATTTTCGAGTAAATTATATTAAACATTTTGACTAAACTATATATGATTTTTATTTGTTTAAAAATTACACTGAACTCTATTCTTCCTCTCAAGGATACTTTTTTTGTATAATATGTATTTCTTTCAAAAATAAAATTATTTATGTCTTCAATATTATTTCAAAAATAAAATAACAGACTTATTAATAGTTTAACACTAATTTAATTGTCCTAATATTATATTATGAATAAAGTCACATTTTCATATTAAATAGTAAATTAAATTCTTTGACGAGAAATTAAATTAGATAAGAGGGATCAAATTAAATTTTTATAATATATTTGAGCTAAATTTATATATACGATAGAGATGAATTTTATTTTAAAGATGTATATTTGCTGTTGATTTATAATTGATGTAATGAGTCTGCAAGAATATTTGTATTCCTTTAGTTTGAATCTTTGGTTATAGTTAAAATTTATATACTAATTATAATAATTAACAGTTATGTGATGCAAAAACAAAAATACATTTATGTATCATGGGAAAAAAATAAAATGAACATATTGAACCATGAAATTGAAATTAAATTTGATCTTTACAGCAGGTGTAAAATAGTCTTTGAAAAAATGAAATCATAGCTTTTTCTTTTTTTCATTTAAACTAATATGTTTTGTTGGATGATCACGGAGACATACAAACTAAATGATTAAGAAGTATTAATATAGATATGAGTATTGGATGCATAATAACACACTATAGAAGATATGACAATTTTTAAAGTATATGTGTGTGTGTGTGTGTGTATATATATATATATATATATATATATATAGGTATATTATAGCAAATGGAGATTAAATTTCTTTTCACCTCTATCAAAATGTTGCATGTGATGAAAGAGAGAGAGAGAGAGAGAGAGAGAGAGAGATATATATATATATATATATATATGATAACGAAGACACTTCAAAAAATTAGGTTATAGAAATATGACCAAAAAAATAGTAAAATGAATGAAAAAATAATAAAATAATATCACAACTAATTAAAGAAGATAGAAATATTTTAATATTAATTTGATGTCATTTTCACACATATTGAAGTGTATCTTGTAAAAAAAAAAAATTGATATACATTTGATACATGCAATTATATTGTATCACGTATTATGTCAAATACATATTGGATACGGCTAACCTTTAATTTTAAAGTACCCATGCTTGGCAAGAAGTGGGGAAAAAAACCCATATATAGCCATAAGATACAATCCATAAAAAATTTATGTGTTTTCACTTTTGTCAAATATTTATTAATTCTATTATTTCGTCATTTCATATATATAACTACTATATAGGTTAAAAGATGTATTAACTTTGGTTAATGTAGATCTCATAATCAATTAAAGTACATTATTTAGGGGTGTTAATTTTGATATTTTAAAAAATGTAACAAACAGTGAACCATTAAATTTTTAACAATTACGTTAATTTTTTTATATATATTGAAGTCATGTGTAACATATTAAAATCAAGTGTTATATATTAACTTAGCAAATAATATAACTTATTCAAAAATCAGAGTCCCTATACTGTAGCGGCAATTGAAGGGCAAGAACAAGAGGGTGATGCCAGTCACTCTACGCAGAAGCAAGGAAAATTTAATAATTCAAATCCTTTCGTGATAATATAAAGTTATATTTAATTATAATGAATAGTTAAATAAAGATTTAATTATTTAACTTTATATTAAATTAAAATAATTACATATAATTATATTTTTTATTTATAAATGTAAACTTTTAAATTTTTATTCAATTGTGTATTATTTTTACTTGTTTGATTTATTTTTTTTGAACTCATATTTTAATAGACACATTGCTCTTAGAAAATAAGTTAAGCGATATCTTTTATAATTATTGCGTATATCAACAATATATCATGACCTCTGGCCAAAAAAACAATTATCATGGCTAAAAGGCACTTAACCATACATCAGTATTATCTCTTCATTGAACTTTCTATAAATCCAACGGTTTCATCAAAAAGTCAATTAATATGCAATTCGTAGCAGCTTTAATACCATTTTTACAAACAAAGCTGAATTTCATTTCACTACATGATTTCAAATTTTTCTGAGCACCTGCATCTAAAAAGCAAATTGCATAATATTTCGTAGGGCTCAGAAAGAAGAAAACCACAACATTTTCTAAAATAGGAAGAAGAAAATCACAACATTCTCTAAAACCATATAACACACCAATTAAGAAAAAAGCACATGACACAATCAAACAAAAAACTATGCAACCTGCAGAAGATTATGCTTAAGTTTAACTATCTCCAACTAATTTATATTGTCTTCATAAGAATCAACGACCTCCAGAGAGGTGCGATTCTGCTATCGAACTTTGAGTGTAGCACCCATCCATGGAAGATGATGGAAAGAACGTTGCAGAGTTGTGAAAGTTTTGATGATCCCCAAATGAAAACCCAGAAGAGGTAGTAGATAAGCTCAGTGAAGACAGTACAGGCAACGGCATATCCCAATTCAAGTACTGCACAATTTGACGCATGCTTGGCCTACCCGTAGCCTCAGAATTCGAACACAGAAGCCCAAGTTTTAACACCAACTCTGCCTCCTCTGCTCTGTACTCTGTTCCTAAATTCTCATCCTTCGCCTCAAGGATCTCTCCCCTATTCCATAATCCGAAAACCCAATCCACCAAAATGACGCTGTCATCTTCACTTCCTAGCTCTATAGGCCTTCTTCCGCAGGCAACCTCAAGTAGAAAAGCACCAAAGGCAAAAACATCGGATCTTGTCGTGGCTCTCCCTGTTCTTGTCTGCTCTGGTGCCAGATACCCGAGAGTCCCGACCACATGTGTAGTCTGAGGATCGCTCCCATGGTCGTATAATCTTGCAAGACCGAAATCTCCTAATCTTCCATTTAACTCTGAATCTAGAAGAATATTGCTCGCTTTTATGTCTCTGTGAACCACCACTTGCTCCCATTCTTCGTGTAAATAGCACAATCCCGAAGCTACCCCTTTGATGATATTGAATCTTTGTGTCCAATTCAGTGTCACCTTAGGTTGGTTATATAGGTATTTATCTAAGCTTCCATTTGGCATGAAGTCATAGACCAAAAGAAGCTCTCCTTTTCGCCTACAGTAGCCCAGAAGAGGGACGAGGTTTCGGTGGCGAAGACGACCGATACTGACGATTTCTGCTATGAATTCCCTCATACCTTGTTGGGATTCATGGGACACTCTTTTCACAGCAACCTCAAGTTTTGAACTTGGCAGTGCCCCTTTGTACACCCTGCCAAATCCACCTCTACCCAGAAGCTCTTTCTCTCTGAATCCCTTTGTGGCGAAGTAGAGATCTTTGTATTTGAACCTGTGAGGACCATAGCCCTGCTCCCACTCTTCCAGGATCTCAGAAAATTTCTTTTTCCTATATATGTAATAAGCTACAGATAAACTCACCAGAATAATAAAACAGAGTGCAAACAGAGGTAGCCCAATTGGCAGAAACATTGATTGTTTTTTTCCACCTAGTCGTGGTAGCTTCGGGAGTTCAGAGATTACGAGGCTTTCAGCCTCCCCGTCGAGTTTGAAGCTCCAAC
This sequence comes from Delonix regia, assembly GCA_037074485.1. Taxonomy (NCBI): domain Eukaryota; kingdom Viridiplantae; phylum Streptophyta; class Magnoliopsida; order Fabales; family Fabaceae; genus Delonix; species Delonix regia. The sequence goes on from CM073459.1 coordinate 6,388,643, forward strand.
CAATAACATAATGGAAAGAAAAGACTGTCCCACTGGAGGACGAGAATCCCACATAAATGGGATTGCTTAGAATCCGAGAAAGATCTTGGGACAACGTCACCAATGGAGTTTCGGGTTTGTGAACATTGACTGGAGCTAGGGTGACACTAATTTGCTTCTTGCCTGAATCATAGTCCACCCACAGTTGCATCGGAAGACCACTGATAAGGCTCAAATTCTGAAACCGATCGCCTCTGGAATAATATCCTGCAGGAGTAGAATTAGCTGACTTCAAGTCGTTAATGTCGATTCCGACATGATTATCATTGACATCTCCGAAGTCCATGCTTTGGATGGTGTCGAGTTCTACGGCGAAAACATGGTTTGTGGGCTTGCCATTGCTGGTCTTGTTGAAGAGGCCGAGGTATTGGGTGGAAGCAGCACCTTGAAGTGATTTTGTTGGGGAGATTACAAAAGTCATTCCATGACCACTCAAATTTGGGTATTGAGGTCTAATGGCGAAAACGAAAGTGGTAGAGAAAGAAGAAGAGTTTTTGAACACAAATGGATAGGGGTAGAATGCATGACCAGATTCTCGCTTGGTTTCATTGGTGAGTTGGAGTATGCCATTGGAAGTGACGGAAGACAGACCATCCGTGGTTAAGTTAGCTGATTGGAACCCATTATTAAAGATGAAACTTGTATCTTCAGTACTTACTACGGCCATTGTTCTCACCGTCAAAAGCACCATAGCCAAAAGCTTCACAGTCACAGACATCGCTGCTACAAAATCAAAGTCTTCTTTTAGTTTTTTGCTTTGGGATATTAACTTGGCCAATAATGTTATTTATACTAAAAGCAAAGTTTTCTTTTTGTCCTGCTGACGTTGAAGGGCAAGAAATAAAGGGCATTTTTGTACATTCATTGCATTGTTAAGATTTCTTCCGATAATCTTATAATTAAATCCCTTATTTCCTAGCCTAGAAGGTAACTATCAACGTCCAAGGAGACATAATAACCACACATTATGTGTGGAAATTTATGTTGTAAATCGGGATAATTATTGTTGATGTACTCACCACACCAACTTATAGCTTCACCTCTTTGATAGGGCGAACCGAGAAATGTTTTAATACTATAATTCGTTTTTTAGTAAATTACATTAAAGGGTTTAACTAAACTATATATTATTTTATTTTTTTATTTTACAAATTACACTAAACTCTATTCTTCCTCTCAATGAAAATTTTTGTATAATATGTATTTCTTTTTAACATAAAATTATATATGTCTTTACTATTATATATAGAATAAAATCATAAATATATTTTTAGAGTTTAACATCAATTCAATTATTATACTGTTATATTAAGAATAAACTCACAGTTTGATATTAAATTGACAATTAACTTCTTTGACGAAAAATTAAATTAGATTAGAGGGATCAAATTAAATTTTTATAAATATTAAAGGTGCTAAATATATATATTTGAGCTAAATATATATATATGATGTTGATGTATGAAGAAGTTAATGTTAAGTCTGTAAGAATTTTTTTTTTCTCATTCTTTCAGTTTTGGATGTTTTGCTATAATTTAAATTCCTACAATTGCAATAATTAAACAAATTTGTTAAACAAATAAAAATATCATTAATTTCCATGGAACAAAATGAAATAAACACATTGTGCCATGAAAACAAACTTATATTTATAGCAAGATTAAAATAGTAGTTAAAAAGATAGCATATTAATATTTTTTTATCTTATTTAAACTATTATGTTTTTTTAAATAATAGAAGTCATGCAAACTTAGATAATGAGTGAAGGAATTAAAGACCCATATATAGCCTTCACAACTCATCAATCTTGTTGTCTTATGTCATTAAATGAAAGATCATTCATATACATAATTACCATAAATAGTATGAGATGCACTAGCCTTTTAATGTACATCTCAAAATTAATATAGATACATATCATAAAATATAAAACGTATTTGGGGGTATTTTGATATTGTTAACTGTATAACATAGAGTTAACCATTAATTATTCAACAATTATGTTAGATTTTTTAAATTAAAATTATGTGTAACATATTTTAAACCAAGTGTTATTAACTTGGCAAATAATATTTACTTATACGATGATCAGAGTCTCTTTATTTTTCAGCGGCCTCTAGAGGGAAAGAACAAAAGGGTGATGTCTCCTTTTAAAAAAGAAAAAATCAAACAAAAGGGTGATGTCATTTTCAACAGTGGCAGCAGCTCTAGGCAAAATTGAGGAAAATTTAGGGAATTGAATTGGATGGTTATTGCTGATGTCATAGTCAAATGGTCATGATGTCATTGAATGCAAATAAGGTTTTCCATTCTAATTCTCACATGTTTTGGCCGAATACAAAAATATATTTGATTATGTAAATTATTATATAAAAATTTAATAGTTTAAATTTATAAATAAAAAAAAATTATCACATGTGATTATATTAATTAATATTTTTTATCTAATTATTATTTTATTTAAACATAATCTCACAATCTCATGCTCTCACTCAACACAAGGAGATATGAATTGAAGGGTCTGGGATTCTTGCTATGGTTTGATTACTTTGAGATATTTGTGCATGAATTAAAAAAATCATCTTCTATAGATCTCAAAAACAATCAAACAAATAATAGTTTGGAGCCAACAATCTTAATGTTATATTTGGTCCTTTATATCTGGACTTTGATTGTGATTTGGGCCATATAATTTTTGGTGTAACAGATAAATGAATTAATAACCCTTTCAAATATTCAAGCATTTTCAACCAAGAAAAATAGGTGTAGTTTTATGGCACTTATAATTAAGTTTCCGTCACATTTAATTGGAAAAATGATTGAAGAAATTCGTGGAAGAATGGATGGAGGAGTATGGATCCCCTCCAAAGGAGATTTTCTCCACTCATTGGATCTAGATCCAATGGTCCTTAATTTTTTTATAAAATATATTTTTAAAAATAAAAATAATTATTTTTATAAATAAATATATATTAGTATTTAAAAATTTTTTTATAGAAAATGATATGTAGTTGAAAAAATAAAAAGATTGAACTGTTTTTAACAGCTTACAATTTATTTTATATATTTGATAGTCTATTATTTTTTTAACTAGATATCATTATGTATAAAAAAAATCTAAAATATTAATTAAAAATAATCATTTTTTATTTTTTAAAATATATTTTATAAAAAAATTGAGGGTCATTGGTCTATCGAAGAAAATTCAATACTGGAAGGGCCATACTCATGGATGGAGAACACACTTTCAATGTATATTCAATTCTTTTTTTCTAAAAAAAAATATCAAGTTTGACATTTTTTTTAAAAAAAATTTGTTTTAGGATTAATGGATGCACTTGATTCATAAAAAAGACCTTACAATTTGTAATTACTTTGAAGGATCTAATCTCACTTTATAACTTTTCATTGGACAATATTACCTTATGTAACCCTAATATCCTACTTGCCAAAACAATTTGAATGTTTTTTGGTTTTCAAACAAAGCCCTTTTTCTTATTGTTTTGTTTGATACTCTCGTTTCTCTCTCGCACATAAAGGTGAAGGCTTCCCAAGTTCCTTGCCTTCCTCAATGACTTTTGCTTCATCTCATTCCTCAAATGACACAAACACAAACGTAGTAAACATTTATCATTCTCACCAACATTTATTCATATCATTACGTAAGCTCAATGGAGATGGATAACAACAACTATTCTCGCTAAAAAATCATCTAATCACTAGACTAGTACAATCGAGGTGAATCATTATTCTTCAATTTTCTTTCTTCAGTTTAATACATTCGATAATAGGACAGATGTGATTTGTAAGTAACATAAACAATTGTAGTAATAAGTCCATAAGTTACTTATTAGTCCAACCAGTAAAAAATAAAAATTGCATGGTAAGAAATGCAAAAGCATATATTAAGTAGGGTGAAAGTAATTTGTAAGTAATGCAAATCATGATAGTAATAAGTCTATAAGTTACTTGTTAGTCTAATTAGTTAAGAAAAAAACTTACATGATAAGAAATGCAAAAAAAAATTAGCAACAAAGGTGAATCTGATTTATAAATAACGAAAATCATGGTAGTAATAAGTCCATAAGTTACTTATTAATCTAACTAATAAAGAAAAAAATTTATGTGGTAAGAACTGTGAAAACATACAGCAACTAAAACAAACGTGATTTGTAAGTAATACAAACTAGGATAGTAATAAGTTCATAAGTTACTTGTTGGTTCAACTAGTTAAGTATAAAACTTATGTGATAAGAAATGAAAAAACATTCGGTAGTTAAGGCAAACACAATTTGCAAAGTGCTTGTTAGTCCAACCTATTTCTCTCTTGTTACACCATCAATTTGTATACCATATATAATGTTGAATTTATAATTTCAGCAACTAAAAATTTTTCTTAGGTAAGCTCCACATGCAATAGTTGCTCGTGTGGCTCACCTCTAGCACCATTGGGCCATATTTTAAGTCCAAAAGATAGAGCAAAAGATATAAAGACCATTGAATATATACTATAACCCAAATCTTCCTTGAAAGTAGGAGGTGGATCACACATGCCACCATAGGAAAGTAGGATTAATTTAGCATTATGAAACAATAGCATTTATGTGGAGTGTGGGGGAGCATACCATGGATTTTAGGGATGGTTTTAGTCTCTAAAAATTCCTAAATTCGTGCTCTAAATTTTGGTATATAATGACTATGTTTGGACGAAGTTTGACCACTTTTCAATACGAGTTAAAACTCATTATGGTGTATTTAAGTGTAAAATAAACATAAAATTATAATTTATGGATTAATAAATTTATGTTGAAGAGCAAAACTAATAACGATGCATAAATAATTATAATAATCCAAATTATATTATTCAATCACATGCCTTATATATATATATAGATATATTTATGAAATTCTATAACTAACTAGATGACAATTGACATCTTATTCCGTCAAAACTCATGGATCATGAGTTTGATTAATTTATGTCTCAATGATAATTTGTGGACATTGGTCATGGAGAAAGAAGAGAGAAACTTAAGCAAAATAATAGTAATTTAAGCTTAGTTTTTCCTAGTACACTGTAGATATAAACCTTGCAAAAGAATATCATTTTGTCACAAGCATTAGATAAGTAGTTCTATTATCCCAATTCCCAAATATAGAAGTGTACAATATTTTAAGCGTTGTACACAAAAAGGGAATTTATATTTAGGGATTGAACAAACATGTGAAACACATTCATAATGACCTACAAAAAGCCACTTATAATTAGATAATGGCTCTTAAATGAAGGCAAATGAGAAATTATTTAATAAAATTAGTTAATTTTATGGATTTTATTTTAAAAAAATTCCTTAGATTATTTTACTAATGTTAATGTGAAAACAATAGTGATGATGCGAAAAAGGCTATTTTATTATTTTATTTGTATGTGCTGTTATACTAAATTCTTTTAGTGTTGAATGTTAGTATTGTATACATATTGGTATATGCATTGTGGAGTGGGAGTTCTTTCGTTAGTAGAAATATGATAATCAAAGTACTAAAATTTGAATTATATTTATATATAAATTCAATAGAAAGAAAGCAACATTCTTATAATACATGTAATGGAAGTAAGACAAACATTATTTTCTGATCATGAACCTAACAATGTCATTATTTGTTTGGTCAAAGTTTATTGCAAATTCATATAGTATTATGTATATGTAATGATTCTATGTTATGTCTATGTAGAGGTATAATAGTGATTATGACTATTAAAACATCATTGCTTAACTTAATTAGAGTGATAAGAGGATGTTAATTAAACAATTTAACATCATAAGATTCTTATACTCCTAAAGAGCAGGATGTTAAGAAGCCAATAAACAATATTATGTTGGAGTTTAAGCATGGAAATTAAATGATATGTGGGAGATTTCTATAGTATCACTCAACACTGTTGTTAAGTAACATGGTTGTGAACTTATATATGTGAATATGGGTCTTATCTAACTATTCTAACCATGAAGATAATCCTTAAAGTAAAAGTTTGGAGGTATTGCCACGAGCAAATTAAGAAAGTAACTTGTTATAAGATCTCATCCTACTAACTAAAAGCATATAAAAGTAAACTTAGTCCACAATGAGAGTATCATTACTTTTAATTATGTTTCTTATCATTAAGGGCTTGAAGATGAGCATATAAGAGCTGTTAGATCCTTTGTACAAGTTTATGAGTGTTCAAATTGTTTGGACATAAATGTGCAAGGCAATAAGGGTGACACTTTCACATGAATAAAGAATATGACTAATATTTTAAAATGGCCAAGATAAAGTTTGAGAAGAGAGGCAAGTGTTATGAAAAGGAACTTGAAATGGTTTAGGTCAAGTATTACACTTGTCAGAGAATGGTCAATTTGCTCGTGATTGCACTGAGCAAAATAAAATTCCAAGGAACCACTTAGCTAGAAATTAATGGACAATTGTGGAATGTCATTGGTTGTTTTTTAAAGAAGATGACTGTACATAAGAAATGAGTCAAGATGTTACATCTAAATGGACTGGAAAACAAGTTCGTTCTACATGATATATTGTATACTAAGGGAATCTGATGGAATATAATCTCTATCATTTCTCTTATTAAATCAAGAGTTAGTACTAGTTTCCATGGCAACTATATAAACATTTGAAATTGGATGACATATGCGACTTTAGTTTCCTTTTAGATGGTCTTGTTGTACTAGGAACAATTCACAACAATTCTTATAATGTGAATAACCTTGATTGCTTTACCTCATTCTTTGCTTTTAATTTAGTTATGGAAATAAATGTTTAGCATGTTAGGCGAGGCCTTATAGGCCAACAAAGAATGAGTAAACTAGAAATATAAATGATGAATGGATCCAATTCTAATTTTGAAGTGTCTCTATGAGGACATTGCTTAGTTGGTAAAGCAATTAGAAAACCATTTAGAGAAAAGAGTTATAGCTACATATCCATTGTTGTGATTCATTCTAATACATATGGTTCAATAAGTATAGGGGCATAAAATAGAACTTAGTCTTTTTATTACGTTGATTATTCACAACATGGTCAAATTTATTTGATCTTTCATAAGTTAAAAGTACTGTAGTGCTTTAGATGTTATATGTGTATGGTTAAGAATTAAATAGATAAATAAATTGAGACTTTTTGTTTGACTGTGGATATGAGTATTTGTCAGAATGATTTGAAAAGCTTTCTAGAAAAAAGAAATCATGAGACAATTGATGACTCATGACTCTTCGCAAGTAAGATGGAGTTATTGAGAAAAGGAATTGAACCTCACTCAATATGGTTAAGTTAATGATGGTTTTAGTAAACTTACTAATTTTTGTTGGGATGATGATTTGATGCCTTTATATTTAACTAAGTGCCATCCTAATTAATCACTTCCAAACTTTATGATCCATAGACAAATGGTAAGCTAACTCTTTTCATCATAAGACCATTGAGCCAACAACTTACATCTATGCTACTTCCTATAGGCAGGGGAATCAAGCCCAAAGAGAAATAAATATATATTTAATAGATACTCAAAACAATCAAAGGGCTATATTTTCCTTGGTGAAAACAAATGTGGAAGTATAATTGAATTCAAGTTTTAAAGGACCACATTTTTTAAAGAATGAATATCCTAATAGGAGAGAGATTGACAAAGATAAACCTCTTTATGAGATTCAAAATCACAATTGTGAGGCATTATTATTGTATCTTGACTTGTGGGTTTAAGTGGTAGCTTGTTGCAATATAAGAGTGTTACAAAGACAATCCCACTACATATAAATAACTGAGTGAGTGTGTCCAAACGTTCATTTGCGATTGAAAAGGTAACATTGGATGTTATTCAACAAGAAGATAAAGAGTCAAACATAGTTATTAAAGCTCAAACATACCCTATTAAGAAAAAATGGATAATTGCAATGCAAAATAAAAGAATTCGATGAGGACAAACCATGTATAGGACTTGGTTGATTTTCTATTTGGCTAAAAAGCAATTGAGAACAATGAAATTCTCATAATCAATAGAAAAACAGATAGATCAATAAAATGATATAAGATTCATTGATTAGCAAAAGGGAATACACAATAAGAAGGTATAAATTGTGAAGATATCTTTTCACTTGTTGTGCATTATAATCCAATGAGATTCATGCTAGCTATGGTTGTAAGCTTAGACTTGCCGTTGTATCGTAAAAAAGTGAAAAAAAAAAAAAAACACTTTTTTAATTGGTGAACTTGATGAAAAAGTCTACATGGAATAACTTTTAGGCTTCATTGACAAAAGAATGGAGCAAAAGGTCTAAAATACTTCAAATATCCATTTATGGATTTATAGAATCATCAAGACAACGATATTTGAGATTTTGTCATTTTAAAACTTCACTTAATTTACATATGATCGATAAATATCACTATTTTTACATCAAGTGGTTTGATGAAAATATTGTGATATTATCCTTTTATATGAATGATATATCATGGACTAGGAATAATCTTAATTTTATAATAGTCGTTAAAGAATGATTATTCTTGATTTTTGAGATTAAGGATATAGGTAAAGCAAACTTTAATTTTGGGGTTAAAATAAAAAAGTAATTTCTCAAGGAAATTAAATAATGTTTTAAAAGAGAACTATATGTAAAAAGAATTCTTAACCAATTCACTATGAAAGACTTTATCCTATTGATTCCCCTGTAGCTAAAGTGATTCTAAATAATGGGATGTGTCCACAACAAAATTTGAAGAGATACTTATAAATAAAGTCTCACACTTTTGCATTGTTAGCAATTTAATGTATGTAATGATATATTAAAATTAGACATTTAATAACAATTGACCTTAAGTACTAGATAAATTCCAGTCAAAAGTATTATAGTATTATTAAGAGAATTTAAAGATATTTATAAGGTATTAAAATTTGTGTACTATGAAAATTAAGAAAGTAATTTTTTATATAGATTGAAACAAAAAGCATCATCAAAATATATGTTGTAAACACTCAATCCCTAAAATTTAAACCAAAAATAAAGATAAAATTTTAAAATTAAAAAAATCGAAAATAAAGTGACATATAATTTTGAATTAATTGATAAAAATGATGTTTTTGTGAAGAAAAAAAACCAATTAATTGATAAAAAGAAACAACAAAAAAATAAAAATAGAAAAGATGAAGTGGAAAATAAGCCAAAAGATGCAAATTAAAAAATCGGAACCATGCAAAAAGTGAAATAACAAAGAAGGAAAAAAGCAAGCAAAATAATAAAAAAGGCAAAATAAACGCATCAGAATAGGACGAAAACAGTAGCCACTTTTTCTCCCACGTTAAGTCCAAGGAAGCAGAAGAGACGTAAGAGGAGGAGCCTGTCCCTTCATCATCTCGACTTTGCCGTCTATCCAATAGAGTGGCGCAGTAAAGCAGGAAGAGGGGTATGGGCGAGTGGATATGAGTTGGAATAAAGGAAAATAACGTTAAAAGACAGAGAAGCAAGCGGGGAGGGGGACCATGGTGTCCTTTTATATAGAAACGTACAAGGGGAGAGCTTCTAAGGTTTTTCAGAGGATGGTGGCGAGAACCAATCAGAAAAGTACAGAAGATAGCCCGAAGAGAACAGAAGAGACCGGAAGACTGAGGAGAGTGTGGAAGAACCATCAAGAACGAATATTAGAGGAGATTGAAGTAAGAGAAACAGAGTGGGAAGGAGGAAGAGTTAAAAAGAGAGCGGAAGATAGAGAAAGAGAGCTTGAGAGATACAAAGAAGAAATGGACAGGAGCAAGACAGAATGGGAGCGAAAGTGAGAAGGCATGAGGAGTTGAGAGTGCAAAGAGCAAACCGTGAACCCACTGTTCTGTGTGCAGAAAAAATAGAGCTCAATTGACGGAGAAAAGAGGTGAAATAAGGAAAAGTATAAGCCAACATAAAAGAAAAAGAAAAAGAAAACAGAACAAAAAGAGGGGGTATTGCCATTAAATTTGGTCCCTATTTTGCCAATGAGAAACAGGGACGAACAGAGCAACGTGGAGGGATTTACGAGAATGAAAGATGCTGAGAGTTGAAGAAAGCTGGGAACCAAAAAAATGAACAAAATGAGAGAAGAAAGGGAACGTGAAGAGCAAGGCTAAAGGAGCTAAGGAGAGAGAAATCAGAAGAGATTCTATTGTGGTTCCTCTTCTCGGCGTTAGCAAAGCTTTGAGCAAGTTATCAGGTTTGTCCAATTTTGGACCCCATTTTGTTCGGTTCCTCAGTTAAGGTAGCCTGACTCACGTTTTAAATCAGATAATGCTCATCAGTTGGTGTAGTTTGGCTCATGCACTGAGTTTTGGCCTATGTATGGGCAGAAATGGTATGCTCAGATGTGGGGTAGCTTCATGTCTCATTGTGTGGGGTTCTTGCCATGTGTGGAGCCCAAATTAAAACCAAGCTCATAGGATGGTCATTAAGCCAAGAATAATGTGCGTGAGTTGTTTTTTTTTTAACTCGCCTAGATGCTTGGTGTTGGGTACTTAGGTGATGTGATGGCTCTTAGAAAATATGGAGATGGATAAAAAGAAAAAAAAAATGCTTACTTGGCATGCATAATGCATGTATGACGTGTCACTCAAGGGAGGAATAATGATTTTGTTGGTTTAATGATTTTTATTTATTTACTTCATCATTGGTTTCATATTGGTTATCTTAGACGTGTTATACGAGATCATTTATCTTTTTAATATTAACGTTTGCTTTTCAAAAGTACAAAACAAAATAGCTGAAAATAATATTTTAAGTTACAAAATTATTTATTCTATCATTGTTTTATTAAATGTTATCGTATGAGATTATTAATTTTTTCATACGTTTGAAAAATTAATCAGTTAAGGTTATGTGAAACTCTTAATCTCCTTAATCTTTGAAAGTTAATGTGCAAGCGTTAAAAAATACTTAAATAAATAAAATGATTTCTCAATTATGAAAATAATTAATTTTGCTCTTTCTTTGAAAAGTTATTGTGTGAGATCATCAATCTCTCCAAACACTAAAAAATTAATTGGTAAAAGTCATGTGAAACCCTAATCTCCTTAGATTTTGAAGGTTAATATCTAATTTTTAAAATTTAAAAGCAAAATAATTGTTAAGTCATTTCAATAGTTTATCTTTCAGTTTTTTCAAATTAGTAGTCGATATATGAGATTCTCAATCTCCTCAAGTACTAAAAAAGTTAACTAGTAAAACTCATGTGGGATCTTAAGTCTCTTTAGACTCTGTAAGTTAGTATATAATTTTTCTTACAACAAATAAATATAAGCAATTTTAATTTACAAAAATAATTTATTTATTTATTTCTTTGAAATCACATTAGAAGATCATAAGTCTCCTCAAACACTTAAGAGTTAATTTCTTATTAAAAAATAGCTTTTTTGCTTTGTTTTTAAAAATCCCAAATAATTAGTCTTTAATGAATTCATTTATTTTGGAAATTTATAATAAAAATTCCAACTTTTAACATTGAAAAACAGGAATTCCAAAAATCCTAAAAAAACCTTTTACTTCAACAATTTCACTCATATTAGAAATTAAAATAAAAGCTTCAATTTCAAAAAAGAAAATCCAAAAGAAACATAAACTCCAAAAATCTTAAAAAACAATTTACCTTAGTAATTTCACTATTTTTTAATTTAAAATAAAAATTTTAACTACAAAAATCCAAAAAACAAATTAAAAAATCTTGGAAAACCTTTTACCTCAATAATTTCACTCTTTTTCTTTTAAAATAAAAAAACATAAATTCAAAAATCTTAAACATCCTTTTCCATCATAATTTTATCTCAATTTCAAAAATTAAAAATTCAAATTCTGAATATCCAAAAAATTAAAAAGAGAGAAAATCAAAGAGCTAGAGAATGCGATCAAATTGACTCTGTAAATTAAAACACAAACTAAATTTCCATCTCGTTTTATTTACAAAAATATGTTTGATTTCAACTATTTTGTTCTATTTACAAAAATAAAACCACTAATAAATTGATACACCATTTTAGATGAACTACGTGAACTTTGATATCTCTATAAGAATACATAGGATATATAGACCCTAAGCTCTCATCCTACGTTAAGTCTGCCCTTTGTAAATATCTATTTTTTTCTTTAATTCTATGTTCATTTTCTCTATTTATTTTGCATGTGTTTTGATACAGGTAATTGAGATAAAATTAAAGTCATATTACATTGATTTTGTTGGACTAATTTAGAGTAGCTGTCCTTATAAATGGGTGTTATGGGGTGCTCAATACCTTTCTCACACTCAATGAGACTCTCAAACCCATATCTGTTTATGCATACCACATTTCCTTTTCTTTTTGTTTTAAATAGGTTTTCAAAAGTTTTCTTTTAAAAATTTTAGTAGCGACTCTTAAATAAATCATTTTTTAAATTATTTTTAGAGTCAATTTGTTTCTCTTTTCTTTCTGTGTCATTCGTGTTACGCTTGACCTTCTAACCAAGTTGTTAGACGTGACATACATTTTTGTTAAGAGAATGAGTTATATTTTATAGTAGCAAGATATAGACATACATAAAAGGGTTCTTTATGGAAGCAAAGTTTATTGTATATCTACAATAGTGTAAAAAGCTATATGACTAAAGAAGTTTATGAAACATATGAGCATCAAAGTTAGAACAATAAGTTAAATATTGATTAATTATGGCAATCAAGTAGCCATAGCCTACACTTAAGACCCTAAGTATCATAACGAGACCAAGCACACAAACAATGGAATGTGAGGAATGCAATAGCATAGAAGAGTGTTACTCTAGAATGTATTTTTACGCAGAAGAAATTGATTGATCCCTTAAGAAAACTTATACTTAGAGATGTGTATGAAGATGACGTAAAGTCACATAGTATATGTAAAATACAAAGTGTCACGCCTATATACAATTTAATTGTTGACTAAAAAAAGTATTATGCCATAATCATAGATAACATATAGACAATAATGGTAGGTTGTACAACTTAATGAGGTTAGTTTTCTCTCACAAGCAATCGCCTTTGGTACTCATGAGGAGTAAGCAAAGATGAGACTTATGTATTCGCCATGCAAAGCATCAAAAGTGCCAAAATGTTGCATATTAAAGAACACAAAATATAAATATGTTGCCTCGATGTAAAAGAAAAGAAGGTCGAGATGAGATCCATAAATATAATTATATGGATCAAACTATGGATTCCCACCATCCATAATACCTGTAGCTACACCCAAATTCTCTTCTAGGCCCATTGGGGGTGAGTAGAATAAAAGAATTTGAGTTAGGTACTGTGTGTGCCTAGACTAAGATTTGTACGGTGTTAATGATCAAATCAACATATACTATTATAAGATAAAAGAGACCCCATAACATGTAATTCATATGCATGTGCTTAGTGACTGCAATTAAGAAGTAAGTGAATAGATCCCTCCTTCATTGTTGTGTGAGTCCCAAAAAAGAATAAATTTTTTCATTGATGCCTTTATGACTTTGACAATATCACAAGGACATGATTCCATGTTTGCGACTTTAGTGTATATCCTAAGGTTATGATAATTCAACCTAAAGGAGTATTTCTAGGAAAACAGTTGATTTATATATAAATGGTATATGGGCGAAAGGAAGATTATTAGAAATATACACAACTATGCTAGTGTCTGAGACATGCCTGTTATGAAGTTATTTTGATGACATCATAAGTGTGGTATTATGCATATGTGAAGGCAATTTGAGTAGGATTATACTCGAAAGGGATTAAATTTGCCATAAATAAAGTGTACATGGGTAAATTTAAGCCACATTATTATATGTGTAATAAATATATAAAGGTTGTAGTCTCTTATGTTGATCCTATAATAGGATTTCTAGTACAAGAGCTCCCAATGCTATCACAGTAGAGCACCTAGTAACAAGAGGAGTGGAGAATTTTGTACAGTTCATCCTATCATGCATGAGTAAGAGATGTTGGAATATTAGGCCTACCCATGATGGGTTAACCCATAATCTAATAACCCAAACCCATCAAAATAATTAATTAGTTAATTAACTAATTTGAATTTAAAATGTATTGTCAATTATTAAAAAGAAATAATTGACTTGAAATAGGAGATATGGAAAGGCTTTCGAAAATACATTTTTAAGAGAGAGAATACAATAAAAGAAAAATAGTTCTCTCCCAAAAACACACAAAGCAAGATCACTTCTCTTTAGCGTTTTTTGTTATGAAAAGAGATCAAAGTTTATCTCGTGGTTCCAGCTCAAATAGCATGAGACAATAGATTTGATAAGATCCGTTTTCACTGTGAAAATATGTACCTGATAAACTTTTCTTCAATTCAAATCTTTAAATAAAATTAAAAAAACTATAATACTGTTTTTAAAATAAAAAACACACACACACACGCACAACAGATTCAATGACTGATATTCAATTATCAGTTAGCTCCATTTAACTCGATTTCAAGCAACTTCTTTTAATACCAAGTCAAAGTATACACTCATGCTAAAGTTAAGTTTTCAAAGCAATATCAACATATATTTTGGATTCAATCGCAAGAGATTTTTTTTTGTGGAGGTTTACGTAAACATATAATATAAAACTAAATTTAAATATAATTACTTACATCGTTGTTATCACATAATATTTGTATAAAAAATTTGAAAAAACTTCAACATGTGAAGTTAACTAATAAAAATCAGATATAATTTTACAAAAATCATACAGTTATAATGTTATAATTATATAACTTCATACTAAAGATATAAAAACTGCTTAAAAATTCTTCCAATGAAATAATCATTCCATGAGGCTTTACTTTTTCGTTAGAAGATGAAGATAGATGACGATTTGGGTCCCGATCAGGAGGTTGGGTTTCAGACCAATGATGAAGAAAATCAAGCAAAGAGGGTTTTGGAACATTTGGATTTCGACACCAAATCAGAAATTTCTCAACTTAGTTTGTCATACAACGCTGACGTCGTTACTCCCTCATGGCCATAAAGATATCGGTAATTTATTCTTCCTTATTTATTTACATATGCATTAATTTCTTTTCCCACACTCATATTATGTTAAAAGGAGATAGACAAAAAAAAAAATTGTAGGACTCATTTAAATAGTGGCTCTAGTTAAAGATATATGACCTTCCCCAAAGCAATATGAGAAGATCGAGATTGAAATTGTTCATCTAAAAGAGTTTCCTTCTATTTTCTTAATTTTTTATCTCGAAAGAAATGTAATATTACGATTACATGACATAAAATCCTAGAGATGAGAAGTTACAATTTATATGTGATTTGGCTATAATTACTAGATATAAAGACTTCTTAGGCCAATATATGAATGCTCATGTTCATAGGCACTAAAGAATTTTATGTTTTAACCAAAGTAACATTAGCTGCAAGGTTATATAAGAGCAGGTTTCAGAGTGTTGTACTGTCATGCATTTGCATTTATGCAATTATGATATTTCAGAATGAATGCATTCAAATTGATGAAATCAAAACTTCTTAATAAGATGTTACTGTAAATTCATCATGGACATGGAGGATTTTAACATTTAAGTCACAAAGACATTAGTAAAATACTATTTTGATATCTTATTTATTAATTCATTTTCATTTTAGTCCCTTCCTAGTACGAAAGTTAGCATATTTAGCCTTTCAATTTTAATAAAATTTGGACTAAATATGCTAACATTTGGATTAGTGAAAGACTAAACTGAGATAGAATGTCTGATATGTGAGATATCAAATTGAGAATGAAAATTAGTGAGGGACTAAATTAATAATGAGTTGAAAGGTGAGGGATTAAAATGTAGTGATTTACTCAAAGTGCTATTTAGATAAAAAGTATCATTTGAAAAGAATGCTTAACCATAAGGTGTTAACAATTAAAAATATTTTTCATTAGAAAAAAATAAACCTCTATAAAATATACCTAAGTTTGGTCTTTTAGGTATATGTATCATGCATGGGAAAATGACATCCTAAAGTAACTATGTTGAATATGTGTAGGCAATCTATGGACATATTAACTAGTGTAACACCACCTTCAGTTAGTTTACAAAGGAAAATGAATTCATTAAGCCAATCAGGAAGTTCTATTACTACAAAATTCAAGAAACATAAAAATCATGACTCTGCTTTAAGCACAGTCCTTCTTCCACAAACAAGCTCATTCAGACAAGAGGAGGCTATTTCCACCAGCCTTGGGCCATCTCGCCAATCCAGCATCTCCAAGTTTTCTAGTTGTGAATTGCCACCACCTTTGAGAACTTGAATAGCTTTCTGTGTTCTTTAAAGGAACCAATATATTATGTGGGATAAGACTTCTTACAACTTACAACACCATATGCAATTAAAGAAGGTGGATGGTTGAGCCTTATAATACTCTTCCTATTTGCCACCATATGCTGCTACACTGGGATTCTGTTAAAGCGATGTTTAGAAAGCTCTCACATAACTCCATGCATACCCAGATATTGGCCAGGCTGCTTTTGGAGCAGCTGGTCGCCTAGGGATCATAGTGAGTACAATATTTGTACAAGACTATAATAGAATTATTCATGGACTTACATTTAGAACAGAGTTTAGGTACAAATTTTAATTATGTTATCTGGTTTTTTAATATAAATAGGATAGACAGATATCTTTTAGAACTCAACAGTCAACACTACATGCTTTGTTGTTCTATAAACTTTGTTCACTTATCTTGTATTTAGAAAGCCTAACAGTAAACATGTATGAACTTTAAATATTTGGTTCTTTCGCTTAATAGTTTAAGATTCTGAGTTGAAATAATCATATTCATGGACTTGTGCTTTGTCCATACTATAATCCTAAAGGGCTTTTGTGCAAGGTAACATGTCAAAGACATCATGGTATATATGTCTTGATTAGCTTAAGGGTAAACATTGCTCCAACATGTGTCAGTGTCTGTGTATAATATGTTGTTTGGAAGATAATCTGACAGCTCTCTTTTTTGTCCAAGTGCGGGTAATTTTGTACAAGGAACCATATGTAAGTGCAAGAATTCAATCCCTAAAATTATAAGCTATCTACATTATTTTGCACTGTTGATTCTCATATGTACTAAAGGGTGAAAAACTCTTGTTTTGTAGGCTACTTGTGTTGAATATATAATACTAATGAGTGATAACTTCTCGTCACTTTTCCTAACACCACATGAGATTTGCTAGGATTTATTTAGACACTAATCAAATTTTCGCCATCACATCTGCTCTTTATGTTCTGTCAACAGTTTGCCTATGAAACCATAACCTCCTTTTGTTTCTTTCAAGTTTCTTAACCTCGTATACTAGTTCTTTCTTATGAGTTTAATAGCTCACAAATGACATGCGTCTTCGAGTTTAATTAGAAGAATAGCAGCATCAATATTGGTCACTTCTTGCTTGTTATGGGTTGGGGTGATAGACAAAGTTGGATTTCATCCAGGTGGAAAAGCCATAAACCTTGCCAACATATGTCTCGATTGGCCTCTATAATTTTAGCTTTTCTGGCCACTCAGTTTTTCCAAACATCTATTCTTCCATGAGGGAATAGTCAAAATTTTCGATAGTTCTAGTAGTAAGGTAAAGTAAAAAATTGGTTCTAATTATAGGTGGATTCTTCCATGTATTCAGTTATTTCAAAGCATGGATACCTACCTTGCTATATGGACCAATAAACATTAGACACATCAACGCCATGTGAAAAGTATATCTAACACGGTGACAAGTTCTTAAACTTATAAAAGGTCCAACACAGTTAGAAACTTTATGTTGCAACTTGATCTTAGTACCTTGATATTTCTTGAGTTTAAATAAACTTTATGTTGCAATTTGACCTCAATCATTAAAAAGCCTAAGTCATTGTAAGCTTTTGTGGAATTGATAAGCCGATTGATGAGTTGAATACAATTTATTTATTTATTTATTATTATATCATAATTAATAGTACCTATTCATACTAAAATTTGAACTCTGAGACTATTCAAATGAATGTGAGAAATTTTATTATTAGGCTTAACTAAACACAACTTATTGATCATACTTGGTAATAAGTAAACAAAGATATAAGTATAAACAATCAATTTCTTATACTCGGTCGTCGACTTCTCATTTACAATCTCCACCTTCATGTTTATTTAATTTTTCATAAGCTTTGTGTTAATTAGCTTCTTATACTTGATAGTTGACTTTTCATATAGAGTTTTCAACTTTAGATTTATCAGTTAACTTCTCATACTTCGTAATAGATTGTTCACAACCTATTTAAGCTATTTGTGCCATTTGAGTTAACTTGCAAATTTAAACAATCTACGGCTCGAGCACTTGGGCACATGACTAAATATTCACCTTCATTTATAGTTTTAATGGGTCTCGTTTTAAATCTAAAAAGTTCTTATCCAGTTAGCATTGTTTGTCATGCGGTATTGAAGTGGCAATTCTTCATTGGTCCACATGGCAAATGCACCCATTCCTTAAAGCAACTCAAACGCATGGGAGAATTTCCTACAAAAATGTGGTTGTTTGAGGTTGTTGGTTGCTGACATGTATGCATTCTGCAGCTTTGCCTTTTGTCTCTTTCGGTACGTAGGAGTAGCGACACTGGGCTCCTTGGCGCTTGGTAACTCAGTTAAATCTCAGTTTACCTTAAACATGCCCAAACAACTGTATGCTTCCAATATTGCCACCTGGACAACTGTAAGATAATCAAATCTCAATTTTATATTAAAATATTTTTTTTATTTATCACAAAATTGTTATTCTGATCTTTATTCATTGAAATATTTAAAATAATCTCTTATTTATTAAAAAAAATCTAATTTAATCCCCCACTTTTCAAAAAAAAAAAATATACCTTATTTAATCAATTAGATTAGGGTTTAGAATTTGATAGAAGGATTAAATTTAATAATTTTTTAAAAAAATAATAAGAAATAGTAATTACCAACTTGATCTTTACCTCCAATTGTGTATAATTTAATTGAGTTAAACGCATAAGCCACAAAATCAATTTTCCTTCTCCAGTTCATCCATTTCTATTTTCATTATTAAATGGGGAAACTAGAGAGGAGTAGGGATGGTTGCAATGGAACTAAAAAGTTAGGGGGTCATTTGCAATTTTTCAGAAATTGGGAGGATATAATAAATTGAAGGCAAAGATCAGGGTAAATAAACATGATTTCCTCCAATTTTTATATATTCTTACATGAACACTTTTGACAACATAGGTTGTAAACCCTTTGGCAAAGTATGTCATGACGTCAATGCCTGTTGCTCTGAGCATAGAGGAACTCTTGCCTTCTCCTGAGCTAAGAAGTTATTCTATGTCAGTTTTCATAAGAACAGTTTTACTATTCTCAAACTTGATTTTGGCCCTCTCTGTTCCTTTTTTCGGTAAGTACTTAATCGATCATATATCCTCTACTGTAACAACAGATATTGTGTGTAAAAAATACTTGTACGTAGTTATTTTTATGTTATATTTAACTGCACGTAATTATCATACATAATTTATAATTCATGTTAAGCATGAGTATATGCAACCTCTTCGTATTACTTTTTTTTCCCTTGATTCGACGTCTCAATTTGTCTGAAAATTGAGAGAATTTGAACTTCATGTTAGAATTATGCCAAATTTCAAATTTTTACAACTTAGGAACTACAGGGATTTTAGCTAATCCGCTGTTATTGTTCTCACTGCAGGTTCTATTATGGCATTGATGGGCTCTTCAATGGCAATGCTAGTGGTGAGTTATCTCTCACTATGTTCACAATTTTTCGTATCCGATTATATTTGATATGGGGGTTTTTTTTTTTTTAAATGTCTCATATGTTTATAAAATTATAATTCGATCTAACATTCTTATGTTTACTTGTTATATCTTATAATTTCTCTCTCGTCGTGTTCACTCTTCGTGTGCAAGTCATGAAAGACAATTTAAAAGTATGTGTTTGTAATGCTTATTAATAGCCACTTATTTACCCTTGGCATGTTGTCTTAAGCTACACCGAGGCAGATTGTCAAAAGTGGAGGTAGAAAGTCAACTTACTCTGCAGTTATAGTAGGTGCTGGGTGTGCAAAAATTGATCTTGCATAGTCAAATATAATATAAAAATGATCATGCGCGGTCATCTTTTATACACATAATATTTATTATAACCGTAAAAGATTTAAACTTTATTATATTATATGGTTTGATTATGAATATGGCTCTTTCTAGAAAAAAAAATTATGTTTTGTCTCATAAATATTGAGGCTAATTATAACTTTAATGAGTATGTTAACTTTAAAATATAACAAAATGTCTTAACAAAGATTCTCCCATATATTCTCCTAGATTAAAATATTATCTTAATCTTTCACTTATAAATTTAGTTTCAATTTGATTTCTCAATCATTTGTAGTCTCAATTTAGTCCATCAATTATTTATAGTCTCAATTATAAATTTAGTATTAATTTTATCCCACACTAACATAAATAATAACATAATTAGTTCAAATTACGTTGAGAATGAGGGGCCAAATTGAAACTAAGCTCAAAAGACTAAATTAATATTAGAAATTAGTTAGGGACCAAATTGAGATTAAACTTAAAAGTGAAGAACTAAATTGAGACTAAAAATTAATGAGGGTCCAAATTGATTCTTGCTTCATAAATGAGGGATTGAATTGAGATTGAAAAACTAGTTAGGGATCAACTTGAAACTCTACTGATAAATAAAAGACTAAAATGATGTTTTAATTATGATTTTATTTACGTACAAAAATAAATAATTTCATTTGATTTGACACTAGATTTTATTTTAAAAATTAATTCTCTTGTCCTTAAAACTTTTACACACTTAAAACTAAAAGATACTTATTTTTGTATTAAATGAATTGTATTAATAACAAAATTTAATTTTTAAATAAAAGTTTTAAAATATAAATAATAGTCATGCAAAATCATGTTTGATCAAAATAAAATTTATAAAGTTACATTGATCCAAAATTAATTTTGTATAATTCTAATTTCAATACAAACAATTTTTTAAAGAATAGAATATATTTTATTATAGTTTAAAGTTGGAGTACTAAAATTGTAATTAAACATTTAGGCCTTGATTCAAGAAAATGAGATAGTTTTCTTTTTTGGTTTTGTTAACTGTCGCCTCTAATAAATTAAATCTTATCCCTTTTTTTCTTAGGTGGCATATATTTAGCATTATTGTGGGGGTGGTGTGCTCTATAATTGGCACAAATTCAGCAGTTTCAAGAATAGCAAACAAGCAAGAAAATTGATCAATGAAGAGAACTGCTTCATAAATTTACTTGAACAGTTTCCAATAGGTTAATCTATCACAGCTTACGTTGATTATTTTTTTTTTTTAGCCAGATTATGTTGATTATTGTCACAAACTCAAATGTGATATATTAAATTGAGCACAAAGCAAGTTTTAATGAGTTGAGCTAGTCAAATTATAGAAAATCTCACATTTAAATACTAACACAATTATTCACTAAAAATGAGCCCACGTGGTAAAATAAAATTATGTTGATTCTTAACTTTTTTTCGTATAATTCTCATTGATAATTCTTTTTTAAAATGAGATTAGGAAGAAAAATAGAATTATGAAGAGATGCAAATTAAATAGGAGTAAGATTTTCTCAAGACAGAGAGTAACATCAAAAGCAGTTAGACTTGGAAAAATAACAACCGACATAGCTAACAAAACGATGTAGTGTAACATGCACCTTTCCTCTCTTTTTTGCCTTGATTAGCAAGTATTAACGGTAGGAGGTTGAAGTTTACATTACAACCAAGCCCCATCCAACCCCAGTTAGTGATAATCAATCCCTTTCCCACTCAAACTATATCATTACAAGGAAATGACCTAATTGCCCTGAGAACTTTCATGTTTAGTCCTTCACTTATGAGGGTCTTTTTGCAACCTTGTGTTATTATGACTTAAAAAGAGAAATATATATTTCAAGGAATATAATATGGCTTAAACATTACTCTATAAAAGACTGTACTGTAAACCCTGCCCGAATCTGACTGATGGGAAGATAAAAAATGGGATTAGTTGATGAAAACATTCCCAGTCTGCAATGTCTCATTTTCAATCACCTAATTGTCCAAACCCACTGTTTCCCTTTCCTACTTTATAAGCTCTCTCGCTGTGCTCTGTTTTCATCATCCAGATTTGATACTGTAAGAACATTACAACAAGATTCAGGAGCAAAAGGGAGAAATGGGTTCTGCATATCTCTGCTCAAAAAGCTTCTTGAAGGCCATTTTCCTTGTGTTCTGTGCTCTTTGGATATTGCCTCAGATAACACTAGCAAAGCATGCTAGAGTAACCAGGCACTACAAGTTTAACGTAGGTGTATTGCATTCTGTTTATTCATACATGTTTAGACTTCACTTTTCTCAACCATTTTGTTTATTAGATTTTCACCATTCTTTTGGTTCTTCTGTTCTGCAGATCAAATTACAGAACGTCACAAGGCTTTGCCAAACAAAAAGCATTGTGACTGTCAATGGCCGATATCCTGGGCCTCGAATCATAGCAAGAGAAGGAGATAGACTTGTCATCAAAGTGGTTAATCATGTTCAGTATAATGCCAGCATCCATTGGTATGCGACTGCAAAACCCCTGTTTCAACTTGTTAAAATCTATGAATAACTGACATTTAAAAGTAGAAGTCTTCACTGCTTAACATTTGGTTCATATTTTCAGGCATGGAATTCGCCAACTGAGGAGTGGCTGGGCAGATGGACCTGCATATATCACACAATGTCCAATTCAAACAGGTCAAACATATGTATACAACTTCACAGTGGTAGGCCAAAGAGGGACATTGTGGTGGCATGCCCATATTTCCTGGCTCAGAGTGACTCTTCACGGTCCCATTGTCATACTTCCCAAAAGACACGACCCTTACCCTTTCCCTCAACCGTTCAAAGAAGTCCCCATCGTATTGGGTATTCATTTACAAAGCCCTCAGACTCTGTCTAAATTACTGAATCACTTAATTTCTATCTTGATCTTTCAATCTGATTATTGCCTCAATTTGCAGGAGATTGGTGGAAAGCCGACACAGAAACTGTAATTAACCAAGCAATGCAAACAGGATTAGCACCAAATATTTCAGATGCTCATACCATCAATGGTCTTCCGGGTCCTCTCTATAACTGCTCATCCAAACGTAAGAACATCATAAAATGATGAATTTCAGAGATATTACCCTTAACTTGGTGTGAATAAGTAAAGCAAATTGTATGTCGATGCAGATACCTTCAAGCTGAAGGTGAAGCCTGGGAAGACGTATCTGCTCCGTCTGATCAACGCTGCACTGAATGACGAACTCTTCTTCAGCATAGCCAACCACACTCTCACTGTGGTGGAAGCTGATGCAGTGTACGTGAAGCCCTTCAAGACAAACATTGTGTTAATCACTCCAGGCCAAACCACCAACGTCCTTCTCACAGCCAAATCCAAACCCCCAAACGCCTCCTTCGTTATCGCCGCGAGGCCCTACGCTACAGGTCCAGCTTCCTTCGACAACACCACCACCACTGGATTACTCATATACAAAACCAAAACTTCAGTCTCAAACACCAACACTAAGCTTCCTCTTCTCAGACCCGCGTTTCCCAAATTCAACGACACCGTCTTTGCGATGAACTTCAACAAAAAAGTTCGAAGCTTGGCCAGTGCGAAATTCCCAGCAAAAGTACCGAAAACTGTCGATAGACACTTCTTCTTCACCGTTGGGTTGGGAATCTTGCCTTGCTCGAAGAACCAGTCATGCCAAGGACCTAATAACACGAGAGTAGGAGCTGCAATTAACAATGTTTCATTTGTGATGCCGAACACGGCCTTGCTTCAAGCCCACTTCTTCAACCAATCCAAAGGGGTATTCACAACAGATTTTCCAGCAAACCCACCTGTTAAATTCAATTATACAGGAACCCCACCCAGTAACATTATGGTAAAGAGTGGGACGAAGGTGGTGGTTTTGCCTTTCAATACGAGCGTCGAGTTGGTGCTGCAAGATACGAGCATCATTGGAGCAGAGAGCCACCCGCTTCACCTTCATGGGTTTAACTTCTTCATTGTGGGTCAAGGAAATGGAAACTTTGACCCGAAGAAGGACCCGCCCAAGTTCAATCTGGTTGACCCGATTGAGAGGAACACTGCTGGTGTACCCTCTGGTGGCTGGGTTGCTGTGCGCTTCCTTGCCGACAATCCAGGTAAGTTGAGTTCTTCATCTAGACTTATATATTATAGTTTATAAATGTTATTCATTTTTGTGATCATATGTGATAGGTGTTTGGTTCATGCATTGTCACCTGGAAGTGCATACAAGTTGGGGATTGAAGATGGCATGGATAGTCCAAGATGGAAAGCATCGCAATCAGAAGCTGCCACCTCCACCGTCTGATCTTCCCAAGTGTTAAGGAGATTGTCAGCATCATCATAGTTTTCTTTATCTATTTTGCCTGATTAGATATGGGAGCATTTGCTTTTTTAATAAAATATTTCTTCACAATCTTTTTCTTTTTTTTTCCATAATTGGGGTTTGGAATTTATAGGCTTGAATTGTAGTTTAAGTTTAAGTTCTTACACGCTCGCTCTAATTAAAAATGCCATGGAGTGGGATTTTTGTGTAGATTCTATGTATTCATTTATATCCATATTGAAGGTAATAGAGTTTTTCTTGACAATTATAAAAAGGCACAAATGAGATTTCTTTAATACATACACACATGATCATTAGGAAAACGAGCAAAATTCTTCAATATCTCTTCCACTTAATTTCCTAATTTTACAAACACTTTTTGTTTTTAATATAAGCCACATGTAATTTTAATAATTAAAAATTCTAATATAATTTATAAAATTGGATACTTAAATTGTTGTTTTTCTATGTAAAAATTCCAAAATATCCCTCAATGAGGTATACTAATGCTAAGAGAACACTTGCAATAAATAATAACTTCTCTTATTTTTGTGAAATACTTACATATATCTCTAATTTAAAATTATATAAAAAATATTACATAAATATTTATTAATTAAAAAAATTATATATATATATATATAATGTCACTAAATTTATAAATTATATATCAAATTTATTAAGCTAAAAGGATCTCATTCTTTTGTTGTTTTAAAATCGCTATATATGATTTCGCGTTTTCATTTTTATTTTTTCAAATTAGAACTCCAATCATTCTAATTACATACATGCAAAGGAAGGAAGAATATCTTTGGCCAAAATGGAAAAAAACAGAGAACTACTATGTTGTTCCCTTATGTTTTAACTTAGTAACAATTAAGCCTTTACACATTTGGAGTTATAAAATAGTCCGTAAAAAATTTATTAGTAAACCAAACAAGTCACTCTATCATCTTCTCATTAAAAAAATGTTAAGGTGAACTGTTTTTGGCTAACACAGAGGATAGATATGTATGTAGAATAAGTTTTTTTCACCATCATCAACACCTCACCAAGTGTGAGCATTTCCAAAGCTTCTTCAATTGAAGTTAAAAGAAGCCATGAATATGGTGTAAATTTAATTGAAAACCCTAAAAATTTGAGATATTGATAATGGTGGGAAAAAAAAAACTTATTTTACATGTGCATCTAGCCTCTACGTCAACAGAAAACTGTCCCTCTTAGTATTTTTTAACCAGAAGATGACAGAGAAACTTGTTTGATTTGATAATAAATTCTTGAGGGATCATTTTGTCACTTCAAATTCGTAAAGGGCAAAATTGTTACTAAATTAAAATGTGAAAGGACAAAACAATAATTTTCTCAAAAAGAAGGAAAAGGAATGAGGAATATGGAAAAAGAAATAGCAAAAAGGGACATTTAGATCCATGACGAGATGAGATAAGTACTAACATAATGTCTCAATAAAATCATTCTCTTAATAGTTCTTACTTTTTTTTTTTCTAATGATTTTATTAAAATTGGTATATTAAATCAATTACTATATAAGTGTACCAAAATTAGTTAATATTTTTTCATCGAAGAGAATAGTAAATTGAATTCAAAGTGTTTTTCGTATGCCCCGCTCCTCTACTTCGTGAAACATTTTATATTAGGTATTTGGGTCTTTAAATTTAAAGAGATTTTCTATTCAGTGTTTCAATGTGAGTTTGGACTTGAATCACAAGGATACTCTTTCTCAAGTCTAGTTTTATATAAAAAGTCTAGTTTAATTTATTTGAAAAAAATTAATCATTTAATTTCTATAACTTCTATTAATTCTCAAGTTCATACAATTTTTAAAAATTATTTTTAGACTTTCAAAACATTTGAAAAATAATAAAATTAACTTGTCGGCTAGGGAACCTTCTATAGTAAAAAATGCATATTGTAACAAATTGAAAGCAAGTATGATAATATGAATGAAACATGATGGTAACAAACTTAAATTTGAGTAAGAAAAATCTTGTCCTCAGTATGTATAAATCAAATAATGAA
The DNA here is from genome assembly GCA_037074485.1 of Delonix regia. Classification (NCBI taxonomy): domain Eukaryota; kingdom Viridiplantae; phylum Streptophyta; class Magnoliopsida; order Fabales; family Fabaceae; genus Delonix; species Delonix regia. The sequence continues at coordinate 6,415,204 of CM073459.1, forward strand.
TTAGCATGAATACTTACTTAGCTCCTAACAAAAGATTTATATGGATACTATGATCCTAGTTGAGACCCATTAAATGCGAAATTTAAACACATTAATAATGCATGATTATATTAGCAATATTTTCATATAGCCACCAATCACAAATCGTCTTGCACTGAAACCTCCTAAAAAGTGACATGAGTCTTAATTTTGATCGTATATTGTTGTTCTCCTTGCCGTGAGATAGGCCATAACTATGCCAAATGTAGAAATCATAATCCATTGTCATCTTAAAGTGGAAAATGCAACCTAGATTTGTAGGAATTATGCATCAACTTAGTTGTCATTACTTTTCGATTTTGCTCTTCCTATTACAATGATTTTAGTTTTTCCTTGTAGCTGAAAATTTTTAGTTTTAACTTATATTGAATATACAAGTAATTTATGATTTTATTATAACCTTAATTTGTTTTAGTTACAAATTGAGTAAGTTGTAATTATAACTAGTTTTAACATTTTCTACTATCAAGATTTTAGTTTTAACTTTGATTAAATTCACAAGTTACTTATCATTTCATTACAATTTTAGTTTGCTTTAATTATGAATTAACTCAGTTGTCATTATTTTTAGTCTTTACCTTTATTATGGTAGTAATTTTAGTTTTAACTTGTATTTTTAACTGTACTTTTGTCTATTAAAAATTCCTTAAATGACTTTAAATCTTTCAATGTATTTACAAAATATAAAGTCTTTAAGAATAATTAATTACAACTTATACTAATAAATTGAAATTTTCCCTAAACCTTTATTGTCGCAATGCTCAAATCTAATTTTTTATTGTTGGATTATTAAACATTGGTGTTGCAACTTGAATTTTTTTATATCAGAATGCCAATTTGAAAAGTGGAAGAACAAATAATTTCTTAGCCTTATTTTTTGTTTGTATAAAAAAGAGGTTTAAAAGTTCTCTAGAGTAAGCCAAAGTCTAGGCAATTTGAGGGTAAAAGGAAAGGACATGTGTTTGTAGGTGATTTACCTCGTTTTCTTCTTTTTCTTTACTTTTCTTTGTATCTTTGACCCATTTGTTAAATACTCACTTCTTCATATTGTTTATTCTTGATAATTATAAGCTAAAATTATCATTTTCAGATTATAATAAACCCTAAAATATAGTAGGTTGTTATTACTTTTTATGCCTACAATTTAGTGGTATGATTTGTTTATTAAATATTTATTCTTTATACTTCTAATTGTGTGAAATTATTAGATAAATTGGATACTCTGTATAAATTTAGAAAATAAATTTATGATTAGACCATTAATTGAATAATGTGAATTCATAAAACTTAACGAATTGAATGAACTGACTAAAACCATCAGAGCGTAAGCTTCAAATAACTGAAGCTCCAACTTGTTGAATTGGTGCATCTTGCTATATAATATCAAGGAGTGCAAAAAGGTTTCTGAGTACCATCCCTATCATGGAGACTGAATTTGTTTCCTGTTTTATGAGAAGTTTAAAAGGCATATGATAGAAGAATTTCAATTGCTATGACCTCAAATTATGGACCTAGTCTTTAGGTCCATTGAGGTTTTATGTGACACCACCATAGGCACCTTCTTGTGCAACAATAACAAGAGTAGCAGTTAAAATAAATGCATCAACATAAAAGTAGTTTGCTTTGAAAGAAGCATATTAGATCTAATCAAGTGGTTTATTGAAGGAAAGAAGAGTGCATCCCAAGGAACTCAAGCATGAGATTTATACCACATTTGTCACTGATGGTCTAGATAATGTGTGTTTGAAGTGATGAAATTTAAATTTTCGTTTGTTATCTCTCAATTTTTATTTGTACATATTATTCAGATATTAACAGATATTTGAGTTAGAACCTCAATAAACACGTGATTTATTCATAAAATATATTGGTAAAGTGGCACATGAAAAGTAATATTTATTACTTAGAGATCTTACTACTGTTATCACTGTGATATATTTATTTTGTTTATATTCTTTGCCACTTTTTTTGTTTCACATAGGATTAAGTTCGATAAATGGTACATTTTTGCGTACGAAACCAGACTTCTATATGTTTGCTGGAATGTTGAACCATTCAATGTAAAATAGAATTTGTAGAATCTTCTGTTAAGTGAAGTATATTGATGATAAAAATTAATTTCTAAATACAAGTTATAAATATAAATTATGATCATACAAACTTACTTTTAACTAAAATTTAATTTTCAAATTATATTGATTTAAAATGAACTTTGTATAATTCCAATTCAAATTATAAATATAAATTATTGATTTAAAATGACTGTCTTATAATGGAATGGAGGATTAGGAAGAGTGTAGATTTGGTTTGGATTGGATTTTGTGTTTTCACAAGAAGGCAAAAATTAAGGCTTTTAATACATGAAAATATTTTGGTCAATGAAACAACGGTCAAATGTTGCATTCACAAGTCAAAGGTGTCTTGGTAGGACATATTTATATAAGGTAAAACTACACCAAATTCTCTGTAAAATAATATAGATTATTAGATAAAAATTTGATATCTATATTTTTATATATTTTTAATTTAATTATTTTAAAAACTATATGAACCATTAAATCAAGATATAATAATTTACAATTCTCTGCAATATGATTCCTTATTGCAGAAGATATGCAAAAATATTGTTATAGATTTAGATAGAGAGAATAACTAAATTAGTCATTCACTTTTATATTTTGTAACAATTTAATTTTTTATAAATAATTATAATAAATTAATTTATTAATTATTTTATAAAAAATTAATTTTTTATTAATATAAATAGAAAGATTAATTTTATATAAATTTAAATTTGTAAAGAATTGATTTTTTACAAATTTAAATGTATAAAACACTAATTTATCACAATTAATTTATAAGAGATTAAATACAAAAGTGAGAAATTAATTTCATATTTTTTTCTATTTAGATAAAATTGTTAATGGAAAGATTGAGTTCTACAAGACAACTGTTAAGGGGTTAAATTGAAAATGATCATAAAATAGAAGGATTAACCTAATTTATTTTTAAAAAGTTACTTGTAAGAAACATTCAACTAGACCAAACTATTTAAAACTTTAAATTTCAATTTCAACGAATTTCGAATCCTTTCCTTTCCCCATTAGAAGTCAAGATAAAAATTGAGTTTACATTGATTTCTTCAAGTGAACGTATCCAAATTTAATCATAAATCACACTCATTTTAAAGCATAATCAAATGGCTAGATTCTGATTCAATAGATCTAAAATAAATTGAGACAATGATGGATCTTGAATATACTATCCCCTGAAATTTGAGTCAAAGAATGGATCTAATATTTTTGCACAGGTTATACAAATACAACTCATAAAATGCCAGAAAATTAAAATAAATAATTTATCTAGTTATTTTTTTCGTTTGGTAAGGACAGTTGTCTCCAGAAATGCAGGTGAATTGTCAGATGATCAGATACATATCAACAAATTTTTTTAACACTTTTTAAAGGAATTGAGGTAAAAAATATGGAGAGAAATTTTTTTATTCAAAAAATAATTTTTTTCCTCTGGAGACTCTTCCCAATTAGCTATATTATTTTTATCTTGGCTTCTTATATGTACATTTTTACGTATTTAATTTAAAACTTTCCATATTTTATTTCTGGCCATATATAATATTACGTTTTTTATTTTCTGTAAATAGCATCATTTCCAAATACCTAAAATAGGAAGGGCCTTGAGTAAAATTAAAGACAACGGCACCATCTAAATTTATTCTTGCACTGACATCATTTCCGCTTCCTGCCTCTCGCACATTCCTGAATTCCGCGCTAGGAGACGCCGTCGTTTTGACGCCGGTGCCTCCACCACCACCTCTCTGCCGGATCCACCATGCCTGAAAAAATGAAGCGGCGCTGCAGGTTCTCCCTTCCCGTCGGCGTCGTCGTTTTGAGTATCGCCTACATTTATCTTTCCACGGTCTTCGTTTTCATATACAGGTGGTTCGGTCTCTCTTCGTCGCCGGGAATAATGAACGCCGCTGTTTTCACGGTGTTGGCGGTCATGTGTGTCTTCAATTATGCCACCGCTATATCAACAGATCCGGGTCGGGTCCCGTCCACATACATGCCCGACGTCGAAGACGTTGAAAGCCCTATTCACGAGATCAAGCGGAAGGTACACAGAGAGTATGTGGTGTTTTGAATATTGTTTCTTTGAAATAAGATTTTCCTGGGTTGTTCTCTTTTTTTTTGTTTTTTTTTGGTCACTTTCGGAAACGAATTTGCTTCTTTGAGAAGACACACCAGCTCGTATTTTGGTAGCCTATTCATATCTATGTCATTTCAATTTGATTTTTTATCGCTTATTTTTATTTGTGTTGTTAGTTTATGCTTCTCCGAGTCCTGCACTTTGGATACCGGAAGCCTCTTTGATGAAAAATAGTTTAATTTCATTATGAGTTCTTTGCCATTTAATTTCATAATTAGTTCTGGGTGCGCTGAGCCGTATCTTGCAGAAAGTTAGACATTGTGTGGCTCTTGCTATTATATCCTTCTTTCTGAAATGTCAGATTTGCTACCATTCTGACCTACATTTGTGAATTGCACGTTCAAGGACCGTATTTGTAACTTCTTTTATTTGAACTTTAACAATGTGCCTCACATCACATCTATGACTAGATGTCTAGATGGGAATTGTTTAGCTGCTAAGTGTTTTGGTCAAAGACTTTACCAGTTCACCTTCAGCTTGTTAGCCAACCAATATTCCAAAAGAGGTATTTTCAACAAAATTGTATAGTGGCTTCTGTAATCATTGTGGTTGAGATAATGGGCAAATCAAGATTGTGCTTTTGATTGTTTGTTATGGCTTGATATACAAGTATTTATGCATTTTGATCCTCTTATTGTCTAGTCTAAAAACTAAAATGGGTCAATAACCATTATCATGTTTCCATTAAAAAAATACTACTACTACTACTTATTATAATAATAATGATGATGATGATTATCATGTATTGATTAATGTCACTTTCCGTACATAGAACTCAAAAGAACAACATTTAATTGATCTTCTAAATAAACAATGACTGTTAAGTGTACGTAAAATGACTTCAATATAGTTGGTTTGATTAGGGCCCAAACTTTGTCGTTATTCACCTGTAAACCTAAATTATCTCACAAGATAAGCATTTTATTTTCAAAAGTCTAACTAATGGGTAAATACATAAGCTATGGTACTGGCTTATCATCATGGATTCGTGGTGGATGTTGATATGACGATATCATTAGGAAATGCATGCGCTTTGGTGGGTTCTGCTGCGTGGAAACCTATTTATTTATTTTTTTTCCAAAAGTTGGCATTTAATTCATTATATTTTGACATCTTGTAATGTTTTAGTATCCTGATCTATAATTAGAAGACAAGGAAAAGATATTCTTTTTGCACCCATTCCATATTGCTTTCATATGGATACTTCTCTGTACAAAGGAAAACGAACAAAATTCATAAGGATAAAGAAAGGAGTTGACTCTGGTTGAAATTTTTCAAGTTTAGTTAGTACTTTTGATTTTTCAATGAGGAAATAAAAAGTCAATTGGGAGATTTGATAGTTGATCCAACTTGCAATTATAAGCAGTTGACTGTCCATAATCCAAAGTTCATTATGCTAGAACAGGATGAAATAACTTACAATAATCTAATAATCTACTTTTCTGTTTCATTCAATTTTGAAGACATGGGATAGAGTTGGTTTTTTCGGTTATTAGTTCTTACTTAAATGGTTGATATTATAGAAGTTAAGCCGCCTTAGCTCTATGCTTGAAAATGGAACTAAGGTATAGTATAAAATAATTAGTTGTCAACTAACCAAAAAGAAAAAATAAATAAAGAGATTGTCTTTATCCATTAATTAAAATGACGTTTAAGCATGTTATGTATTACTTTGCTTCTCCTATCAGGGATGAAATCTTTTGGGGCCATTGAGCTCCAACCTATGTGGTTTAGGGTTCAGTTCTCAAGTTTTCATAAATTATATGCCCTTTACAACCATCTTGCTAAGCTAAGTTTCCATACGTCCTTGCTTCAGGTCCCTTCTCTCCCACCACTGATCAAAGGAGAGAAAAAGGTTCTTTTAGAGTCATGTGAAGTTGGAGGTTTTATGAGTATTCTACACTGATGAAAACCTTTTGTGTCCTATTATTCAATCATATAACCCATGACTATAGGGGTTCCAGTGGTTTCTGTGAGGCTGGATAGTTGCTAATGGTGCATTAAAGTGCCCAGCACATCACCACAAATGCTAGTCACGTTGAAACATGTGGTTTCTTTTAGTCAAGTGCTTTAGTGTTTCCATTTGAATCTGTAATAAGTGAAAATAATTAGATTATGTAGAGATGGCTTAATTTTTTTTTTTCTGACCTTGCAATAATTGCTATAAACATGTGGTTGTATTATAATTTTCAGCGGTGTGAATCTTACTATTCATGAGATGTTTCTTTGAACTGCACACAGGGTGGAGATTTGAGATATTGCCAAAAGTGTTCACACTATAAGCCTCCCCGTGCTCATCATTGCCGTGTTTGTAAAAGATGTGTTTTGCGCATGGTACGCATGATCTAATTATTCAATCAAATTTATCTAAGATTTCATGAACCATGATTAAAGTGCTGCCTTCTGATTGTTAGGATCACCATTGCATTTGGATACATAACTGCGTTGGCCATGCAAACTATAAAGTCTTCTTCGTTTTTGTCTTGTATGCTGTTATTACATGTGTCTATTCCCTGGTAAGTTTGAATTATTTATTGTTAGCATTTTTTATTATCATTGTGATCATGGGTGCCTGTTTAAGCTCTATTTGCATTAAATGTCTGGGGGCTTTATTCAGTTCTGTGCTTCTATTCTCTTTTGTTTCCCCCATAGGAATATACCAGACTCTCTGTTTCTGCCTGTATTGACCATCTTTTGTTGCCCTTCTCACTCAACTTTTAGGTCTTGCTGGTGGGTAGTCTAGCTAATGATGGTTTGAAGGAGGAAGAGCAGAACGGCGGCTCTTACAGAACCATATATGTAAGTACCTATAAATAAAATGGTCATAATTTTAATTTAAGTTGCCTTGGTTCTTTGCTAATGAAATTGATTTCTTACAGGTTGTTTCTGGGATCCTGCTGGTCCCTTTATCTATAGCCTTAGCAGTACTTTTAGGATGGCATATCTATCTCATCCTGCACAACAAGACCACGATAGAGGTTATTATAGAATATATGTTTTAGTTCAAAGCTGTAAATTTATTTGATTAAACTAATACAGACTTTCTCATATTGGGCACTTTTGTTGGCAGTACCATGAAGGAGTCAGAGCTTTGTGGCTTGCAGAGAAAGGTGGGAATATTTATAAACATCCATACGACATTGGTCCATACGAGAATTTGACAACTGTAAGAACTGAATACTATTCACCTGTTTGAGTACCTTCGTGCATTTTCCCATTTTTTCTTTGTTAAATTCTTCACTACTTAATTGTGTGGTCAAATTTTTTTTCAGCACTGGCTTATTTGAGTTTACTTTTTTGAATATATATTAGCTTTAACTTTTGTCACTTTTCTACCCTAGCCATTATTGGCAAGGCTTGAATAGACTGGCCTTGATTTAAGTTCATCTGATTTAGGCTACAAATGGCATCATTGATTGTCTGTACTCCCAAAACATAAAAATTAGGATTGAGTTGTGTTTAGCTGTAAATTCTATAGTTATTCTGCCAAGTGTGCTAGCTTCTTTCTGTTGGCATAAAGAAACATGTGTACGAAATCCACATTTAAGCGTTCCCTAGGATTATTAAGTATGCATGAAGTGATGCCTTATTTGTTTTTTTTTTATTTTTAAAGATATGATTCTGTAGTTATAGCATCAATAGCCCGATTATATTAAAATTATGGCTTTACAGGTTCCCCAATCGCTCCTTTTTCTCTGGTTCAAAATGCTGCCATGCTCCATTGCCATTAAAATTTAATAGTGGATTTTAAAATATAGAATCCATCACCTTTCCTCTTTCTTCTTTGTATTAGCATCACATAGAGGTATCAGGGGTCCTGTATGCTTGAAGGTAACGCATGTCAGCATATTGTTACATGTTACAAATATAAAAGTGCATTTATTTAGTCCTCAGTAAATTAGTTAGCTTTTAATTAAGAAGCCTTTGTAACTATAAACTCGTAGTTGTTAAAGATATTATAGTTTATATTTTAGGCAGAAGAAAGATATTATAGTTTATAAAATATTACAAATTGTCTTAAGTGGGCAAGTTGGGTTTGTGCTTACGGGTGTCTATATGGGACTCTACAGTGCGCTTCTTTCTCTCTTTTAGTTCAGATGAATTTGGCAATCTATGTGCATAACTGGGTATGAATTTGAGTTTCTCTGTGTAATTCTGTTGCAGGTTCTGGGGCCAAATATCCTCAGCTGGATGTGGCCCACAGCAAACCATATAGGTTCTGGACTTAGGTTCCAGACTGCTTATGATATTCCACCAGGTGCATCAACATCCAAAGGAGGTTAATAGTGTTGCTTGGTTGTGATCATTGGTAGTGTATACACATCTAACCCTAGCTATGAAGATCGGTTGAGTGATGACAATGCTGAACAGTTGAGTAATCTGCTATCTCTAATTTAACAAAGATGTTTTTTAGTTGTTGTCACTCACCCACAATTGGTGAAGTCTGGGTGTTTTAGAGCTATTTGGTGCATATGGTCATTTGCCTGGAATGATTATATATGCCCCTGTGGACATTGAACGGTATATCATTTTTCTTCCCTTGTTTCTTTTTCCTCCTTTTGGTAGATAGAGAATAGGTTTTTTCCCTTGCTTTCCCCTCCTTCCTCCCGTTAGTTATTGGATGATGTGGGGTTGCAGCCATACTTGACGCTGCGTACAAAGAGAAGCTCTGAAACCCGGCTCATCAAAGAAATGTCACGCAAAGATGATGACTAGCCATTGTGAAAAGTTGTATTTGTGTACTCTAGAATTGTAATTTTCTGTATACTGAAAGAAATAATCATACCTTTGTATCATACTCTTATTTTGATATCAATGAAAGTAAAATTCTGCCTTTGTATTTGAAGCTGAACTGGTTTGATTTGGAATTATCTCCATTTTGGTCCTTGAAATGAATCTAGTATCAATTAACTCAAAAATCTTTTGAATTACTTTACTACCAATATAATTGACGTTGTTTCAATCTTGTGTAATATTTATTCTTCCACAGATTGAGTAATATCAAATTACTACATACTTTAGGTTCATTACTGTTCCACAATGCAATTTTCAGACGAAGAGATGGAAAAATTACTATTACTATTAGAGGAAGGAAAAAATGACAACTATTTCTTCGCCATGCAACTGTGGATTACATGCTTAAATTTTACTCAGAGCATATATAAATAGCTTGATTAGTAAGAACTAGCTACCATGATTGACCTATTTTGAGTTGAAACAAGTACTGATTAATTCATGTCAGTGAGAGCTAGCTTGAATATAATTTTATTGCAGGGAAACAATAAAGGAAAACATTCTATATTCAGTCGTCATAATTTATTTAAATTTTTAATTGGAGACTCACATGTTATTTCTTTCAAATCAATCATTATGTTTTGTGTATCTAATGTGGTCTCACATTTTAAGATAAACTATAACTTTGAAGCTAATTTTTCAAACGTCAATTAATGTCACTAGGCCATGTTGCTATGAATTTATAAGTTATACATTTGATTATTATAATTAGTATGAATATTTAATTTAATTTATACCGTTTATTTTCAAATGAGCCATTCTACTTTACAAAGTAGTTTAGTGATCATTAGAAAGCTAATTTACAAAAATTATTAGAACCAAACTGAAAATTAGAAAAGAAAACTATGATGACTATTTCTTAAAAAATAAAAAATGTAAAATTCAAGATTATGTAAAAGAAAAGAAAATACCATTTTAGTACCTTATAATTTGATCCTGTCTCAATTTTGTCTCTACACTTTTTTTTGGTCACAAAATGATTTTTCCTATTTTCTAATATTAAAAAAATAGCCACGTGTCAATTTACAAATGCTGAATTAGAAGATTATTTGCTGACAGAAATCATTTTCTAACATTTGAAAATATGAAGGACTAAATTAAAGTAAAGTCCTTGTCCAAAAATAAATAAATTAAAATAAAGCCAAAATATAAAAGACTAAAATAGTTTTTTTTTTTTTTCCTTATGTAAAAGCAAGTGGTGTTATTTTGGTATCACTAAGCATACGCTTTTTTTATAATTATTTTTCATTTTCTTGAAGCACTTTTTGTATTCCTCTAAACATTATTCATAATATATTTATTAAATGGTTTGCATTAATCATTGTCCTTAATTACTTCTGTCATGTATCCTAAACCTTGGCTTCGTCTTCACAACTCACGAGCGGTCGCCCACCAATGGGAGGCCACGGGAACATATCCATCGCGTTCTGCACGCGCCATGGAGACATGGAAAAGTCAGATGCCGATACCATATTCTCGGATGAGGATATCTCCCAATAATGCGTTTCGTCTTTGATATTTTCAATCTCTCTCTCTGAACTCTGAAGCTTTTCTTCGATTTTTCTGGGTGGAGATGGAAACGGAAGCAGATAACGAGAACCCATCTCAACGAAACAGGTCTGACTACTATCTCAGAACTGAAAATTGTTTTACCATTCTTCAATTTTATTTAAATTTCTGTTTGGTATCTTCACAATTTTCGCACCTAGATGCGTGTGTCAGTAGCTAAATTAGAAGGTTCAGTTTCCTTAATTGTCCGGATTTGATTCCTTTACAGTTTTATATTAGTTAAGCTTCAAAGTAAATCTACCACTTAATTATACTTCTAGTCCTTTTAATTTACTAAACAATGGAAAGCAATTTAGTCCTTTTGGTTTCAATCAGAGCAATGTTGTCCATGTAATTTATTCGTTAGAGCAATCTAGTGCCTAATTTCGATTACATCAGTCTTTTGCCTCTAATTATTTTTGGAAAAAGGTGGGTGAAGACAATTTTTTGTTTTTTTTGGTGTCTTTATGAAATTTATCTATTCCTCTTTAATTATTTTTTTAATTGCTTTAATTTGACAGTTTGAGGAATAATATTACTTTAATCAGCACTAGAGGGACCAAATTACTCTAATGGATAACCTTGAGGGGAAAGTTTGCTTTAATTGAAATTAAGACTAAATTGCTTTATTCAGTAAGCTAGAGGCACTAAGTGTTTAATTAAGCCTAAAGATATTTAGTTATACCATATGTTTACATATTAGAGTGGTTTAGTGTTGTGTAAGTTACTGGAGATGGAGATAAATAGATTTCATTTGTGGCGTATGATTTACGTTGGACTTATATAACCTGGCTATAACTACAGGGCCTCTTGTTTCTGTCTTGTAATAAGTTCAACTATTACTATATAAAGAAAACTTATAGAAATTTTGCATTTTTTTTTTGTGGAAATAAATACCCTTTCCCCTTTCAGATTGTTTCTATGTTGAGAAGAAAACAAGATCAGTTAATGCCCAAATGAAAAACCCCCTGCAATTTGCAGCTATAGAGCACTATAGGCGAGTTTGTTTTGTGTTACAAAATTGGGTCACTAATGGTTTCTTCAAATTTTAGCTGTTCTTCTAGCATCTTGTCTTAATTCATCAACAATTCAGATAACTCCTAATTGTTTTAGATAGTGACTCCATTCCTTGGGCATCATGACAGTAGATTGTTGTTTTCGTTCAAAAATACTTCACTTGCAGGATTGAAACCATGATAACAGCTTTTAGGAGACATAGTAATCTTGCTGGTTGCTTTTACCTTCAATTTTGTTTTGGTTAAAAGAAACTTTATTCATAATTGTTTTTGTTGAATTGTGGATGTTTCTACACCATTGCTTATAGCTAAATATATGTAAAACAATTCTATGTCACGTATTATTCCTTTTTTATGTTTCTTGACAGATATAAAATATCATTTTATTTCGTGGTCTTGGATGCTAGATATTATCTTGTTGTCTAATCTATTCACTCAGTTCTTTTTTATTGGGCTTTTTTCTCATTACATGAAACAGACTCGTGACACTTTGGAAATTTTCACCTAGGTGTCCCCAACACAATTACTAAATATATTCTATTTTCTATAGGGACAGCATATTATTATTATCTTACATACCTGAGGGCATGTCCAACATATGTAACTCATTGTAATATATATATTTTTTTCATTTGAAGTTTGAGTTTTTCTACTTGTAGTCTTACAGCTACTATTTTCCTTTTCAGATAAATTAGTTATAGATTAACCAACCTGGTTTTATATCCTATATATAGTGTCACTGCACACTTTTAAAAGTGGTATGAGATTATAATATTAGACTCAAAATCATTAACTTTACAGCAGGCAGGAGGTGCATCAGGTAAGGATATGAAGTAGCGAGACATCAAATGTGGAGCCATATTATGTACGATCTGTGTCAAAACTCAAATTAGATTCAACAGAACACTTCAAGTTACATTTGAACATTATATATAATTGTTGTATTGCAGTTTCTGTATCATGTCGTTTCCCCATATCAGTGTCAATATCAGTGCTTATTAGGCACTGGATATTGTAGAAGATGAGAAATCGTACAAGTATCAACTTGAGCAAAAACTTAATTAATACCGCGTCTTTATGTTTCATGTCTGACACCTGGCTGTGTTACTTTTATCTGTAAAAGTCCTTTTTTTAATATATATGAACTGTTTCTTTAAAATTTAGTTCTTCATTGTGCTTCTGATTTTCTTCAAGTATCTTCTTCAGTTACCATCTGGATGGAGTTCACAACACCAACAATATTGAATGGAATAAGAAAAGAAAATTACAAACTGATCACATGGATTTGCTTAGACCAAAGCACAAATGCTGGGTTAGGAGATTCTCTTCTGAACAGGACTCAATATTTGATGACAATCTAGAGTTAGAGAGCATGCACAAGCTCATAGGCAAGAGTAAAACATATGCATCAGTCCTTGATGATATTTCAGAACCTGAATCAGCCAAAGACAGTAATAGTTTCAGTGGAGATTCAGACACTGCCATGTCTTTAAATGAAGAAGTGAAACTTCAGATGGATTATGCTGAAACTAACTTATATGAGAGGCCTTCCAATTCTTTTGTTAATTGGGATGGCCATAATGTTGAGACGAGATCTCGTGAAGAGGACACATTCATTGCAAGCGAATATAATCCACCTCATCGTGATGCTGATATACAAGGTTTGTTGAATCTTGAGGAGCACTTTCTGGCATTAGAAAGTTGTACAGAACATGCATATTCGGAATATGCTAAAGATGGCAGTGAGCATTCCATGGAAAGAGAATTTGAAGACATTCTTTATACTGCTGGGGTGAATCCTAACTTATATGTCCTCTCATCTGGAAGATGGGATGTGAACCAAGGTATGCAGCACTCTGGAAAGTTTAATATCTATGAGCATGGCAGCACTCATGCAAAATTAGTTGCTAGCTAAAATATACGTGTTCAATACAAAATTTTTCAGGAAAACCCTATTTAGTCTCTAACAAATAGGTATTTTCATTCTCATCCTCCATAGATCATTTCACCTATTTTAGTCCCTCAATCAATGTTTTCAATGTTGTCCCTACATCCTATCTTCATCCAAGACTATATGCCAGCAATATGAAATTTAAGTTAACGGTGCTAGATAAGCCATAAATGTCCAAGCCAACGTTTTGTGATGTTTGTTGTTAATTTTTGGATGGAAAGGCAAGACTGAAAGTGTGTAAATGATTGTGGGACTAAAGGATTTGTGGATGATGGAATTAAAATTCAAAAAGTGCACGTATTTGTCAAGGACCAAGTAGGGTTTTACTCAAAATTTTGTGGTTAGTAATTCCTTGATTGATGTCTACTAATGTTTTGGTTTCAGAGGCTGAATCAAGCACAAGGCCGCCAACAATTGATCAAGAATTTGAGCAGTACTTTTCCATGCTTATGCTATAGCACAAATTACTTACAGAGGAGGAAGATGTATAGATTTCCAAATTCTGAAAGTGGCTGTTGTATATGTATGTATTGCTTGGTATTAATATTTACCTAACTCGTTTTTTCTGTTTACTTCTTAAGTAGTGTGATATTGCTCTTCATGGCTGTATATATACCTCCCAAATCTTGCACACTACATTATTTTATTGAATGTTACCACAGTTCGCTATTTTATCCTATAACTGTAATGGCATGTTTGCTCCATTGAGGCAAAACTAGTCAGGGAAATTACTACCATGCCTTTTGAAGCCAATTTCGTTTGTCAAATACTTTCTTATTAGGTCACTAGTTAGTTTTGATTTCATTATTTCGGTATCTTTATCCATATAATGGGTGCATTGTTTATCATTTGGGTTCATAACTCCATATCAGTAGGAGTGAAGCTATTATATACATTCTCTCGCTATATTTTTTTATTTTTAAATGCTGCATATTTCACTTATATATTTATAGGTCTGGAAGAGAAATTTGGGTCCTCTAAGTTGCATCATGCTCTTCAGAGAGTGAAGTTTGTTAATCGTTAATGTGAAGATTTTGATAAAGTAGGAGCAACTCGATGGCTACCAATGTCAGCGTAAAATTACAGGTTTAGAGGAGCCAAATCAGTGCAAGAGGTGTTCAACAATTACAGTTAAAAAGTGCATTACTCTATTATTGTGTTCTTACTTAAGTCTTACCTTTATTTAACAGTGATTTTGAAGCCTCTGTTTATGGTTAACAAGAAAAAGTGTCTCCTACATATTAGCATTGAATGAAATCTTTAGTAAATTTTGAAGTTGAGTTTTATGTTCAGAGAATGGCTACTTGACCTTAGATGCATGCTTTATATGATATTTAACTGCGAAAATTTCTGTTCAACGTAAACTGATGATTTCTTGAGTTGGATGTTCTTGCATGTTTAAAGGTGCATAAAGTGAAGGACATTTATATATAGCCTCCTTATTAGACTTTCCATTACAAAGTATTGATGGCAATAAACGGAATGAAATAGAAAATAATGAAAAAGAGAACTCTTTCCCTTGTTCGAAAGTTATAAAAGTAAAAGTAAGGGATGGAAAAATCGAAAATATGAAAGGAAAAGAAAGAGGTTGTCAATTTTTTCCAAATTAAAGTAAAGAAGGAGATTCAGGAGAACAATAAATTTTAATTATTTATGGACATTTTTATCTTTCAAATTTTATAACTCATTTATTATCAAATTCAATTTTTTACTCCATTCTATTGCACTATTGAATGCATTATCTGTTTAAGTACGTGACTTCTCTATTTCTGTCAACAAATCTAGGTGTAAATATTTCATGTGAAATTTCCTTCGATTTGCTAATTTTGAAATTCTATGGTTTTCATTTGCCTCTTTTGTTAAAATTGCATTCATATATTGATATACTACTTTCACCAATATCAATGATTGGGGAAAATCTAGAAATTAAGAAGGTAACAAAAAAAGCATGTTATGTTGACTTGTGACTTAGATAATTTTATCCTTTTTTTCAAGGCAATTTACTTGAAATATGAAGCACCTCATTTTCATCTATCTTTTTTTTTTTTTTCTGGGTTTGAACCCTCATTTTCATATATCAATGTGAAAAAACTGTAATTTGGTATCTGTGATATTTGTATTCACTTTTACAATAATTTCCAAATAAAAAAGGAGAACTTCTGTCATTTTCATATGAAACTTGCATATAGCCTAGGCAGAACGCAAACTATTTCCCTAGTTCCTCATGTTATTCTTGCTATAGAATAGTGCCATAATTAATATGAAATGTTTGGTGTAAAATTCAAAATTAATATAAAATTATAATTGATTCCATGTATTTTGGCTCAAAATTTATTTGTCCCTAGTTTTTACATCAAAATTTCAATGAAATAGTAAAGCATGTCACTCTCCCTGAAATGAGGAGCGATCGCCACGAGACCAAGTTAATACTTATCACGTAAGTCTACAAACTAGGACACATTAAGCATGATATTAATGTGAATCAAAGTGCCAAGAATGGTAAATATTCTGTTCCACTGTTCCAAAAACAGAAATAGCAAGTTATTAATACTTTAAATGTGTACTATATGAATGCCATAATTCTGGTAGTGTTTCTCCTTCTCTTTTTTATTCTTCAAACCAAAACTGCCTTCTTCTCCCTCTTAAACCTCTTCACTAGCCACTTCTCTCTCTCTCTCTCTCTCTCTCTCTCTCTCTCTCTCTCGCTCACTTCACACTTTGTATTCTACTCAACGAAACCTTCGAATATCAGTTTTCATGCTTCTGCGTCTTCATGCTTTTTGTTTTGACCAATTCTTAAATTCTTCCTAATAGCAAATTCCAAAAACGTACCTAATATCAATTTTGGCCTAGCTCCTCATTGGTTACTAGCTAAATTCAGAACTTCATCATTACAAGTTTACTTCATACAGAATTTAATCTTGCTGGTTTGACTCTGTTTTTGTAGACAAAAGGTTATTAGACAAAATCCGTACCTGTATTTCCAATGTTTCTGCCTCTGAAAAGAGCTTAGATAGTGGAGCGGAGTGCGACGATGGATCTACGGGGAAGGAGCGTCGATGGGGGAGAAACCCTCTGGAGGTTTCAATGGTTGGTGAGAGCGTGGAACAGAGCAGTGATGGCATATGAGGGAAGAAGGAGTCGCGAAGCGTCCAGGGAGTGGAGAAGTCTCAAATTCCAGATATCATAATTCTAAATATTAAAGTTGAGGTTAAAAATTGAAATGAATTTTTGTTAGTTATGTTTCAATTTTTTAGATTTGGATCACGAAATTGAAATTATAATTCTAAAAGTTGAATCAAATAAAAAATTTGAAATTGTTAAACTCAATTTCAATTTATATTTTAATTTCAAGCTCAATTCTTGACACCAAATAAACAATAATAGAATTTAAGTGAATCTTTTGCGTTATTAATTATGTAGTAAAACCTAACAGCTAGTATTAACGATGGTAAAAAATTGTGGTTTGAATTTAAAATTAGATTACCAAAATTGGTTAAAAAAAATTTTTTAATTTAATGATTATAATTTATTAATAGTGCGTAAACTCATAATTTTAAATATAACAATATATACACTCAATTATAATATAATGACATAATTATAATATTATTATATTTTAAATTAATAATATTATAATTATATTTTTATATTATAACTAAAATATATTAATATTCTTAAATTATAAATGTATCAAAAAAAATTTATTTTTATTAATAAATAAATTGAACAATCAAAATTTAATATTGCGGAATATGTAATAATTTTGATTAACAGAAGGGAATCACCTGGTGGATTTGATTAAACTCGTAGATTTCTTCAGTTAGTGACTTGGGCTGCAAGGTCCTATATATCTTTTTGGGGCTTTGACTGGTCCGACTGTAATTGTGCAGTCTAGTGAGCTGTGATTTCAGGCAGTGATTGAGAGTTTACTATTCACAAGAAACAACAGAAACATCCCCATGCCAAAGGAACGCGACACAATTCATTGATTAGCACGTACTTTAATTTTGAAGTCTCATGTTTAGGTCTGACCTCAAATCAGAAATGCTTTTCTCAGGCATACTGCCACCTAAATCCACCAATTCCTTTGTTTAGGTTTCATGCCCACTTTTATAAGATATAATTTAAATTATCATGTAAATAGATTAGATATAAATGTTAGGAACGAATGAGACATAATTTTGTGAAAGATTTTTTATTTTTATTATTAATTATATTTTTTGTCTTCTATTATCATTTTTTGCAAGCATGTGAATTCTTACCGGAACTTTGAATTGTTTTATAAAAATTAAAAAAGATAATAATATTAATATATGTTTTAAAAAATTAGATTAGAAGTCCAAGTTCTTTAGTTATATTATTTAACAAAGTCTAATTAAATTCATAAAAATTATAAATATTTAAAT
This sequence comes from Delonix regia, assembly GCA_037074485.1. NCBI lineage: Eukaryota > Viridiplantae > Streptophyta > Magnoliopsida > Fabales > Fabaceae > Delonix > Delonix regia. The sequence goes on from CM073459.1 coordinate 6,433,188, forward strand.
GGTAAATTTTATAGCAAATATTACAAGTTACAATAAATAACATTTAATAAAGTAAATTAACTCTAAAAGGAAAAAGCAAGTTTAATAAAAATTTATTATATTTAAAATAAAATTATTTTAATAATTTTAATTCCTATGGTTATCCTTAATTATAATTTACCAATAATTAATATTATTTTTTTCAATATTCACTTCCAATTTGCATTACTATATGATCGCAGTTTTGTTTGCAAGTAATCCTAATATATCATTTAAGTTTCAAAAGAGTTGAGGACTAACATGTTTTTATTTTTTAAATTAAATTATTTTTTTAATTATTATAAATATCAATAATGAGTGAAATAAATAAAAATACAAAATTAGTACATATATATATAATATTTATATAAAATTAACAATGAGAATCCGAATGAGATAGTTCTTAGATTTGGAAGCATTTTGCCATACCTATCAAAGACATGCAAACAAGTTTTACTACATGTTATATAATAAAGTTTTGGGTGAATTAATCTTTTTTTTCTTTTTTTTTCCCCAATGAGTGAATTAATCATGAATGATACAAAAAATTAACTATTTAAATTTGTCCGTGATACAAATAACTGAATAACAATTCATAAATGTGTGAAAGCACACTCTAATTTTGTCATTAATGATATTTGTATGCTAAATTACACCCAACCAGCCAGATTGAATTTCCTTTGCCATTTATAGAACTTTCAGATATGCTGAGATGTAATTAATAAGTAAGGAAACTGATCTCTTACATCAATTAATATCTGTATTAGTTCAATAATAAATACATGACAAGAAAGTCTGAATAAAAAGTGCAGCGATAGTAATTATGGGAAAATTCAATTCATCATGTCAAAATATATTTCTCCTACTTTCAAGTCCTCCAGATCCCTGTTTCTCATCTGTCAGACATAATTAGGATAGGTACCTTCATATTATTTTTTGAGTTGATTTTTTTTAACACAACAGAATAATTTGAAGCTTAAATTTTGCTTAATTTCAACAAACAGAGTTCACAGTTTTTCTTGTAAAAGACTTGCTACTTAGCTCAGAGCTGTTGGTCAAAAATTGTGGTCTTCTAGTAGGCCAGTCATTGGATATTATAAGACCATATGAAAGTCAAGTCAAAATGTCAAAAGATAGAAAGACTGGGTCAGCATAATTAGACTTTGATTAACTAAAAAACAAAACAACAAAATAGAATGTGTAGTCAAAGTCAAACCATGTATAAATATCCCATCCCATGACCCACCCCAATCCCCTGTCCTCTTTCCTTTAACTCCAAAATGGTCAATTTGCGTCAAAATCTACTCTTATTATCAATACCTTAGATATTATAATACAGAACATATCATGATATGAAGGATCAAAATTTATTTTACATTAAATCTTTATATTATTTAATATGTTACTATCTTAGGACATCTTAATGTATTTAATGACATATATGATCTGAAGATATTAGTATACTAAATTCATACATTTTGTATGTTGACTACTATTGTCAAGTTGAAAAAATTAATGTATACCAAACTCACCACAATCTCATTTGAAACTATAACCATGAAGCCATGACAATGGCAGAAGTAGCTGGTGCATATTACATCAGAACCAGAAGTAAACAATGAATTAAATAGAAGACAATGAGAATTCAAAGAAACAAAACATAAATGACTAATGCAAATGATAGGTAGAAGCCATGAAGGAATTAGCAAAACCCTACGAAGTCCAGAAAAGAACACAGAACTCAAAGGATGTGCTCCTGTATAAAAATTTATTAAGCAAATCATCCCAATCCATCAGCACCTAAAATCAAGACCTAACAACACTATATAGAATCATCTCTATATATACACAACTATTTGATAACTAATTAACACCTTCTCTTCCTCCTTCACTCTTAAAAGCTACCAAAGTCATCCATAGGCTCGCTAGGCAAATGCCTCTTTTCTGGCGGGAACAGTAAACAAGGAATCAAGATCAGGAGGCTGGAAGTACCCCCCCTTCGGTGGGTCTCCCCTCTTTCCGGCGCCGATGGGCTTCTTCCGCGGCGGCGGGGGGCACATAAGCATCGCCGGAATCTGATTCTCGATGTGCCTCGGAGTCTTACACTCCTCGTCCCACTCCCTCACTCCTGATCGATCCATGGCCGCCATTAACGCTGTACTTGCAAGGTAAGTACGCTTTGAATCCTCGTTCTCAGAATTTCAACCAAACCAGGAAAGAAAGCTGAGGAGAAAGGCGAAAGAAAATCACAATTTACGATGAAGATCGACGACGCTACAAACTTTCAAGGACTGAAAATACGCCAGAGTGTGTATATATATATACATACACAGAGAACGGGTAAAAAATTTGATATTTAATTTCAAAATTTTGAAATTTCGAAAAAGTGGTGGGAGAGTGAATGACTGAGTGTGGGAGATCGTGTGGGGTTGGTGTACTGAGAAGTCGGTTGAATCGTGCGGTGTTTGTTGGTGACAGCCTGGCAGTGACGGTGGTGGTGTCCACGTGTCATTCAGTTACTGGCTCTTCTGCCAACGTGGGCTGAGACGTGGCCCCACGTTTCGCCGCGTTTTTAACATTGGTATTCAAATTAGGCGGCGCCATTTAGAGTCGGTGTTTGCGCGGGAAGGAGCCCATGTTTGAAAGTTGACCAGACGTTGCCGTTTCGTCACGGCAAATCTAAGTGGTTGTCAGAAGGCGAAGAGGTGGGGCCAATGGGAAAGGGACGGTGGATATTGTTACTGTCATTTGTGTCATACGGAGGTAGCTGTGCGTTTAGCTTTGGTATGCACTAATGCGACGAAGATAAAATTCTCTGAAGTGGGGCCCATGTAAATAGGGCCCGATATGGGCTTTCGTTATCGTTTTGGGAAGTAACCGTTTGGGATATGGGCTTAAGCGTGAAGATTTTGATTTTACTTGTTGAAAAGTACTGAATGAGTCATTCGCACATGCACCTCAGACCCTGTAAAATGTCACACGGCCCAATGTTGATTTTAGAGGTATCATGTGACATTTTTATACAATTTTATAATTTTTTTTTCCTTTTCAAAAGTTTTTTTCTGCATTTTTTCCACTTTCTTAAAGCATTTTTTAATTAAAATTTTATATTTTCAAAGGTTGTGACGCAATTAATCTTTGATATATATTTTTTTTCCATCAAGTTAGCAGTCGGATGTATTGGTTCGAAATAATGTCAGAAAAGTTGGTAACTATTTTTAGCCAGATTAAAGTTGGAATTTAATAATTACCTGTTATTTTTTAAAAAAGCAATTATTTTTCAACTCAATGATCGAATAAATTTTTTTAAAATATCATATTTAATCATTTATATTTTTATTATCTAATTAAAATATAATAACTATATAATTTTTTAATATATTACGACACAATTATTATAAATAACTATATTATTTTAAAATTAAATTAAATTATTATTAATTAATTATACACTTATCATATTTTAATTAGAGAATAATTTGAAGATATAAATAACTCACTCCTCAAAGTTTTCATTGTCATAATAAAGGGTAGTTCAGTTCGAATGGACGAAGTTTGATTTCATCCCGTCTAAATCTTCTATGTATACTCCTTGTTCTTATACTCGTTTTTCTATTTTTATTTTTTTTACTATCACACCTCTCATCTTTGATTCTCTTCCGATGTGAGGTAGGGAGAGAGCCATTTTTGTATTTTTTTGGGGTATTCTTTTCTTTTTTTGGAGGAGAGAAAGTCAAATTGTAGAAAAATTATTATTTAAAATTAAGTAACTACTTTTTAAAACTATTCCAGTTGATTGTTGTACACTCTTAATCAACTATTCTTTTTGTTTCCATTGAAAAGTTTAAACCATTCCAAGATTGTTATAGTCAACTGATAGATGTGGCGAATCAACAAGCTTACACAGAAAGTTCAAAGTTAACTGAAGTCAAACTTAGCAATTATTTGGAACTCTTTTGAAAATGACATATGGAATGCTGGTTTAAAATCAACCAGAGACTCACACAGAGTCTATACTTAACTAAGGCCAAACTTGATAATTGACTGGACAATTGAGTTTTTATATTATTATAGTTCAGTTGACATAAAAATAAACTTTTTTTGTTTTTTTCACAAATAGAATTTACTTTTAATTTGATGTACAAACAAATTTTTAAATATTTTAAACCTCAAATAAAACACACTATAACTTAAAGTCTGTCAAAAGGCTTTCATTTCAGTCAAGACCTTCGATGCCCGCCACAAAAATGGGTCGCCCAACTCCAACCATTCATTCTCATTCACAAATGCCATTTCTTTTGACAGCAACTCATTTGCTCACCAGTCTCATTCTTCTCTCTTGTAGTGCGAAGAAAGTAGTCATTTGTAAGAAGGATAGATCATTAATTAAGTTGTAGGATAGATCCATCTCTAAGTTTTTCTTAATTTCTATATAAGCCTAACAATAGAAATTATTAATCAATTATAATTTATTAGATTTTGAAAATTCATAAATTTTTACATGGTATACAAAATTTAATGTTATTAAATTAGGAAAAAATTTATACATTAATCAATCGCCCAATTAACATAAACCTTTAGATTTCTAATTTCAAAAGAGAAATATGAGAGAAGAAGACTGTGTTTCCATCTCATAGCCTTTCTTAATTTATGTGTGCGTTAGTGATGGATTAGAAGAAAACATGTAACCCTTATTTATAGGTAAAGATAGGGACCAATTTTTAAATAAATATTTATTATAAAAAAATAATTATGATTATCTGATAACATTTATTATCTAATAATTTTAAATTTTAAAATTTAAAATTATTAAATATTCTAGTGGTTAGTTACAATTAAATATAAAGAAACTACTTCTTTCTTAATTAATTAAAAATTAATCTATTTAATTATTTATTTGACCAATTAATTATTTAATCAATATTATTTGGGCTACTTAAATCTAGCGCCATGATCTTTCTACTGCCTTCTGGGATAGCCTTATAATGGAGTAGACCACCACCATGTCATCAACATATTGATTGTATATTTGCAACGTGCAAAATGAACAATTATTTCTCATGGTATGCTGCTAATCGTTTTTCTCTTAATTTCTCGATTATCCTTTTCGTCAGTGATTATATTAATTATATATTTGGCATCAGATTTGTCTATAATGTTGTTGATATTCTACTTCAGGTAAGTGCGATTAGAAATCCCAGAAATTATATTGACCTCTATAATTTGAAGATAAATATTGCCATCTATGCTGCACATGCACACAATCTCAAACATCTAATATTTTATATTAAAGGCCAAAACAATATTTTATTTTTAATCCCAGTGTAATATCTTTTTTTGTCTGAGGCTAAATTGCAATTTTTATTGATATGGCTTTCACCGGATCAATTTGCACTTTTAATTTGATTTTATATTCTACAGTAATTTAATTTTAAATGAAATAAATATATGAATATCTATTAAAATTTAAAATGATAAACAATTTTTATAATTTTTAAAAGTTGCTATAAGTTTTTTCTTTACTGTTAGTTCAAATATTTTAGTATCTATTCTTACTACAATTTTAAGCCGAGACCATCCGAATAAGCATTAGGATCCCACTATTATAATGACAATAATGAGTCTTTTTTCATACTAAAAGTTTATGAAAAAAATATTTTTTTTGGACCCTCACTTATCATAAAGATTATCATTTTGGTTCATCAATTGTTGAAATGCCCAAAATGGTTCCTCACTCATTAAAAGAAATCCTCCTTAACGGGAAGGCCACAAGGGTCATTCTTCTAGCATTGTGTAGAGTAGTGGTAGCGGGCGATCATTTGGGTCTTATCCCTTTTACCCCACTTATGAAAAGATGCATATTGATATTTGTTTTGCGACTAAGAGGGTATGTTACCAGTGTGGTCAACAAGGCCACTTTAAGAAGATTTGTCCTATGCTATCTGCACCACCATTCTCTAGTCAAGCAACTACCCCTATTGTGCTACCATCATCTCCAATACCAACACTACCTTTAAGGCAAATTAGAGGACCAACAAGTCATGGATCTCAAACTAGAGGTAGAGGTTCAAGGGGTAGGAATCAAGAACATGCGGAGAGTGGATAGGCCCATGTTTTTGCTATGACCCTTCAAGATCCTTAAACATCTAATGCTATAGTTGCAGGTATACTTCCAATTTGTTCTTATGATACACATGTTTTATTTAACCTTAGGGCTACACATTCCTTTGTTCCCCATTTTTTGCATTGTGATTTGTTAAGGATGCAACACTCTTAGATACACCATTAATTGTATCTAAACTATCAGAGATTCAATTATCGCTGATCATTTGTATAAGGAAAGTGAAATCTTAGTAAAAGGAAATGAGTTACTAGTTGATCTTATAGTCCGTGATATGATGGACTTTGATGTGATATTCGGCATGGATTGGCTTTCTTCATGCCATGCCACGCTTGAATGTCCCAACAAAGTGGAATTTTAGTTGCTAGGGAGGGAAAAACTTTACCTTTGAAGGAAATCAAAGCTTAGCACCTAATAATCTAATTTCGGCTATTAGTGCAAGCAAGTTGTTAAGAAAAAGGATGTAAAGGATACTTGGCGATGGTTAGAGATACACAGGTGACAATAGAAACCTTAGAACATGTACAAATAATGTGTTAATACCTTGATATTTTTCCAAAAGAGTTGCCAAGTTTACCTCCAGATAAGGAAATTGAGATTTGCATAGACTTGATTCATAATACTCAACCTGTGTCTATACCCCTGTACCATATGACCCCTGTAGAGCTTAAGGAATTAAAAAAGCAATTACAGGATCTTCTTGACAAAGGATTCATATGCCCTAGTTCTTCACCATGGGGTGCTCCAGTATTGTTTGTGAAGAAAAAAGATAGTTCTATGAGGTTGTATATTGATTATAGGCAATTGAACAAGGTGATAGTGAAAAATTTATATCCATTGCCACAAATAGATGACTTGTTTGACCAACTTCAAGGGGCTTAGTATTTCTCTAGATTTGATGTGTGATCAAGATATCATTAGTTGAAGATTAAAGAGGAAGACATTCCAAAGACATTATTTGACCAACTTCAAGGGGGTTAGTATTTCTCTAGATTTGACATGTGATCAAGATATTATTAGTTGAAGATTAAAGAGGAAGACATTCCAAAGACAGCTTTTAGGACTCGTTATGGGCACTACGAAATATTGATTATGCCATTTGGTCTTACAAATGCTCTGGTTGCTTTCATGGACTTAATGAATCGGGTCTTTAAGCTATACTTAGATCATTTTGTGATCTTCTTCATTGAAAATATCCTTATGTACTCAAAAAGCAAGGAGGAACACAAGCAACACTTGAGGGTGACTTTACAAACCTTGAGAGAAAATCAATTATATGCCAAATTCTCGAAATGTAAGCTTTGGTTGGATAAAATGGCTTTCTTAGGCCACATTATGTCCAAGGATGGGATTAATGTAGATTCAAAGAAAGTAGAGGCAATTCTGAATTGGCCTAGACCTACCGCAGTGATTGAGATACGTAGCTTTCTCGAGTTAGCTGGTTATTACTATAGATTTGTAAAAGACTTTTCCAAGCTTGCTACTCCTTTAACTAGTTTAACTAGAAAAGGTGTGGAGTTTCAATAGACAAATGCTTGTGAGGAAAGTTTTAAAAAATTGAAAAAGCACTTAACTTCGGTGCCAGTATTAGCTCTTCCTTTAAGAAGTGGTGGGTATACAGTTTACTATGATGCCTCAAGAGTGGTATTGGTTATGTATTGATGCAGCATGGAAGGGTGATAGCCTATGCATCTAGGCAACTTAAAAAGTATGAACAAAATTATCCTACTCATGATTAAGAGATAGTCGCGGTTATATTTGCCTTAAAGATATGGAGACACTACTTGTATAGCAAAACCTATGAAATTTACACTGATCACAAGAATCTTAAGTATATATTTCAACATAAGGACTTGAACTTGAGACAAAGGAGATGGGTAGAACTCTTAAAGGACTGTAATTGCAATATTTTATACCATTCAGGTAAGGCTAACGTAGTTGTTGACACTTTGAGTAAGAATTCTATCGATAGCTTAGCTCATATAGCTAGAAATTAAAGGTTAATTACAAAAGAATTCCAAAAGATTATTGAAAGTAGAGTACGATTTGAGATATCTAGGCTTGGCTCACTACTAGCCCATGTACAGTTATGTTCTACCTTAGTGAATAGAACTAAGGCAATATAAAACCAAGACATTCATTTAAAGAGCGTTATGGAAGAAGTCCATGAAGGGATGGTACAGGAGTTTTCACAGATGATGAAGGTGTTCTAAGATGTGGTCGTAGGTTATGTGTACCAAATGTGGAAGATTTACAGATGAAGGTGTTGGAGGAAGCTTATCACTCTGCATACACTTTTCATCCAGGTCCCAATAAAATGTACAACGATTTAAGGGAGTTGTATTGGTGGAAAGTGATAAAAAAGAATGCAGCAGAGTTCGATTCTAAATACCTACTATGTCAACAAGTGAAAGCTTAACACCAAAAACCTGCAGGCTTGCTTCAACAGATTGAGATTCTGGAATGGAAGTGGGAAAGGATCACAATGGATTTTGTTATCGGCTTGCCCAAGACCTTTAAAGGTTATGATTCAATATGGGTGATTGTAGATCAGTTAACTAAGACTACACGCTTTTTACCTGTAAAGGCTACCTATAGTGTAGCCTAATATGCTAAGCTCTACTTAGATGTTCATAATGTGCTAGTGTCTATTATTTTCGACAGTGGGTCACAATTTACAACTAAGTTTTAGAAGTCTTTCTAAAAGGCCTTAGGGACCCGCTTAAATCTAAGCACTGCCTTTCATCTTGAAATTGATGGATAATCAAAACGTATAATTCAAATATTGGAAAATATGTTTCATGCATGTGTTTTGGATCTTAATGGCCATTGGGATAAATACTTTCTTTTGATGGAGTTTGCCTATAATAATAGTTATCAATCTAGTATACAAATGGTACCTTTTGAGGTATTATATAGCAGACGTTGCAGGTCACCAATTGGTTAATTTGAAATAGGTGAGTCTAAACTCTTGGGCCCAGATGTAATACAAGAATCAATGGCCAAAGTGAAATTGATTTGCGAAAGGTTATTGGCGGGCCATAATAAGCAAAAAAGTATATGCTGATAATATGAGGTGTTGTAATTGACCTTTCAACGAGAGGAAATAAAAGGTTTAAATTTGATTGATTCCCAAAAATGAATCTTGAAAATCAATTGATTTGGAGTCACCATCAAAATTTTTAACAGAAAACTTTGGAAAACAAATTTAAAATTAAAAAAACAAGGCAAAATGGTTTGTGAAAACAGAGATGGGTTCAGGAGTTTGTTTAAGTGTAGGGAAGGTGTTAGGCACCCCACAACACCTGTCTATGAGGATGGTTACCTTAAACTAGTCAACTGAAATAGAATATAGCCTTTAACTTTATCTCAATTACCCTTTATTAGCATGCATATTCGTTAAACAGAGAAGACAAAAACGACAATAATGGAAGTAAACAAATAGATATTTACAAAGGGCGGATTTGACTTAGGATGAAATCCTAGAGCCTACGTACCCTACGATAGAGATCAAAGTCCACATAGTTCGACACAAATGGCATATATGTTAATTGGTGATTTTTAATTCTTGTGCTGAGAACAAGACGGTTTAAATTAAATAGATTTTTGTAAACAAAACGGGATTGGAATTTGGTTGGTTTGTTTTAATTTACGACAATTTAATTAATCTCGCTCTCCTGATCTCTTCATTTTCTCTCCTTTTAAATTTTTTGTTTATTTTCGAAATTTTAATCTTTATTTTGAAATTTAAATGAAATTATTATAAAGAACAAACTTAATTATCTTGTAAATAATGTGATAAATAAATAAATATATATATATATATATATATAATTAATTAATTTATTTTTGCATTGTTATCATTATTGTTATCATTATTTTAAACAAGCATGTACTAATTTTCGGAATCTAAGGAGATTAAAATCTCACATGATCTCAAGCACTCGAGGAGAACAATATTCTTACATAATAATTTCATAAATGTTAGAAAATATTTAATTAAAGTATTTATCTTTACATTATTATTACTTTTGAAACAAATATCTACTAATTTTCAGGATCTAAGGAAATTAAAATCTCACATAATCTCAAGCACTCGAGGAGAATAATATTTTCACACAATAATTTCATAAATAATGGAAGATATTTAATTAAAGTATTTATTTTTGCATTATCATTATTATTTTTAAAAACACATATGTACTAATTTTCAGGATCTATGAAGATTAAAATCTCACATGATCCAAACACTCGAGGAGAGCTATATTCTCACATGATGATGACATGACTTTATTTTTCATGTATTTTTATGAATTCTGAAATTAGAATTATTTAAGCCTTATTTTTAATAAGATCAATTCCCTTAAGCTTAGGGGACCCTAGTCCCATATGACACTTTACTTTTTATAAGACATCAATTTAATCATTTAGTAATAATAGAAAATATTTAATTAAAATATCTATTTTTGCATTATTATCATTTATTTATTTTTAAAAGGTATGTACTAATTTTTAGGGTCTATGGAGATTAAAATCTCACACGACCCCAAACACTCGAGGAGAAAAATATTCTCACATGGTGATTTTCTTATAACCTTACTTATGGAACCAAGATTAGTCTTATATTCACATAAAAACAAGTGAAATAATAATGATGATAATTAAAAAACCAAGTAATAAAACAAAACAACACAAATAATAATAATAATAATAATAATGAGACGCCCTTGCACGAACTTTCCAAGAAAAGGAAAGGCAACTTCCTACTGGTTCATTTTTCTCCATCTTATATATTTACCTATGCATGCACATATATATATTCATGTATATATATATATATATATACATATACCTGTGGACATCCCAAGAAGAAAAAAAACAACCTTTTCTCAGTTCACTCATTCCTTTGTACCTTATATGTATATATACCTAGGCGCGCGCACACACACACACACACACACATATATATATATATATATATATATATATCATTCTTGTTCTTTTTTGTCTCTTGCTCTTATACACACCGATGCACACATAGATGTAGGCATATATATATATGACTCTTGCTCTCTGTTGGACTCTTGCCTTTATACATACATACATATATATATATATATATCAATAACATCAGCTTATAACCAGTGAATCAATACGTTGAAGGAACCAGCTTGCAAATATTATGCAATGAGTTTTAATGCTGTTAGACACCCAAACCGAGACCCTTACTCATCTTTTCTCAAGCACAACCCAACAACAGAAAAAGGAAGATAACAATTAAGTTTCTACATGCATTCATAGCAAACCAGGTAACAAAACTAGGGACAGGAAAATAAGAAAATTGAACAGCGAAATGAAGGAACCTGGCAGACACCTTCAGTAGTTTTTTTTTTTCTCTATTTGCCTCTGTTTTAATGCATTTGAACAGAGGAGTTAGTTCCAGCCGTGTTACTTGGTGAGCTGACGAAGGGAAGGCTAGGCGATGGCGTGATTCTTCGGTTCGTGGCTTCGTGGTCTTCAACTCAGATTCTTTTCTCCATTGTCACTCCTCTGTTCTCGTCACTCTCTGCTCTCCGTTCTCTACAGCCTCTCGGTCTCCCTTCTCTAGCACTCTTCTTTTTCTCCTCCAGCCTTGGTAGCCTATCAGTTTCTCCTCTAGCCTTAGCAGTCTCTCAATTTTTCCACAGCCTTGGCAGCCTCTCGGCCTCTCTTCTCTCCAGCACTCTTCTTTTTCTTTCCAGCAAACTCTTGGCCTTTCTTCTCTTCGCTGTCACTCATTTGTTCTCGTCACTCTCTATTCTCCATTCTCTCCAGCCTTTCGGTCTCCCTTCTCCTTCAGCAGCTCTCAATCTCTCTCTCCTTCATCTTTCACAGTCTCTCCCCTTCAGCTCTCACAATTTTTCTCATAGTAGCTCCCTTTGGTTTTTCTCACAGCAGCTCCCTCAATTTTCTGATAGCAGCTCCCTCGTGTCTCTACTCTTTTATTCTTCTCAGCTCCCCTCTCTGTCTCAAGACCTCCAACCATGTAGCCCTACTCCTCTAGCTTACACGTAGGATAAACGTGTAGTCCCCTTTTGTCAGCTGCATGCTCTTCTTTTTCCTCAGCTCACGTCTTCTTCCTCTTTTTTTTTGGATTATTTATATTATATTATATTTCTTTACCCTTTGATTTTATTTTAATTTTAATTTTTCTGATTTTAGTTATTATCATTATTAATCTTTATTTTTGGACTTTTTAATTTTCTATTTTTGGTGTTTATATTATTTTTCCTTTTTTATGATTTTTCATTATTAATTAATAATATTTAAAATAATTAAGTAATTTTGAGTGAGGTGGTCACAGTTGCCCTTCTTTGCTTATCTCTTAAGTTAGGGAAGCAAATATTGTGAAGAGATGACCTAACTTAAGGGCAAGCAAAGACGTGAATGTTATTCCTTATGTTGAGGGGGAACGAAATAAAAGAGACTCTTAAGTAAATCAGAGAATGGATAGAACAGTAAGTTATTTGGACATGATGCAGGACTTTGGCAAAAAATGTAAATTGCCCTGGACATAATGCAGTACTTTGGTAGAAAATGTAAATTTGCCTTGGACACAATGCAGGACTTTAACAGAAATAAGTATTGCCCTAGACACGATGCAGGACTTTAGCAGAAAATGTAAATTGCCTGGACACGATGCAGGTCTTTTAACATAAGTATGCATTGCCCTGGACATGATGCAGGACTTTAGCAAAAAATGTAAATTACCTAGACAAGATGCAGAACTTTTAACAGAAGTGGATATTGCCTTGGACATGATGCAAGACTTTTAACAGAAATGGACATTGCCCTGGACACGATGCAGGACTTTAGCAAAAAATGTAAATTGTCTGGACACGATGTAGGACTTTTAATAGAAGTGAACATTGCCCTAGACACGATGTAAGACTTGGTAGAAAATGTAAATTGCCCTGGACACGATGCAGGACTTTTAACAAAAATGGATATTGCCCTGGATACAATGCAGGACTTTGGTAGAACATATAAATTGTCTTGGACACGATGCAGGACTTTTAACAGAAATGGACATTGCCCTGGACACGATGCAGGACTTTTAATAGAAAATGTAAATTTCTTGGACATGTTGCAGGACTTTTACGTTGATTTGAAAAGAGGTATTCACCTCTCATGGAATAGGCTATCACATGGCGCAATATATGTACCTATGTGGGATGCATACTATCGCACTCAAACTATAGTGTGATTTGTCCGCTTACTAAACTCGTCATTTTCATGATCATAGTGTTCCTCAGAGGTGGATAGATCCAAACTTTGTCAAGTCTTTGTCCTCGACATTTGAATCATCATCTGGTGATCCTTTAGGATGATCTTTCTTGAACAATAAAAATGTGTGTGCCAAGGAGGGATGTGACTCTTTTGGAAGCACCTTTTGGTCATCCGTGTGATGTGATGTAACACGTGTTCATGCACTAAATACATGGTGCATATGTTTTTTCTTTGAAACATCAATTTTGCCTGTGTGGTGGGTGCACAAGTGGTGAATCATGTGTGCATAAGATATGCAGTCTTTTTGTTTTTTATTTTTTATTTTTTTAAGGATAATGAAAATTTTGTTCACTTTGATACATTTCCAAAGTGATGCTTATACCCTGAGCGTTAGAAATAAAAGAACGTTATGCGAGCGTAAGCCTTCTACCTTTTATTTTGGAAGCTGGAGGGGTGTCATAGTTTATGTAAGTTGGAAAGAAAACCATATTGCTCGGAGTGAAAGGATTTGTCTAACCAAGCTTCTTGTGTCCTGATCTTTAATCCGATGGTTTGCAAAACTTTATTTCTTGGAGCCAATACCTGCCAAGCTTAGTTTCCCTTACTTATAGTAGACCAGGGGAATTTGAAAATGCTTTATCTCCTTTTTGCGAAGTAGCCCGGTAACAGACACAGGAAGGCTTAGATGTGAATATGTTTCACAATTTAAGTGTCATTCCCAGTAAATGTGCGAAAGCACGTACTTAAAAATTATGGATGTTTTTAAAATATGTATCATTAGACAATATCTTGAATGACAATATTCACTTGAATATTTATTTTGCATATTGAATGAATGGAACAGTTTTAAAGATGATATGATTATGTAGAAGGAAGAAGCATGATAAGAAGCAAGTTTATTAAATGAGTAAGCAGTTTTATTTGAAGATAGATCACATGGTTCTGGGGAAAGTGGGTGATAGACTGGATACAAATGCAAAAGAGAACAAAAATGGCAACTGAAATGTCTTTAACTTTCAGCTCCAGGTGGCACCGGTCGCTTGCACTTGGTGTTGCCTCGGATACACATATTTCGAAACTAGTTAACAAAGACATCTCTAAGGATCCTTCCCAGTAGGTGATTTGGTCCTTGTGGGGCCTCGCTTCACTCATTACCTTTGCCCTAACTTTTACTTAAGTTGACTTTTTTGGTTTTTCACCTAACGGGCCTTGATTGTAAGATCTTCCTTTCCTTTCTTTTTTTTTTTAAACAAAGTATTTCTTCATCACATATGAGTTAACTAGTCTTCCGAGCTCTCTTCCATCCATGTCGGTGAAGACCAATACAACTCTAGAGCATGCTTGTACCACCACATATGAACCCTTGTATGAAGGAGCCCATTTGCCTCTATTATTCTCCTAATTCGAGAGGATCTTTTTTGGAACCAACTCTCCTGGCTTTAATTCCTAAGGACGAATATTTTGATTGAAGGCCCTTGCCATCCTTTTCTGGTATAGTTGCCTATGACACATAGCTACTAATCACTTTTCTTCGATCGTATTCAACTGCTTATATCGTGTTCTTACCCACTCACTATCCTCTAGGTTGGATTCTATCAACACTCAAAAAGAAGGGATCTCAACTTCACTTTGGGTGACCGCCTCCATGCCATATACTAAAGAGTAAGGAGTTGCCCCCGTAGATGTTTGTATTGTTGTACAATACCCATGGAGAGAATACAGGAGCATTTCATGCTAGTCTTTATAAGTGATAGTCATCTTGCTGATGATCTTTTTGACATTCTTATTTGCTGCCTTGACTGCCCCATTCATTTGTGGCCGGTAAGGTGCAGAATTGCGATGCTTAATCTTAAATTGGTCGCATAACTTCTTAATGTCAGCTCTATTCAGGTTGGGGGCATTATCAGTAATAATCCTTTCTGGTATACCATATCGACATATAATGTTTGATTTCAGAAATTGAAGGAAAACCCTTTGGGTAATATTGGAGAATGAGCATGCCTCTATCCATTTTGTGAAGTAGTCAATGGCTACTAAAATGAATCGGTATCCATTGGACGCATTTGAATTGATAGGACCAATCACATCAATTTCCCATATTGAGAATGACTAAGGTGCCACCAAGTTGTGTAGGGGTTGCGGTGGAACGTTGATCTTATTGGCATATGTTTGACACTTATGACATCTCCTCATATAGTCAATGTAATCTTTCTCCATGGTTAACCAGAAGTACCCATACCTTTGAATTTGCTTAGTCATGGTATGGCCGTTAGCATGAGTTCCACACGTCCCCTCATAAATCTCTGTCATTATTTTTCATGCTTCTGATGCATCCATGCATCTGAGTAAAGTGTTATCCCATGATCTTTTATACAACACTTCTCCTCTAAGAAAGAAACTCATCGTTAATTAACGAATGGTCTTTTGGTCATTCTCAGATGCCCCGGTCAAATATTGTTGACTCTGGACGTAGTTTTTTATGTCATAGAACCATGGTTGCCCATCGCTTTGTTCCTCCACATTTAGGCAGTGAGCTGGGGTGTCCCAGGTCTCAATCTGTACTGGTAGCACATTAACTCCACAATCTAGCTTAATCATTACGGCGAGGGTAGCCAACGCATCAGCAAACTGGTTTTTGTCATGAGTCAGATGTGTGAAGTTTATCTCTTCAAACTTTGCACCAATTTTGTTAGGTATCTTCTGTATGGGATCAGTTTAGGATCTTTGGTTTGTCATTCTCCCTTTACCTGATAAATTACGAGGGCTGAATCTCTAAACTCGTCAAACTCTTTGACACCTAACTCTAACGTAGCTTGCAGGCCATTGACACAAGCCTCATATTTTGCCATATTATTTGTGCACTCGAAACTGAGCTTGATTACCACTAGATACTATTTACCTTCGGGCGATGTTGTCATAGCCTCTAGTCCACTACCGTGTACATTGGCAGCCCCATCAAAATACATTGTCCACTTAACCTCCTTTGGTTCATCTTCTTCCATTGTCAAAATATCTTCATCCGGGAACTGGAAATCCAGCGGTTGGTATTCATCCAAAGGACTAGTCGCCAAATGGTCGGCTATAATGCTCCCTTAGTCTGATTTGCTAGTCATATACTTTATGTTATATTCTAAGAGTATCACCTACCACTTTGAGACTCTTCCTGATACATAAGAACTCTCGAAGATGTATTTGATTGGATCCATCCTGGAGATCAGCCATGCAACTTGATATAGCATGTACTACCTCAGTCTCTTTATGGTCCACACGAGGCCATAATAGGTCTTTTTAATTAACGAATACCGTAACTCACATTCATTAAACTTCTTGCTTAGGTAATAAATCATTTGCTCTTTTCTTCTCGACTCATCATGTTGTCTTAACACAGCACCCATGGACCCTGGTCGAATCGTCAGATAAAGGATAAGGGGCCGCCCTGGCATAGATGGTACCAAGACAGAGGGATTCAAGAGGTATTGTTTTATCCTATCAAATGCCCGTTGACAAGTTTCATCCCATTCCCCTGGTTGATTCTTGTGTAATAATTTGATATTAGTTCGCAAGTGGCAGTTAGGTTTGCAATGAACTTAGCTATGTAATTCAAACGTCCCAAGAACCCTCTAACTTCTATTTTCGTACTTGGTGGTGGCATGTGACAAATGGTCTTAATTTTATTGGGGTCCACTTCTATTCCTTGCTTACTGACAATGAACCCTAAAAGTTTCCCCGATATGGCCCCGAAGACGCACATACTAGGATTCAACTGGAGTTTGTACTTTCGCAGTCTTTCAAAGAGCTTTCACAACATAGCCATATGACTTTCCCCTTCGGCTGATTTAGCGACCATATCATCCATATATACCTCTATTTCTTTATGCATCAAGTTATGAAACAAGATTACCATCACGCGTTGATAGGTGGCTGCAGCATTTTTAAGCCCAAAAGGCATTACCTTGTAGCAGAAGGTTCCCCATTTAGTGATGAAAGTGGTTTTCTCCTTATCATTGGGGTGCATGGGAATTTGATTGTAGCCAGAATATCCATCCATGAAGGAGTATCTGAAGCTTTTTGCTGTATTGTCGACTAAAACATCAATGTGAGGTAAAGGAAAGTCATCTTTTGGGCTGGCCCGGCTTAAGTCTCTATAATCGATGCACATTCTCACTCGCCCATCTTTCTTTAGTACGAGGACTATGTTCGCAACCCATTGAGGGTATTTAGCAACTTCTAGAAAACTAGCATCTCATTGCTTCATTACTTCCTCCTTGATTTTGAGGGACATTTCTAGGCTCATCCTTTTTAATTTTTGTTTCTTGGGCCCCACATTAGGGTACAAAGGTATCTTATGGGTAGCAATTTCAGGATCTATTCCTGGCATATCCTTGTACAACCACGCAAACACATCCATATATTCTTTAAACAAATTGATCATTTCTTCCCTTTCTGGATTATCCACTATTTTTAACTCCTTTTTGTCATTCTTGGTCCCCATATTAATTACTTCAGTGATTTCTTTATGCGGAGTGATTCCCTTTTCTGAAGATTCTATTATTTTAGTGAAGGTTCGAGATAACTCATCATTATTATCAGTTTCTAAGTCATTTGTATCTGAGACAACATGTGGCTCATTCAAACAGTGCCCAGGTGCTTCAACTTTTGACAAGAGTTTCGAGGATTCAAACTCCCTGGAAAGTGGGTAGAGAAAGTAAGAATAAATATGAAAAGATAGGATTTAAACAAGATTTTTGCAAAAAGATTGAAATTATTGCATCCATTCGATATTCAAAATAAAATTCGAATTGTTAACTATTACAAAACACTTAAAATGATATTCAAAATATTACTCTAATTACATGACATCTGACAACATTTCAGATTCCTAATTGTTAAGTGCTTCTCCTAGCTCGTCTAGCTGGATCCACATGGCTTTCATGTGATCTCCTTTTTCTTCACTTGCCATTACAACTGGGTCGCTCGAGTGTATTATCTCAGCAGAAACAAGAAATGTTTCTCAGATATGGGGTATTTCCATTTTTCCTCTCGACTTACCCTCCTTCCGTCACGCCTTGTGAATCTCTACAAACAGCTCATATCCAAACCCTTGCCATCCTAGATTTTTGAGCAACTCAACCAATTCTCCTATACCTTGCATATTTGCTCCCAATCCTTTTCCTTTTTGATACCTATTATTCATCATGATCTTGGCCGCTACTTGGTTAACATCCTTGGTAGATTCCCCTACTCCTAATGGGTATTGGCTAGTGCCTTTTGTAGATTTTCTAGCTTTTAACACCTCCAAACTCTGGTAGGAGCTGTCTATAACCTATTCGGCATTCTCAATGTAGGGCACCGTGCTTGGTTTACTAATGATCATCTCTTCTTCACCTTTTATCATGATGAGTTTCTCTTTATCAATATACTTGATTCTTTGATGCATGGTTGATAGGACTGCACCAGTCACATGAATCCAAGGTCTTCCCAAGAGCATCGTATATACCACATCGATGTCCATGACCTGGAACTCGACAGTAAATAGGTTCAAACCAATTTCTATAGGGAGCTCAATCTTTCCAATTATTTCCCTCCTTGTCCCATCAAAGGCCCTCACTACCATGTCATTATACTTAATACGTGACTTCTCGACTGGTATCTGCCCTAAAGTGGATAAGGGTAAGACGTTTAGGGTTGGCCTTCCATCAATGAGTACTTAAGCAATCATATACCCATGGTATTTCAAAGTAATGTGGAGGGCTTTGGGCTTTTCGGCCAGCGCGAGGTGTACCTCGTCCTCATAAAGGGTGATCAAGGTGGAGTTTTTTACCACATTTATCACGTTCACCACCTTTTCTGGGGTAATATCAGGATGCACATATGCTTCATCTAACACGCTCTGTAATGTCTTTTTGGTGGGCCTTTGAATTCATTATAAGGGTTAATATTGAAATTTGGGCTGGTGTTTTTTACAATTGATTGACCACATCGTACTCGCTCTGCTTCATAGTTTTTAAGAACTCCTCTGCTTTCTCTCGTTCTCCTTTCCTAGGGGCCTCTCTTAGGTTCGGGCTTTCACCTACTTTCAGGTTTGGGTTCGAAGTTCCTTCTACGTCCTTGGAGTATACCCAACCACTCCGAGTAATTCCTCCTATGATTTCTGCATGCCCTTTTTCTATTATGGGCCTTTCTCCTAATGCCTCATTGTCATATGAGTATTCTATTTTTAGACCGTAATTCCATCGTATAGCGTGATTGCTCTAATATGGAAATGGAAAAGGCACATGGATAACGACAATTGGATTTTTGTCAGGCACCAGTGTAGGTATAACGAGCAAGGATCCTTTCGTTGTACTTTGCAGGTTGCAATTGCTTTGGGCTAGAGTGACCTCCTTAACTTCATAGACTAGCTTATTAACCACTAAGAAAGAGCTCCTGGGTTTCGTAGGGTCAGACAATCTCTTGGCCCTGATACCACCCTTTTCTGTGACACACATATTCCCTTTAGTGGGTTCTTGAGTCTTTTCGATTGTCAAAACTCCAAGCGTCATCATTCTTTGTGCTAACTCCTTAAATTGTCCATAGTCTTCAATTTCATGCCCTACTTCTCCTTCATAAAACTCACAGTAACTGTTCTGTAACCTCCTAAGCATGTTCTGCTTCTTATCCTGAATGGAAATATAGTTAGCGTCCTTCAAGCTTTCATATAATTGTTGCATGGTGCACGACACATTCATCAAGTTTTTCAAGCTAAGCTCTTCTCCGTCTATCATGGACACTTGTTTCCCCTTATCATGATTTGGTAAGAGGTTGGTGACAATGTTTGGGTCATTACCCGCCTTTATGCTAATATGATTATTGTCTAATAACGCTAAAACGTGCCTCCTGAAGGCATCACACTTGTCAATGTTGTATCCAGTAGCTCCCATATGATACTTACAAGTAGCATTGGAGTTATACCACCCAGGGAATGGTGGCTGAAATGGCTTAACAGGCTTAGGGCCCATAAGCTTTTTTGCCACCGAGTCATGGAAAAGCTCAGATTGATTGACATTGAAGTTAAGTAATATCTTATCATCGTGAGGCTGTTGTGTAGGCTTAAACCCTCTGCTTTGGACCATCATTTGTTGCGGTCCAAAATGGGATTGTGACGATGTTGGGTAACTCATATGATTGCTCATAGCTGGACCTCGCGGCTAGTAAGCCATGACTGGGTTCTAACCATGAAATGGTGCTTAGGGATATTGATTATGCATAGGGCGAGGGTGCTGGTATGCAGCATGGACGTTACTAATATCCCTTTCCTTCTTCTGATTGCTTATAGGCCTCCTAGTTTCTATGGATGTATTTTCAAACAATCTGCTATGTACATCAGCGTCTATTCTCTCCCCAACCTAGATAAGGTCGACAAATTCATTCACATGAGTCCCTAGCATGATTTTACGATATAGGTCCCCCAAGGTACGAATGAAATAGGAACATAATTCTGAGTCCATAAGTGGTGGTTGAACCTCAGCTGCTGTGGCTTGCCACCTTTGGGCATATTCCTTAAAGGTCTCAATTCCTTTCTTCTTCAACCCTTTTAAGTGCTCTCGTGTGGGAGTTGTATCCAGGTTGAACTTGTATTACCTCATAAACACATCAGTAATATCTCTCCACCTCTTTAGTTTTGAGTGATCTAGTTTCATGAACCAATGCAATGCTACGCCTGTCAAGCTCTCATGGAAGAAGTTTATAAGGAAACTTTCATCCCAAGACCATACCGATATTTTGGTGTAGTATGACTTTAGAGTGTGGATCTCCACTACCATCATACTTAGTGAACTCAGGTACTTTAAATTTTTTAGGAATTGACACCTCCGGGGCTAAACATAACTCCTTCAATTCGACAGACTTCTAGTTAGTCGGCCCCTGTAAAGCTTGTAGCCTGTTCTTAACCTCTGTTATATCTTCTTCCTAGTCTTTTTTCTCATTATCCTATTTCACCTTGAGGCAAGTATTGGCGGCGAGCTGGGTAGGACTGGTGAACGCAATAGCTGGTTCTCCTCCTGGGAGATCATAGGTGAAAATGCCCCCTGAGTCCATTCCTGATACCCATGTCCTTCCACTCTTGCAGTCGAGGGATTTGGGGGTTGACTTACTACCGCAGGCCTCTATGTCGGTTCTGGCACTCCTGTGGCTGAGGGACTACCCGACGTTACTCCCGGTATCTTAACACTTGTATTAAGGACCCCATGGTCCGCATTCGTGGTGTTAGTAGCATTTGGCGAAACATTATTTGCAGTCACACTTAAGTTCATATTCTGCAATAACTTCATCATTTCTAACATTTGAGATTGCACGGTCCTCATTTGATCTTTCAATGTTCCCACTTCGGCTTCTAACCATTGCTCAGACTCTGATTGATTATTTTCAGCAGACATAGCTCTGACATGTGCCCAGGTCAGATACATTCGGCTTGACGGCTGAGCTTGGTTAGACAGATTCTTTCCCCCTCGAGCAATGTTGGCTTCTTACCTGTTTTAACAAAAAGGAATGACAGACCTTAATAATAAGGTAGTTACTTAGGTTTTTATTTTATGTCTTTTTTTATTTGTTAGTATGTTAACTTGGCATAAAGGGCATAGGAACCTCGGACCCTTAAATCTTTAAGGATACATATTATATCACTCAATGAATCAAAGTTAATGGCTAACGCAAGGGATGTTTAATGTCCACATGTGTAGGTCTATTTTGCACCACACAACCTATTCATTCTTCGCATGATTTCTGACACTCCACATATGAGTAATGAACATATTTGAGAACCCACAGAAGAAGCCATGCATTTTACTAAAAACAAAATGTTTAATTACATCACTTGATTTGAGGTTATACATCAAAAGTGGCCCAACCTATGAATTCATATTACAAAATATGGAAGTCGTCTCCCTCTCTCACTCATCTAAAATTTCATCAGCATCTTCATATCTTCTATAAGGTTATGACACAAAGGTGAAAAATTTAGTTATAGCTATAGGAGTCTTTGCAAGGATGGCGTGACCTTCAGCTTGTCTATACGCATAAGTGAATTCAAGAATGGCATCATTGGCGAATAGAATTATCCTTTTGAAGCGCTCTAGCCACATTTCCTTCTCGATCACTTACTTTTCATGGTGAGTCTCCCACAAGCGAGCCTTTTCAGCTTGATGATTAAGCTGTTCAATTAAGTTTTGTACTGATATTGCATTATCACTCTTGACACTAGTCACCTCCCTCATTTTTTCTTCCAACCGTTTGGCAAGCATTTCGATTTCTCGTTGGAGGTCATTAGGAGACTTGAATTCTTCCACCTGCCACATCATGGCATCCTTTTCTTTAACAGCCTTTAACAATCGAGTTTGATAATTAAGGGCCTTCTTGTTGCTTTCTTCAACTCATCTTTGAATCCTCCTTACTATGTCTTTTAATTTGTCATTTTCCTCCATCAATCTCTTCAGCTCGATATTTGTCTTTGACTCTTTTCTCCTTTTTGCTCTCTCGTCTTCTTGTGACTTGGCTAAGCTTTCCAAGTGCCTTTTGCTTAATTCCTCCAAACTTTGTAACTCAGTCTTTTTACCTTCTAATTGTTTTGCTAGACATTTATTAACCTCCTATAGGTCATTACTCAATAAAAGGTTACGAGGCCCTATGGGTGGATGGATCCCACCAGTCCTCTCCTTGAGCCAAGCCTCATATCCTTTTGTAGTTGCCATGACGCGCTTCCCTAGCTCAAACCTCCCCTTACACACTACATGACTCCATAAATATCTTATCTTATGGATCATTTCCACTTTCAACGGATCACCGTAGTAGAAATTGACTCTTTGCATAGCCTCTTTAGACAGGATGTCCTGTTCGTATGCAAATTAGCAATGCACAACCGCGAGGTTATAATTAATGCATCCTCGAGCACCTATAAGGGGCATGTTAGGGAAATTTCCACAGTAGTAAATGATATTCTTGCTTTCCCACTAAGGAAGTTTCCATCAAATAGTGGTATCTTCAAGCTCTTTTATCTTTTTGATCCACTTATCGCAGTTCATTCTTGTTTGTAGTGGAATTGATCCTTCACAACGTGGATAATCTCAAATCGGGTGATGGATGGTATCAAATCTTGTACCGAGTTGGTATTCCCTACCATAAACATGATTAACCCACCATATATTCAATAGTGGCAAACAACACTTAAATTTTCCTTTCTTTTCTTTATGGCAGAAACTCAATGTCAGAAACATTTCCACTAGAAGCACTAGCACTGGATTCACCCGATGATTTTCTACCATCCACAAGACACTTACCACTGCCAGATCAACTACCCCCACTGCCGATGGGAATAATACTAACCCATATACTGCAAAGGTGAGGACCCTTCTGAAAACAACCCAATTCCCTTTCTCAGCTAATACCTCCAACATTTTCTCTAAATATTTCCTGGATAAACCTTTTGTTGCCCCAGAATGGCATAACTGTACTCGTGTAGGTTCTTCCCCCAGAATTTGAGCTACCACGTGCTTGGAAGGGAGATACCCAGGGTACAAGTAGACAGAAGTGTCTCTGTTAACAGGCATTTTCATCAAGCCTCTGTATTCCTCTAACATGGGTGCAAGTTGGAAAGTTGGAAAGTTGGAAACATGAAGCATCTCAATGAATTGTCCCAATGTTGGGCTTGGACTACAACCGCCTCAGGCTGGATAAGGACTGATAATAAATTCAAGATGTCTCCATAATCCTTTTGAAAATGGTGGAGCTACTTCCCTTTGAGTTTCCCACTCATAGTAATTAAGCTTTCAACTAATTCAGCTTCTACCTTCACTTTAACTCTCTTCCCAATCAAGGTTATCCCTATTGGACTTGTGTCTTGAGGTTGTGTAGTGTCCAACGATTCCATCATATCTTTATGCTAATTAACAAAAATGATGATTCAAGCTGTAGCAAGTCCATTGGTTAGTAACAAAATGGAATGGGCACACAAACTTCTTTAATCAATAGATTATTTAGCACTTTATTCACTATTAATCACCAAGAGCCTTATTGATTCATTGAGAGTAATAGATAAAACTCTCAACCCAAGGAAAAGTAGGTCTTCACGTGGGCGAGACTTAGATAAGTGAACCAGATAATCCATTGATATATTGTTTTTGCTAAAGTTATTGATTTTCAAAAGTTCCCGACTCCATTGATGCACCATCCGGCCAAACTTTCCACACAGAGCAGGTTTTCAACCTTAGCTCATTTCTTTAGTTAACAATGCATCAAATGGAGACATTGTGATAACTAAAACCATCTAAGAATTTAAAAAAAAAAAACATGTAATTATGCCACGAATGATGTGATAATATGCAAAATAAGAGTGAAATATACTCCCTTGGTGTCCTAACTAGGTCAACCCTAAATGAGGAAATGTTACCCTAAAGATGATAGGCTCTATGAAGGTTGTCTATTAAGTTCAGTCTATTAATGTACATAGTTCTGAGGATAGGTCTAACACCTTAGAGAATTACTGGTTCCTAGGTTGCCCCTACTAAAAAAAGTGAGGATCTCGCAACATGAATTGGACTAAAAGAGGACAGAATCCCACTCTAGTCAAATTCACATGATGAGATACAACCTGAGCGAGGTCTTCATTGTAATCTCTGGAAGCGAGATGCTCCACAGGAAAACCAATATAAACCTTTACTAACCTAAGGCGAGTGAGGACCCAGGTATAGAGCCCAAAATGTGTGTGAGGTACAATGTAAATGTGCTAAGTGTGTGAAGGGAGTATACAAACCTTTGAACCTATAGTATATTCAACCCTCATCTGTCAAATAGATAAACTGCAAGATATGCCAAGGATTTATAACACAAATAAAAGTTATCTACCCTAAGGTTTTATTCCACATGTTATCAATCCTAGCATATATATTTCAAATAAACCAACAAAATTCTATGGCAAATGGAAAACTTTAAGCATGTTATACGACTAAAAAGGAAGACATAAGCAAAAATAAATAACAACTACATAAGAACATACAGACATATCATACAACCATAAGAGATAAATAAACAAGAAAACAATGAAGAAAAATAAATAATTAAGCCAAAAAAAACATGATAAGGGTACTCAAGATAACAGAAAGCCATATTATTCCAACTGACTAATTAAACAGGCTTGACTCTTAAATTTGTCCCCAGTGGAGTCGCCAAACTGTCGTAACTGACCTTTTGGCGAGAGGAAATAAAAGGTTTAAATTTAATTGATTCCCAAAATTGAATCTTGAAAATCAATTGATTTAGAGTTGCTACCAAAATTTTTAACAGAAAAACTTTGGAAAACAAATTTAAAATTAAAAAAGCAAGGCAAAATGGTCTACGAAAATAAAGATGGGTTTGGGAGTCTGTTTAAGTGTAGAGAAGGTGTTAGGCACCCCACAATACCTTTCTATGAAGATGGTTACCTTAAACTAGTCAGTTGAAATAGAATATGGCCTTTAACTTTATCTTAATTATCCTTTCTTGGCATGCATGTTCGTTAAATAGAGAAGACAAAAACGACAATAATGGAAGTAAACAAATAAATATTTACAAAGGGTGGACTTGACCTAGGATGAAAGTCTAGGGCCTATGTAACCTACAATAGGAATCAAAGTCTAGGTAGTTTGACACAAATGGCATATTTGTTGATTAGTGATTTTTAATTCCTGTGCTGAGAACAGGAGGGTGTAAATTAAACAAATTTTTGTAAACAAAACATGATTGAAATTTGGTTTGTGTGTTTTAATTTACAACAATTTGATTAATCTCGTTCTCATGATCTCTTCATTTTTTTCCTTTTAAATTTTTGGTTTATTTTTTAAATTTTAATCTTTATTTTGAAATTTAAATGAAATTATTATAAAGAACGAACTTAATCATCTTGTAAATAATGTGATAAAATATATATATATATATATTTAATTAATATATTTATTTTTGCATTATTATCATTATTGTCATCATTATTTTAAACAAGCATGTGCTAATTTTCAAGATCTAAGGAGATTAAAATCTCACATGATCTCAAGCACTCGAGGAAAACAATATTCTTATGCGATGATTTTTTAATGTTAGAAAATATTTAATTAAAGTATTTATCTTTACATTATTATTACTTTTGAAACAAATATCTACTAATTTTCGAGATCTAAGGAGATTATAATCTCACATAATCTCAAGCACTCAAGGAGAACAATATTCTTACACAATAATTTCATAAATAATGGAAGATATTTAATTAAAGTATTTATTTTTGCATTATCATTATTATTTTTAAAACACATATGTACTAATTTTCAGGATCTAAGGAGATTAAAATCTCACATGATCCAAACACTCGATGAGAGCAATATTCTCACATGATGATGACATGACTTTATTTTTCATGTATTTTTATGACTTTTGAAATTGGAATTATTTAAGCCTTATTTTTAATAAGATCAATTTCCTTAAACCTAGGGGACCCTAGTCCCATATGACACTTTACTTTTTGTAAGACATCGATTTAATCATTTAGTAATAATAGAAAATATTTAATTAAAATATTTATTTTGCATTATTATCATTTATTTATTTTTAAAAGGTACGTACTAATTTTTGGGGTCTATGGAGATTAAAATCTCACACGACCCCAAACACTTGAGGAGAAAAATATTCTCACACAATGATTTTCTTAAAATCTTACTTATGGAACCAAGATTAGTCTTATATTCATATAAAAACAAGTGAAATAATAATGATGATGATTTAAAAACCAAGTAATAAACAAAACAACACAAAATAATAATAATAATAATAATAATGAGACGCCCTTGCACGAACTTTCCAAGAAAAGGAAAGGCAACTTCCTATTGGTTCATTTTTCCCCACCTTATATATTTACCTATGCATGCACATATATATTCATGTATATATATATATATATATATATATATATATACATATACCCGTGGACATCCCAAGAAGAAAAAAAACAACCTCTTCTCGGTTCACTCTTTCCTTTGTACCTTATATGTATATATACCTAGGCACACATATATATGGGCATATATATATATCATTCTTGTTCTTTTTTGTCTCTTGCCCTTATACACACCAATGCACATATATATATATATATATATATATATCACTCTTGCTCTCTGTTGGACTCTTGCCTTTATACATATAATATATATATATATATATATATATATATATATATATGTATATATTTTTATATCAGTAACATAAGTTTGCAACCCTTGAATCCAACACAATGAAGGAACCAACTTGCAAATATTATGCAGCGAGTTTTAATATTATTGGGCACCCAAACCAAGACCCTTACTCATCTTCTCTCAAGCACAACCCAACAGCAGATAAAGGAAGATAACAGCCAAGTTTCTGCATGAATTCATGGCAGACCAAGTAACGAAACTAGGGACAGGAAAATAAGAAATTGAACAGCGAAATGAAGGAACCTAGCGGACACCTTCAGCAGTTTTTTTTTCCCCTTTGTTTGCCTCTGTTTTAATGCATTTGAACAAAGGAGTTGGTTCCATCCGTGTTACCTGGTGAGTTGACGAAAGGAAGGCTAGGTGATGGCGTGATTCTTCGATTTGTAGCTTTGTGGTCTTCAGCTCATATTCTTTTCTCCACTATCACTCCTATGTTCTTGTCACTCTTTGTTCTCCATTCTCTACAGCCTCTCGCTCTCCCTTCTCCAGCACTCTTCTTTTTCTCCTTTAGCCTTGGTAGCTCTCAGTTTCTCCTTTAGCCTTGGCAGTCTCTCAGTTTTTCCACAGCCTTGGTAGCCTCTTGGCCTCTCTTCTCTCCAGCACTCTTCTTTTTCTTTCCAGCAAACTCTTAGCCTCTCTTCTCTCCGTTGTCACTCCTCTGTTCTCGTCACTCTCTATTCTCTGTTCTCTCCAGCCTCTTGGTCTCCCTTCTCCTTCAGCATCTCACAGTCTCTATCTCCTTCAGCTTTCACAGTCTCTCCCCTTCAGCTCTCACAATTTTTCTCACAGCAGCTCCCTCAGTTTTCTAACAATAGCTCCTTCGTGTCTATGCTCTTTTATCCTCCTCAGCTCCCCTCTTCGTCTCGAGACCTCCAACCATGCAGCCCTACTCCTCTAGCTTGCATGTAGGGGAAACGTGTAGTCCGCTTTTATTAGCTGCATGCTCTTCTTTTTCCTCACCTCACGTCTTTATCGTTTTTTTTTTTTTTGATTATTTATATTATATTATATTTCTTTACCTTTTAATTTTAATTTTTCTGATTTTAGTTATTATCATTATTAATCTTTATTTTTGGACTTTTTAATTTTCTATTTTTGGTGTTTATATTATTTTTCCTTTTTTATGATTTTTCATTATTAATTAATAATATTTAAAATAATTAAGTAATTTTTAGTGAGGTGTTCACAGGAGACATGACTTAGAATTTGCAATTTAAGACCTTGGGTTCTTACGAGTGTCACCTATGAAAGGTGTTTTGCGATTTAAAAGGAAGGGAGGGTCGTTCGAGATACTAGAAAATGTAGGTGCAGTAGCATGTTGTTTGGCTCTTCCACAAAAATTTGCGAAGGTTCATCTTGTCTTTTATGTATCTATACTCTAAAAATATGTACTTGATCCTTCTCATGTCCTTCAACCACAATCAATACAATTAGAAAAGCAATTCTCCTACATAGAACCACCTATCGCCATAACCGATAAACAAGTCAAGAAACTGAATAATAAATACATAGCTTCAGTTAAAGTGGTGTAGCAGAATTATACAGGTGACGAAGTAACATGGGAAGCCGAAGAAGTCATGCAAGACAAGTACTCCCATCTCATTGTTTCTAACAATAAGTAGTCTATCTAAAATTCAAAGACTAAATTTTTTTTAAGAGGAAAGAATGTAATAACCTAAAAATATATAGGTATAGATTTTAAGAATAACATTAGAAAAATAAAATAAAATTTTATGGACTAAAATGAAAGGAGAAAATAGTATATGGGTAAAATCATAATTTTAACTTTTTAGGGACTAAAATGAAAATAAAAATATTTTTGTGATAAAAAAAATTTTAAATATTGCATAGTATATGTCAGCAAAAATGCATGGTTACTATGCAAATTTTGGTGAAAAATGCTTGGTTATTGTTTGCACAGTGCCCAATATTAACTTGTATAATAACTTAAAAATTTTCATAAATAGCATGAACATTTTTTAATTTTCTTAAGTAAACTAGAAAGATAGTCATGGAAGGAGTGTTCATATTTGTGTAAGAGGTAGGTTTGCGGTTATCTCTTTAATTTGGCCTATGCTGTAGAAATAGGGAATCTCTACTCTTGATCTCTATCGGTGAGTGTATAATTAGCGAAGTAGCATATTTCATTTTACCGAACGTCTTTATTTTCTTTTCCAACTTTCAATTTCTTTATTTTTGTATGGATTTTATATATATATATATATATATATATATGGATTTATTAAGGTTTTGAAATAATATTCTTATTTGATCAAAACTTGTTGCTATTTAAAAATTCTAATATCTCTATTGTTTTCCCTTTTCACTTGCTTTGTTATTTATTCACTTACTAAGTTAGTGGTAGACTTACACTTCTCTCTTTAATATTTTCATATCAGTAAATGCTACTAAAGTTGCTTTGGGAATTTTTTTTATTGTTTAGGCTTTTTGGCATGTTATTATAGGTTAATCACAATGTACGTCTATGTCTGACTCCATGGTGATGGCTATTATATGTCTGTTTGTTTGGAATTTTGTGAAATATTATAAACCTTGTGTAGGCTATTTCCTTATTATACCAACTATATATTGTGAAACATTATTAAGTTTATCAGTTTAATATCATAGTGAAATTGGTGAATTATATTTCAAAATGTGTCTAATGGGTATCATCGATATTTTTTTAGAAAATGTAAAAAAAAAAATTTTAATTATTTTAAGCTAGCTAGGTTAAGTTGATTTAACCTATGTGCCGATCAGGACCAATGAATTTAAATCGTGACATAAATAAAGCACAGTTAATCATAGGTCTGTGCAATTCAAGCAAGTATAGGGTGAATGATGCCATTAAGGTATGAGGTCTCAAGTCGTGGAATGGAAAAAAATGTTAGCATTTCACCAAAGCATTCTCACATGGCATATTGCCACAGACATTATGCTATTATGGAATCTACTGTGTTGAAGAAGATGATTCAAAGGAAAATATTAGCAAGATTATTTCAAAGTATACGTTGTATATTCTGGTCAAGCAGAGACATATGTCGCTTATAGTAATAGGTTTGATCAACTTTTCGTGACACTTGTGCTAAAACAATAGAAGTTCTTCAACAATTGGAAATGAAATTGCCATCAAAGGATGTACGCAAAGCTTGTGAGAAGTTGTTGGGAGTGAACCCAGATTTAGTGGTAAGAAGCTAGTCCAAGTCATATTTTATGTGTGTAAGCTTATACGCTCACTGGTGATAAAGTTGGAAATTAGGGAGATGTGAGAGTTCTTGGAGAATGTGTGGGTAGAGATACTTTTGTACGGAGCAACATAGTGTAGGGCAAATGGACATGAACAACAAATTTGAAAAGGATGAGAGTTTCTTACTCATGTGTGGCTCCTTTTAGCACATATGGGTGTTATGGTGCAATTTCAAGTAAGACCAGCACCAACGGACCCTCTACCGCACCAATCAATTTCAAGTAAGAGGATGTCAAATCGTACAAAATTTTCCATTTAAAATTAAGTAGCTACTTTTTTAGAACTATCCCTATCGATTGTTGTACGCACTTTTTTAACTATTCCTTTTGTTTGACTTGAAAAGTTTAAACTGTTTCAAGATCACGACATTCAATTGATAGGTATGACAAACCAACAGGGCACACACAAAGAGTTCACAGTTAACTGCGGCCAAAGTTGACAGTGTTTTAAGCTCTTTTGAGGATGACAAATTGTTTACTCGCGTTTTAAGCTCTTTTGAGGATGACAAATTGTTTACTCGCGTTTTAAGCTCTTTTGAGGATGACATATTGTTTACTCGCTTAGAATTGACTAGAGACCTTCGCAAAGAGTTTTCAGTTAACTAAGGCAAGCCTGATAGTTTATTAAGGTAATACAATCGAGTATCGACTGCTGGCAACCAAAAAGGGGTCAAACTCCACAATGCTTAGGAGCATGATGATAATAGAGACATCTAATGAGAAAGAAATATGTGCAGATGAAATTGTTGATAAGGAATTAGTCTCATATGTGTAATCTATAGAAAAGTAGGAAAAGACAGAAAAAGAAGTAAGCGACATGATTTCCAAGAGAACAATAATTTATGAGTCAAATCAATAATAAAGAGAGGAATTTTAAAAGTTTTGCATATTTGAAGTTCTTTAATATTAGATAATTACTTGTTGCAATAGAGTTAATAGGTGAAGAGATTGAGTGCAAAATTTTTAAGGTTAAGGAGGAAATTGTAGGTAAAGGAAAAGTTTAAGGTGAGTGATCGTAAATTTTTTTAAGTAAAATAACTATAAATTCAAGTTCTAGTGCACAAGCATCGTGTAGAGATTAATAGATCAAACTCATCGACCTTCAACATAAATAAAGCTGAATTTAATAGCCATAATGAAAATTAAAGAAAAACTTCAATTATGTAATTGAGGGGAATGAAAGTGTATACTCTAAAAAAAGAAGGCATTGGTTGTGTAATAGGAAACAAAGCATAGCAAAATTAAAACATTAGAGAGTTTGCAGGAAGCCTACATAGGTTATGATCTGCCAAGCCCACACTTGTGCTAATGAAAGAGGCTAGCATGGTTGCAATATCCTTCCCCAAGATTTGGAAAGAAGATTACCTGTTATAACCATCACAAACTAGATTCGCTAAGTAATTTTGGAAAAACAAGAGTTATACGGATTACTCCAACAGTTTTTTAAGTAAGCAACCACAAGATAACTTTCCTTAAAGCTTGGAAGAAAATGAAGTGATTGAGTTGATTCTTTTTTTACCTTCCAACCCCATATTCTAATAAATTGAACATTCAAATAGATCCAGAAGGATAGTTCATACTTAGTTGGTCGCTTCTTTTTATTAACAACAATTTTACCAATGATGGACTATCCTGTGCAAGAAATTGGTTAGGTAGTATAAGTCATGGGATTGCTAGAAGAGTTGTTATCTGTGATATTACCTCACAAGCTCCAACAAGTAGCATTTTCACAGATGACATGATTGATTTTCTGAAGAGCCGATAGGAGATCTGGAATGATATTTTCAAAGAGAACCATATTTCTTGTTTACCGATAATGACAAGGATAATCATTAATTAGAAAGTTAAAATTTCTGCATCACTGTTAAGAGGAATATCTTGATTTTGGAGCCATAATTTAATCCATTCAACTATATTCGACACTTGCAAAAGATCTGTTCTCAGTCTAAAAGGGGATACAAACCAAAGGGCTCTTGTAAGTGGGCAAGTAAAAAAAGTTAATTGGCTGATTTCAGAGGCATTACAATAAAGATGATACGAATTGGTAATCTTAGTTTCCACATCTTGCTCCAAGCTGTAAAGGAACCTTGATTTTCTAATTGGTAGCCATTCTCTTTAATTATCAAATTGTAACCATCTTTCACTGCATATGTTCCGCATCTGTTACCCTTCCATATCAACCTGTCAGGCAAACCGGTGCAAGAGAACGAAGATAATATTCACTCTTTAATTTTTGAAGGATAGGTATCATCTAATTCCTGAATGTTTCAGTTATATCTATCTTGCAGAATAATATCAGAGACTTTCAATTGAGAAAAGTCTTGATCTGACTACAACAGAGTCCAATAAGGATGGCTTAATGGGATATTAGAACCAGAATCTATTTTCCAAGTCAAACGAGACATGATAACATTATGGGAGCTTAGAATTCCTTTCCAAAACCATGAGGAGTTAGATCTAATAAGTAATAGACCATAAGGAGAATTTGACAAGTATTTGCTTCGCATCATCCCTTTGGGCAGAGTAGAACAATTAATATCTAGAATGCATCAGATTTGTTCTTCAAACAGTGCTTTATTGAAAGCCTTCAAGGGGTGAAAACCAAGACCACCAAGCATTTTAAGCATGGATAACTTGGACTAGTTTAACATATGAGTTTGAGGGCCATCATTTTTTTAGCCCAAAAAACAATTGCAATTTTGGAATCAATTTTCGAGTAGTATTTTTGGGGCAAATCTACACAAGATAATTGATATATAAGAGCAAAGTTGAGAGTGGACTGGATTAAGGTCATTCTTCAAGCTTGTGAAAGAAGATTGGCTTTCCATCCTTGAAGTTTAACATCAATTTTCTCAATTAGCTTAGCATAAACCGCATTCTTTCCATTCTTAGGATCAATGTAGGTACTAAGGTATTTCCTTAATTTAGTTGCATATTTAATCCTAAAAAATGCCAGACATCACTTTTTTAAAATGATGCGGTGTATCAAGAATGAAGACCATGAGAGATTTAGGTTTATTCATATCCAACCTAGAAATGACACTAAATTTATCTAAGATATTATTACAAGTCTCAAGGATTGCCTTGAAGAATAAAATTGTATTATCATTGTACATAAGATGGGATATATGAGATTCAGTGGATAGAATCATGCAAAAGAGAACATTTTCACAAATAATGAAAAGATATGTAGATAATGAGTCACCTTCCCGAATACCACAAGAAGGAGAGACGACCGCAGAAGGGAACCAATTAACTAAAACCTGAAAGCTTAGTGTGGAAATACATGGCATAATTCTTTGTGTCCAGGTTGTAGGAAAATTCATCTTCTTGAGAACAAGCCTTAGGAAATCCCAAGAAATCCTATCAAAAGCTTTGGTGATGTCCAGCTTCAGAGTGCACCATCCGGTCTTTGATCTTAAGGTAAAACTCATATGCAAGTAACGTTATTTGTGATTGACTGACCCTTTATGAAGGCCTTTTTTTTTGTGTTTTTAGCAAAGGGGAGATTAGGTCCAAGGATTCTTTTGATGATTTCCAAGGATCTTTGAAATGATTTTATACAAGAAGTTGCATAAACTAATAGGTCTAAATTCTTGAAGTATTGTGGCTGATCAAATTTGGGAATAAGAGTGATCCATGTTTTGTAAGCTTTTAACCATATAACCTTTCTTAAAAAAGGACCTAACCATGAAAATAATATCTTGACCAACAATGTGTCAGAAAGTTTGGAAAAATCTAGCATGATAACCATCAAGACCTGGGGCACTATCCGAAGGTAGGTCAAAAACTGCCAACCGAATTTCCTAATGAGATATATTTTCTTCCAAAATTGCAATATGATCCAAATTTAAAACTGAAATGTTGGAAGAATCCATAACTTCATTTGTGAAGGAGATATTAGAGGGTTTTCCTTGAAATTTAGTATAAAAATACTCTTGAGCCAATAATAGGATTCCGAAGTGATCCTCCCCATTTGTATTTTAATTCTAGTTATGGTGTTGTTCATTTTGCACTTTGTAGCAAGGACATCTATCGAAAGAGCAAACATGAATTTTACATTTTCGTAGTAGAAAAGCGTAGTCTTATTCTAGATTTCTTTAACTGGCTTTGGTCACAGAATTCTATCTTTTCTTTAATTTATTTTCCGTCTTTTATGTATATATATATATATATATAGGTGATTACTTTTTACCTCAAGGCGGGGGTGTTGAATGCTGATCTGCTATAAGATTATTGTAAATTATTGTAAATAAAAGGCATCATATGCCAAGTTGGGTAAAATGTCTGGATTGTGTGGCACACCCTCCATTTGCAACCAGAACAAATGGTATAAGGACTAATTTATAAAAGTTAAAAAAATATAAAAAAATTCAAACTAAAGAGATGAAATTAAAATTTATAATAAATTATATGGATCAAAAGATTTTTTTTCTTTTTAAACATAATAAATTAAAGTTCAATCTTCTCATAATACCACTACTTGTTTGTTTGAATTGGAGTTCTACAAACTTAATATTGGATCAATATAATTTGCAAATTTAATTTTAATTAAAAGCAAGTTTGCATAAGTGTAATTTATATTTAAAAATTTTCATTTAAAAAGTAAGTTTTAGAATTATTATAGTTTAGTATCGCAAAAGTAAACTTGTTACTTTTCTACGAATAAAATTTAGAGGATAAAATGATTTTTGAAAAATTTATTCAATATCAAACCAAATAAAATTATTTCTAAAATAAATCTTAAATCTTTCCAACCTCAAATCGAAGGCACTATAAGCTGTAAAGTGGACCAGAAGACTTTAATTTCAGTCAACACCGCTCAATCCCCCGCAAGAAAATGATCAGTCATCCAACTCCAACCATTCATCCTCAATCTCAAATCTCATTCCTTTTGACAGGAATTCTTTTGCTCACAATATCTCATTCTTCTCTCTCGTAGTGCGAAGAGGGTAGTCATTTGTAAGAAGGAGATCATTATAAGGTGTAGGATAGATCTATGGTCTTTCTATATATTACCTTCTGGGATTGATTGTATATTTGCAACGTGCAAAATCAACAACTATCTTCATGGTTTGCTGCAAATCGTTTTTCTCTTAATTAATTTCTAGATTATCTTTTCCATCAGTGATTATATTAACCATATGGCATCAGGTTTGTCTATAAATTGTTGCTGATATTCTACTTCAGCTGAAGTGAGATTAGAAATCCCAGAAATTATATTGACTCCCATATACTGAAGTTCTCTGAAGAAGGTGATATATATGGCGTCCATGTTAGCTCCGAGTAAGTTATTATGACCAATTGCTTTTCATTGAATCTTTGAATTATACAGATAAATATTGCCATCTATGACGCACATGATTTTATTAAAGGTCAAAACAGAATTTCAGTTTTAGTCCCAGTGTATTATCTTATTTTGTCTGTGGCTAAATTACAATTTGTATTGATACGGCTTTCTCTGGGTCAATTTGCACTTTTAGTTAAAGTAATATGTCTCATTCAACTCCCTTTACCAACTACTATATATTCTATAGTAAATTTGGCCTTAATTTTAACAGAAATATTTATATGAATGCCTATTAAAATTTAAAATGATAAACAATTTTAATAATGTTTATGATTTTTAAAAGTTGCAAAAATGACAATAATGAGTTTTTTTTTTTTGGCCATACTAAAATTGTTATAGAATATAATATGAAGCTATTAAAATAATTTAAACTAGTTGAACGATAAATTGAGCAAAATCAAGTATTTAGCAGCAAGATCAAGTACAAGTGGTATGCTTGGAATCATAAAAAATTAAGCAAAAGTTCAATATTAACATATCTTCAAATCTTTAAGTCTCACTTATCATCAATAAAATAAGGATATGACGTACTCTTATATCAAATCAATGGCACTCAAATGCAGAGTGAAGAATAAGTGAAGAAGATTTTTTGACTGACATACTTTTGCCAAAATATTTAGTGTTTTGAATTCTATGTCGCAATTGTTTTCTATCAGAATGCTTAATTTTTTTCATAAAAAATCAAATAAATTATCAACATCATGGGATTAGGGATCCCCTAACAAATCTTATGAAGTTGCGGGACACTCCCAATCATTTTTTTTTTTAAGACTTTCACACATGAAATTAGGGGACACTCTATATTTTAGTTTAATTTTAACTTCTTTTAATTTTTTAAAACTGTCCATTAAAGAAAGGGGGTGGGATGGAAAGAGGGGTGTAAATGTCCATTAAAAAACGTCCATTAATAAAAAATTGTCCATTAATCTCTTCCTTTTGTATAATTAATCAAAGCCATATTTTAATTAGTTTCAAGCATATGGGTATCCGTCGACCATCGGAGGCTTGTTCAAGTTATTCCAAACCCTGTACGTAAGGTATGGGACCAATGGGATGTGCGAGGATCGCTTATAACCAGCCTTCTATGTCAGGTTATAATTGGCATTTTAGGAAATCGCAGAAAACACACTGTTAGTAAAGTCACTGATACACTTGTTTGGGGAGCCTACTTGTTGTCTGATTGGGTGGCCAATTTTGGACTTGGTGTTATCTCAAGTAGGCTCGGAGACCCTCATGAATCCCATGGAGAACTTAAGGATGATCCTGTGCTTTTAGCATTTTGGGCAACACTGTTCTTAGTACACCTTGGTGGTCCAGCCTCCATTACTGCTTATGCACTTGAGGACAATGCTCTTTGGCGTAGAAGCTTGGTTCTTTGGATACTACAATCAATCAGAGTGCTCTACATAGTTCTTTTAGCTTGCGACAACACTGGGCTCTTGTATATAAGCATCGTCATGCTTGTTAATGGATTTATCAAGTATGGGGAGAGGACATGGGCTCTATATTCTGCAAGTATTGATTATCGTCGTGATAAGATGATTCCTCCCTTAGATCCTAGCATCCATGAAAAGAAATTCATTGAAGATTATTCAAGTAATGATTCTAATAATCAGGTTTCTGAGGAGGCACTTTCTGAGGAGGCCCATCTTGATATGGAATCAAATGCTTCCATGGATTTAAAAACTCCTCAGGATTTGCTAGACAATTTCATGTTTTTATTCGTGAGTCTCTTTAAAGATCTTGTCTTGAGTTATGATTATCTTCAAAAACACCAATCATATTTTCGGCAATTGAAAGCTGAACATGCTTTTGGGATGGTGGCGATCCAACTTGGGTATGCTTACAATTTTTTCTACACCAAAGCTTCAGTTTTTCATAGATATTTGTCTATTAATTTGGTGGCCATCACCTTGTTCCTCGAGACGGGGGTGTTGATCTACTTTGGATTTATTGCGAATGAAGAGCATCATGTCCTAAGGCCGGATCAAATAATATTAACTTGGTTCTTGTTGTTTGAAATAGTGCTCCTTGATTCTTGGTCAAGTGATGTGGTATCTAACTCAGTTGAAAAGTTCTTTGCTCCTTATGTTCTTCATTCAGACCATAGGATTAATGTTGATGAAGTGTATAAATTTTACGAGTATAGTTCTAGGAGATTGTGGTCAAATGTCATACCTCAGTGCAACTTATTAACTCTGTGCCTTCACACTAACAATTTTGTGAATTTCAATAAACTACGGGAGCTGCTATATGAAAGAACATGCAAGCCCACAAAGGAATTACGTTGTTGTATCTTCAACCACTTGATACATAAAGCACAATTAATCACAGGTGGGCACAATTTAAGCGAGTATGGGGTGAATGATGCCATTGAGGTACGAGGTCTCAAGTCAATGGAATGGACCAAACTGTTAGAATTTCACCAAAGCATTCTCACATGGCATATTGCCACAGACATATGCTATTATGGAATTGATGTCGAAGAAGAAAACTCTAAGAAAAACATTTGCAAGACTATTTCTGAGTACATGTTGTATATTCTGGTCAAGCAGCGACATATGTTGCCTGTAGGAACAGGTCTGATCAGCTTTCGCGACACTTGTGCTGAAACAATAGAAGTTCTTCAACAATTGAAAATGAAATTGCCATCAAAGGATGTACACAAAGCTTGTGAAAAGTTGTTGGGAGTGAACCCAGATTCAGTGATAAGAAGTCAATCCAAATCTGTTGTATTTGATGCGTGTAAGCTTGCACGCTCACTCGTGATAGAGATGGAAGTTAGGGAGATATGGGAGTTCTTGGAAGTTGTGTGGGTAGAGATACTTGTGTATGCAGCGACAGAGTGTCGGGCAGATGAACATGCACAACAACTTCGAAAAGGAGGAGCGTTTCTTACTCATGTGTGGCTCCTTTCGGCACATCTTGGTGTCATGGAGCAATTTCAAGTAAGACCAGCACCATCGAACCCTCCACAACACCAATCAATGAATCGAGGTAGGAAAGAAAGACTTCGATATCTCTGTGTTGAGTGTGTTAATTAAAGATAAAAGTGATTTGAAGTGAAAAAGGTTAGAAGAGAAAATATTTACTTTTATATTATAAATTAATGGGTGAAAGTGATGCCAAAACAAATGAAGACGTTTTTGTGGTACTTATGAAGATATATTAATTCAATTTATATTTTCTTAAACTTTTTTCTATAAAATATCTTAAATTGAGAAAAATGCAAATACGTACACTTTTTATTTTAAGTTTTTATATATCCCCTTGACTATGAAATATCTGAGATTATCGCTCTCAATTTTCAACCTTTAACATTGGAGAAATTAGTTTGAAATCGGTGTAGGGAAAGGTATGTGCAAGACTTGTTATTAATACTATAATTATTTTTATTTAAGTTTTAAATTAGACCAACGAAAAGGGGAGATGTGGCCATATATGGAGATGTGTGGCATCTTAGAAAATAGACTATACAAATGATTTAAATGCTTAAAGGAGAAAGATTTGAGA
The DNA here is from genome assembly GCA_037074485.1 of Delonix regia. Lineage (NCBI taxonomy): Eukaryota > Viridiplantae > Streptophyta > Magnoliopsida > Fabales > Fabaceae > Delonix > Delonix regia. The sequence continues at coordinate 6,472,951 of CM073459.1, forward strand.
TGATAAATATCTAGTTTTCAAAATATATATATATATATATATATATATATATATATTTACAAATAGCTTAAAGTAAATTATATTTACTTTTTTCCTCAAAGAAATTTTTTATAAAAAAAAAAAAATTCCCTTTGAATTAAGGTATTAGATGAATAACTTTTTGTTTTCGGAAACACAGATGAGAGAGATCAGATACCCAAAGATCCAACATCTAAACGGGAAATTCAAGAAGAACATGTACCTTAAGCTTCTTCTTGCCAATTTGTCGTCAAACTTTGTGGAGCCATAATAAATATTTAATTACTATGTAACATAGGAAGTTCGTTGAAAGTATGATGATCCATGTCAAAGATTTGGTTGCAATAGCAATCATTCTTGTAATATATATGTGGGTTGAGTGAAAGAAAGCTACTTGATGAACCATGTTAAAGATAGATTTAGCTATTTTAGTAGTCTTTAGTAGTCTTTGTTGTAACAGTACTGGAGTTGGGTGAAAATATAAGCTACTTGTTGAACTATGTTAACGATTTGATTACTATAGCTGTATAGCAGTCTTTTGTTGTAATATGGCAGAGTTTTGAGTGCAAGGATGTTAGTATTATAAATGAACCATGTTATAGATTTAATTACTACAGCATTTGTTGTAATATGGTTGAGTTGAGTGATAGTATGCTACTTGTTAACAGGGATGGCAAAAAATCAATTTATATTTATAACAATTAAAAAAATCAATTTAACTTTAAAAATAATTTCACTTATTACATATTCCACTTCTTTGAAACTTGGATAATGTAATGAGATTACTTTTAAAATATCTCAAAGTTTAATAATATTAATTATTTGTAAATTTGGATTAAAGATAAACATAGAAATCAGAATTATTTAAATAGTTTTATTTTAAATTTAATTATTTTTTAAAAAACTTATTTTTTTCATAATGAACTTACCTTATTTAAGTGTTATTATTATAACTTGTAGAACTTATTGTTGAACTTGTTATTTGAATATTTATAATTTTTATTAATTTAATTAGAGTTTGTTAGATAATATAAATAATGAGCTTGAATTTTAAATCTATTTTTTAAAAAAATATATTAATAATATTTTTTTAATTTTTATAAGAAAAATTCATAGTCTTCATAGGATCTAAGGGGATCTACATCTCTGGAGGCATGAAAATGAAAAAAGAAAAATTTTATCCAAAGTGAAAAATAGGGATGAAGATGGGAAAGGGGATTTCGCCACCCCAGCTCCAGAATATTGTGATCGCTAAAAGGTGAAGGACTTTGGTTACTCCAGCAACATTCATTACAATATGTATATCTTGTGTGAAAATGCGTGACTCATTGAATTATGTTAAAAATTTATTACCCGAATATTCACTAGTAATCTTTGTTGTAATATAGAAGAGTTGAGAGAAATATGTTACTATATTTTTTTTAATCATTTTTTTGTTTAGAAATTGAGAAATTTTAATTATAATCATGCCCGAAGTAATGTTGGTGCTTCTAGAAAGCTCTACAGTTGGCGATGTAGCCAAATGCTAGAAGAGTCCTCAATATAATTAGTTTCATCTTGGACCTCAACTTCAATTGACTCCCATCATATGGAAGCTATTTTAATTGACGAATGAAATTAGATATATACATTATAATTCAATTTTTGGCTCTCAGAGTAGTCACTGGCTGCCTGTGAAGTGTGAATATAGCTAAGTTATAGAGACTTAAAGAGACAAGTATCAAATCGGCTTTACTATAATGTTTTTTTAACATTTTGATTTGTTATAAATTAATAGTAATAAATTAATTATTTAAAAATTATATTTTATATAAAATTAATTCATTATTAATTCAAATAGAGAAACTAATTAGTTTTGTATAAATTTAAATTTATAAGGACTAATTTATTATAATTAATTTATATAAAATCAAATTGTCACAAAGTGTAAAAATAAATTATTAATTTTATACTTTTTATTCAATCTCATTAAATCGGCAATGTTTGGAGATTCTTTGGCGATGGATTCTTTGGTGTATATATGGACCCAATAACCTCTGAAGGAGCAATATAAAAATCTTAATACATGCAAGTTGGAACTTAATATAAAAATTTACCCCAATAAATCTATAATTTCTACTTTTTCCCCCTTTGGCGATGGAGCATTAAATTTTAATTTCTTGGTTCTATAAATCTTTTCTTTAAATTAGACAACATTTTTTTTTTTGCCAAATTTAAATAGGACAATATTTAAATGAACTTTTAAGTGTTTTTCATAAGATTTTCTCAATAAAAAATATTATTTGTCACTATTTTTTCAACTCAAAGTTTTATTGTTATTTTTTTTCCAAAAATTTTATTATATAAATATTTTGGGTCAAAAATAACAAACTTAAAAAATATCAACATAACTTTTCTCTTTTGAAAATAGTGGCTATAATAAAATAAAGATGCCAAAAACAAGTCCCACTTTTCTTTCCGCCCTTCTGCTTTGTTCCAAAAAAAAAATTAAAATAATTTATATATTTTTATATTTTTAATCATATATATTTAGATTTGTTTATAAATCCAAAACCTATTTCCAAATTTGTACCAACCTATCCCTTTACTTCCTTTATTATCCCAATAATCTAGTAATCTTCAAAATTCTTATTATCACCCTAATTATTAATTCAAAAAATAATTTTTGAGAGAAGTTTTTCAAAATTTGAAAAGATAAAAAAGACAAGTTGACAATTTTAAAATTGAGTGGTCTTAGATTTATATTAAGGTTAGAATGTAAATACATTAAATTTTTAAAATTTCCTTCTAATAATTATATTTTAACGTATTACTATCATATATTTTCCTTTTTCACCAGTACATATACCAATATATCTATTTAATTTTTCACTAAACTATATATATATATATATATATATATATATATATATTATTCAACGGCCATGGGAAAGGCAATTTCATTGAAGAGGGGCTGAAGGGGACAGCTCAACCCGCTCCCATGACTTGCACGTGATCTTCGACAAGTGTGGGACCCGTTCTACACGCGTATTCGGGTCCCACAGTTAAGAGGTTGACTTTTGAGAAAACAGCCATGTTTGGTCTCTTTAACTTCCGCGTCTTCGTTCATCGCTAAACGACGCCGTGCAGCTAACCTAAACCCACTCTGACAGTCATCGCCTTTGTCCAATAGTGCCTCCTTCTTCCTATCATCTTTATTTTTTTCAATTTTAATTTTTAATTTCCACCTGGTTCTTTGCGCCTCCATTGAAATCTTTTGGTCGGATTCGAGAAGTCAAAGCCAAATACGAACAAAAAGTTCCCTAACTTTGAAGCAATCCACAGCTCTGAGAAGAAGCATCTTCATCTTGGACCTCTAGATAAACTTGTTCCAGAAATGGCCATAAAGTTTGAAGAAATTTATAATTTTAAATTATGGAAAAATATAAACATACTAAAATTCATTGCTTAATCAATAAACTTCACATTTCTCTACAATTTACATGATAAATTTTGTAGAAACTATATCAATGATCCAATTCACTTTTGAGTGGTTCATTACTTTACTCTCAGAGTTGATAGCACTTATTAATGGAGGTAGATCTTAGTTTTCTATTTCTGGGTCGGGGAATCACCAGTTCTGTGTTTAAAAATTATTGGCTCTTAATCATATTTAACCATTCTTGATCCATTTTAATTATATCAGTACCTACATATTCTACTAGCTCTGCCATTTGTACTTAATGCAAGAATGCAGTTAGAGTTCTAAATCACTGCAATTCTGAGGCTTGTGAGGTATCTCTTTCTTTAGGTCTATAATTGGTTTGGTTAAGGATTTCTTTTTTAACTTTTTTCCTATTACAATTATGTACATTTTATCTTGACTAATTTACTTTTCTATTTTGATTAATAGTGTATTTACTTTTACGTTTGAAGAGTTCAGAGTTTATTTAAACATTAAAACAAAATTTATTTTTTAATATAATTTTATTTGATTTAACTTTAAATTTTTTAAATCACTTTTGTCATTTAAATCTCATCTACAAATGAGTCGAACAAATTGACTTCAGCTTTAAATGAATTATATTGATAACAAAACTTACTTTTAAGGGTAAAGTTAATTTACAGAAATAAATTATTATATCATAAACTTACGTGTAATTAAAATTAAATCTATATAATCACATTAATTCAACATTTTCATAACCCCAATCCTATCTACACCCAATCAGAACATTTGCTAAGAAATTCCTTACAGCCTGGTCACAATTAACATTGTTCAAGTTAAGATTTTTAACTTGTAACGATCTAACTATCTAATATTTAATTATATTCCACACATCTTCGACTTGCTTCTTTTAACTCACCAAACCCTTGAAATAATAACAGAGAAAAAAGAACCTAATTAGTAATGACCACTATCTGCTTTTACTATTTTACCATGGTTCATCAACTTTTAAGGAATAAGTAAAATTTTCAACCTGGTCCACTCATTTCATCAGTTTCCCATGAGGTTTTACTACTTAGATTCCTCGAAACTCTAACAATTTGCAACAAACAAATTTCTTAACCTAAAAGCAATTTTCATCTGCTTTGCCTGTCATGTTTCACATGAAAAAAAAAAAAAAGGTTCAGAGTTATCCTCATAAAACCACTGATGATTAGGCTATAACTTTAAAATTAACAATTGTGTTATCCTCCAATCCCACAAGGCTTGGCTAGCTATAGTATTACTATGCTTTAGTAAGTAACCTACCATTTCATCCATACCAACCAATAATGCGTACTCAACCACCCCAAATATTGCTGCTGGAAATTAAAAATAAAAAATAATAAAGGGGTTAAATAAATCACTGCAAGAGTCAAAAAAGACCTTAGAAACATTTTGATAGCATTTAAAAATAATTCTTTAAGGTTGACTATTGCTCTGGTAGAAATGGAGTCATAGGTCAAGCACCTTTGGTCCACCCTCATGCTTCTATCCCATCATCTAACAAAGACAAAATGAACATTTAAATTCAAAAACAGAGCCTGCAAAAAAATTTATGAGATTTTTGTACCATAACATAAAAACGTGAAAATCTCATCTATTTAATGGGTCAGCAGCATTCAGCAATCAGCACCATATGTTTGTTTGGACTCCCTAGCTGTCATATATATATATATATATATATGTGTGTGTGTGTGTGTGTGTGTGTGTGTGTGTGATTAACCAAGAGCTTGTTAATAGTGAAAAAGATCAACTGCAAAAACTTTAAAATTTACACTTACTCCACTTGCTTAGAACCAACCCAAAAGAAAACAAAAAATTAAAAAAACTATGCCATTGGGTTCTTAGATTCTATCAGTAGTATAATTGCCATGTTTCAAATTGTTGGCACTGAGTAAAGTTCTTGTATTTGAATTATATACTGTGCTTGACATCTTTTTTTTTTTTCAATTAATAAAAGAAAATATATTTTATTTCTGTGAATTAAACACTACTTATTTGATCTCGTGTTATTTGTAATATATATATATATATATATACACACACACACACACACACATACTAAGAGCTTTAATTCTCAGTTTTATGTATTTTGAATGTGTCTAAATATATGTATTTGAACAAAGAATAATAGAATAATTTAGCTAAATTTTAAAGTTGATATATTAACACTATAATTAGATAATTAAACAGACCAAATTTTATTTTCTTTTAGCGAAAACTGATAATTATGATTTTTAATATAATAATAAATGTTTAAGCTCAAAAATTAATATCAAAGTGAGAACGAAATTATGAGGGTGCAAAAGGTGACAAATTTTGCAGTTAACCAAAGGAGTTACCAATGTTTGAATAGAATCTCAAAAAAAAGTCAAACTAGAATACAAACAAAAAAAACGCAGAAGGTACAGCTCAGCTAGCTGCTCTCACTTCAAAAAGTCAAGGCATGCTAACAAGTATACGTCACAATAACCTCCTTCATTCATCTGCTCCACTCTTTGCTTCTCCCATCACCATATCATCTTCATCTTCTTCTTCTTCTTCTTCTTCTCCTTCACCTTCCTCATAAAACAGGTCTCAAGGTCAAATAAATGGTTGAGTCAGCCTTCTCAGAGACAGCGATGGAGGAAGTAGTAATGGCTGCTTATGCGTCAGATGGGTCAGAGGAAGATGACCTTTTGAGAGAGCTTTTAGAACAATATGATGGGTCTTCTCTTTCCATTGATCAACCCAACACAAGAGCTTCAACCATTAACACCTTCCTCTCCAACATTTATTCAGGACCTACCATCTCAGATATTGAAAATGCTTTGTCATTCACCAACCACAGAGAACAATATTCCCAAGACCTCTCGCTAGCCAGGTTTGAGAATACTTCGAACTTGGAACCTTTAAATTCCCCTCTCACTATAACTCATTGCTTATTTGACCTTTTTATTGTGTTTCTATTTTTTTTTATAATATATATAATACTGCATCTATATTTTCACTCTTTTCAATATATTTTCTTTCTCTCTCTTATTTTCTATACAGCACAGTCTCAACATGAGTTTATCGCTTCACACTTTTGAAGAGTATTCTCTCACTTACTTTCGACGAGGATTTTTTACATTTATTTTATCAAACTACGCATAGTTGAATTGCGCAGTTTGATAAATGCAAACTCTAAATTAAATTTTTTAATTTTACTGAATTTGATAACAAAAAATTACTAATGTTAATATCTCAACTTGAAATATGAGTCATTTGATCTATATAGTTCATTAATAAAACCTGTTCGTTCTAATCTGCGCATTTATGAAGAAAAACAAAAAATCCAAATGCCACTTAATTTTTACATGTGTTACTATTATGCTTGAGCATCCCTTTGATGTGTGCATTTTTGTTTTCATATTTAGAGTTTCTATACTGGAAAGAGGACTGAGCAAGATAGAGAATAAGTATACTCTGAAAATCAAATGCTTTGGGAATGGAATGGGTGATGATGGATATAAGTGGAGGAAGTATGGACAAAAATCTATTAAGAATAGCCCAAATCCAAGGTAACTTCTTTTTCTTCTGATGAACTTATCCTTTCCATTCACAAGACAATCTAATATATCCATATCAGCAAACTCACATCTGCATAAATTTCCCTGTTTAGTTAATTATTTGTCAAAAGGTTCAGAGAGATTTTAGTTACTAGTCTTGTTCAGTATATTAGTACTATACAATAGTACAATATCCTGCTAAAATGTTCTGCCCCTTCTTTTTAAGCATTTTATACTAACACTTGAGGACAAATTTTGAATTATATAATTTTTTTGGCCCTGAAATTTTATTTACTATTTAATTTTGAAAGTTTGTAATTAACTGTATAGTTTTAAAAAAAATTTAATATAATTGTTACAGTTGAATTTTAGTCAATATAATATTAAATTATATTAATGCATTAAATGTATAAAATTAATGTCAATTCACATAAGTTGCATTTGATATTAGATATTTGAATAAATTTCATTCAATTTATTTCATTTACTTCTTTCTTGGTTCATTTGAATCATACATATTCAAAGAGGGATCCAAGGGATTGGATTTTTAAAATTTCAACTTTTGTATATAATGTAATATTATATTTTTATTTAAAATTATAAGAAGTTGTCCTTCTTATTCAAATTTTTTATTTGTAAACTTTTGTTTCCCTTATAATTAAATTCTAGATCAACATCTGTTAAAATATTCATCGTATGGAGGTAATACATTGTCGGCTGTATAAGTATAATTTCACTATGCATAGATAAAATTTTAATGTGGAAGATTAAGGGCTCAACTACAAATTTTTCATCTATAATATCATAATTATTTAACCTTTAAAGTGTTGCATCATGCCTTACACATGTATTTGACATGAACAACAACTCATTATTATTATTATTATTATTATTATTATTTAGTTTCTTTCTTCTTTTTAAATAGATTATACCATATAACTGTCCCACCATGATAAATAATGAACTACCTGGCAGCTAAAAGAAGTAAAAAGAAATTAAAATGTTCCCACATAATATATCACAACATATAGGTCTAACATAAATCCTGCACACTTATAGCAATTATTAATTAATAATTAGTGGGATTTTGGGAATCAGACTGGTGGGGCTCTCCATCATTTTCTCCAATAATAGTATATCAGGTAGCTCAGTGATATGTGACACAGATGGCACGAAAGGGTAAGATGGGATAAGATATATATTAATACACATATCAATGGATGAAAACATTGCTAGTATATATAGTCATTACAGATATCAAATTGGGATTATTGTCGCATCAGAAGTTAATTAGTTGGGTCTAGGTACCTAAATTATTTAATTCTTCATTAAAACCTACCCATATTAAGTTACTCATCTTTTTTAAGATTCCTAGTCTTCTTTTTCCTTTTGGTAAGAAGGTACCTAATCATCATTAATCCACATGTTATCCATCTTGAGAATGTTTAAGATTTCAGGTCACCTTCAGAGGCTTAAACAATAAGCATGGAAGCGATTTAATTCATTCATCTTGTCCTTTTGCAAAATATCCTTAATACCCAAAAAAGGAAAACAAGGAAATAACCTGAAAAAAAGCTTATGCCACTTCTCGAAAAATAATATCATTATCAATTTTGTAAAAAAATATTTGTATCATTTTAATAAACACAAAGAAGTAAAATTGGAACATAATCATACTCTTGACTATAATTAATTTGACTTCTACTGAAATTCGAAGTAAAATCCTTCATTTGTATATAATAACAATTTTATTATGAAAGGAATCTGCTACAATTAATTAAATAATCCAAGATTTTCACTAATTACTAATTAATTTTGATGTCTTGCATGACCAGAAGCTACTATAGGTGCACCAACCCAAGGTGTAGTGCCAAGAAGCAGGTGGAGAGATCCAATGAGGACCCAGACACTCTTATCATCACCTACGAAGGGCTCCACCTCCATTTTGCATACCCATATCTGCTCATGACCCAGGCCCATGAATCCCTTCCCCCAACAAAGAAGCCCAAGCCCACCTCATTCCAAACTCAAGCCCAAGCCCAAGAACATGAAAGCCAACAAACACAAGAATCTGATGAAGGTCAAGGGGAAGCCCAAGAAAGCATGGGATCACAAGGATTGCTTGAAGACATGGTGCCTTTGATGATTCGGAACCCTACAATAAAGAACAGTGCTATCTCAAGCTTTTCTTGTTCCTCGTACCGTTCTAATTACAACACATCCCGGTACACTGTTGGCTTAGATTCTAGCATTTAGGTTAAGAGTATGTATAGCAAAATCTTCAAATACCCAGACATCATTGGGGAGTTTTCATCTTTTGGTTTATTAATTTTAGCTAAATAGTAATATGTAATAGTGTTGACGTATTTTCTCATGAATGCTTGTATTAAAATAGATCTATTTTCAAACTTGAAAGAACCCTTTGACTCCCATTAGTGCATCACGAAAAGAGCCCATTTTGTTGGGGTGGGAGTAGAATAAGTCACACAGTGGATCGGATTATATTAAGATAGGGTTATATAATTAATAAGGACCCATAGACTTAATAGGTATCTTAAGTTTTGGGTCAAAGTGTAGTGTCATGTTTATGTGTATATTACTTCTTCAAGTCTAATGAATAAGGCTCGTTAAAGAAGTTTTTCCTCGATGTTATAAGTTCTCTGGGCTACCAACTAAGAGTGGTGCTTGAGCCTGATTCTAATTTGGAAAGCATGAAAGTTGAAACAATGGCCCAAGCTATGAGTATAAGGATGATGATCCAATAAGGATAGGCTATCGTAAAATGATACAAAGAATTGAAGGAGCTTGTCTATAAAGATTCACATACTAGGGGTAGATTATGGGAGTCAATTGTGAGTATGAGTGAAATAAATTTTTATGTGGGATATAACTATATTAGGAAAAGGATATATAATTTGGAAAAGACCTATAGACTTAATAGTTTAAGATTTTGGGTCTAAGACATGGTGTCATGTTAATGTGTATAATCCTTCTTCAATTCTAATAAAGAAAGTCCATCTAAACATTTCTTACTTTAAGGAGTTAGACCAAATTTTAATTCATTTGGGCGTTAAAACCATTTTGATTTTTTAATCTAAAATTTTCCTCGTTCTTCTTAAACCATTTTGGCCGAAATAGAGTCTTCTTATGTTTTTAACCAACTATATTTGTTTTGTTTTGTTTTCATCAAATGTTTTTGGGATTTGGTACAACTATTGGCCAACAATATGAATTTTTGTTTATTTTTTAAAACATTGAGATTTCTATAATAAACTCCTTAATGTATTCAAATAAAAGAAGAATTCTCACTAAAAAGCACTTATAAGTCATCTAACCTTTCTTTACCTTAAGATAAAAAAAAAAAAAAAACTTTTAAATTGATGAAATTAACGTATTTTGTAACATCCTTCCTCATTATATGTAGGTTTTTTGTAAATTCTTGTGAAAATGTAAATAACTACAAGAACCTAAGAAAGATGGAATTTATTTTAATTTACTTTATTGCCCAAATCTTAATTTCTACTGAACTCATTACTTGGGATTTATTCTGGGAAAATGAGACATAACCATTTAAATTCTTATATGTCCATGCCCTTCTCTATTAGCAACTGTGTCTGTATTACTAAATACATAATTCATCAAAATCCTTAAACATCTTAATTCCAAATATATTCCTAGGCCTTTATATAAATTAGGGAAGGTGTTGCTCTTTTGGTCCACTTCCGGACTGGATTTATGATTATTTGGAAATAGATTTACATACAAAAGTGAGATTTTACAATATTAGTAGTTAGCAGTTCCAGCCCTTACAAATCTAATTTTTTGAAATGAAAAATGCAAATATGAGTTATTATGCATACAATCGTATTGATACAACTTCAGACCCTTTAGCCACAACCTTTGAGGCCAAGTCTAATCCCATGTTCTCATATTAGAAAGAAAACATATACTATATCATAAAGTGTAGACAGAACAAAACTCATAAATGTTATCTGGTATATCTTTTTCTTCAGATTCCTTATAACTCTCAAATCGCACAAAACTCATTGTTTTATGGCCTTACATAACACTACTACATTTTCATCCGAACAATAGAGTCCATTTTCTAGCTTCTTCTTCATTTGTTTTTCTACTTAGCTTCTTCTTCCCTTCAAAGTCCTTCAAGTTAAAGCAAAAACCACCATCCAACACACCACATTAATAGGCTTGAAAACCAGACTGTACCGAGGCTATTTTTTAGGCTTTGGTTTTGTTTTCTTCTTTTCGCATGAAAACAGAACATGCAATTGTTGTATGTTCCTCCAGCTTTTCTCCTACATTTTTGTGCTTTTCCAGTCCATTCTCAGTCACCTTGCCTTCCCTAACCACAACATTTTTTTATGATAGCTTCCTATATCCTTTTCTTCCATTAAAAACATTGGTTGTTTATTCCCTATTTGTTTTGGTCATTTTTTATCAAGTTTTTGGGCTCATTTTTGCTGAGTCAAAATATTTTCAAGGCCTCAAGTTACAACAATTCAAATGAACCACTCGAAATATATATTAATATAGCAAGTTGCTTGGTTTTGTTAAGTTTCTCTTCATTCCTCACATTTTTTGTTACTTTGTGTTAATTCCTTGTTCTAGTTTGGTTTCTGTCTTATCCTAGTTGCATCCTAATATAGCTGCCTCATATTCCAATTCTATTTTCCTATCTTTTTCATTTTCTCACCTACTTTAAAGTTACTTAAGATCCCATTTTCCATTTGTCACATCAATTACTTTTTTTTTTCTTAGTAATTAATGGGAGGTGCTTTATAGCGAGAGTGGATCCACAACAGTTTTACTGTATAGATCGTTAAAAAAAAGTTAACAATAAAAATTAAAAAAAAATTGTGCGAGTAGCAATCGTATAACAAATCTATAATACGGCCGCTAATCCAAACTATTTTATAACATACTTATTTGATTATAGATTATTATAATTAATTAAATTAAATCATACATGTATCTTTATTTATTTGACTAAGCAAAGTATAATTTTATAAATATTCACCATAATTTTTAAGAGTGTCTAAAAATAAAACTTTCTTAAATGATCAAATCATCAAATCTTAGACTAAAGCCACGAAAAATTCCTAATAATTTAAATTAAATAGTAAATATAGGTATTTAAGCTTTATTATTATTATTATTATTATTATACATATACATACATACATACATATATATATATATATGTATATATATATATATATATATATCTCTCTATATATATATATGTATATATATATATATATATCTATATATATATATATATATATATCTATATATATATATATATATATATATATATATATATGTCCTAATGCTTGGAATAAATTATTCAATTTTCATTTTTAGGCATTAAGGGTCACTTAGTTTTTTTTCTTAATTTACTTTACTTGTATTTGAACCCTTTTTATTTGATTTAATTATAGGTCTTAAAATTGGCTAAATATCCATCCATGTAATTGATGAATTTATTAATCAAATAATGGAATATGAGAAAATTTCTTATATTTAGCTCTAAATAAATAAGTAAATATTGGCTATCATTTTTAACTGCTATAAAATTTACAAGCGTCTTAGTATTAAAAAGAAAAATATCAAATTAGTCATTTATTTTTATATTTATGACAATTTAGTCTCTTACAAATTATCGTGACAAATCAATACTTTATAAATCTTTATTATATAAAATTAGTCTTCCATTAATTCAAACAGAGGAATATGTTTTGTATAAGTTTGAATTCACGAGAAACTAGTTTTATACAGAATTTGTGAGAGATTAGTTTTATACAAATTTGAATTTATAAGGGATTGATTTGTCATAATTAATTTGTGAGAGATTAAATTATCACAAAATATAAAAGTGAATGACCAATTTTATACTTTTCTCATTTCTTGAAATTAAAAATTGTTTTTAACTTCCCCAAATTTCTTCACATCATCTGCTATTTTTTTAAGTTAACTTATTAAAGATGTTACATTTTAGTATGACTAATCAACTTTACACCACAACCACATAATAGAATTCAAGTTAAGAAAATAAGTAAAAAAAAAAAAAAATCTGAAGTTTGTAACCATATTATAAGTATACTATTATAAACTATATATGAAGTTTGTAAATCATTATTATTATTATTATTATTATTATTACTATTTTAATATTGAGTTTAATTAGTAATAAGTTCATTTATGGGCCTTTTTAATGTTTTTTTTTTTTGATTAAGGTCTTTTTTTAAAAAGGTTGATGAATGTGATGAGATGAAGTAAGAAATTAAGAAATTATAGAGTTCATCCATTTTCTTAATAACCCAAAAATCTGATGTATTTAAGCCAAAAAATTTAAAAAGAAAAATGCATTTTTTATTGGTCCTACGTATTAAGGAAAAAATCCATTTGAGCAAAAGTTACCACAAATTGATGCAATTGGCAAGCAGGGTAACATATACAGTGCATTTGACGAGGGATTTTATCTATCATGTTAGGTTTATTAAACCAGAAGGGATTTTTTTACTGTTAATAAGAGATTGTTAGTGAGAGATTCATTCTCATCTAAAACTAAAAAAAATAAGGATTCATTTAGTTGTTAAAATTAAAATGAAGGAATAAAAATATAAATGAGAATTGAATTTCGGCTTAGTGATAGAGAACATAATATTTCATATGGAAATAGTGAAGATAAAACCAAAAATTACCATAAATTTACTATAGATTTAATAATAACAGACCAAGATAAAAGCAACTGATTAGCCTTAGTAAGTCTTAATAGAAATCCTTTTGATAGTTTACAAAGCAAACTTGATCAGCATAAATCTCTAACTTGTAATAATGATTTAAGGAACTCTCTTAAACTAAAGATGTGAAGAAGTTGGGTTATTAAGAGGACTGGTTCCTCGAGTGCAAATTTTGAAGACGCTAAATTTGTTCTCACTCAAAGTAACAAGTGTTTTAAGTACTAAATCTTCTCAATTTTTTACAGGAATATTTTAGTATTTTTAATCTCAATCCATTTATTTTCTTCTCTTCTTCTTCTTCTAACTACACAAAAATGATGATATCTTTTTTCTTTCTTTTAATTGGCAACTAAACATATTTATTTGGTTTAATTTTATCATTTTAAACTAGTTATTGGTTGCAATGGATGGTTTTGGTACCATTCTTAAATATGTATTTGCCGTAACTACTACATATAAAACATTAAACATTTTAAATTTTAATTTACTCCAAAATCTCATAAAATATCTTTAGAACACATAATAACTTATCTATTCGCTTTATATATTTATGAATCACAAAAATTCGAATACACAATCATCATGTTAGTATGGTTGGAGATCATTCTAGATGGTTTAACACACCAAACGCATGTATAAAAATCTTATAATTCAAATTACGGATGTGGAATATGATTGAGTTTGAGCATATTGGGGTTAGACCCAATCCTCACACATTATTGAAATATGTTTTCGTTGTTCTATATTTCCTTATTGTCCTGGATATATAAGAGTTAAAAGTAGAAGAAAAAAGAAAAAAGAGAATATATATATATAATGTCCTAATACATGACTTCTTTTGAAAAATGCTAGTTGAATAATTCAAAATGTATCATATTTATACAAGGTATTTTATTCCTAAAACTACTTTAAAAAATTAGATTATGATGAAATTTCAAAATGCTTACAACTATGATATAAAACTTTTTTAAAAAAATCATATGTCTTTTGTATTAATTTTAACTTCGGACTAAAATTTATGATTAAATTCATTATTTTAAAAAATAGTCATCTGTTTTTTTAATTAGAAACATGACATAAGGCTATAAAATTTGAGATTAACAAAAAAGTGAAGTGACACATAATTTTTTTATTCCACTTTTTACCATTCCAAACTACAAAACTATGCATTTCTTCCTCATTTGTAATAGCCCTAAATAGTAAGGACTAGTCCCTAAAATGCATATAAATGGATTTTAAAATATTTAAACTACTTAAATGAAATTAAAATAAATTATACAAACCACAAAATTAATTTGTTTTAATTTTTTAAAACAAAATGCTCGTCAAAACAATTTGGTCTCATTAAAATAGCATTCAGTTACATCCTTTGATGCATGCAACTTCCAAAATTAGTAGCCAAAATTCTAACTATTCAATTTCATTCTTAAATCTAATTCCTTGAAAGCATTTACATGTACATAATTAGGAGATTCTTAAACAAAGTGGCAGGATAAATTGTACTTATCATAGAGAAACACAGAGTACAAGAAAGAGTATGCTGGAGTGGGGTCAAAGCATGTTATTTTTAATCCGTTACATAACAATAATTTTTAATTAATATTCCCATTTTTTTTAATATTGTAACTCTCCACTCTTATAATTAATGTACAAATTTAGTAATTTATTTATTAATAAATTAATTATCTTTTTCTAATGTGATAAAAAATGAATAAAAACATATTGTAGTTCAGAGCCTTTACTTCATTCAACTTATGGTTTATCTAACTTATTATTATTGATTACCTATATATAATATAAAAATCTATTCTTGGTTTAGAGTTAAACAAATGATTAAATGCTTAATTTAAACTATTAATTGAACCAATAATTAAGTTAATGCTAATCCATATTAAATTAATTAAATTAATTCAACAATCCCCACTTTGAATAACATTAATTAATTATTTAAGTAATCAACATAGGCTTATATACTGTATAAGCTAAGCCACGCAAACATTGGTTCATTTTAGATATTTCGGTAATCTATATATCTATATATGTGTGTGTGTGTGTGTGTCAAAATTATATAATTTAAATTTAATTTTTTTCACAAGAATAGTAAATTTTTCAAAAGAATTTATTTTTTAAATTTTAAATTATGACAATATTTAATTCTTCTAACGCTACAATCACACAATAAATAGTTGGAAGCTATACTAACCTTGATGACGTAATATATGAAAATTATTTTTTAAAAATTTATTAACCTTCTAAATTTCCAACTTTTTATAAAATCATTTTAATTATATATCAATTTTTTGTTGTTTTAATTTTGTAGGTTTTATTCTGTTATCCTTTCTAATTAACAGGCATATTGTTTGACCCAGATCTATACGGCATGTATATACGCCTACGATTCGCAAACGCAAGTTCATTTGGATATTTCAGTGATAGTAACATATATTTGCCGAAGTAATTTAATTTAATTTCAAATTATAAATGAATTGAATTTTAAAATTTTTTAAAAATATTTTATTCTTTAAACTTTATATAATATTATTTAAATTTTCAATACTGCAAAAGCACAATAAATACTGTTGCAAATATTCTAAATTCCAAACATTTACAAAATCATAGGTTTTAATCCAATTTTATTATAAAATCCTTCATTTGTATATAATAACAATTTTATTATGTAAGGAATCTGCTATAATTAATTAAATAATCCAAGATTTTCACTCATTACTAATTAATTTTGATGTCTTGGAAGAACAGAAGCTACTATAGGTGCACCAACCCAAGGTGTAGTGCCAAGAAACAGGTGGAGAGATCCAATGAACAGAAGCTACTATACGAAGGGCTCCACCTCCATTTTGCTTACCCATATCTGCTCATGACCCAGGCCCATGAATCCCTTCCCCCGACAAAGAAGCCCAAGCCCAAGCCCAAGAACATGAAAGCTAACAAACACAAGAATCTGATGAAGGTCAAGGGGAAGCCCCAGAAAGCATGGGACCACAAGGATTGCTTGAAGACATGGTGCCTTCGATGATTCGGAACCCTACAATAAAGAACAGTGCTATCTCAAGCTTTTCTTGTTCCTCATACCGTTCTAATTACAACACATCCCGGTACACTATTGGCTTAGATTCTAGCATTTAGGTTAAGAATATGTATAGCAAAAGCTTCAAGTACCCAGACATCATTGGGGAGTTTTCATCTTTTGGTTGATTAATTTTAGCTAAATAGTAATATGTAATAGCGTTGACATATTCTTTCATGGATGCTTGTATTAAAATAGATATATTTTCAAGCTGGAAAGAACCCTTTGACTCCCATTGGTGCATCATGAAAAGAGCCCATTTTGTTGGGGTGGGAGTAGAATAAGTCACACATTAGATCGTATTTATATTAAGATAGGGTTATATAATCAATAAGGACCCATAGACCTAATAGGTACCTTAGGTTTTGAGTCAAAATGTAGTGTCATATTTTTGTGTATATTACTTCTTCAAGTCTAATGAATAAGGCTCGTTGAAGAAGTTCTCCCTCGGTGTTGTAAGCTCTCTGGGCTACCAACTAAGAGTGGTGCCTGAGCCTGATTTGGTAAACATGAGAGTCGAAATAATGACCCAAGCTATGAGTATAAGGACGATGATCCAAGAAAGATAAACTATCGTAAAAAGATATAAAAAATTGGGGGAGCTTGTCGATGAAGATTCATACACTAGGGATAGATTATTGGAGTCAAGTGTGAGTACAAGTGAAATAAAGTCTTATCTAGGATATAACTAGATTAGGAAAAGGATATATAATTTGGAAAATACCTATAAATTTAATAGTTTAAGATTTTTGGTCTAAGACATGGTGTCATGTTAATGTGTATAATCCTTCTTCAATTCTAATAAAGAAAGTCCGTCTAAAAATTTCTTGCTTTAAGGAGTTAGACCAAATTTTAATTCATTTGGGCGTTAAAACCATTTTGATTTTTGAATCTAAAATTTTCCTCATTCTTCTTAAACCATTTGGACCGAAATAGAGTCTTCTTGTGTTTTTAACCAACTATATTTGTTTTGTTTTCATCAAATGTTTTTGGCATTTGGTACAACTATTGGCCTACAATATGAATTTTTGTTTATTTTTTAAAACATTGAGATTTTTATAATAAACTCCTTAATGTATTCACATAAAAAAAGAATTCTCACTAAAAAGAGCTTATAAGTCATCTAACCTTTCTTTACCCTGAGATAAAAAAAAAAATTTTTAATTGATGAAATTAACATATTTTGTAACATCCTTCCTCATTATATGTAGGTTTTTTTGTAAATTCTTGTGAAAATGTAAATAACTACAAAAACCTAAGAAAGATTGAATTTATTTAATTTACTTTATTGCCCAACTCTTAATTTCTACAAAACTCATTACTTGGGATTTATTCTGGGAAAATGAAACATAACCATTTAAATTCTTATATGTCCATACCTTTCTCTATTAGCAACTGAGTCTGTATTACTAAATACATAATTCATCAAAATCCTTAAACATCTTAATTCCATATATATTCCTAGGTCTTTATATAAATTAGGGAAGGTGCTGCTCTTTGGGTCCACTTCCAAACTGGATTTATGGTTACCTCAACATAGATTTATATACAAAAGTGAGATTTTGCAATATTAATAGTTAGTCATCAATGAAAAAATTCTATTTTTAACCTTTACAAATCCAACTTTTTTTTAAAAGAAAATACAAATATGAATTATTATGCATACAATCGTGTCGATATAACTTTGTACCCTTTGGCTACAGCCTCCGAGGCCAAATCCGGTACCATCTTCTCATACTAGCAATAAAACATATACTATATCATAAAGTGTAGACAGAACATAGAGAATAGAAATACATAACCTTTGGGCATCAATGTTTTCAAAGCATAAAAAAATTTGGACATTAAATCCATATAACACAATCACATGCACTGCATATTTTAACAATACTTAGATTCATCAGTAAGATAAGTAAGGGAGAGGAGTGCCATGTCTAAAAAAATTTTACCTTTTTTATCTTGAGATGTATATATGCTTTCAGGTCACTAAGAAATTTTCTATTTAATTCGTGTACTGTTTAGACTAAATCTCGTGCTCTGTTTTTCGGATGAAAATAAAGTCTGATTTTGCTTATTGAATATCCTTCCTCTCCATCATTCTATCCCTCTTTTCTCCCTTGTTGGCCTCCTTGTTCAACCCATAAATGTTATCTGGTATATCTTTTTCTTCAGATTCCTTATAACTCTCAAATCACACAAAACTCATTGTTTTATGGCCTTACATAACACTACTACATTTTTCATCCGAACAATAGAGTCCATTTTCTAGCTTCTTCTTCATTTGTTTTTCTACTTAGTTACACCTTTCTTCGACCTAAGGTCCCCTTTCTTCCCTTCGAAGTCCTTAAAGTTAAAGCAAAAACCACCATCCAACACACCACATTAATAGGCTTGAAAACCATACTGTACCGAGGCTATTTTTGAGGCTTTGGTTTTGTTTTCTTCTTTTCGCATGAAAACAAAACATGCAATTGTTGTATGTTCCTCCAGCTTTTCTCCTACATTTTTGTGCTTCTCCAGTATTTTTGTGCTTCTCCAGTCCATTCTCAGTCACCTTGCCTTCCTTAACCACAACATTTTTTATGATAGCTTCCTATGTCTTTTTCTTCCATTAAAAACATCACAGTGGTTGTTTATTCCCTATTTTTTTGGTCATTTTTTTATCAAGTGTTAGGGCTCATTTGTGCTGAGTCAAAATATTTTCAAGGCCTCAAGTTACAACAATTCAAATGAAGCACTCGAAATATATAATTAATATTGCAAGTTGCTTGGTTTTGTTATGTTTCTCTTCATTCCTCACATTGTTTTGTTACTTTGTGTTAATTTCTTGTTTTAGTTTGGTTTCTGTCTTATCCTAGTTGCATCCTAATATAGCTGCCTCATATTCCAATTCTATTTTCCTATCTTTTTCATTTTCTCACCTACTTTAAAGTTGGTGAAGATCCCACTTTCCATTTGTCACATCAACTACTTTTTTTCTTAGCAATTAATGGGAGGTGTTTTATAGCATACTTATTTGATTATAGATTATTATAATTAATTAAATTAAATAATACATGTATCTTTATTTATTTGACTAAGCCAAGTATAATTTTATAAATATTCACCATAATTTTTAAGAGTGTCTAAAAATAAAACTTTCTTAAATGATCAAATCGTCAAATCACAGACTAAAGCCAAGAAAAATTCCTAATAATTTGAATTCAATAGTAAATATAGGTATTTAAGCCTTTTTTTATTATTATACATATACATACATACATACATACATATATATATATATATATATA
This sequence comes from Delonix regia, assembly GCA_037074485.1. Lineage (NCBI taxonomy): Eukaryota > Viridiplantae > Streptophyta > Magnoliopsida > Fabales > Fabaceae > Delonix > Delonix regia. Next base: position 6,493,104 of record CM073459.1, read on the forward strand.
TATATATGTCCTAATGCTTGGAATAAATTATTCAATTTTCATTTTTAGACATTAAGGGTAACTTAGTTTTTTTCTTAATTTACTTTACTTGTATTTGACCCCCTTTTTATTTGATTTAATTATAGGTATTAAAATTGGCTAAATATCCATCCATATAACTGATGAATTTATTAATTAAATAATTGAATATGAGAAACTTTCTTATATTTAGCTCTAAATAAATAAGTAAATATTAGCTATCAATTTTAACTACCATAAAATTTACAAGCATTTTAGTATTAAAACGAAAAATACTAAATTAGTAATTCACTTTTACATTTGTGATAATTTAGTCCCTTACAAATTATTATGACAAATCAATTCCTCAAAAATCTTATTTTATGCACAATTAGTCTCCCATTAATTCAAATAGAGGGACATGTTTTGTACAAGTGTGAATTCATGAGGAACTGGTTTTATACAGAATTTGTGAGAGATTAATTTTATACAAATTTAAATTTATAAGGGACTGATTTGTTATAATTAATTTGTGAGATATTAAATTATCACAAAATATAAAAGTGGATGACCAATTTTGTAACTTTTCTCATTTCTTAAAATTAAAAAATATTTTTAACTTCCCCAAATTTCTTCACATCATCTGCTATTTTTTTAAGTTAACTTATTAATGATGTTACATTTTTAATATGACTAATCAACTTTACATCACATAATAGAATTCAAGTTAAGAAATAAGAAAAAATATATATCTGAAGTATGTAACCATATCATAAGTATATTATTATAAACTATATATGAAGTTTGTAAATCATTATTATAGATGGGTTTAATTAGCAATGAGTTCATTTATGGGCCTTTTTAATGTTTTTTTTTTAATTAAGGTCGTTTTTTAAAAAGGTTGATGAATGTGATGAGATGAAGTACGAAATTAAGAAATTACAAAGTTCATCCATTTTCTTAATAACCCAAAAATCTGATGTATTTAAGTCAAAAATTAAAAAAAAAATGCATTTTTTATTGGCCCTGTATATTAAGGAAAAAATTCATTTGAGCAAAAGTTATGATGCAATTGGCAAGCCGGGTAACATATACAGTACATTTGATTGTAGGAAAATAAGCATGAGGTGGATGAGTGATTTTTCCTCTAAAAATGGAGAAGTAAATCTGAATGATAATTTCGTACCCCAAAATACCACTAAATCGTATTATCATCCCATCATCAAAACTCAAAAAAGAAAGAGAAATGTACAGAATGTAAGTTAAAGATTAGGGTTTTGTGACAATTTTTGGGATTTGGATGAAGAAGGCAAAGAGCATCTTAAATATGACCGTTAATGAATGTGATGTTAAATATGAGAGCACTATAATTGAGCGCAATGAAATTCATGCTTTAAAAAAAAAAATTAAAATTTCTAGCTAACTATTCTCAACTAGCTATATTGTTTAGTATATCAGTAAAAATAAAAAAGAGAAAAGAGTTTGGTATTCAATATATATTGAATCAAAGAGAAATAATACTTTTGAATTTCGACTTAGTTATAGAGAAGATCATATTTCATATGGAAATAGTGAAGATAAAGCCAAAAATTACCACAAATTTACTATAGATTTAATAATAACAGACCAAGATAAAAGCAACTCACCAGCCTTAGTAAGTCTTATTAGAAATCCTTTTGATAGTTTACAAAGCAAACTTGATCAACATAAATCTCTAACTTGTAATAATGATTTAAGGAACTCACTTAAACTAGAGATGTGAAGAAGTTGGGTTATTAAGAGCACTGGTTCCTTGAGTACAAATTTTGAAGACGGTAAATTTGTTCTCACTCAAAGTAACAAGTGTTTTAAGTACTAAATCTACTCAATTTTTTACAGGAATATTTTGGTATTTTTAACCTCAATCCATTTATTTCCTTCTCTTCTTCTTCTTCTAACTACACAAAAATGATGATATTTTTTTTCATTTTTTTAATTGGCAGCTAAACATATTTATTTGGTTTAACTTTCTTATTTTAAACCACTTATTAGTTGCAATGGATGGTTTTGGGACCATTCTTAACTATATACTCGCCGTAATTATTCAATATAAAACATTAAACATTTTAAAATTTAATTTACTCCAAAATCTCATAAAATATCTATAGAACACATAATAACTTATCTATTCGCTTTATATAATTATGAATCACAAAAATTCGAATACACAATCATCATGTTGGTGTGGTTGGAGATAATTCTAGATGGTTTAACACACCAAACGCATGTATAAAAATCTTACAATTCAAATTACGGATGTGGAATATGATTGAGTTTGAGCAAATTGGGGTTCCATAAAAAATAATTAAATATTTTTAATTGTCTATTTAATTATTTATTATTTATTTTAATTTTTTTAATTGATTTTTAAACGATGCAAGGCTCATTTGTTGGGGTTAGACCCAATCCTCACACATTATTGGAATATGTTTTCGTTGTTCTATATTTCTTTATTGTCTTGGATATACAAGAGTTAAAAGTAGAAGAAAAAGGAAAAAGAGAAAGTATATATAAATAAATAAATATAAATATATATATATATATATATATATATATATATATATATAATATGTGCTAATACATTACTTCTTTTGAAAAATGCTAGTTGAATAATTCAAAATGTATCATCTTTATACAAGGTATTTTATTCTTAAAACTACTTTAAAAAATTAGATTATGATGAAATTTCAAAATGCTTACAACTATGATTAAAACTTTTTTTTAAAAATCATATGTATTTTGTATTAATTTTAACTTCGGACTAAAATTTATGATTAAATTCTTTAATTTTAAAAAATAATCATCGGTTTTTTAATTAGAAACATGACATAAGGCTATAAAATTTGAGAGTAACAAAAAAGTGAAGTGACACATAATTTTTTTATTCCACTGTTTACCATTCCAAATTACAAAACTATGCATTTCTTCCTCATTTGTAATAGCCTTAAATAGTAAGGACTAATCCCTAAAATGTATATAAATGGATTTTAAAATATTTAAACTACTTAAATGGAACTAAAATAAATTATACAAACCAAAAAATTAATTTGTTTTATTTTTTTAAAACAAAATGCTTGTCAAACACAATTTAGTCTCATTAAGATAGCATTAAGTTACATCCTTTGATGCATGCACATCTAGTTGACAAATTTGGTCGTCATTTTCATTCTCTAAGAAATTTAGTCTCCCTAATATAAGGAAAAGTTCTCTCCCTAGGTGAAGCTATGAAATGATATTGGTCTTCTGAAAATGAAAATATGCTTAACAAAAATGTCTTTACTTATAATAATTTTTAGACACAAATACTCCTGTGATACATTAAAATCTTAATTTATTATTATTTATTATTAAATTATTATTTTTAATTTCTATTATTATTTATTAATTATTTTATTACTAATTATTATTAATTTATTAAATATATATTATTATTATATTAATAATTAAATATATATTAATATATAATAATAATATATTCCCAACCAAACAAACATTTTAGTATTCATATTCTTACTTCGACTCTTATTCTTATTCCCATTGTATCAATTCTAACAACCAAACGGATGTAATTCCTTTCTACTCTCATATGCTTACAATCTCATTGTATGCCGCAAAATCATTTTTCTCTTAATTTTTTTATAATTTTTGTTTCGTGAGTGATTATATTAACTATTAGGCATCATGTTGAAAGCATTTACATGTACATAATTAGGAGATTCTTATACAAAGTGGCTGGATCAATTGTACTTATCATAGAGAAACAGAGAGAGCACAAGAGTATACGAGAGTGGGGTCAAAGCATGTTATTTTTAATCCGTTACATAACAATAATTTTTAATTAATATTCCCATTTTTTAAATTTGTAACTCAACTCTTATAATTAATGTACAAATTTAGTAATTTATTTATTAATAAATTAATTATCTTTTTCTAATGTTATAAAAAATGAATAAAAACATACTGTAGTTTGGAGCCTTTACTTCAATCAACTTATGGTTTATCTAACTTATTATTATAGATTACCTATATATAATATAAAAATCTATTCTTGGTTTAGAGTCAAACAAATGATTAAATGCTTAATTTAAACTATTAATTGAACCAATAATTAAGTTAATGCTAATCCATATTAAATTAATTAAATTAATTCAACAATCCCCACTTTGAATAACATTAATTAATTATTTAAGCAATCAACATAGGCATATATACTATATAAGCTAAGCCACGCAAACATTGGTTCATTTTAGATATTTCGGTAATCTATATAGCTATATATGTGTGTGTGTCTCAAAATTATATAATTTAAATTTAATTTTTTTTCACAAGAATCGTAAATTTTTCAAAAGATTTTATTTTTTAAATTTTAAATTATGATAATATTTAATTCTTCTAACACTACAATCACACAATAAATACTTGGCAATATTAATAGTTAGCAGTTTCAGCCCTTACAAATCTAACTTTTTGAAATGAAAAATGCAAATATGAGTTATTATGCGTACAATCGTATCGATACAACTTCAGACCCTTTAGCCACAACCTTTGAGGCCAAGTCTAAGACCATGTTCTCATCTTAGAAATAAAATATATCCTATATCATAAAGTGTAGACAGAACATAGAAAATAGAAGTACATAAACTTTGGGCATCAATGTTTTCAAAGCATAAAAAAATTTGGACATTAAATCTATATAACACAATCACATGCATTGCATCTTTAACAATACTTAAATTCATCAGTAAGATAAGTAAGGGAGAGGAGTGCCATGTCTAAAAAAATGTTACCTTTTTTATCTTGAGATGTATATATGCTTTCAGGTCATTAGGGTATTTTCTATTTAATTTGTGCACTGTTTAGAACTAAATCTCATACTCTGTTTTTCGGATGAAAATAAAGTCTGATTTTGCTTATTGGAAATCCTTCCTCACCATCATTCTATTCCTCTTTTCTCCCTTGCTGGCCTCCTTGTTCGACACCTAAATGTTATCTGGTTTATCTTTTTCTTCAGGTTCCTTACAACTCTCAAATCACACAAAACTCATTGTTTTATGGCCTTACATAACACTACTACATTTTTCATCCGATTAATAGAGTCCATTTTCTAGCTTCTTCTTCATTTGTTTTTCTACCTAGTTACACCTTTCTTCGACCTAAGGTCCCCTTTCTTCCCTTCAAAGTCCTTCAAGGTAAAGCAAAAACCACCATCCAAACAACACATTACTAGGCTTGAAAAGCAGACTGTACCGAGGCGATTTTTGAGGCTTTGGTTTTGTTTTCTTCTTTTCGCATGAAAACAGAACATGCAATTGTTGTATGTTCCTCCAGCTTTTCTCCTACATTTTTGTGCTTCTCCAGTCCAGTCTCAGTCACCTTGCCTTCCTTAACCCCAACATTTTTTATGATAGCTTCCTTTGTCCTTTTCTTCCATTAAAAATATCACAGTGGTTGTTTATTTCCTATTTTTTTGGTCGTTCTTTATCAAGTGTTTGGGCTCATTTGTGCTTAGTCAAAATATTTTCAAGGCCTCAAGTTACAACAATTCAAATGAACCACTTGAAATATATAATTAATCTAGCAAGTTGCTTGGTTTTGTTATGTTTCTCTTTCATTCCTCACATTGTTTTGTTACTTTGTGTTAATTTCTTATTTTAGTTTGGTTTCTGTCTTATCCTAGTTGCATCCTAATAGAGCTGCCTCATATTCCAATTCTATTTTTCTTATCTTTTTCAATTTCTCACCAACTTTAAAGTTGGGGAAGATCCCACTTTCCATATGTCACATCAACTACTTTTTTTTCTTAGCAATTAATGGGAGGTGTTTTATAGCATACTTATTTGATTATAGATTATTATAATTAATTAAATTAAATAATACATGTATCTTTATTTATTTGACTAAGCCAAGTATAATTTTATAAATATTCACCATAATTTTTAAGAGTGTCTAAAAATAAAACTTTCTTAAATGATCAAATCGTCAAATCTTAGACTAAAGCCAAGAAAAATTCCTAACAATTTGAATTAAATAGTAAATATAGGTATTGAAGCTTTTTTTTTATTATTATACATATACATAAATACATACATACATACATACACACACACACACACACACACACACACATATATATATATATATATATATATATATTTATATGTCCTAATGCTTGGAATAAATTATTCAATTTTCATTTTTAGACATTAGGGGTAACTTAGTTTTTTTCTTAATTTACTTTACTTGTATTTGACCCCTTTTTATTTGATTTAATTATAGGTCATAAAATTGGCTAAATATCCATCCATATAACTGATGAATTTATTAATTAAATAATGGAATATGGGAAACTTTCTTATATTTAGCTCTAAATAAATAAGTAAATATTAGCTATCAATTTTAACTACCATAAAATTTACAAGCGTTTTAGTATTAAAAAGAAAAGTAATAAATTAGTAATTCACTTTTTATATTTGTGATAATTTAATCTCTTACAAATTATCGTGACAAATCAATACCTTAAAAATCTTATTTTATATAAAATTAGTCTCCCATTAATTTAAACAGAAGGATATGTTTTGTACAAGTTTGAATTCATGAGGAACTGGTTTTATACAGAATTTGTGAGAAATTGGTTTTATACAAATTTAAATTTATAAGAGATTAATTTGTCACAATTAATTTGTGAGAGATTAAATTATCACAAAATATAAAAGTAAATAACCAATTTTATACTTTTCTCATTTCTTGAAATTAAAAATTGTTTTTAACTTCCCCAAATTTCTTCACATCATCTACTATTTTTTTAAGTTAACTTGTTAAAGATGTTACATTTTTAGTATGACTAATCAACTTTACACCACAACCACATAATAGAATTCAAGTTAAGAAAATAAGAAAAAATATATATCTGAAGTGTGTAACCATATCATAAGTATACAATACATTTGATTGTAGGAAAATAAGCACGAGGTGGACGAGAGATTTTATCTATCATGTTAGGTTTATTAAACTAGAAGAGATTTTTTCACTGTTAGTAAGAGATTGTTAGTGAGAGATTCATTCTCATCTAAAAATGAAAAAAAGTAAGAATCCATTTAGCTGTTAGAATTAAAATAAAAGAATGAAAATAAAAATGAGAATTGAATTTCAGCTTAGTGATAGAGAAGATAATGTTTCATACAGAAATAATGAAGATAAAGCCAAAAATCACCATAAATTTACTATAGATTTAATAATAACAGACTAAGATAAAAGCAACTGAACAGCCTTAGTAAGTCTTATTAGAAATCCTTTTGATAGTTTACAAAGCAAACTTGATCAACATAAATCTCTAACTTGTAATAATGATTTAAGGAACTCACTTAAACTAGAGATGTGAAGAAGTTGGGTTATTAAGAGCACTGGTTCCTCAAGTGCAAATTTTGAAGATGCTAAATTTGTTCTCACTCAAAGTAACAAGTGTTTTAAGTACTAAATCTACTCAATTTTTTACAGGAATATTTTAGTACTTTTAATCTCAATCCATTTATTTCCATCTCTTCTTCTTCTAACTACACAAAAATGATGATATCTTTTATCTTTCTTTTAATTGGCAACTAAACATATTTATTTGATTTAACTTTCTTATTTTAAACTAGTTATTGGTTGCAATGGATGGTTTTGGGACCATTCTTAACTATATACTCGCCGTAATTACTACATATAAAACATTAAACATTTTAAAATTTAATTTACTCCAAAATCTCATAAAATATCTTTAGAACACATAATAACTTATCTATTCGCTTTATATAATTATGAATCACAAAAATTGGAATGCACAATCATCATGTTAGTATGGTTGGAGATCATTCTAGATGGTTTAACACACCAAACGCATGTATAAAAATCTTATAATTCAAATTACGGATGTGGAATATGATTGAGTTTGAGCAAATTGGGGTTCCATAAAAAATAATTAAATATTTTTTAATTGTCTATTTAATTATTTATTATTTATTTAAAAAATTTTTATTGATTTTTAAACTATGCGAGGCTCATTTGTTGGGGTTAGACCCAATCCTCACACATTATTGGAACATGTTTTCGTTGTTCTATATTTCCTTATTGTCCTAGATATACAAGAGTTAAAAGTAGAAGAAAAAAGAAAAAAGAGAATGTATATATATATATATAATGTGCTAATACATGACTTCTTTTGAAAAATGCTAGTTGAATAATTCAAAATGTATCATATTTATACAAGTTATTTTATTTCTAAAACTACTTTAAAAAATTAGATTATGATGAAATTTCAAAATGCTTACAACTATGATATAAAACTTTTTTTAAAAAATCATATGTCTTTTGTATTAATTTTAACTTCAGACTAAAATTTATGATTAAATTATTTAATTTAAAAAAAATCATCTGTTTTTTTAATTAGAAACATGACATAAGGCTATAAAATTTGAGAGTAACAAAAAAGTGAAGTGACACATAATTTTTTTATTCCACTTTGTACCATTCCAAACTACAAAACTATGCATTTCTTCCTCATTTGTAATAGCCTTAAATAGTAAGGACTAGTCCCTAAAATGTATATAAATGGATTTTAAAATATTTAAACTACTTAAATGAAACTAAAATAAATTATACAAACCAAAAAATTAATTTGTTTTAATTTTTTAAAACAAAATGCTTGTCAAACACAATTTAGTCTCATTAAGATACATTCAATTACATCCTTTGATGCATGCAACTTCCTAAATTAGTAGCCAAAACTCTAACTATTCAATTTCATTCTTAAATCTAATTCCTTTCTACCTCTCATCTGCTTACAATCTCATTGTATGCTGCAAAATCATTTTTCTCTTAATTTTTTTTATAATATTTGTTTCGTGAGTGATTATATTAACTATTAGGCATCATGTTGAAAGCATTTACATGTACAAGAAAGAGTATACGAGAGTGGGGTCAAAGCATGTTATTTTTAATCCGTTACATAACAATAATTTTTAATTAATATTCCCATTTTTTAAAATTTGTAACTCTCCACTCTTATAATTAATGTACAAATTTAGTAAATTATTTATTAATAAATTAATTATTGTTTCTAATGTGATAAACAAATGAATAAAAACAAATTGTTGTTTGGAGCCTTTACTTCAATCAACTTATAGTTTATCTAACTTATTATAGATTACCTACATGTAATATAAAAATTTATTCTTGGTTTAGAGTCAAACAAATGATTAAAAGCTTAATTTAAACTATTAATTGAACCAATAATTAAGTTAATGCTAATCCATATTAAATTAATTAGATCAATTCAACCATTCCCACTTTGAATAACATTAATTAATTATTTAAGCAATCAACATACGCATATATACTATATAAGCTAAGCCACGCAAACATTGGTTCATTTTAGATATTTCGGCAATCTAAATATCTATATATATGTATATGTGTGTGTGTCAAAATTATATAATTTAAATTTAATTTTTTTCACAAGAATCGTAAATTTTTCAAAAGATTTTATGTTTTAAAACTTAAATTATGATAATATTTAATTCTTCTAACACTACAATCACACAATAAATACTTGGAAGCTATAGTAACCTTGATGACGTAATATATGAAAATTATTTTTTAAAAACTTAGAATATTAACCTTCTAAATTCCCAACTTTTTATAAAATCATTTTACTTATATATCAATTTTCTGTTGTTTTAATTTTGTAGGTTTTATTCTGTTATCCTTTCGAACTAACAGGCATATTGTTTAACCCAGATCCATATGGCCTGTATATACGGCTAATTTTCGCAAATGCAAATTCATTTTGGATATTTCGGTGATAGTAACATATATGTGCCGAAGTAATATAATTTAATTTCAAATTATAAATTACTTGAATTTTAACTTTTTTAAAAATATTTTATTCTTTAAAATTTATATAATATTATTGAAAAAGCACAATAAATACTGTTGCAAATATTCTAAATTCCAAACATTTATAAAATCATAGGTTTTAATCCAATCTTCCTTTTTTTTTTTTTTTTTTTTTTTGCTTATAGGTAGAATCTTTGATTGAGACCTATCGTTTTTTAACTTCTGGGAAATTTTTCGCTATTACTGTTCGATTACCCTCGATGAATCTCACAAGGATTCGTAGCTCCCTCTCGCTTTCTGCCCGCGTCCGAGTAAAATTTATATTTTCATTCTTCTTAATTGAAGTGCAGTATAATTAATTAAAACATCCTGATAAGCGTTTTTGCTATTGAAAATTACGATTATTTATTTTAAACTAATAGTTTCTGGATTAGCATATTAATAAACAATTCGTAGCAACAACATTAATTGATAAAAAATGAAGTCATTGTCCTTTTCTGTGGTTGATAGAATCTGTTGAATGGCGACGGGACCCGAGCGACCCTGAAAGTTCTCACAGTACCACGAACGCAAGCATATTCTAGTGTAGCAGGTGGTGGGTTTGGGTTTTTGGGGGGTTTCACTGCAACAGTTGGAGCTCGTAAATGTTTTCTTCCTGATTTTTCTGATGTTAATTATGTTGCCACAAACCCTAGACTTCGCCGGCTGTATTCTAGTGAAGCCCCGAAGGAAAAGAGTGAGGATTTTCTCCATTTTTGCGATGATTAAATTTACTCTCCCACAGTGTAGGATTAGCATTACGAAGTTTCATCTATATGTTTTAGTTTTCATACCAATGGTTTCACTGTTTTGGTAGATTATGAGAGCTTCTACCCGAAAGAAAAGAAGGGAATTCCAGAAGGAAGCAAACAAAAAACTAAGTCTGAAGGTAAAATACTCATCTCGTACTTATTCCTCTATTATGTCTACCCTTTTGGCCTGCTTTCTTATGTCATAGGAGGTTTTTACTGCACAGTGTTAGAAATTGGTTGTTATAACAAATGACAATTATGGCGGGATTCCTAATTTTTTTTTATTTTTACTACATACATTTAATTCCGGTGCTGCCTTGGTCATGTTTCTTTGTTGTCATCAACAATAACAATAAGCCTTAAATGGTGTTCTTTTAAGTTTGAATTGCAATTAACATATGAAGTTATGATTACCGACCAAAAAAATATTTGAAGTTATGAACTTTCCTAATAATTGGAAAATGGACAACATAAATTGAAGAAGGATTCTTACTGGCATCTTGCTGAGTACGAAATTTGTGTAGCATGCAATGCAATAGAATGGGGAACCACCTTACATCTTTAACACTTGAGTTCTCCTTTTAATTTCAGATGACTCAAGCACAAACACAAATGACCATGGAAATTCTCAAGAAACTTTCATGAAGCGAATTCAAAATATAATGACTCCTTTATTGGTGATTGGGTTATTCCTTTCATCCGTTTCTCTTGGTCCCCATGCACAGCAGGTATGGTTTTCATTTCTTTTCTATATGATTAGTAAATTGGTTTCAAATGCATGGAGAAAGGGACTTTGTCTTGCCTAAAACATTATATTTCTATTATTTGATGAAGTGTGAACTACGGAAATAGAGTAATAAAAAATTAAAATATGTTTCACTTTTGTTCAATGTTCTCCTTTTATAATACTTTGTCTTAACTGCTTTCTTATCATCCCAACCTCACTCTGAAACAATTGTATCAGCTATCTGTTCACTGAGGATGTTATAACTGGCCCAAACTGGGAGTTTTATGCATCTATTTCTTATTAAGTAATATTGTTGTAGTACTCTTCATGGAGCTTTCCATATCACTGTTTACTACTTCTGGGAATTATGAAAAAGATATCATGAAAAATATGACCCAAGTTTTGTTTCGTGTACCATACTGCTATTATTCAGAAAGCTCCATGAAGACCTCTATTTTTCTTTTTCTTACTCTCGGAGTGAAAGCAAATTTGTCCCGATTAAATTAGTTTTTCTTTTCCAACCGTTACTATTTCTTTTTATTCACTTCTTCTTGCAGCTTCAAATAAATAAATAAACTATAATTCTAGTTACTCAAAGATGCAATTTCTTTTTCCAAGTTACTGCTTATTTGAGCAGTCTTGATGACTGAAAACTTGTTCGTTACTTTGTATCCACTAGATGAGTTCTTTGTTTCCATTTGATGCCTAGATTAATGCCACATTGAACAAGGTTTCTACTATGCAATATTACTAATATGGTTAAATTACTTTAAGCCCTATACTTGCTACTGTCTGATTGCATGTACTGTATTAGCTTGGTTATTGAACCCTGGTTGGCATTTCTTTAGGTTTTTTTTAGTTCAGGTGGTGTCTTTTCATGATAAATAGAGGAAACACAACCACAACCACAACCACAGGACTTCTGGCAATGGGATTCCTGTTCATTTCTGTTTTGATTTGAATGTTTACTTTTATTTCTAATTTTCATTATTATCATCTTGGTGCTGATGTGGACCAGAATTTGGTGTTTTGCAGATTAGTTTTCAAGAGTTTAAAATAAAGCTTTTGGAACCAGGATTGGTAGATCATATTGTTGTTTCGAATGGGTCAGTTGCTAAAATCTATGTTAAGAGTTCCCCTAGCAACCACCAAACAGGTGATGATCATTTCCAAGGGCCCGCTGCTGCAGGGAGAATTGGCGGCCAATACAAATACTATTTCAATATTGGAAGCCTCAAATTGTTTGACAAGTTAGAGGAAGTACAGGATGCACTAGGCATTGACCCACATGATTATGTGCCTGTTACATATGTCTCTGAAATGGATTGGTACCAAGAATTAATGAAATTTGCTCCAACACTCATGCTTTTGGGATCTCTCTTGTATATGGGAAGGAGAGTGCAAGGAGGACTGGGTGTTAGTGGCGGGGGTGGTAAGGGTGCTTCAGGAATATTCAGCATAGGAAAAGCCCATATTACTAGAGTAGATAAAAATGCCAAAAGCAAGGTTGGTAGCTTTCTATAAGTTGATTGTTGTATTGAGCTTTTTTAAGCATGCTATCCAGCTCTTTACTTGCCCTTTTTCTTTAGTATTATTTTTATTTCTTGTAGGGAGAAGTAGTGGCGGTGCATAATTTAGCAATAAGTTCATTCAAGAGGCAATTGTTTTTAGTATCTTTTTTTTTTTTTGGTTCAGGTTTTTTTTAAAGATGTTGCTGGATGTGATGAGGCAAAGCAAGAAATTATGGAGTTTGTGCATTTTCTCAAGAACCCAAAGAAATATGAAGCCCTGGGGGCAAAAATTCCAAAAGGTGCACTTCTTGTTGGCCCTCCAGGCACAGGAAAAACCCTTCTAGCAAAGGCCACCGCTGGGGAATCTGGTGTGCCATTTCTATCTATTTCTGGTTCTGATTTCATGGAGATGTTTGTTGGGGTCGGACCAGCTAGGGTGAGGAACTTGTTTCTAGAAGCAAGGAAGTGTGCTCCCAGTATATTATTTATTGATGAGATTGATGCAGTTGGTCGAGCAAGGGGCCGTGGAGGTTTTTCTGGTGGCAATGATGAGCGCGAAAGTACTTTAAATCAATTGTTGGTTGAGATGGATGGTTTTGGAACCACTTCTGGGGTTGTTGTGCTTGCTGGCACAAATGCACCTGATATTTTGGACAAAGCTCTACTTAGGCCTGGGCGATTTGACCGTCAGATTACTATTGATAAACCTGATATTAAAGGTCGTAACCAAATATTTCAGATCTATTTAAAAAAGATCAGACTTGACCATGAACCTTCATATTATTCTGAAAGGCTTGCAACCCTCACTCCTGGATTTGCTGGAGCGGATATTGCTAATGTTTGCAATGAAGCTGCTCTGATTGCTGCAAGAAGTGAGGGAGCACAAGTTACTATGGGACATTTTGAGGCAGCTATTGATAGGATCATTGGTGGTTTGGAGAAGAAGAACAAGGTAAATCTTGTGAAATTCTTATATATTTTAGTATTGGGAAGGTGTGGGAGATGTTGTAGTTTATAAAGAGTACATAAGTGGAGCCTCCTTCAGTCTACTCATAGTTCTAACTTTTCATTGTTGTGGACTGGAATGATATTATAGTTTATTTTCAGGTTTCAGTTACAACATTCTTTTCCATGACTAGGGGATGGAAATTTTTCGCTGCTATTTTATAGTGATTTAATATTATTATCTGGAAATAATGTTTTTCTAAAGCTACATATTTCCTAGAGTACATTGCACCAGGCGGTCATAAAATAGTTCCTCTGTCACATTAGCCATGCTAAGTATTGTGAGAACTTTCTCCAGTGATGATACTCCTGTTTAAATTTGAACCCCCTATCTTTACATAGGAAAGAAGCAAAACAATCTTTTCTTAGCTCCTGAAATATGACATTTCACAGTATACTTACTGATTAGCCAGCTGAATTGGCATTAATGGGCAATTTTATAGTTACTAAAAGCTTTCATCTGTCTGTCATTCATTTATATGTATGAGAGGATTCTCTCTTGTGTTCTGGATCTTCTTGTGTATACTTGACTTCTATATTATTATAGTTGGTTTGAAGGCTGTTGATGTAAGTTAAGACTTCACAACAGTGAAGAGTATATACTATGAATTGTAGAAGCTGTACTTCTAATTTGAAATTTCCCTCTACTTTATTCTTAACCAGTGAGGATTGTTCTGTTCTATACGTGTTTCACCACCAGGTAATAAGCAAGCTGGAAAGGCATACTGTTGCGTACCACGAAGCGGGCCATGCTGTTGCAGGCTGGTTCTTGGAACATGCTGAGCCTTTGTTGAAAGTAAGTATAGTTCCACGTGGCGCTGCTGCTCTTGGATTTGCCCAGTATGTTCCGAATGAGAACCTTCTCATGACAAAGGAGCAGCTTTTTGATGTGACTTGTATGACTCTTGGTGGTAGGGCTGCTGAGCAGGTAGTTTCATCTCCCCCCTCCCCCCTCCCCCCAAGATTTTACTTTCATTTTTATTTTTGGTTATTGTTAATCTTTCTAATTATAGAAATAGTTAAAATGCTTCACTGCATTACTTATTTTTTTTCTTTAAAAAAGTTACATGATAGATCACTCCAAGAAACTTATTGATCTCATTTGATATCTGATGTTTCAAACCATCCAAGCCACAGAACAGGTTCTGGAAACGTGGTGGGAGTGGGAACCTGAAAGAATTTAATCTGAAAACTACTTGCCTCGTGTAATTGAAACATGATAATGATGGTTTTTCCCCTCACACTGCAGGTTCTACTGGGGAAAATCTCAACAGGAGCACAAAACGACTTGGAAAAAGTGACTAAGATGACATATGCCCAAGTAGCAGTCTATGGTTTTAGCGACAAAGTAGGTCTCCTCTCGTTTCCCCCCAGTGACAATGCGTTTGAATTGTCCAAACCATACAGCAACGAGACTGCCGCAATCATCGATGATGAAGTACGAGAATGGGTAGGCAAAGCCTATGAACGTACTTTACAACTTATTGAGGAACACAAGGAGCATGTGGCAAAAATTGCTGAGTTGTTGCTTGAAAAAGAATTACTTCACCATGATGACTTGGTTCAAGTTTTGGGGAAGCGGCCATTTCAGTCCAATGAATTCCTCACTTCTAATGAGGAAGACGAAAAGATTGTGGAGAGCGAAGGTTTATGTCTGTAATTGTACATGAATTGATTTTTGACTAGATATTTTTCTTTTTGGTTAATTTGGCTCTTCTAGGATTAGAACTTGTATATTTTAGTCCCGGAGATAATCATAGTATCACTGAGTCAAAGCTCATTGGTATTTTATGCCCATTTTGCTTGTCTGGATTTGGAGCATCCCCTATTTATGTTGTTTAGCCAGTAGCTTTCAAATTCTGTCGCTATTATATTACCTAGCAGTTCTTATCATCACGGGCTTCATGTGTTAGTAAATGTCACATCAGAGTATCTCACATTTTTCATTTTCAACTTCCCCCTTTCTCTCTTTAATATAGTACCATATCAAAATATCTCACAAGCATATATGTTTGGTTTTGTCGGAGACACAGTAAATATAGAAGATCAGTAGAACAAAGTCATATGATTTTTCATTAATTTCTTTTTAAATTGACATTTTTATAACAAATACCCTGACGTGTTTTGTTCTCAATTGAGGTGATTAGTAGTTTATAAATTATGCAGCCTTTTTTAACCTTAAGATGAAAGAATTTATATATTGATGAAATTGACATTTTTTAGTGTGACTTTGCAACTTCTCTTTACATTTTTCAAAGTGGAATAAAGGAGAAAAATAAAAAACATTGGAGAGTATATATAATCATACCGTAAGTTCTTTATTTAAATCGTATCTGAAGTTATGTAAATAGTAATAATAATAGTAGATGGTTTGAAATTGAATATGAATAAATTTATATGCAATTTTTTAGATATTTATGTAATTAAATTATTCAATTACAACATTCACTAATACACATTTGGCAATTAAAATTTGATAAATAATTGCAATTTTAACACTCAGGATGTCAAAAGAAAATATTTTTCCCATAACCTCCCAAAAAAACATAGGTATAATTAAGATTTATATCTTTTTTTTTTTCTTTTTTGGGCCAAAAATATTTGTATTGCAGATCTGTCTATGGGTCACATGGTTATCAGTGGCACTACACCAATGCTTAGGATTGCAGTTTAATTTGGATTTAAATCCTTACAGATAAATCATAACTCATATAGTAATACTAGAGTTACCTCTTTTCCCTTTCCCTTACCCTTGAATTTTTTAGGTAAGAAAAAAAATTTTCTGTTGCGTTAAAATTTAAAATAGAAATTTTAATTAATTTCTAATCACTCAGCCACCAATCAGCCCACAAATCTTTCTTGTGAAAAAACATAATTTAGCTAAGTCATGAATGAATAGCTGGTGAACTTTTAGAAGATACTATCTAGTTTTAATGTCGCTTACAAACTTTGCAAGTCTCTTAATAAAAGAAATTTATGTTAAATTGGATTGTATTTTATTATGTTATAAATAATAAACTACTGTTTATAAATTTAAAATAATTTATATTTTTCAGAAATTTTATAAATGAGTGAAATTTATAAATCTAAATTTAGATAATACATTTACATATTAATACATTTTTTAAAAAAAATAATCTCATTATGTATGATTTAGTTGTGTGGGATTAGGTTAATTAACAAAATATTTTAGGTTTAAGTTCCATCATGTAATAAAATAATTTTTTGAAATGATCATCTATGAAAAAAAAAGTTATGGCTAACATCGTTTGAAAAAACTATGATAACTACTCAATTCCTTTTGCACTAATAATGTTGTAAAACAATTATCATTTTTTAATAGTAGAGACCATTTTTGTATTTGGTTTGATATTGTTAACAACTACAATTATTCAATGAAAAAGAAAAAGAAACTAGAAACAAAAATCACAATATTCTCGATAAATCTTATATAATTCAATGGCTAATAATTTCTTATTTAAAGTGGAAAACAACGAAAAATTAAATAATTGTCCAAAAAATATTTATCATTCCCCGAGAAAGATAGCAATGTCTACCAAAACAAATGATTGATCATATATAATACTCTTTTGATTCCTCATTTGCAACAAAATAATTATTTTAACCAGTCACTTATTAAAATATTTAAAATAATTTTTAATTTATTTAAAAATGTCATATTAGGTTCCTTAATTTTTAATAAATTCAGTCATTCTACAAAACTCTAAACCTTAAATTCAAGAAACAAATCTGATAAGTTTTTAAAAGGTGAGAAATTAAGTGTAACATTTTTTAATAAGTGAAAAATTATGTTGACCATTTTAATGAATGAGAGATTAGAATAGGAATTTTTGTGATAATCAAAAAACCAAAAATATTATATATATATATATATATATATATATATATATATATATATATATATATATATCATGTTTTATATATTGTGATGAACATATTTTGACCACGAAATTCTTCATTATAATGACAATAATTATAGCTATCACAAATACTGCCAACATCATTGTCATCCTCTTCTTCCTACTCGTCATCATCATCTACCTCATTTGGAGTTCCTTCTTGAAAGAAACTGATAATGGAGAAACGTTGCCCACAAGCTTCCTGCTTTCTTTTGGAATCACATATTTCATATCTGCATGATTGTGATGGACATTGTGGAGCTCTCAAACTGGTGGTGATCAATCAACCTTACAGCTTTCAAACTAACTTTCCATCACTTATAACTAAAAGCTTCAAAGCTGAGAAGAATTACCTATGAGCTGGGAACTCTCCTAACCTCAAATTTATATCTGTATGTTCAGAACCTTGAAAGCTTGAATCTTGGTCTTTTAATGGAAGCCTGAAATTTGAATTTTGTGGTGTGAGTTTGAGGATAAACAAACTGGGGCCATAAAAATGGCTTACGCAGCTAAAATTATGAAGATATTGGAAAATGTATTATTGGTGAAAAAAGTCATACTCTTGGGCTTACATGATTAATCTAAAATGGGTAATTCAAACGCATAATGAAAAAAAAGGGTAAATTAAACCATGTCACACTATGGAAAGTGTAAAATTTGTTTCACACTATTGTAATTTTTGACAATTTGATTTTTCACAAATTATTTATTACAAATTAGCCTTTCACAAATTTAAATTCATATAAAATTAATCATTCACAAATTTAAATTTTTACAAAATTAGTATTAATCTAAATAAAGAGACTAATTTATATAAATTTGAATTTGTAATTAACTGATTTATTACAATTAATTTATGAGGAACTAAATTTTCATAATATACAAAAGTAGAAAACTAATTTTATACTTTTCTCCATAAAAATCTTCCAAAAATAATATTTGCTAAAATGTAAAATCTTTGAGATATTTATTATTTATTTTTTAATTGAACATAATATGATGTTCTCTCGTTATAATGTAATTAACTATTAAATATTATGCAATACAACATAATTATTTTTTTTAATAGATTTATTATAATAATTAAATGTGTTAATTATTGCGTAAAAAATTTTTTAATAAAATATTACTGAATATTTAATAATTACCTGCATCATCATTAAATAACATAGTGTTTCTGAAAATATAAGATCGTCGCTCTAACTTCTTGACAATTACATTCTTGTGGGTTCAAGTTCATTAATCATGCATTAACTTTATGTCTTAATTTTTGTTCCAAAAAAATTAAGTTATGGAAATAGTCTCATGCACAATCATAATTGTCTAATTACTTTTGAGAAATTACAATTATATATCATGACCTTTGTCTCTGATTGTAATATATTTCCTAATATATAATTGACCTTTAATCTTTTAGTCATATTACTATAATCCCTCTATTAATTAAGTCAGACATTAAATCTAAAAGAGTTAAACACAGTTTTACTATACAAAATTAAGATTTTTTACATTCCTTTTTTGTAAAAATTTTTAGAAATTTCAAAGAGAGAGAAGAAAAAAAAGTACAGTTTCACTTTTTTTATCATTCTCTTCAAAATTTATAAAAAGAAATTATGAAAATATTACACATGCCCTCTCTTTTACCAAATCAACTAAGATAGAGAAAAATATATTTTTAATCTCTCACTCTGATTTTATATTATAATCAATTTAGTCCTTCAAAAGTGAAAAATATCAAAGTAGTCATTTAAAAATGAATCCTTTCAAAAAATAAAGATTCTTTAGAGATCAATTTCATCCTCATAAAAACTAAACTAGTTCACTTTTTCATCTTTAAAAAATTATTTTATTATTTTCTATCTATGAAGGACCAAATTTTTTATCATTTGTATATCAAAATTGATTAGTTCGCCTAATAACAAAGAATGAAAACTGAAATCTGTGAAACTTGTGAAGGAAAATTGATGTGGTGAAAAGAGAGGACTTTGATCGCATGTGTGTTGAATTCAATAAAATTTTATATCTGGTTTTGATAATAAAAAATTATTATACTGCAATTAATAAAATAACGAGTACAGTATGATTGTTTATAAGTTAAAAAGATATTACAATTATGGGGGAATGTTAGAGTAGGTAATTGACAATAGCAATTTTCCTTTTTTTCTTTTTCTTTTAATGAACTCCACTTATAATATGTATACATGACTTTCAAAAATCTAATATCTACAGATTTCTTAAGTTTTATTAATATTTTGCCTCGTGAGAATTGGAATTCGATTCACTACAATCAAAAGCGAAAACTATATTGAATTTGAGACGTTCAATCGTACAATGTAAAGAAATTGAACTATCAGATCAAATATTTTAACCACGCAAAATCAAAAAGTTATTAAACTTAGAATCATTAAATTTACATATTTTATTCAATAATATCCATTTGGTCTGTGCATTTTAACCTCAAATAGAGTAAATCTTTTTCGCAATAACTCCAAGCAATATCCTCCTGCTTGGAAAGCAAATAGGTAAGGATATATATATATATATATATATATATATATATATATATATATATATATATATATATAAAACATTACCAGACAAGGCCAATAAGCTCATCACCAATCATTTGTGGGGTTTTTTATTGTCCCTTCTGGAAATTATATTAATTAATTTCCATTTTTTTTAGCTATGAAAGGAGCAGAAACTGATATTTGTAGGACCCTTGAATTATTTTGATTGGTGAGATAATTATGAACAATTATAATCTGCATTATTCCTCCAATATTGAAGCTTAATTAAGCAAGCCCATGATCAGTGCTTCCATTATTCCAACACTACAATTCATAATATACTAATGCATCCACAAAGTTAGGCAATTCTCTGAATTGTGGTTAGTGGAATATTAATTATTTAGTTTCTCTCTTTGTTCTCTTTTTGTTGGTATTCTTGTTTAATATATGTTTCTTTGCCGTGTGAAAGAGTACATACGATGGGTTTTGAACCTAGAAAACTCACTAAAGTATTTGGGGAGGAAAAAACTAAATTAAATCACTCACACACATATGGTCTCATGTGATGGGAGAAAATAATTTTTTAAATCTACAAATCGATTATCTAAATTAATATAATAATCGTTAATAAAAAAAATCAAAGAAAATATTATTTTAAATTTATGACTGATTAATATAGATTGAATATTCAATATGAACCATTAGCTTATGATATGAGAATGATTACATAATCTTTCCACAACTTGCGTTGTCTCTCTTACTTAATATGCAATATTATAAAAAGTAAAATATTATTTAATCCCTTACTTATTAATTGTTAATGAAAAAATAATTATTAATAAAAAAAATCAGAGAAAATATTATTTTAAATTTATGACTGATTAATATAGATTGAATATTCAATATGAACCATTAATTTATAATTTAAGGATGATTACATAATCTTCCCACAACTTGCGTAGGATCGTCTCTCATACTTAATATGCAATATTATAAAAAAATAAAATATCATTTTAATTCCTCCTTTATTAATTGATTTTTAGTTTAACCTTTCACTAACTTTCATTCATAATTTAGTTTTTTTGTTAATTTGAAAGCTAACATATTTATTCTCTCATTCTGAGATGTGTTCAACCTAACCCAACTTCGATCTTATCATATCAAATCAAATTTTAAGCCAATTGAGTTAAGAAACCACATTTCATTATATATATATATATATATATTAAATACTCGATCCCAAAAGAGGTCAAGTTCTAGGCCAATACATAGACCTAGATCGGCCTTATATATTTATTTTAAAAAAATTATTTTCTATTTGATATAAATTATTTTTTAAAAAAAGCTACTTTTTTATTTTTTTTAATTAAATATGGACATTTGTATCAATATAAAATATCTCATTTATTAAATATGGATCAGTCTTTTTCTCATAATTTTAAATTTAAATTTAGAAAAAATAATTTTAGAATATAAAAAATTCAAAATAATTTTAGCCAACTTGATTAACTTGGTTTGACCCAACTTAACTCTGTCATGAACCAAGTTCACTGGGGCAAGTTCGTGATTAGGCCAAAATAAGTGGTTTGGTGGTATAATTAGGTCAAGTATTAGGTTGAATAAAAATTTGACTCGACCTGGCACCTATTTAACCTACTTATTTTTACTAAATTTTGATTATGACTAAATTAAGAATGAGAATAAATAAGAATCAAATTAAAAATAAATTGATAAGTAATAAAAAGTAAATTAAAAATAAAAATGAGTGAAAAATTAAAATGAAATATATATATATATATATATATGTGTGTGTGTGTGTGTGTGTGTAGTGAAAGAGAAGATAGAGGGATAGCACTATACAAATTTCTGAATTGTAAATCACAGCTGTAATTTTATCTAGAAATATTGCTAGACTCTTATGTACATTGATTTAAGGTTCAATTCATAAATAAATAAATTTACTCAGTCACCATGAAGCTTATAACTTATGTCCTATATATGAGATCTATTAACTTTACTTTATATAAATTAAACCTACCTAAATGTTCAGAATATGTTAGACAATGACACCCCCCCCCCCCCCCCTCTTTACGTATAAATTAAAAAATGTCACTTTCGGGTTGGCTTGGCAAGCTATGAGAACGGTTCAAAGTGCTCTTTTTTAGAGTAATTACTATTTTAAAATATGCTTTTACAGTGGACAGACAAATAAATACTGACATATCATCACTTCATTGTTTTACGTTTTTGTCTTGCATGCTCCATTATTGGTGTTTTAAGTGTCCAATTATATGCATATATATACAAACATATATAAAACTGGCCACGTCTCGCTTTTTCTTGGGGTTAATCTGTAATATTAAAACTTCTAAATCAGTCCTAACTACGCTTTAATGTTTAAAATTATCGGGTTAATTAAAAAGTCTCAGAATCTAACTGCCTGATGTGTATACTTTGAAATGTGAGAAGTTCCCAGATGCTCAAAGCCAAAGCAAAAGTAAAATTTTGTTGAGATAAATGGCATTTTCTGTGACTATCATAAATGATAATATGCTGTCCAGGTCATAGTTTTTTAAGTCTTCTCTGCTGTAGCTTTCTTAATTAGTCAACTAATTTCACCTACTCAACCCAAAACCTTCTTCTTCTTCTTTACTAAATTGAAATTTTTTTAAATTACAAATTATGAAGTATCGATAATTTTAAAAAAATTTGTTTTCTTTTAACACATGCATATTTAACATGATCATAATTTAAAATATTCATCGGCTTGAAAAAATAATATCCAATTAAAAAAATTCGTTGGCTGGACTTGAGTTTTTCTAAAACTTGACACGTATATGAAATTTTGAATAAATATTTTTAGTTAAAAAATTTATTATTTAAAAAAAATTAATGTAACATAACATCTTGATAAAGAAATAAAAATTAATATTTTTTATTTAAAAGATTTATGCTAATACAACAATTTATTTGTATTTACAACTCTCCTATATATAATCTTACAAATAATAATAATATTAGTTATATTATTTATCTTAAATCTTAAGTAATAAATTAACTTCATCTTAACGTAAAAAAGTCATATTAGTTGGATAGGCCTAGTTTGAACAATATGAATAAAAATTTGATTAAAATACAAGCTTAGGTTTTTTATGAACCCAAATTTCAAATCTAATTTTTAAAAATTCAACCAGATAATTAGATCTAATGCATATAAAAAATTTGTTTGATATATATTATCTTCATTTAATCAAATTTTCATTACATACTATATATATATATATATATATATATATATATATATAAGCATTTTAAATCATGCTGTCTATGATAATATCTAAAATGGCAAGTGAAACTACCAGATGACACCTTAGTCCTTATAAGACATGATGTAATTGAACATATTAATTGTGTTTGTATGTATGTGGGTTGCATCATGTATCTATGATAGGGGTGCTAATAATAAGCACATTAATTTAATTAATTAATTATTAATTGATGTATAGAATTTAAAGAAAAATGTCAGCATCACAGCCAGCCTAGGTGGTTGGAATTATAAAAGATTGAAATGGAGGTTTCAAGAAGAAAGAGGCCAAGAGTTTATAGCCCCACACTGCCCACCACAAGTGCCAAGGTTTTGACAAATATTTAACCATCCTCTCTTTATTTTAAGGATTCAATCATACTCAAAAAAATAAAATAAAAAATGTTACATAACTATATTTCTCTCTTGTAAGATCACTTCCAATATTGAAAAGATATAATAAGAGAGAATAATGGAAAGAATAAAATTTAGTAAAATTCATTTGTATATAGACTTCACTCTCTGTGTATCTTTCGAAGTAGATCCAAATTCTTCTCCTTTCCTGTTGTTTCCTCCCTTTCTCCCACTTTTACGTATGCCAAAATTTAATGGACTCAATTAAATAATTGAATTATTAAAAATTTTAGATATTTATTTAAAAATCTTTTTTCCATTTTCAACTTTTTTCTTGTAATAGTATCTAAAGTTGTCAATCTTGCAAATTCAAGTAAACTCAAAACATAAATTTATAATATAAAATATAAACTTATAATATAAACTCGTAAGAGTTTATCTCAATTAATAACTAATTATTAAAATATATGATTACACAATTAAAACATTATATAACATAAAAATTTTATTCAAATACAATATAAAATTATACTAATTCAAAGGTTATTCATATTTTATAATCACACTACTCAACGTAAAAATTTTAACAAATTGTATACATAAATAATTATTCATATAATTGTTTAATATAACCAATTAATTCACATTTATTTTATCCTTATTTTAATAAGTATACATAATGTAATTTTATGTTTCTCATATATTTATGTATAAAATATTACAACTAGTAATTAAATGAATTATAATGACTTCTTTGAGAAGATGCTTGCCTATATTTCTTGTTGGGTTTGAATCTATTCTATATATATTTATGAAAATCTAGAGGTAATAAGTAATTTCAGATAAAAGTATGTATATATATATATATATATATAGATATATTATTAGAATAATTAATTAATTTGTGGATTAGTATTGCTTAATTATTAAGCTAATGAATATATTATACTCTAAATGATATCAAATAATTAACTTTTGTATTTGACATCATTTAAATGGATTAAGTCATATGATTAGATTGTTCGTTATACGTTAAATTATTTATAAGCATATATTTAGAGAAATCCCAACTTACACAGCCAATTACTAAAACTTGTTACTAAATATATAATAGCTAGAGTTTTACCTTAATTTAGGATTAACACTTTTGCTTAAGTATTGTGAGTTGAGATCCTTCCCAACTGTAGAAAGGTTATGCACATATCATTCAATTCCAGCATTATTCCAAAGTGGATCTGAAAGTTTTAATTTTTAATTTCCTTATTTTATTCTAACTATAAATATGTATGTATTTATATTAAGCAATATATGGTAGAATGATAATAAATTCCCTTGACTAACACTCAAAAGTACGTATCTTCAAACCCACCCATAATTAGTTTTAATATTAGACTTTGCTTCTTTGAGTTAATTCATCTAACTTGCCCTAAAAACACTAATTGAATCGACTATATAGAAGCTGTAAAATGCAAGTCAATTTAAATTTACACTAAATCCAAGTTTATAAACAAGTTAATATATTTTTATTGATAAAATTATAAACTTAATAAATCAATTTGCAAGTGTATTCAAATTTATATTAAAATCACATCTACAAGCACATCAACACATTTTTTTTAGGTAAAATATAAACTCATAATATAAACTTGCAAGTGTAACAACTATGATAGTAACATATGATTAATGGTTAAATAAAATAAGGTTAAATTGCCATATCTAAAGATGGGTAGCACCCAAACTAAATTCATATAATTGTAATCCAACGGTGTGAGATTGAATTTTATTACATGATTGATATTCTTTCACATTGAACTAGGCCTAATACATATAAAATTTTACTCACAAAATCTAAAAAAATATTTAATTAATTAGAAATGATATCTTATATCTTATCAAATATATTATGTAATCTCTTTGGAGTCTTTTCCTCCTCTTTTCATCCACGTCGAGTTGTACTTTTCTAAAGCAGCAGGAAATCTTAGGGTTCCAATTATTTGCCACCCTTTGAATTAATTAATGGAAATAGACGTGTCATGATCTTCATTACATGGTCATTTTCACTTAATTATTGACAGCACACAGTCAGTGTGTATATATATATATATATATATATATATATATATATATATATATATATATATATATATTTACGTTAACAACACATGAACTTCCTGTCAAATGGTCCAAACCTAATAATAGAACCACCCCACCTTTTGGAAAACTCAAGTTTTGGTTTTGTTACATCAAATAATTAATGAAAGCATATGTCATATATATTATTTTCTTTACTTTATTTTATGGCAACTGGGTGCAACTATATGCTGAGGTCAAGCTTACATAGATTTCTTTTATATTTTTATCACTAAATTACGCACGTCATTTTCTTAACTATTTAATTAAAATATGCCATTCACACCGAAATTATAATCTTGTAGTAAATTTCCTTAGGGTATGATCTTATATATTGATAAAATTGAAATTAATCTGATATGTAAAAGCGTGTCTAATTTGTTCTAGTTTGGTATGACGATATTACTATATATAGTATTTGAGTTAATTTAGTGCACGCAATTTATTTAAATTTGAGTTGTAAAATTAATAAGGAAAGTTCTTATGACAAAACTAAAATATAAAAAATTAAGATTTTTAAAATAAAATTTCTTAATCTTATAATTATATTGGCACAACTCAAATCTGATTTGTAAACTCGTGTAGTTTCTTCATTTTTTTGGGTTGTGGGTATGGCCATATTACTACATATATATGGTGAACCTAGCAAAGAGTTTTTTTTTTTTCTTTTAAATTATAGTTAATAGTAAATAATGCATCGAATCATAAGGAATAATTCTTATAGAGGAAAACACCATTTCAATCCTTCATTTTTTTCAATAGTTCATTATCAATAATATTTTTTTTATTAATTTTTATTTTCAATTTACTCTATCGTCTATCTTATCATTCTTAATTTAATTTATTATTAATTTAAATGTTAATACATTGAGTCTAAATTTAATCAGGACTAAAGGGTTTAATTGTGCTAATTAATATTTATATTAGTGACTAAATTAAAAATAAAATAATAAATAATAAATAAATTAAAAATAAAAATTAGTGAATGATCAAATTAAAAATAAAATAAATCAAAGTGAAATTGAAAATTCATAAATAAAGAACTAAAAATTATATAATCTAGTCATAAAAATTTTGAAAAATCTAAAAATCAAATATTTAAAAATGCCTGAAATAAATTAACATTACCTGCTCGTATTTATCCGGTAGCTAAAGTGTGGAGTTTTCTAGAAGAAGGTGTTTAAAATGCAAAAGATCTCTAAAATAATTGATTGATTAGAGTGCTCTATATATATATATATATATATATACATATATATATTTATATGTGCCATGTATGTACTTGGCAATATAAATATGCCCCTCAATCATAGAGGCCTCAATCTAAATTTGTGAAGGATGATTATGCCACTGAGGATACTGACATCTCACGCATTTTAATTTCTTAAAGGATTAGTATTATTGCACTAAAGCTTTGTTTTTTTTAGGCCATTGTAGGCCTACGTGCATGTCATTGTGGGGCTTCTCTCTTTAATCATAACTCTAATCATTATAAACTATACATGGAAGATAACCTTGGAAACTTTTGGCTCTTTTTCTCAAATTCCACTATATGGTAAAAAGGTTTAAAACATGTAAAGTGAAGAAAATTAGCCATCCTAAACTTTAAAAAATTTTAAAATAAAAAATAAAAACCTTGCAATCAGATGAAAATCTAGATAAAGAAATCACACACAGTAACCTAACTTTATTTTATATTTTTAATTTATAAAAATTTATTCCCTTAAATTATAAAAATTTACTCTTATAATTTAAATCTTTAATTTAAAGACTCTCGTATCCCTTACAATTAAATCTTAACTCCTAAAGGAATGTCCTACAATCCTAATATGTCAATTTGAGCATCAGAATCCATAACAGAGCCACTACCCACTTCTAATTTGGACTCTTTCAAATTTTTTGTTTATTAATTTTTTTATCAATTTTATAAAAGAGATAAGCTTTGAGTAAGTGGTCCTACTTGCATGGTAAATTATATTTATGATTACAGTATTGACCATAGTCTATTTTGTAAGACTAAAGATATTATCTGTCACCCACAGAAGAATCCGAACTTGCTGTAATTCCTGAATGAAAGACAAGATAATTTATGAAAAATAAAACTGAAAATGCATAACCTTAAACCCATGCACTGCACCTTCAAACGTTCGCGGACAATAAACTTAAATCTCCATATATATGTATATATATATATATACAAGGTCCCAATTTTATGAAGGTACACCAAGAAAGAAAAAAATCTACACGAATGGTTAATTCATGAGTTGGTGGTATGATCATGATTCGTAGGCTCGTCCAAGCCGTAACTTTTGTCCCCTAATAGAAAAAGGACGTGAAAAGTGGAGTCGCTATTAGCTGGAACCTGTTCGATAAAAGTCCTCCCTCAAAGACGCACCATCTCTCCAGAACTGTCCAGATGGTTGATCATCATGGGTTCCTGAACCTTCAATACACATAATAATAATATTATTATTATGATCCCATCATTCTCTTTTGACCAAAATGTCCTAAAATATCTTTTCCCCACACCTAAACTTGTATGATCCAATGCAACCATTGAAGGAAACTTAGTACTCTTTTACCAAACTTTATTAAAAATCTCAAACTCTGAATTACCTCTTTCATGTTTGATTTTTGAGCTGTACACAACTTGGGTGTGTCCATTTGTCATCCCACCTTTCCATCCACGCAAACAAACACATAATATAAGTAGGTAAAAGGAGTCCTACACGCAAATGGGTAAATGCCCTTTTCATTATATCATTAATTAGAAAATAAATATTTGAGATTGTTCTTCTTCCTCCATCATGCATAATGTCACATACAGGTGGCGTCCTAAAAAGTGTTTTAAAAAGTTTTGAAGTGTATAAATATGTTCTTTTTACAAATATATTTGTTCAAAATGAATTTAATCTAACCAATTTAGTGGTAAATATCTTTGTTATTCTTTTTGAAACAAAACACAGAAAAGAAAATTAAATCAAATGAAGTTTAAGAGATTTATTGATTTCTCTTTTGCAACAAATGTTGCATGTTATATTAAAGATATTACAGAATTTTTTCAGTCTAAATTCATCCACTCAATTATAATATTATAATAGGTTTTTTACTTAAAAATATAGAGATCTCTCTATATTGATAGAACTAATTCGGTCATCCTACATTACGCTTGTATTTTATAATAAGCTAATTAGACTTAAAATTTAGTGATAATTATTAAAATTACTGTCTCATCCTTATTTAATGTGCATTCTAATTATTGTATATTTATACTATATTTAATACTATTGCTTTTGGGAAAGAAATTACTTAGCAGGAAGACAATAATATTGATAAGATCAAGAGATGGAAAATTGACCATTTGAAATGTCGGCGTTTGAGCAGGAAATTTGTGGACAGAAGTTGAGGGTACAACGTAAGCAATAAGCATCTTCTTTGCTTCTTTCCTTCATTGCGTGTACTTGCTTCAAATCAATTTAGTATTTTTGTGATAAAATTAAATATGATTGTTGCTTATTTATTGATAAGTAAATAATTATATTTGTGAATTTAGAATCTAACTCAATTATAATTCTAAATTATATTATTTGGTAATAAATAATACAACAGATAATGAAAATGAGCTCCAACTAAACAAAGGCAAAATTATATAAAAAAAAAAAAAATTGCACAATCAATTCTGTTACAATTTTCATAATTATTCATCATAATATGGTCAATTGCGTATTGTGAGAATAATTATATAAATGATGCTTATGCAAATGAAAATATAAAAAGAAAGCCAATTTGTGCATTTAAATTTTTTTGGCAATTATATATGAATTTAATGAAGAAATAATATGTAAACATTATCTTCTTCTAATTCCTTAAAAAATGAGAGGAAGTTTATCTTAAGTAGCTTTCACTATAAAACTATGCTTTGTATAAGCTTTGAAGGAAATTACAAATTACTTACATGTGATATGGATCAAGTCATTTTTTGAAACGTGTAATTCAAAAAGTGTTATTTTGTCAAACTATTTTACCTCCCCCCAAAACTTCTTTTATTATTTTCATTAATACAACTAAAATTATATGCAAAATCTCTAATTTAACCAAAATTTTTGTGATAGAAACTTTAAATGAAATTGATTAATTATTAATTAAAGTGTGTCTTGAAAGTAGATCTCATTTTTCATTGTGCTCAAATGTTAAAGTGCGCCTTTATTTGACAAAATTTAATGGGAAGATTTTCACATAGGATTGAGTTGCAAAAATGGTATATGCAGAAGTGGATCTTATCATTAATAATTTCATCTTAGAATCGGATTTCGCAATCAATTTTTGGTGCAATAAGTATATGAGTTTCATAATGGTATATGCGAAATCAGATTTTGATTCTTGTCCAGAAAAAAAGAAGAAAAAAAAAACAGCTTCACCAAATTAAATTAGCTGTCACTTAGAGAAGGGAAACTCAATTTAATCATTGTGTGACGCTCATTGTTTATCGTATTTAAAAATTAAACGTAATTGAATTAATTTAATATTTTTATATAATTTAATAGCCACAAAAGGCATGATTTTCGTGTATAAAAACCTCCCTCTGCCTCTACATTTCTTCCTCCCTCTCCTCCTGCGTCCTTCAATACCTTTGTATTGCACTCTAAGCTTCTGTTTCTCTCAGAGACCCTCTTCTCTCTAGATTTCACCCATTGCATCTTCTCTTTCTGGTAAGCTTTTGGCTTCTTTGGTTCTTTCAATGTTTAGCATTTTCCTCTTTCCTTCTATCAGTTTTCACTCATTGCCCAGAACCTTAGCTTCTGCTCTTTAACCAACTCATTTCTCAGTTTTGAGAATTTTGGTTTTGGGTTCTCGAGATTCACTTCCCTTGAACGGATTTTGGATATGGGACCTGGGACTCTTGAAAAATCTACCCGTTTCTTCGATGTTTGGTTTTAGCTGTTATTATAACTCTTTGAAAATCTACATTGTTAATAAATAATTGTATTTATAAGCAATTTTATATGGTTCAATCCCGACAGTTGGTAAAAATGAGTTATGGGTATGATTCCAAAAGTGGGTGCACTTTGAAAGGGGGTTATGCTGTGTCTGATAAACTCTATTCAAAGGATTATAATATTAATGGGTTTTGCTGTGCCCTTTACTATATGCCCTCTTTCTAGGGAATCCATTCGTTTTAGCTGCTAATTTTAATAATTGAACAGAACTTTTGAGCTTTTGTATCCTTATTTAAATTCTGTTCCTCAAAAGGGTACTGGTCCACAAATTTTTGATGTAATCCCTTCCACTTGTTGTGGATTGCACACTCAGAAACTTAACGAGGCCTTATCTCGTATGGATTAGCAATGGCCCCTAATTGTCGGCCTTTATGGACCCTTTAGCCTCTTTTGTTGCAAATCTGAGTCAACAAGAACATTTTTTATGGATATTGTTGGATTGAGAATCAACACAAGTTTCAGTATAAATTTGGCCAGGTTCATGTTGTCTTAAAGCATAGTGTTCATTTCTTTTCTGTTTTCTGTTTTAAGGTTTTCCTGTTTGCAATGGAGTACCAGGACCGATTCAGGCAGGCTCAGAGGCCAAAATATGATTGCCTTCTTTTTGGTGAGCATATTATTTGAAACATTTTTATGTAGAGTCTATCTAAAGCATCATCTCTGGATATGATTGCAACTGACAACTGAGTGTTCCCTGCAGATTTAGATGACACTCTGTATCCCCTCCGTTCTGGTATTGCAAAAGCATGCCTTAAGAATATTAAAGGTAAGTGTTTATACTTATTATGTATTTTTATTTTAATGAATGTCTTTATTTCTGCTTCTTTTGGTATTGACATAAGTGATACTTCTGGTCTAGACTATATGGTGGAGAAGCTTGGCATAGAACCAAGCAAAATTGATGACTTATCCAACCTCTTGTACAAACACTATGGAACAACTATGGCTGGTCTTAGGGTATGATCTTCTAACTGTCCTTATATTGTCTCAAATGTGTTTTCATTTTTAAATTTAGAACATACTTAGATTAATTGATTATTTATTTTTATTCTCAATTTAGGCAATCGGATATGACTTTGACTATGATGAATATCACAGGTAAAGAGATTTTTCCTCTTGATCCATCATCTGTAGTTTGTTAATCAATAATTTCTGTCAATGCTGATCTGCATTTCGAAAGGATGGTATTGATATTTGAATATCTGCTCTTGCAGCTTTGTTCATGGCCGATTGCCTTATGAGAACTTAAAACCAGACCCAGTTCTGAGGAATCTCTTGCTGAGCCTACCTTACAGGAAACTTGTAAGTTGTTTATAACCCAAATGAGATCATTAGAAAAAGGACCAAATATGTTGAGCATAATCTGATGGGACCCATCGTTTCTTTTGTCAATAGATCTTCACAAACGCAGACGAGGTCCACGCAGTGAAAGCACTTAGCAGGCTTGGGTTAGAAGATTGCTTTGAAGGAATTATATGCTTTGAGACACTTAATCCCACCCACAAGATCAACGTCTCCGATGATGAAGAAGATGACACTGTGTTTGATGGTTCAAGGAGCACCAATACAACCACAAGCAATGGTGCTACCGCTAGTAACTCTGAAATCTTTGACATCATAGGGCACTTTGCTCAACCCAATCCCAGTGCAGTGTTGCCCAAGACACCGATTGTCTGCAAGCCATCGGAATATTCCATTGAATTGGCCCTCAAGATAGCCAACCTTGACCCACAAAGAACAGTAAGAAAATTGACCACTTTTAAGCACATTCAGCTCTCCAGAAATTTATAAACTAAGCCAATAACGAATAGTTATGCAAGCATAACGAGCATGTTTTGTAGTTGAAGTAACTTCTGACATAAGTATATGTTTATTTATGATGTTTTTATTAGAAAAACTAATTGCAAACACTTTGAAACTGTACTTAGGTTTTGTCTGAGTTTATTTACAAATTTTAAAACAACCCTTTTATATCTGATATGTATTGTTGCTGTCTTCTGCTTACACTAACTTTGTTTATATCTGTCATTTTCAGCTGTTCTTTGAGGATAGTGTCAGAAACATACATGCTGGGAAACGTGTGGGTCTCCACACAGTGCTGGTAAGTCACTAGGGAATTTTGTTCTGTTGTAGGAAATGATGGCACTTTTAATATGATGATCTTGAAACTTATATAAGGCTCTAATTATTGAACAGGTTGGGACATCTCAGAGAGTTAAAGGTGCAGATTATGCATTAGAAAGCATCCATAACCTTAGGGAGGCAGTGCCTGAGCTTTGGGAGGCTGAGATAAAATCTGATGTTGCATACACTGGCAAGCTTGCTGTGGAGACCTCTGTGACTGCTTAAGTTTATGTTCATCGATGAAAAGGAGAAGGGGAAAAAAAATGAAAATGAATGAATAATCACATAGGATAATCCTAGTTCTTGGGGATTCCCCATCTCAAGTTGTAGCAATTGTAGCTGATTTAGGTGCTTTTGCCTTATTAAAATAATTAATAAATTATAAATCCTTTTTGTCCTTTCCTCCTGTGTATATAAAGAGTAGGTGACTTAATTATGGGATTTTATTTTTATTTTTTAAAGAGATGTGGACTTACACTAAAATTATCATTATTATTATTTATGATGGACACTACTTAAGAAAATAAAAATCATATGAAATTATTCACACAATAATGTTTAATCCTATAAGATTAAAAAAAAATATACAGGCGTGCAGTCCATCTTAATAAATTATATGTTGTGAATTAACCATAACGATATTTAGATGCATATTAATTGATTTTATCTCATGTGGAAAGTGGATGGTGAAAACAACTTGTTTATCTGTCTAATTATATTATATTAACTCTTAATCAAAGCTCTATCATGCTTGTTAACTAAAACAGCTAAAGCAATTTCAAGTTTCAAGGCTAAGGCCCACTATTATCTCTAGGCTTATCATGAAATTTAACTGCTTCAAACCACAATTGTTTTTGTCTAAAATAAAATGTTTGTTGCGCAGTATCATTGACTTAGAAGACTATGTCTGCATTTTAGTTTTTAAAAATGAAATTAACATTTATTTAGAGCAAATAGTTAAAAAATAATACAACACTTACAATTGAATTAAACTATTCCTAACTTATTTCAATCCATCTCATTAAGACTCAAATTTCCAAAATTTGATGTTGCATTTGTTAAATTACAGATAACTTGTTTAATAATAAATTATAAAAAATATTTATAACTAATTAATCATAATATACTTTTTTTTTAAAAAAAACTATGTATCCGTACACATATAATATTAATTTTTGTAATTAATTTAACTTCTATATACGTGTACAAATATATTATATTTATAGTACCCTTTGAAGATTCATTTTCAATTATAATATAGTGATTAACACTTATGAAATATAGTAAATACTTTTGCCTTTTTCCTTGAAAAATTAGTTAAACTCAATTTATATAATAATTAAATTGATTTTGATCACAATATTTTACTAGATTCAATTTATTTTGAACTATAAAAACATGAACATATTAAAAGTAAGTTGGATTAGACTAAATGAAAATTCTATTGTCAAGTGAGGAAAGATGAATTAAAAAGGGAAGCCAATAGGGAAGCCATTTTGAAGCTAAAGCATGGCTATCACTCTCAAAGTGGCTAACCCCACCATCATCTTCTTCTTTTTTATTTGAGTTAGCCAAAAACTAAACCTACCAAAGAGAATCCTTTCTACACCTAAAGTTCACAAGAGTCACCTAAATGCTTTACCTAAACAATTAACAAGTTATGTCAACACCTCTTGATTGACACCTATAAATAAATTATGATAATGAATAACAACATAATTGATGTGACAAGGGATTAAAAAGATATGTGGGAAAATAACAATACACTTTATTATCAATCATGCAAAAGTAACAGTACTTTAGAGTGGGTGAGTCAACTTTGCACATTATTTTTAAATTTTATAAAATTAAAATATTTAATAGTTGAGTGACTAGATTAAAATATGTGTGTGGAAAATTAATCATCTTTTTTATATTTATTCCGTAATAAGTAAAATTAGTTATTAGATGAAATAAGGCTTAAATATGCTTTTGGTTTTTGGAGTTATATATAAAAAAATATTATAAAAGGCTGGTTTTTTTTTCCCACCTCATTCATTCAAAATTATATGCCAAATTTAGCAGTGTTCCTTAGATATTATTCAGACTAAATTAATTAATAATTCAATGTTTTATAAATTATTTTAAAAAATAAAATGAGGGGGTTATGTATGATTTAAAATTTTCCATAAGTTATCTTTCTACAAACTAGCATTATTTTGCCTCATGGTTATCATTTTAGTGGGCAAGGTGTACTTTGAAAAATTAAGCAAAAGGCAAAAGGACTCTATTTGAGGGATAATTAAATATGGACAAGTTCATATTATCAATTAACTGCATGAGTTTCTGTTTATGTAATCGCAACTAATTTATTAAATAATAGTGACTTTGTTAATAGGGACTAAATTGAAATACTTTATCTTTAAATTACTAAATTAAAAAAAAGATTGGTCTTCTAGGTACTAAATTATTAATTTATTTTTTTAGGAAATATTCTTGATTTATTTTGTTATTTATTTATCTTGCATTATTAGCTCATAGTTTTAAACTAAGATCATCAAATTAAAATTTTATACAATTAAATATTACAAAACAAATTTAAGCCAAAATGGTCAAACTCTCGCTTGTTTCCGTGTCAGTTTTCTTTCAAAGTATGTCAATATGGGCATGTCGTTTTGGGGATCCAACTGAAACGGAAATTAAAGAATCGTCGTTTGAGATGAACGCTGAGCTGCTCGCCAGAGGCAAATGACATAGTATAACACATACACAAGTAGCAGCAGGGCGTGCGTCGGAGCGTGGAATGGCCGCTCTCGCTCTGTCCCTGAACTGCCGTGCACCTTTCCCTTCCACTCCAATTTCCCCCCAATTTCCAAACCCTAATTTCAGGTCCCTCAAAATCACCAATCAACAGCACACGTGTAGCATTTGTACGTCCTTCAAAACCCTAAACCGTTTCAGCCCTATTGTTCATGGATTGGACAAAGATTCAAACCCAGAAACTGTGCAAGGTAACACACACTCGCTCTCTCTGTGTAAGCTAATGAAATTGTTGCGGAATTATTTTAACTTTGCATCTTTAATCAGATAGCGAGGTGAACAATTTAGGAGTTAAAGCTGCGCTATCTATGCTGAGATTCTACAAAAGTAAGCCTTTTCCACTTTCCTTTCACATCGTTCTAGTGGATTTCACTGGGTTGCTTTAGGGAATTTTGTGGAAATTTTCATCATACTCTTGGCTAAAATGGATACCTCATATGTTAAACTTTTCCATAGATGTGGACTGAGATAAGTGAAGATTACTTTATTAAAGTTCGGATTAACCTAAATGTCAAATTATGATATGGCTTATGGTGGGTCAATTACTATTTCTAACCATTTAACATCAAAAGTGAGGGCTGATAATTAGTTTTAATAATATATCCAATAGTTTCTCTCACAAACAAAACTGAGGTCCACCCTGTCTTGTGCTGATATTAAAATTTTATTGAGAAATTGGTGGCAAGGATGAAACTGTTGGTGTCATCGAAGATCTAATACCATAATCGAGATCCTTTTTAACTGAAAAATTTAAGCTGAGGGAAAGCTCATGATTATTTTTTTGGATATCTCTTGAATAATATGGGATCCTATAATAACCTTATTTGGAACTTCTTCTGGTTAATATCATTAGTGAACTGTTGGTGAGCGAGTAAGCCTTGGGATTTCCCCATGGTGGGCATGACTGTTAATTGAAGACGCA
Organism: Delonix regia; assembly: GCA_037074485.1. NCBI lineage: Eukaryota > Viridiplantae > Streptophyta > Magnoliopsida > Fabales > Fabaceae > Delonix > Delonix regia. Next base: position 6,530,107 of record CM073459.1, read on the forward strand.
AAAACGGACATACATACTCTTATTCTTTATTTAAGTTATGGTTGCCATATTAAAACTTAATGTTCAGAAGTCTGCAAGGAAGACAGTAGGAACTCTCTTATGCACACACTGTCATTTTATGCTGGCATGTGTTCCTCTGCCACTGATCCTTTATGAACGGATTGTGACTGATTCCTAATTCCAGGTATCAAGTTTGTGATTTATAATTATCAATTTTTATGCAGGGGAAATTTCACCAATCTTGCCAAAGAGTTGTCGTTACATTCCAACTTGCAGTGAGTATTCCATGGAAGCTTACAAGAAATATGGGGTTGTGAAGGGTACAGTCTTGACTGCATGGCGTTTGTGTCGCTGCAATCCCCTTGGTATTGACAAATAACTTTTCTGTGTTCTTTGCTTTTCCATGAATTTTGGTCTAGAACTCTTGATACTATGCTTCTTCAGAAGGTGAGGGCTTTGAGTGAGGACTTCTTTTTGCGTATGCAGGTGGCTCAGGATATGATCCTCCGAGATGGTTTGATGAGAATAAGCCACTGGAAGAAGTCGATGATTGATCTCAGGTTGCTAATGGATTGATCTTGTTTATATGGGGATATTGCTTTGATGGGTCAATGTGATATTTGTAATAATAATTCAATTTTTTTGGGGGTATACTTGTAATGCATGAAGTAGTCTTTGTTCTTACCAACAAACATCAGAAAATTTACATTTAGAAGAATTATTTGTGTACCGCCAATAGCGCTAGAGTTTTTTGTCGTACAGTCAATAAAATTTTAAAATATATATATACAGGATAGAAACAAATTAATATATTCCATTCGAGCTTGAACAATTATCCTTTTGTAATATTTGATTCCATCACGAGAAACATAAAGAATCTATGGATACAGTGTTGTAGCGCCCTTGTAAGCAATGCTCCCAGCTTTTCCAGTATATTTAGTCTAGAATACTTTTGCTTGTATTGTTAAATGGATCGATCTCTTAATTACAAAAATATGTGCACTTTTCTCATATGATCGAAAGTATACTGTCGTTTGGTCTTTTAAATTGATTCTAAACTAAATTGTAATTAAAACATCAAAAATAAATCATGACCAAATTCGTCTGTTATTAAATAAAAGTATTATTTTGATTCTCTATTTTTTTTAGTTTTATTTTAATTCTTCACAAATTAAAATTTTCAAAATAAGTTTTTACTTTTAAATTTAATCTTATTTTGATATTTCATAAATTGAAAATTTTAAAATAATCTTTAATTTTTTAAAATTTAATCCAAATTGACTTCCTAAATGAGATTAATTTAAAATAATTCCTCTTTAAATAAAGCTAAAGGGCATTATTTTAAATCAAATATTAAAAATAAAAGACAATTTTCAATTAAATCTTAAAAAATAAAACAGAAAATGAAATAAATTCGAAAGGGAGGAACACTTCTGTTTCTCTCGTAATTATTATATCAGTCAAACACCAAATCCAATAGTCAACTGTGCTGTACTAGCAGAGGCAATACATATCAGTAGAAGCAACAAACATGGGTTAGTGCATTTTCATATTTTTCGGATGAACAGTTAAATGATGATCAAAACTATGCATACAATTTTATTCAATAATTAAGTTTTCTAATTAAAATAATCATTGAAAAAGCTGAAAACTACACACCACGCCACCACCAAAAGCATGCCAAAAGTAAGCAAGAAAGGTGACGATATTAACGAAGCTAGCCCTAATAACATTTCTCTATGCAAAGTGTATTGATGTCCCAAAGACGAATATTAAGAGAACAAAATTTTACAGTAACAAAACGTGATTACACATCAAATATTACATATTCATATCAAGGCATTACATTACAAACTAAAATCAATTAATGTAATCTAAGAAAGAATTATACAGGCACTTTGCTCAGCATTCAAACTACCAATAAGAAAATCAAAGCAAAAAAATAGAATTACACAGATGCTTCAATCACTCAGCATCCAAACTATCATACTGCCAGGGATTGAACTCTGCTCTGCTACTAGGCTCTTCAATGCATTCGGAACTATCTATAGCAGCCCGATGTGCAGTATACTTACCGTTGTATTGGTAAACTTCCAAGTCACCCCATGGTGTAGGAGTGATTTCATCAGTAAGGTCAAACCATCTAGGCTTAAATTCATGGCCCTTCGCCTCTCGGTTTCTCTTCTCAGCTCTCTGCCTCTCCTCCAAACTGGAAAATGAATTAAGCACACACAAATTTGCCCATATTATATATCTGTATTTATGACTATGACACTTAAAAAACAGCCATTTCGTATTCAATATGTATCTGACTTTTGTATCATAGATACGACAGGACACTTAAATTATCACTAATATACCAAGTATTTTATCGAGTCATGGTATTCAGATCATGAATAGAGTTACCTGCTCTTTTCATAACCAGATGTGGATAAGTCACCCTTCTCAAGGGCCATTCTATCAGGACGCAGACGAGAATCTGATGCCAACAACTTCTTTGGAGCAGTGTCAAAGCTGTTAATCTTGTGTGCAAAATATGTGTACTGGAATTTATCTTTCTTGGGAGCATCAGCAACTCTCCAAACCTGCAGACGGAGTTATAAAATGTCTGAGCATATTGAAGACGTAGACATCAATCCAAAATCATTAGACAATTTTGACATAATTTAACTTTTCATTTTCGCCAATTGACATAATCCAATATTCCTAGATTTACATAAAAACAAATCTAGTATAACTAAATTTCCCAATATATAAAGAGCATTGATTTTCATTAGTCTTTCAAAAGTGTACCTGAATAGAAAAAATTTCTTAAACATATCAGAAGAAAAATGATTTGATAATTTGGTGTATGATACGTTAACAATCAATATGATCTGATGCTACAATGAGGAGGTATATGCTTTGCATGCTTTTTCTGATAAGTCACTAACCTGAACTAATTTTATCCAGGAAGAACAGAAATGGTGTAATCTACAACATTTAAGGGGAATGCTGCTAAGCAATAGCAGAGCATCTCTATCTATATAATCAGCAAAAATTGGGTTTTTTCTTCACCAAACCAAACACCAAAAATTGGGTATAAAGCCAACAAAATTCAACAACCAACCTCTTTCAGCTCAGTGCCGGGAAGTGGTTCTCCATCCAAGTCACACACTTGATAACTCAGAGCCTCATTCCATTTTCCAGTTATCAGTATTTTGGGTTCATCAGCAGCATTATACACATATCCGTCCACTTCGTACCGACCAGCACTGTACATGCAAATTACTTTTAAATTGGAGAAATTACATTACAGCAGCACCAAAAATTTGGTATAAAATTCCACAGAATGAGAAATAACAAGGAGTAACTAACTGGCTGACATATGTGCATGATGCTTTGAAGAAAAAAATTTAAACATATAAAACAATTCTTATCAGCACAGACTTGAGGAAACTAGGATTCAACCATGCTTTTAGGAACTTAAAGTTTAGTAGATATGCGAAGTTTGGCAAACAGATGGAAGAAGTACAAATTCATGGTAGAATGAACAATTAGTCTAACCCTTTTCTCTGAAAATTTGCACATATGGAACTAGTAATCAACTTCAAAGCATATATTCAACATATATTTCAGAAGAAATCAACTATACTTTTATGAAAGCATTCATACCCAAACCAGCCACATGGTTGAAAATATAGCACCACTTTATCCCCTGTGGTCAGATTTGTCAGCACCATCTCTCCTGGGGAATCAATCCAAGTTCGACCAAATATTAAGTTGCTAACTTTTGTCAGAGGAGGCACCAAATCAAGGACCACACCATCTTGTTTGAGAGTAACCCGCGTCCTGCATCCAAGTTAAATAATCTTACATATGCAAATACCATGAAATTTGCTTAATTTTCAGCAATAAACTGAATTGCATAAGACATCAAGCATTACAAAATAAACAATAAACCGAAGCGTAGTAAGCACATATTTAACATTCCAAATTAGAAACTACTTGAAGTTTCAGATACAGGTAAACTTTACAAAAAAGGAGAGAAAAAGGGATTAAGTCCCAAATCATGAAAAAAAACATATCTCAAACTACTATTCTTTTTATTTATTGTATTGATGAGTTCTGTTAGATAATTGGATAGTGGATACAAATGACTCTGATGCAGGATAACCTTAGGACTCAAAAGTAAGATTTCCTACAAAGCCACAAAAGTTCATGAACAATACCATAAACTGAAGAAGAGGTATACAAAAAAAAAAAACATGAAATAAAGAGGGAGGAGAATACTACTGTACATCAGCGGTAAAGTATAACAATTTCTCACGGGCATTGAAGATTGCAAGACCTCTAGTACCAGAAAAGTCTAAAATATAGCTCAACAAAGAGGATGTAGTGGAAGAAGTTTTATAACATGGAGTTCTGTGTTCCATATAATTCAGTACATTTTCAACTTATTGAAAAAAGGAAGATCCACTGAGAAAGACAGAATAAGAATTACCTCCCAATAGGATAAACATCAACTGAGTTGCCAAGAAATTTGGTTCTCACTTTTGACGTCACATCATAAGTGAAATGTTCATTTTCAGCATGCCCAGCACTCATTGGAGGATGATGGCTGACCTGAAGAAATTTGTTTGTACATGTCAAAGTATTATTTGCCAGGGAGATATAGAATTTCAAGGAGGCCATCACCAAGATCAACAAAAAAAAAAAAAAAGGGAGACTAGTTGCTTAGGTATTTTTTATAGAAAACTGAGAAATACTGAAATAGTAAATAGAAATTTAAATGCACCTGCTCTGCTATAAATGTAATGCCACCATGATTGACCATTTCATAAGTCTCACCAAGAATGGGGTTGAATGGCTTCCATGTTCGTTGGTAAGCATAGTAGGCAGATATAAAGAATGAAGCTGCAAAAAGAACCTATAATGTCACAAGCCATGTAATGCACGGGCAAAGTAGTTATGTATAGAGAGGGAGAGAAGTAGAGAATATGAAAATAATGCTTACAAGCATAAACTAATCGAGTGTATGGATCCTCACACTCATTTGCCATATCTAATAGGTAGGAGTACTCCATCAGCTGAGAAATCATAATAAACGTAGTGAGATTTGTAATTTGTTTGAGATAATAACAAATTCCCTTGAGTTACATATAACACAGACCTCAGCCATTTTCTGCAGCATTGTCGTGGGCTCAAAAATAATAACGGGAAGTGTCACCATTGATGTGACATCAGAGCCTATATACTTTTGCATCATTTTCCAATAACTATCTCGATCCTATAAAGCACGAAGGAAAATTTGAGAATCAACGTGCAGGGAAAAAAACATAATTTTTGTAAGAGTACACCATATTTTAAAGTACATGTAACATTTTATCCAAGCAATCAAAAGGACAACAGACTTTGTGTTGCATATTATCTGCAGATAGTTCTTAATACCACATCATGTCTTACCAATAAGCTTGCCCGAACATTCCAAACAGACCAGACAGGTTGACTAACAACGTAAGTTTTCATATGTTTTCAAAATGACAAACAGCAACACTTATGTCTATGCTGGAATCTAGACTAGATCACTTCAACTCAATGCACTAGCTTCCTCATAATAAAAGTTTACAAGCTTTATACATCAGAGTATGATCTGTACTCAAGGTTTATGTCTATATTGAAGCATTTACATGGGTGATTCTTTCTCAACATATAATCTTATTGTGTTTGGACTGTCTACAGTGAAAACCATTGTACTACTGCCAGGACCCCATGTAACAAGTTTCTAATAAAAGTGTGAGTCTGTTTGCGCATGTCTTTGATAGGACTCAAGGCTATAGGAAACTCACCCTTAAAAACTAGTTTGCAAGGGAAAGAACAATACCCCTTAACTACCCTACCATATCTCTCACGCTACTCAATGTTGGACTTAGCATCCCATGCTCCCAATGTCACTATCATAGCACCCACACCTTTTTGCCGGTCAAAACCTTTCGTGGATAACTCTCTTCTGTAACGTTGAACACCAAACTTTGATATTATTTAATAGGGCCCATGGAATTGTGGAAAACCATCCTTGAAAACCGAACTGCACCCTCACTAAGCATTTCATACTACTTTATGTGGTACTTAGGTATTTCATACTATCCAATACCCCTAAGTCTTAAACACTTGAACTACTCACTAATGCAAGTTTACTGCAATAAATATTCCTGCAATCACCGTACCATATTACAACACACAGATTATGGTGCTAAGGAGTATACCTCCTGTTTCCATCGTCCCCTTTTTGCTTCCTCTTCAGCATCTTCAGTGCCTCCTTCTGGATTGATGACCTCCAGCCCCTCATAGCCCATTAAACTGAATGAAAACAGCACAAATAGTTTCAAGGAACTAATCCAGTCAAGCACAAGCTTTGAGGAATATAATACCAACATTACAAGCATATCTCCTGTATGAAACAAATAGTGAAATCACAATACTTGAGCATGACCACAACATAAAAAGATAAGCAATAGTTACACAAATACAGCTAGTAAACTCAATCACTAATTTTACATCTATAAAGTTAAACAAACAACCAGAATCTAACATATATATAGAGTTAAGATTATATCATGATTAGTCTGAGTAAATAATTTCGAGACACGGAACATTTTTAAACACTGATCTAAGAGAAATTAAGAGAATACTAAGCAGTAAAAAAGGTAAGATCTTGATCCACACACTGAAATGAATTTTTGAAAAGCAAAATAAAAAATGAAAAAAAAGAAGTGAAATCCAATAATTACCCATCTTCTAATAGTTAAAGGGGCCGAGAAAAATTATACCCATTAACGGATTTGGTCATGGCGCTGCCAAAATTGGACAAACTCGATGCTAATGAAGCAAAGAAGCCACCACCGCCAGAAGCAGCAGCAGTAGCTTGCTTCGGATCATTCGGAGCCATAATTGAATCGTCGATGAAAATCAATGTTATACTATTCAAATCAAATAGAGAGAAGCTTCTTTTGTATGCGAATTCGATCCAAGGGAGAAATGGACACTAAAATATAGTAATATACAAATGTTCCTTGTATTACTATAATGCGAAGAAACAGCTAAGAAGAGCAGCGATTCGGGTTGGCGGTTCTTTAGTTTGAATAGTCCAAAGTGCGAAAAGATATTTTTTTCTAGATGTATGATACGATGGTGGGAAAAGGTGGACTTGCCCACGACGCGTCCGTGGAAGAGCGTGCGAGTGAAGTTTGGGTTTAGAAAAATCCAAAGTGGTGGCTTTAAGAAACATCAAGTCCTGTCATCGCATTGGGATGACGAGAAGATGGCCCGGATACGTTAGCCGGCGTCACAACGCAACACCATGTGATGCCTTTTCCATGCCCAACTTGTTCGCACCTCGAATGTATTTCTGCAGGTTTATACGTAAAAATTCGCATAATTGGTTCCTATTTATATTTATGTAAATATCAATTCAACCGTATCGTTTGAAAATAGCTTATCATGGATTGCTCAATTTAAAATAAGATTGACTTTTCTTATTTTAAGAAAGTTCAAAGTAAATAATTCTTTCTTTTATTTTAAAATATGCATTTAATCCTTTAGATATAAATAGTATTTAATATTTATACTAATAAACATAATAGGAATAGTCCAATATTAATATTTCTTCATCTAAACTTGACTAAATGTTTTACAACCAACCGGTCAAAAAGTGAAAATAGAGCCATGAAAGAAGTAATTGATCTTGTTTTATTTAATCAAACGGTAAAATCAGTATAAACTTTATCTAAATCTTTATCTTCATTTGTTGCAAATTTGTATGGTAGTTGATGACCAACATTAATGAAGGTAGATGATGGCCTTAATGACAACTATTACTTACTGTCGCTATATAGATTATTTTGATAATCAAGCTTGATCGAAATTGGATGCATAAATGTGATTGTTATGCTCTTAGCTTCTGAGGTAAGTATGCTCATTGGCATGATTAAGTTCTCTTTAGTACCCTCTGATACCATACAGAACTAGAGAAAACCAAAATGAACTAAAATGAATTATATTAAATTGATAATCTTCTTAAGTACATTATTTATAAGTTGAAGAAATACTCAAGTAATATGGAAAATGTGACTTAACTAATTTTTAGCAAAATGAAGAAAATTATGTTAACTAAAGTTTAGTTATAACAACTTTATCAATTTAAAATATATGAGATTGAGAAGTTCATGCTCAAGTCAAATTTGGCATTGCTTTACTTTTGATTTATTTTTTCCCTCTCTTTATACATCTTTCTTAAATTCCTTTTCAACTTTGCAATGGCTTCTTAAGTTGGGTATAGTTCATTGACTTCTACATTTTTTTTATAAGAAGAAAAAATGAAAAGAAGGAAAACAGAGAAAACTAGAATAGGATAAAAAGTAAAGACAAGAGAAAAATATGTTTACTCCATTTATATTGTCTTCTTTAAGCATAACTATATGTTAGAATATTCTATATAATATATAGGGTTTAAAGTTATTAAAATATTATATAGTATCCGCTAATAAGGATTGTTTATTATGTAAAGATAAAATAATAATTATAAGAATTACATACTAAATCATAATTCTGACTAACATTTTATAAATAAAGTTAGATTATTATACAATAAATAAGAAAGAGACAAACTGAAATAGACACTTTGAGATTTTGAAAAGAATATCTACGAAGTATTTTGCAATCGCATTCGAAAAAAGATTTAGATTGTGAAAACTTAAGATATACCAAATACACTATGATTATCTTATTCGATCAGTGATCTCAACTAAAATCCGATCAAGTTCAATAATCAAAAAAAGCATGTAAGACTCCTACCTTAAATTATCTATAAATCTATTAATTATTTTAAGAAGCATTGAGCTGCTTCACTATATAACTAGCTGATCGTCCATCCAACAGATTCATTTAATAATTGAACCAGTTTTTTCTTACTAACTAAGTTTCTTAACTAACTCTTCTAACATTTTCTGTGTCTGCAAATTCCCCTTCACAACTTCATGGGCTAGCTCGGTGGAATACAATTTTTTTTTTTCGAAACTAAGACAGATTTTTTGGTAGAAACTGATTATAAATTTTTTAAATAAAAAACATACAATATTGTATAAACTTTGACTAAATACATATTTGTAATAAAATTATAAGGGAATGGTATAGATTTTGATATCATCTTTGCTGTAATCATAATTTTGAGTGCATCAATGCACCCAATTTTAATATAGGGGTATAATTATAATAATATTAACCAACAAAAATATTACAATTATATTTTCACATTATAACTGGATGTACCAAATATTTTATTATAATTTGTTTGTATTCAAAATATGTATACCTTTAGGCATTGAATTTTGTAAATTCATATATAATAATGTATAATTTAAAATAACAATAAAGATATATAATTAATACTCAAAAAATGATATTTTATTTAAATTTCATTTTTCACTTTTTATTTTAAATTATAAATACATACACTTAACTTAAAATAATATTTTAATTATTGTATATTTTTTCATAGTGTCATATTTAGTGCACTAACAATTTTGATTGTACAAATGCCCCTATAGAGATATAATTGTAATGTTATTAACAAAAAAATATTAATATTACAATTATGTCTCTATTTATAATTGGGTGTACTAGTATATTTAAAATTTTGAGTGCACTAAATATTTTACTTTCTTCAGCTTTCATTTAAAGAATACTTTATTTTATTATTAAAAAATTTATTATAAATTTTACTCCTTTCTAACTGCATATAAAATATAATTATTTAATTTGACATTGCAAATCATAACAAAATTAATTTGATATTTTAAAATTTAATTTAATCCAAAATCTCATCTATAAAATAAACATAAATATAATGTATTACATATCAATTTGCTTTATATGAGTATCAATCACAAATTTTAGAATTAAAATCAATCATCAATTCAGAGATAATTCTAGAAGGTGGGACGCACTAAACGTATGTGTGGAAATATTATAATTCAACTTGGCCAAAAAAAGAAAAGAAATATCATTATTCAAATTATGGATGGACTATGGTTGAGTTTGAGCAAATTGGGGTTGGATAAAAAATAATAAAACAACAATAACATTTATTTATTTATTGTCCATTTAAACTTTGTGATTGATAATGAAATAATGCGAGGATCTGTTAGGGTTAGACTAACGAGCCTCACACATTAATCCACTTATAATTACTTTTTCATTATCAATTAATTACATTGCCTTTTTTCTTTGATATATAATATTTATTCACTGTTCAATATTTCCTTATTATTTTGTATATATACAATATATAATTTAAATTTTTATATTTATTATAATCGAATCATACCTATTTTATATAAGAATAATAAAATGAAAACTATAAAGAAAATGATGTAGTTTTATACACGGCAGGTTTTTTATTACGTTATTCCATATATTTAATCATAAACAAAGTACGTTTTTATTTGTACAATATACAGATGTGCATAAATTTTTCATAATGAAACATAGCTATACTTGTAAAAATTATTTATTATGTTAGAGTTCAGATATATAGGGATAATTTTGGTACCTATGATATGGTGCCCATCCACAATTATAATTAATTATCAATACTTTGGGAATCTTTAATTAATGGTATCTAATTTTTCTGGGAAATCTGTTATATTTTATGAATTTCATAATAATATTCTTTATGCATTGCAGCTATGGTAGTCATACAAGTCCATAATGTTATATCTTACCTTCAGATAACATCTTTTCTGGATGGTTTTCTCCAATTTTTGTGATTTAACCTAAAAGTAATTTCAACTTTTCTTAGCACCATTCTAATAATATAATGCTTGGGTTTTGACATTTTGAGAAGAATTATATTTATGATGTTCTGATTTGTACATTATACTACTTTCAATTTTGTTATATAAATTAAAGATCAAATAAAAATAATTGATTTATACCTAGTATATATTTCTGCTTATATTTATACTTCTTTTTATGGGTGAAATTTGTGTATTTGTGTATTGGGTGTATCTCAAATTTTCACAATCTAAATTCTTTTTTGAATGTAACTGCAGAATACTCCCAACTATTTTTTTCAGAGTGTTTCAAATCTCTTTTTAGATATCATATAATAGTATAGTCTTATTTATAAAATGTTAGTTAGAGTTAGGATTTAATAGTAATTTATATAATTATTATTTTACTCTTACTTAATGAAAACTTTTATGGATGGACTCTGTATAATATTTTAATAAATTTAAATATTAAATATTATATAATATTCTAACAATTTTCATATATAGGATTTACATATATCATTATTAATATAAAAAAAAATAACAAAGCAGGTAAGGCATACTAGGGTGCATCCAAGTCCAAACTTTATTGAATAACCATGATTTTTTAAACTTGATTTTAATTAAAAAAAACAAGTTAATGATCGTCATTTATGTCTAACAATATTTATTCAAAAAGTGAGTATTGCTATTAATATATTTTATCTAATATAAAAGTAAATTTTGTATTTCAATTATATACAGACAAAGATTTAAAAGATAAAATAAATTTAAAAAATCAAATGCTAAACTAAATGAAATTATTAACAAAATAAATTCATTTTTCAATGCACTATTAAGATTATGACTTATTCAAATATTAAATTAAACACATTAATAACAATTAGCACTAGAAAATAAATAAGCAAGCCTAGGCATTTCAAAATTCTTATTACCAAGTCGTAAGCTATTATTCCTTCTATCTTGTTGTAGCCAATTTATGCTAATTTATATGTTAAATTCACTTTCAATCAATTCAATTCAACACTTTCTGCATTTCTTACACAACAATGCGACTAGTCTCTAAGTATAATTTGGATTAGGATCTTGATATATCCGTTTTGGAGATTTGGGTCTTGTGCCCCATCTCTTGTAACCTCGTACTCAACAAAGATCAATTTGTTGGAGTCTTCCTACCCAATCCTTCAATTTATCACCATGACTACCTTGATGACACCTTTATAAAAAATTCAAAATGGATCATTTCTAATAATCAGAGATTTTTTAGTAAATAGAAATTATTGAAAAATTATTTTTTAAATTTATTATATTTTTAATTTAATATTAATAAAATATTAATTTTTATTATCTCCAATTATTACATAATCAAATGAAAATAATTTAAATTGATGAAAAATTAGCCAACAATAACATTTCACTGTCATCAAAGAGTCTCTTATGCAAATCACGTCGAGGAAGATAGCGAAAAGAAGCCATTTGTCGCCATTCAATAAATGCCTCATAAATGCATTGGATAATGTTAACTAGAGGAGTAAGCCGTCAGAAATAAAATAGAGTAAAAATATTATTTTGATGTCTTACTTTTAAGTTTAGCCTCAATTTGATCTTTCATTAATTTCGAGTATAAATGAGTCTATTTTTGATTTGGTCTTGTACTAATTTCTAATATAAGTTTTATCTCTCATATAATTTAGTCCCAATTTGGTTATTTATTGATATAAATATTAGTATATTGGGTCCAAATTTAATTAAAAATAAAAAAATTAAATATATTAACATTCATAGTAATAAGTGACTAAATTAATATTAAATTCATAAATAAAAAATTATTTTTACAATTATAAATTAATAATTGATCAAATTAAAATTAGACTTATAAATAAATAACTAAATTAAAATTAAAAATTAATAAAATAATTAAATTATAATTTAATTAATAAATAAAAAATTAAAATAATATTTTACTCAAATAAAATATACATTCATCTCAATGACAAAAAACATAAGTTAACACATACTTTTGTACTTACTCAAAAAGTATTTTGAAAAATAAATTGACAAAAATTATATTTTAGTCCTACACTTAATGCTTTAGTTCCATTTGGTCCCCCATTCAATAACTTTGTCTCATTTTGGTCCCTTTGTTTAAAAAATGCTATCTATTTGCTTAGCTATCAGTTATTTGCTGACGTGGAAAATGACATGGAAAAAGAACAGTGACTTGAAGTCTTATGACCAAAAAGAAAAAAAATGCTAGAGCCTTCCCACTCATGCAAGGAGACCTAGGGCACACTTTGTTCATCACTAAAATCACGTCGTTTATGGAGTCTTATCCTATCCGTCCATTGTGTATCTCTGCTGATTTAGACCCAATGCTTGAAATCGGTTAGGGGGGTTTCGGCCGAAAGAGATCTATTGGCCCTTTTTGTGGGTGGCTGCTGGAGGAGATGAGCCGAAGGAAGACAGAATCGTGGCAAGGGAAGCTGGAAGACGGAACTGCGAAGGGAGAGGTATGCTTGGAATGTCATTCATCTTCCCAACTTTCGTTGAAGCACAACAGAATCGCGAAAGGTTAAGATAAAATCATAATAACAGAGCACGACGACGTGACAAAAGATTCAAACAAAGCTAGAACAAGAGATCTGTTCGTTTTCTTTTTTTTCTTTTTTTTGCTTTCTTGATTGCTGAGGTGCTTCACTCAGATTTTGAACAAGAGATTTTATTTTGTATTTAATCTATACAGTTAATTTTTGGTTATACAATGAAATCAAAATTAGAGCATATAATTAAACATGATCACAAATAGGGATAATAGATAAATTAATAATCTGTCCTGATGAAGACGACATTATTGTTTTTAGTATTGGTTGAATATGATAAATTCAATCCTCAATGTCTAAGAATGTATCTCAGAGTGTTTTTTATGATAGAAAGAGTGACAATATTTAGTATATTTAAAATTAGAGTTTCAGTATGCTATTTATAGGATTTTATTTTAATAATATAATTAATTAATATTATTAAAATAAAATCTTTCAAAATATTTAAAATGATTTTTCACTTAAATAATCAATAAAAAATAAACCCATTAAATTTTTTTCTAGGTAGCAATTTCAAATTAGTAATTTGACAAGATAGTTATTAATACTCTTAGGCTATGGGTTGAATTTCTACTTAATGAGTTTATGGATAATCAAACTCATCACCGATTATCCACATATTAAAATAAAACTCATTCCATTTATAGTTTATAAATTATAACATTAATTACCTAATAATAAGATATTAATCTAATAAAATAATTAATGTTAATCTATAAATATTAAAATTATCTAACAGAACTTCTAAAGTTTTCGTTTCACTTATTTTTATTATATTTATTAAAAATTTACAATACTATATTTTAGAGCCTTCCTCTTAAAGTCAAACTAAACCTCAATTTCCATTTTACATCTAGAAGCAACGTGCTTGTGTTCTCACTATATACTCAATATTTTGTACGTATTTTAGCAAACGATGTTTGTTTTTTCCTTCCCCCAAACTCCACCTACTATGATCTTTCTAATCGAAGTTCTCACTATTTTCATAAAAAAATTTCATTAATTTGTGAATATTATATTGTTATAGTCATTTGAGTTTGGTGGGATTAAGTATAGAAAATTACACAATGCTTAATATGTAGCGTTTGATCTAAAGACAAATTCTCAATATTCAATAATTGATATCGTAATCAAAGCTACTTGTTTGATTCCCAGTGAAATAATTTCTCACCAATATTAGACGAGATATAGAAGGTTTTAAATCACTAAATACTATAAATTATCATTCAGCTAACGATCGTGATTGACTTTTATATAGTAAAGTCCATGGTACATAATTTCAATCAAATTTTGGGAGTAATTAATAATATTTCAATGTCTGCCTTATATGGTTTATCAAACCATACCTAAACCAACCAACATAACAGTTTTATCTTTTAAGTCAACATTTTTTAATTCGGCTTTAAATAAATTATTTCATTAATAATTTATAGAGAGAGAGAGAGAGAGAGAGAGAGAGAGAGAGAGAGAGAGAGAGAGAGAGAGGTGGTGGGAAGGCTTGACATATTGATGATAAAATTTTTCAGTTTATCTTAATTATTTTATAATAATTTTAATATTTACGAATTAGCATTAATTATTTTATTAAATTAATATCTTGTTATTATTGATTAGACAATTAGTGTTATAATTTGTAAACTATAAATGGACTGAGTTTTATTTTATTTGTGAATAATCGGTGATAGGTTTGATTATCCACAAGTCCATTGGTCAGAAACCTAACTCAAAGCTCAAGAGTATTAGTAATCATACCGTCAAATTACTAATTTGAGATTATTATCCAGAGAGATTTAATGAACTTATTTTTTTTTATTAATTATATGAGAAATCATTTTAAAGATTTTAAAGGATTTTATTTTAATAATATTGATTAATTATATTATTATAATAAAACTCTATAAATAGCATATTGAAACCCTAATTTGAAACACATCATTTGTTTTATGATCATTCTCTCTCTTGCCGTCAAATACTCAAAGATTTTTTTGGGTATTGAGGGTTGAATTTATCTGACTCAACTAATACGCATTATTATAGTTATGTCATTTTCATCAAGTCAGATTATCTTGATTAATTTATTCTTTTTATTTGTGATCATGTATAATTACATGCTATAATTAAGTTTTTCAAATTATATATATATATATATAAGCTTCTCAGTTCAAATACACTAATACAATTATGTTGAATGGGTTTAGTCTTAAATAATTTCTTTAAAAAAAAAAGAATAAAATATTGAAGAAACAATTGATGGCTCAGTTTTTTGACAAAAATTGCCAGTAATATTATGAAATTTAGTGTTGATGTTTTACATATTATTTATTAATATTGCCCACATATTATAATTTGCTGACTCATTCATTGGCAAAAAAGAAAATTGGCTGACTTTTTCACATAAAACTTACAAGAAACAAATAGAGCAGAAAGACACAAGAAATGAAAGTAAACAATGAAGGTGATAGATAGGGATGGCCATTTGTAAGCAGATTTTAGGAGACCTATTATTCGATTTAATTAAATATTTAACGCCCAATCAATATTGACTAGCCCAAATAAAAACATGTGGTCAATAATGGATATTTTATGGGATTCCAATATTAAAATCACAGATTTCAATAATTTTTACGAGTTTGAATTACTTGATTTCTGTCAAATACTCGTATATAATAATTACATACATATATATATATATATATATATATATACACACACGTGCACACACACACATACCACATTTATTTTTATTAGATTAATTTTATTTATATATTATTTAAAATTATTAATAATTATAAAATTTAAAGTTTTAAAAAATATTTTAAATTATTTTTTAAATGAATATGGGAATTAGTCCATTATCTGATATTCAATACCTAACATTTCTAAAAATTTTCAATTATTTTGAACATATATTTGATAAATGTTGAACTCAAGTGTATTTATCATTACATGTAAAATTCAATTGAATTTGGATAAAGTTATTCAAATATTGAATATACATTTCGCATTTAGATATATAAAATTTGGTTAAATATCCACGCATTGTTGTCCCTAATTGAATATATATATATATATATATATATATATATATATATATATATAGTATATACTATTTTTTTTTCATAGAACAAGAAGCGCAATATATGGAAAGAAATTATACAATAAATTTCTATAATATATAAATGAAAAAAAATTGATCAATTGAAGTTAGAGAAACTGTTTTTTAAATAATTGGATAGAATAAAATTACTGGTAAATATAAAAGTATTAATTTGATTTGAGATTAATTTTAATTTTGTGCTAAAATGTATACATGATTACATCATTGCAATTTAAATCCTATTTTTGGTTTTTTGCAGCTTAACAAAATATAACTATTGCCATTTTTTAAAAATAACTATATAATGATTTAAATTAACAATAGAATGACTAAATTGATTTAACAAATAAATTAGAAAGCATTACTTTAACGAAAAAAAATAAATCATTTTCATATAATAAAAAATTATTTGGAATTTAGGATTCATAATTAATAATGCAGTTAAGTATATTTTTATAAAGAAATTAATCTTTCATAATATCTTACTTTAATATCTCATACCTTAGCCTAACTATCAAAGCCGATATGTATCAAACAACTCTCAAAATTTACTTTTCATTGAAAGTTGACATCTAGGATGTCTATATAATTAACATATCAATTTGTAATAATTTTCTAACTTTATCTGTGGTATATCACCGTCTTTTGATAATGAAATTTTGGAACAGTTCAAGAGTTCACGATCCTTAAACAAACGCGCCACCGCCAAGCCGAACGCGTACAATTTATTAATAATTATTTCGAAGATGAGTTCAGAGACCCGCATAAACAAATAGCCCCTGGTGGGAAAAGCAAAGTGGGTGAGGTGAATTCTTTTGACTAAATCATCCTCTTCTGACTTTATCTTGTCTTCAAAATCGCTGTTTGCATTCGAAGTTTCAGACTTTGTTTCGTCTGGAATTTGATCAGATTTAGCCTGCAGAAAGTGACCAATCGGAATTTTCCATCTCCGTTTTACTTCCCAGAGTTCGTTGTCCATGGCGGGAGAGCCACCTCCACCGTCGGAGATCCACCTGAGGGTTAATTCTCGGAAGAACGACAATGTGATACACCCAGCGGAGGTCGGCGCAGCTTTGCCTTATTCAACCAGTACAACCCCAGTTGAATACATAGAAGAAAAGCGTTCCAAGAAATGGTTTCCCTGGTTAATCCCTTTCTTCGTTGTTGCCAATATCGTTGTGTTTGTAATCACCATGTACGTTAACAATTGCCCGAAAAACTCCATCTCTTGCATCGCCCGCTTCCTGGGCCGTTTCTCCTTTCAGCCCTTCAAAGAGAACCCTCTTCTGGGGCCTTCTTCGTTAACGTGAGTTGTCCTTGTTCCTCAAAATCTTAAGATCTTAATGGAGACTCTAATGCTATATATGAAATACTATTTCACCTCAAAAATTTAAGTTGTAAAGTGGAGTTACGTGAATGGTTTTATGATAATTGATCATTTTCTTATATGGGACTAAACTTTAAGATAATTGCTGTGGTCAATAGTTTTTTTGAACTCAATGTTCAGCCATGATTGTATCTGCAATTGAAGAGCTACTATCTCTTTAATGCTCAGGCTACAGAAGATGGGAGCTCTGGATGTAAATAGAGTGGTTCACAGACACCAGGGCTGGCGCCTCCTCACTTGCATGTGGTTACATGGTGGGGTTTTCCATGTAGTGGCAAATATGTTGGGTATTCTAGTCATTGGAATTCGGCTTGAGCAAGAATTTGGGTTCGGTATGTATTTTGTATACCAAATTAAGACTTTGTATTTTCTCTTTGTGCCTTGCAATTATCTTGATTATGGTCCTTTAAGAGTCAGGACTGTGAGGTTGGCTTTCTTCTCGATCATGGTATGGTTACCTCTAGACTTAATACAGTGGTTTTATGCATAGAAGAGAAATCCATGGATGCCAATGTCAATCCAAATCAATCTTACACCAATAAATACCTTTGTACTGGATGAGCTTTTTAAAAGTTGTCGTTTGAATTTAGGAATATCCTCCTCACAAATTTTGACCATAATCCAAAGTTATTTTGTGCCCCGTCAATATACCATAAAAGTAACTTACAAAATACTTCTTATACATAAAAACTACTTACTATTTGGTTAATATTTATTATTATCTAACTTCTCTAAAATTTGGCATGCAAGATCAACATTTATAATTATTTCTAAGTCAATGGTTAGATCACAAAATCATTTGCTTGAGAGGTATTAGGGTTTGTGCTGTTTATAATTTGATAACTATATCAAAATGACACCAATGTTACTTCATTTTCTGTCTCTCTCGTAGCAGATATGACTTTCTGAATTTATGTTATTATCTGCATTATTTAGCTCTAAATACTTTACTGATTCACGTATTGTTGTATTACAGTGCTTATTGGACTGCTCTTTGTGATCTCTGGATTTGGGGGGAGTTTGCTTTCTGCACTTTTCATCCAGTCAAACATCTCTGTTGGTGCCTCTGGGGCTCTTTTTGGATTGCTGGGAGGCATGCTTTCTGAACTCATCACTAATTGGTCTATCTATGATAACAAGGTGCTCATAAGTTTCTCCTAGTTGAAATTTGGTTTCTCAAAATGGGCAAGATTTGCTCTTAAAATCAAACTTCTATCTTGATTATGATTCTCTGATATTTGCAGCTTGCAGCACTCTTCACTCTCGTGGTTATTGTTGTAATCAATCTAGCAGTAGGGATCCTGCCACATGTGGATAATTTTGCTCATATCGGAGGATTCATTACAGGATTTCTTCTTGGATTTGTGTTTCTTATCCGTCCCCAGTTTGGTTGGGTTAACCGAAGATATGCTTCTACTGGATACTCTTCCCCTTCAGTTAAACGTAAATTCAAAACATATCAGTGCATCTTATGGGTCCTCTCTCTGATTCTTCTTATTGTTGGGTAAGTCTCTGAAGCATTGCTCTTTCTAAGATCGTATTGCACTGACAAAACTACATATAAAAGGAGATACTCTTTAAGGCTTCATCCTGTTGACATGTAGCATGAGACCTGTGCTTGCCTTAGGTGGATTGGCTGGAGTGGAGATATATGGGTGGAAGCATTTCATATCCTATGTTCCAAAAAATATATATAGCATAAGAAGCCAAGTTATTTGCTTGGAGTCGTAAATTAACTATGGGGTAAAACACTCTTTTGGTCCTGAAAAGAATACTAGCTATTTTCATTTGGTTCTCCAAAGTGTAATCCTCTCAATTTAGTCCCTCAATAATTTTTTCCTCCAATCATTTTTTGTTTCTAATCTGTTAAAATCATGGGGAATAACATCTCAATTTTGTCTTACAATGAACAAAAATGAGAGCAAAAAAATTATGGAGGGACTAAATTGAGAGGGTAAGATTTTGAAAGACCTAATTGAGAAGTTAGTAATCTTTTAGGGACAAAAAGAGTAATTTACTCTATAATATAACACATATATTGGACATTCCACATTCAGTTTCATCACTTAACCACAGTTTTGCATTTAATTTTAAAATAACTGGCTTTGAGAAAAACGTGAAGAGTGGTATGAAGAGGAAGAGAAATAAATAATATAGATAGTAGTAGAGTTCTGTTTTAATACCAAAATTGAAATTTAACCTAAGCTGGTTGAACTGAAATCAAACTTGTGATTGCAAGTGGTGCAACTGAAATGGTTTATATTTGGAAATTTACAGTGATAGATCATACATATTTTTTTGGCATAAATAACTGTATAAAAACGTTGCAAGATAAGTCTTGGCAAAGAGCATAAATAAAGTGATGATAGATCTTTCATTTCTTCCTCTGTTGAAAACCTTTTCTTTATAAACAAAGTAACCCCGAGTTGAAAATGAAAATGGATATGCCTACACCGATGTCTGTGTGCACATATAATTGACTTCTAAGCATCAGTAATACATCAGTAACCCCGAGTTGAACAAAGTAACACATAATTCACATTTACATTTTTGTTCTATTCCCGAGTTTGAGTTTGTGTAATATTGTCAATTTGACAGAATCACTGTTGGCCTTGTTGCACTTCTCCGTGGCGTTGATGCAAATGATCATTGCTCCTGGTGCCATTATCTGTCTTGTGTTCCAACTTCAAGATGGAGCTGCAATACAAAGCCTGGATCTTGTATCGTAAGAATTGTTTATTTTTATCAGACTATAAAATTTCAAGAAATGAAGTTTTTGCTCAATTCTAAGCATCAGTAATACATCTTGAACCACTTTTGTCACATAGTAAACTTTCAATACTGTATATCGAGTCTTGATTAAATGATACAAATATTTAGAATGGATTTTTGTTTATTGCTCCCTAATTTAAACTATGAAACTTCTTGAGGAGTTTAAGGCAATCTTTAAACCATTTTGTATGACATAAACTGTTGACATTGTATATCCTTCGTAACTACAGGCTTTTCTCCTTCCCAGAACAATTTGTACATTCATTTGCCAAATATTAAACCGTGGTGAAAATTCAGTTTACATCCTATAAACCAAGGCCAACACTTTAATGTATCAACTTTCAAATATAAGGAAAAACTCATTTTTTGGAAAAAGGACAAAACGCCCTCTCATTAAAAAAGATTGAAATTGAACATTTTTTAGTTTTCTTTTTCCTAAAGAAGATAGGGTGGTTTGCTACGTGATGAACTAAAGTTTTTCCTCAGCCAATGCTTAAGGGGTAATATGTATTTTTACATTATGTTACCGGCCAGCAAGGCCAATGTTTTCAATTTCATTACATGCTACTTTTTACAAGTCAAAGAGACTTTTTACTCAATGTTTAACCTGGTCATGATCTGTTGTATTCTAAATGCATGACTTAACGTTTGCTGAATTGCTATAATTGCAGACAAACCAAATTGGGAGTCAGCTGAACATCACATGCTCAAGCAATGGTAAATCCAATGTATATTTCATGCAAAATCCAACCGATTCGCAGATCCAGGAATTGTGCACTCAGCTTTGTAGTTGAGTTTTGATAGGGAAGATATAGTGATTTGTAACAGCCTGTTTGTTCCTTTGTCCATATTGTTTGAGGCTCCTGTGAAACACTATGCTGCTATATAGTTAATACTCTTTGACTTAGGACATGTTTTATAGCCTTTTGTTACATTGTATTGATTGATTAGCAATTATGACACCTTTTATAATATTAGGGAATAAAAAAAGGTTACATTTTCAGCTAATTGGTGATGTAAAAATTGGGTTAGTGTTCAAGACCTTGGGCAATCTTTGAAAGATTTCAGGTTTGCACCTTTATAATGTCACAAGAGAAAAGAAGAATGAAAAATACATGACAGCCTGTGGTACTCTCACCATTAAACTGCATGGGTAATTTCTAACCTTGCATTCAGCATAATTTAATGTGTTATACCTTATAAATCTTTATTAAAATAAAATGATATATAGTCACGAAAATTCATATCTATGAACATTCATTAAGAGTATTAAGAGTTTATCTCGTTTTGTTGTTTCTAGTTTTCAATTTTATTGAAACTCGAAGGCATGATTGATAGTCAAATTTAAAAGTCAAATAATATCTACGCAGATTTATGTAAATTGATTTGAAAACTGAGACCAACAAAATCTTAAACTTCGCAAAACAAACCAAATATGTACAATGTACCGATATTCTATTTGGTAATGCTACTAATAATGAAAAATAATATTAATTTGTATAATAATTATCAACAATTTCAATTAAAAAGTGAAATTAATACATTTGAGCATTAAAAAGTTACCTAAAGTTATTATTTTGGTCTCTTCCCATAAAAAAAAAAATTCTAAACTTTTTATATAATGAGCAAAACCATTATTTAAACAATGATTGTGTTCAAAAAACAAAAATGAAAAATGAACCTATTTTGGCGAGAACGATGCCATTTTGGTAATTACACATTATCCGTCCATATCTGAAGCCATTATCTTTGAGAGAAGCTGTATCGAATTCGAAAGACCGACACTAGCGGTTGCTCTCTCTCATGCCATCGTTCGGTCTGGAAGCTCATGAGGCTCTAAACTTCTCCTCTTTCAGACGCTAGTATGGCGGTTCGAGCGGTTAACAGCAGCTCAATCTTTCGCTCTTCGGCTCCTCCTTTATCGGCCTTACGCAGATGCTGCTGCCTCTGCCATTTCGGCACCTTGCAGCTTCGTCGCTGGCCGGAACTGAGTTTCCAGCGTTCGTCAGTGTTCCGTTTTCACTCTCAGTTGTTCTACTATGGAAGTGTTCGAAGCCGTTCCTTCCAAAGCCTCGTCGAGAGCGTCATGGAAGAGCTCAAAGTCATGCGCAAAAGCAGGAAGAGAGCTTCCGACCCTTCCATGTACATTTACCATTTCTATTTATTTTCCTCTTTAACACTATGCAATTGGAATTCTGGAGGAGTATAATTACTAGATGTTTGGTTTCTTCAATAGGAAATTACGGGCATCAAGTGATGTAGATAGGATTTGAAAGAATTATATTGTGGTTTGGAACAGATAAAACTGAGATATATGATTAAGTGACATCGTGCAACTATTTGGCTCGGTTACGTTCAGTTGTACTTAATTTTGAAGCTAGAACCTTTGACAGAAATTCCATGTTTCATGGTTGGTCATGTTTAAAAAATTCAAGGTAAGGACATCGTCCTTGGCGGTTTTTAAATCGTCATGGTAAAATTGTCTGGGTATCGATAAGGACCCTAGTGGAGAACGAATTATCAGACTTGGGCTGTTGGCTTTACTGTCATTGAAGTTTGAAAATTTAGAGGTTTGTTCACACTTAAGCAGGCTATTGGCGTTTTTTATGCTCAAAAACATATTGATGCATCTTAACCAAGACTTTTCATTTTTACAGTACGTGTTAGAATTCTTAAATTGAAGTGTAAGAGTAGATGTAACTCTAGTTACTTCAGAAATGGTGAGATCTTTGGTGCAAGAAGAGGGGGTTGATCCCTATCATCTTGACTTGGTTCTGATTTCTCTGTTCTTTTAAGAGTATTAAGTATCCAATAGAACATGCTGAGCTGCAGGTCAACATTGAGTATAGGGAGCAAGGCTATGATGGTGGGCTGTGTGATTCCTTTGGTTAATATTCTTAGTGTGGATACAGAGAATATATTTTCTAGGAATGTCATTAGATGTTTTAAAGTGGTAAATGGGTTCTAATTGACCAAAAAAATAAAAGGTTAATGGGTACTAATTATGGTGAATGGTGACATGAACCCTAGAATGGGTTGGGTAAGAAACTAAACCTGGAAAATAGAAAATTCACCAAAGACATGCCAAAATAATTGTATTCCAGTTATATGCCAACCTTCACTGGCACTAATGATTCCAGAAACGAACAAAAGCTTGGATTGTAGTTTTCTGTTTTGTCCCTTCAAGAAGTGCAACATTTTTTTCTTTGCTGACGTTTATTAATTCTAGAATCTAGATGTGACAAAAATGACAATAATCAGAAGAAAATGGGTATAGTTTCTGTGGAAGAAAGCTGCTTAACATTAAATCCAATAATTCTAAAATTTTAAAGATATTAATATATGTCTAAATTATGATTAAGTAAGATAATCAAATTTTTGTGCGATTATGTGCTAGTCTGTGAGAATTGGAAAGTAAAACAAAAACATGTGAGGTTCATTGTTTTATTTAGATCCATTGGTGGTCTTCAATTTATATATCTGTTATCCTGTTTTGATACAATATTATGACCCTGTTTCATTTGAAAAAAAATCATAATTTTAGATTATAAGCATGCTTTTTTTACACTCAATGTATGTTCAAGGGATTACTTTTGTATGAAATTTAAGGCTGAACATATTTTGATCATTCTGTTTCCAACTTACTCTCCCCACTTTAACAAAATTAGTTTGTGGCCTGTAATGATAATTTATGTATGTACACACAATATGAAGGTGGTTGGTAAATTATATGAGTGAAATGAAGTATGTAGTGAGATGTTTGAATATTAAAAACCGTGAAGGTTGTGATAATATTCGAGTTTCTTAATCTTAACATGTATATAGAAGCAACTGGTGTTCTTTAATTCATTTAATTGGATAAAGAGCCTGTTGTTCTGACTTCTTTTGAAATTCTAGACCAATGATAACCTTTTTGTTTAGTGAAAAACTAACACAATGTACTTCTTGTCCCCTTTCAGTAATAATTTGTGATGTTATTAATATCGAAACAATTGCCTGTTATTTTTTTGTATGCAAACTTCAAAAAGCAGTTTTTCTTTCTTGAAATTCTCAACCTGAATGAATTTAAAACATGTTCTCTTTTATTTTGTTTTTGTTGTTCATTTCATAGCAATTACTGTTATTCAGAACAACTTCCTCAAAGAGAATTTTATTAATTAAAAAAATTGATTCTTGACAATTTTTTAAGTCCTTAGGGAAAAGGAGCCTTTGACATTTTTCCAAAATCACAATTGAAATAACTATTGTGGAAAGGGAGCTTTTAATTACTGTACAAAGCTTGATTTTGCACATTCCTTGTTCCGCTATCACTTAAAACATGATCTTAAATTGATTTACTGACTTCACAGCATTGGATTGATGGGTGAAGAGCTTCTTGAGGATAGACTTGTGAGCCGTTCATTGCAAAAGGGGTTGCTTTTGGAGTTCAAGAAGGATTCTGATAAAATATTGCTAGCAGTTGCTCAGAGGCCAGATGGCAAGAAGAATTGGATGGTTTCTGATCAGGTTCAAGTAGAAACAACATAATGCGGCATATTATATAGGTTGCTAGGTGTTGGAACTCCTTGTATTTCAAAAGCTAGGCATTGCCAGTTTTATTTAGTCTAACTGTTTCCTTGGGTTCATTGGGCTGTAGAATGGTGTCACTTCTTCCATCAAACCACAACAAGTTACATATATTGTTCCTGGTATCAGCAACTTTGACCAAGCAGATATTGCAGATTTTGTTCAAAAAGCTCAAGGCAACCTGGTGAGTTTTCACCTTATTATGGTAAGTGGTATGTCATTTTTCTAACTAGTTGCTTCTGTTGATCAATTGTCTCCTGCTGATTTGATGCAGGACACATCACTACTTGAATTTGCTTGGGTTGAGCTTCTGGAAAAGAATAAGTCAGTGACAGCAGAGGAATTGGCTGAGGTAATATGATTTCTGGACTGGATGTGAAAGTATGTGTTGTAGATCCTTAATACGTGATCTGCTTCTTCTGCAGATGATTTTTGGCAGTGCTGAGCCTCTTGAGAGCTATTCTGCTCATATGCTGCTTTCGAAAGATGAAGTATACTTCACTGTGGTGGAGACCAAAGGCTCCCGTTCCATTTACAGGCCTCGACCCACTGAACAGGTAGATGTACTACTTCTAGGTTCTCATTAGATTTAGAGAGCCAAAGGGATATTTGTTACGTGTATAAGTATTGTTGCAACCTTTTGGGATATTTCCCAATTGTTTATATGTGCTTTAAAAAATTTATTATTTTGGGAGTTGTTTACCAATCAATTGCAAATGAACTAGATTACTGATCAATAAATGCCAATAATACTATAGAACCACTTGGTGGTTGCTTTGTTAATTAGCAGTAGAAGTTCCTCACAAGGACTATAGTACTAATAATTTTAGCATGACAATGCACAAAGATTTCCCAACCATTTTTTTAATTGGTCTCATATTAAGGATATGCTTAGGGAGATGCAGCCAGAGTTATGTGCCATTGGAAATTATCTTCTTTCTTTGTGCTTTGTTCATCATTTGAAGTGCTCATTCATGGAGAACTGAAAAATCCATGAAAGCTTGATGCTTTTGAGTGTATGAGGGTGCGTATATTATTTTAATAACTGCTTTTTTTGAGATGTCTACATGGAAACATAATTGTACCTTTTTTTCCTGAAAAGGAAGGTTGAGGAGCTTATGCGTAGGAAGCTTGCAAAGGAGGCAGCTGAGAAAGAACTTCAGGATTTTGTGGAATTGCTAACCTCAGCAAAATCAAGGCCTTTACATGATAAACCTAGCAAATCTTCATGGATGAGAGAGGAGAAAATATGGAGCCGAATTGAATCCTTAGAAGCATATGCTATTGATGCATGTAAAAATGATGAACAAAGAAAAACAGCTGGGATGGTAATCTGATTCAAATTACCTAATCTGTTGTATTTGACATTGTAATTTATGCTTCTCTGCATGTGAAAGGCTGATCATGGTGTATTTAGCCAACTTCTGTTAGAAATGATTGGTAGGGAATCTTAAATTCCCATATTATACATGTTGAATTGATTACTATTTATATCATCATAGTGACTGTCTTGTTCGTCTAATGACTTCATCTTTTCTTCTACTGGCAGATTCTTAAGACAATGGGTCTGACAAAAACAGCATCTTCAGCTATGAATCTCCTGATAGACATTGGATATTTTCCTGTACATGTCAATCTTGAATTGTTGAAGTTAGGGATTCCTACTAATCATTCAGAAGAAATCATATCGACTGCTGAAAGTATTCTAGCAGATTCACCTGATGTAGATGAGGTGAGTCTCCTTTACTTGATAATCTTTCAAAAATATGTGGTGTTGGAATCCGCCATTGCTGTATATTCCCTGGTCTTTAGAACAGAGGAGGTACCATGTGATCTGAGTTTCATTGGTTGAGGTGTATCATACATGTTTTAGTAGCAGGGGATTTTAATAATGATTGCTATTCTTTTACATTCGTTATATCCCTCCGTCCCCCTTCTTAGAATTCAAATACCTTGAATCAGAAAGTTGATGCAAATAAATCAAGGCAAAGAAAATCAACGTAACATATTTTAAGACCAATAAGGAGACTAAATTGGGGGCTTAATTTTTTCCTCTGAAAACTTATCATTCGGTAAGTTTCTTTTATCAATTTTTTACACACCTTTTTGTAGTATCTTAATAAGATTTAGCTGGTGAAACCCTGCAATAAATGCTTTTCACTGCAATATCATTGATATACCTCTGACATGACTTTCAAAATAAATTATATTGACAAGGGCTAGAAGGGTCTGTCAGTGGTCTCAGTTTCAAGTCCTGAAGAGGCAAGTCTAATTCTGCTTAGCAGGGCTCAGATGTTTGACCTCAATTTCTACCTTGTCTCACCCTTTGATTTTGTGTTTTCTTAAGGCTGAAATTTTCAACATAAAGGCATTGCTAATGCTAACATTGAATTTTGGTTCAACGTTTAACCAAAGCATACCCTAGACAGTATATGAGGATGCACAGCTGAATTATCTTCTATGATTTAAGCTTTGAGCTGCAGGTGGAAAGGATGGTCAAATTTGAAGGCTGGGGTAACCAAATTCTAAGCCATAGACTGTGCAACCTTGGGGGTTGTGTTTTGTAATTATTATTGAGGGTTTCCTGTTCATCTGGTTGTTCTTTACTTCTTTAATTTGCTGTGAACATATTGACCGTTATTTGGTTATATCTTATAAGTGTGTTGTATAAGATGCTCATTTGGTGTTACTGTCTTCAGATTAACAGGAAGGATCTTACTGATTTGAAGGTCTATGCCATTGATGTTGATGAGGCTGATGAGGTCAACATTGGTTTTTTTCTTTTTTTCTAATACATTGAGATGTAGGAAGCCTATAATTTTATTAACTAAACAATAATATGTAGCTTGATGATGCTTTGAGTGCAACAAGGTTGCAAGATGGTCGCCTTAAATTGTGGATACATGTTGCTGACCCAACAAGATATGTTCAACCTGGAAGTATGTTGGACAGGTATCTGGTTTAGATACAAGATAGAGATTTTAATGAAGCTTTGGTGCTAACTTTATTCTTTCGTGTACTTGATGGGATGCAGGGAGGCTATGAGAAGAGGGACTTCTGTTTTCTTACCCACTGCCACATATCCTATGTTTCCAGACAAAGTTGCCATGGGTGGGATGAGTTTGAGACAAGGAGAGTATTGTAATGCTGTTACAGTATCCATAGTGTTGCATCATGATGGGAGGTAAATTTCCAGCTTAATGGATGCATCCATCCTGTGGTAGAAATTCACCTGGTAACATACTTGTAGAACATGAGAATCCATTAGCCTTTGCCCTCAACTGAAGCTGGTTACATATCTATATGATTGTTTTGCAATTGTCCCTATGACTCCTCATTCTGGTTACACGTTTTCTTCCCTTAAGAAAAAAGAAAGATTACTAAAAGGAAAGGAAATTACATATTGGGAAGACTGAGAATGATGAGACGTCTTTGTGTCATATAAATCTGTGAAAGTTGGGTTGTTTTCCAATATTTCATGGAGTTTTAAGCTTATGCCTTCTTTCTGGTTATGTTCTGGATCGGCAGTTATCTAATATGGTAACATACACATATGCAGCAGACAAATATTATGGTAACT
Organism: Delonix regia; assembly: GCA_037074485.1. Taxonomy (NCBI): domain Eukaryota; kingdom Viridiplantae; phylum Streptophyta; class Magnoliopsida; order Fabales; family Fabaceae; genus Delonix; species Delonix regia. The sequence goes on from CM073459.1 coordinate 6,558,920, forward strand.
TTCTTTTATTTATTTGTTTTTTCTCTTTTTTTGGGGGCCAAGTGTGGTTCCACTGTTGAATTTACTTAGGAATTAGAAAGCTCTACTTTATTTCTTTCCATTTTTTTCCTTGGAGGATTCCTTGTTCTCTGTTCTCGCACTCTTCTTTCCTCCCAATGGATTATTCTTTTATCAGAGGGAGAGAGAAAGAGATATATATATATATATATATATATGGAATGACCCATTGATGGAGTCTTATGTGAATGTAACAGCATCGCAGAATGTTCTGTGGATAACTCAGTAATTAAGCCAACATACATGCTGACATATGAAAGTGCGTCTGAGCTACTTCATTTGAACCTTGAGGAGGAGGTTGAGCTCAGAACTTTGTCAGAGGCTGCAAATCTTCGTTTAAATTGGCGACGCCAGCAGGTTGGTTTTATTTACTTGTTTCAACTTAGCTCACAAAATTTTGGGATTTAAGGTATTTAGTATTTCTTGTGGTTTGCTTGTTAAGCTAAAATCACCATGCATACTCAGGCCAATGATGGCATTGCCTCTGGCTATTGCTGTTGATAAAAGACACTGATTCTTTGCTCAAGTCTGATAAATGTGATAAGTCTTGTAGTCAAAATGGGAAGTTTTTTAAAAGTTAATTGTCTTAATCACATATGAGGAAAACTGGGAGGGGATAATTTGTAAAATCTTGACTGTCATTCTGTTAAGTTCTACTTAGCATTGTCACCAATATTCAGTGTTCATGTCCTCCTAGCTTCCAACACTACCAAATCACTTATATGATATCAGTAACTGTTAATTAAGTGGTAATATTACTGTTTGTTTAGGAGCTTTGATTCATCCGAAGGATCAAAAGATTTCATTATCTTCTCATCAGCTATGCACAAAGGAATTTACCAAATGATTTGTTATCTGTTAGATGATTAGTTTAGATTGATCATTTGTCTAAGTAAACGACACATAAAAAATGCATTTGTTTGTGGATCCATTAAGAAATGGAATGTGCTGCTTGCGTCATAATTTGTTTTTATCAGTCGAGGATTTCAGATTTGACCTCTGATAAGTTAACTTTTCCTTTATCTCCTATTGCTCAGGGAGCAATTGAGACAGCAACCCTAGAAAGTCGCATTAAAGTGCCTAATCCAGAGGATCCTGAACCATCAATAAATCTTTACGTTGAAAACCAAGCTGATCCTGCAATGCGATTAGTCTCAGAGATGATGATACTCTGTGGTGAAGCTATAGCGACAATTGGATCCCAAAATGACATTCCTTTACCCTACAGGGGACAGCCACAATCAGATATTGATGTGTCAGAATTTGCACACCTTCCAGAAGGACCTGTTAGGAGCTTTGCCTTGGTCAGAATAATGCGTGCTGCTGAAATTGATTTCAGGAAACCAATGCGCCATGGGGTTTTGGGACTTCCTGGTTATGTTCAGTTTACATCTCCCATACGTAGATATTTGGATCTTCTTGCACATTATCAGGTAAATTCCTTTCAATTATGTTGATTCATAGGTATGAATTGATTGCAAACCTTAGTGCCAATAGATGCCTGGTAAAAAATTTTCGGCTTTGAAATCGGATCCTTTTATGTATAATATGAATTCATATAATAAGAGAAAGAAATATGAATCAGGAAAATATAATGAAAATACAAAAAAAAAAAAAAAAAGATTTTGTTGAAAGCATTGGGAATTATACAAAGGATGCAGAAGATGCTATTCTGGATGCTTAAAATGGTTGCCTATCTTGGGACGAAAAAATTATACAAAAGCTAGTTATTGTGTGTTCACTTATTTATAGAATTCTCTTTTTTTATGTAGTTAGGTTATAAATACAACCTTTGCTAGTAAAAAATAAAATAAAATTAATGATTACAAAAGAAAAAGCATTGCTGTGCTCGACAGTTTTGATCTCTATGTATATGATTTTTTTCTACTCAACGTGTGCTTCCTTTAACTGATCAATTATATTGTGATTCCTTTGGGGTAAGTCATGTATAGATGGGATAATAAATTTTATGCTGCTCTTATGTGCATGTAATATAAGGCATTGAATGGATCTATTGATGCAGAGTCTGTACCCTTAAAAAAACTTCCTAGCTTCTTCTTTTGATGTTTCTATTGTGTTTTTTTTTTTTTTTTCATTTTGGGTTGTGTGTGTGTGGGGCATGTATGCTTCCTTTAGGTAAAGGCATTTATAAGAGGCGAGCCTCTCCCTTTTTCGGCTGGTCAGCTTGAAGGGATAGCTGCAGCTGTAAATGACAAAGTTAGAACATCGAGAAAGCTCTGCAGCAGTAGTCTTCGATATTGGATTATAGAATATTTACGAAGACAACCAAAAGAGAAAAGATATCATGCATTGATCCTTAAATTTATAAAAGATCGAATTGCAGCTCTATTGTTGGTTGAGGTAAGCAGTTACTGGTTCCTTTCATCTTATCTGTTTGGTGGTCCATATGATGTATTGATTGTCCCGGGAAGAACTGGTGGCGGCTCATATGACATTTTTGTGCTGGTTAACTGATATTATGTTTCATTTTGGATATAAATAACATTAATCTAATAAAATTAAATGTGGTATAAATAACATTATTCTAATATTATGTTTCACCATCGTGGCACATAAGACATTTTTGTCTATGATGTATTAATTACCAATACAGTAGACGCTTGACCAGTGGGCTTGAAATGTATTGAAAGACTGAATATGAAATTATCTGTTGTCAAATTCACTTAGGGTCATATGCAGAAATTAATCAAATTTTATAATCCTGTGTGACAAGATTCATATTGGACAAATGAGGAGGCAAGTAAATTGGTCGCTGTGCCACCGATTCTGTCAAAATCGTATATAAAAGATGAAATTCTAAACTTTCTCATCTTACTTAAAAGAGGTAATAATTTTACTATAGGGCGTTTGCTTCATATGGTAAAAGCGTCGCAGCTGTGATATCCCTAGTGTTTTGAATCCACAAGTTCATTCTCTTTTGCAGGTTGGACTTCAAGCTACTGCTTGGGTGTCCGTTGGAACTCAGATAGGGGACGAAATTGAAGTTAAGGTGGAAGAAGCACATCCACGTGATGGTTTGCTTTCTCTGAAGGAAGTTGTAAAAGGTTGACTTAGGAGTTGAAGTATTTGTTGTAAAAGACTTATTCAATGTCCAGCATTTATAGAAGGTAAACAGATTTCTGTGTGTTCTCAGCAGTTTAATATTTTAGTCGACTAACACAATGAACAATACTCTGGTTTGGGTGGTAGGCATTCTTCTCATTAACCTACACTCGGCTTGGCTATTAGGATGCAGCCTCATCTTGTTTTATGCATGGAAGAATGTTCTCGCTCCATTGGTAGATTTTCAACCAGCAAACCCAGCGCCTTACATCATGCTGCTAGTGTACAGTCCTTCAAAGTACCTCTTTTTTCTTTAACCATACAGTATCACAAAGTTAAAAGGTCCCCTGCCCCTATTATGTAAGTTTCTTCGCTGTTCCAATGATATTGTCAAGTCATGTCCGATAAGAACTGGTAATGCATAACTAGAGGCGGTTTTTTTTTTACCTCTTTCTCTCCCCAATATATTCATTGAGAGATTTTTCTTATGTAATTTACTTTAGCCTGGCTATACAAGTTTAAAGTCATCGAAAATATCTACTCAGCAATTTGATCTTGCGTTGTACCAAAGAATCAACATTTGATTGGAATCGACGGAAATCGATGGAAATTTGAATAGATTTCGCTGTTTGAAGCCTTTATTTTTTTTATTGTACCGTCGTACATATTTTTTAAATTCTTCCACTGAGGGCCAATGGAATGAAGTATTTGAGAACATAATAGAGAATAAATGGTAAAACAATTTTATTTCCAAAGTACTTTTTCTTGGTAAATAAATTTTGGAGTACTTTATCATAATGGACGGTGGAAATATAAGAGTAGTGGGATCCGGGGAAAGGGCTATCTTTTGATGGAGTTGATCATAGTGTTAACTGTTAATATGGCTGTTTATGGCACTTGCATTGACAGATGCAACAAAGAACATTTCTAGGCATTTGTCTCTACCTTCCAATTCCCAAGATTCTTATGCTGAATCAGTTCCAGGTCAGTACTCGAGTACGATGGAAATGTCAATGGGGGTTAAAAGTCTCACCCAAGTTATGGGAGTCTGGATCATTATCAGTAAGTGTATTTAGATCGATGGTCCAAATTGGCTCATATTTTGTTATTTTAATAATAAATAATTATTTAAAAAAGATATAATAATCAACAATGATTTATTAATATTTTATTTTATTTTTTATGTAGAATAGTATTACGTTGAAGAGATAAAATAAATAGTTTTTAATTATTTTCATCTTTCAATTTAATTTTTCCATATAAGATAATATCATGTTAAAGAGAAAATATGAATAATTTTTAACAATTTAGAATCTATTTATTACATCTTAAAATTTATTTTTAATAAAATATTATTCTATATAAAAAATATAAAATATTAATAAATCTTTGCATATTATCAAAATTTTTTGAAAAAAAAATTTTAATTCTTATTAAAATAAAAATTTTAAACCAATTTGAACCATCATATTTCATCTAATGGTCCATACACTGGAGAACTTCCCTTAGCCACTTGAGTCTAAACTAGAGACATGCATATCTAAGTCTGATGCAGAGACCTTTTTACAGTCAGTAAATTTTGGAAATTGGTTTTTTTTCCGTTTATGTTTGTGTGCAATCCGGCCATATTTTATTTTATTAAATATTAATATTTTTTAATAATCAATAATTAAACATGCATTTGAAACCAACTACGCATACGGCACAGTGGTTTCATAACATGGCAATCTGCATGGGTAAAATTCATAGTTACCCTAGTTATGTCTTATCGTTCTAAACATGATCAATGCTAAGAGATTTCTCTGATGTCTGTGTACAGAGTAAATTCTAAACCAGGCTGCAGGATTAACTCTTGGCGATTTTTAGATGATTTGAGTTTAATGTCTAACAAATTTTCATGTGAAAAAGAAATACTCGAAGCTTGATCTGTAATTAGGTTTATTTGTTCATCATTATGTGCTGTCAGCACCTTCCATAGGTATTGGAATTACTATAACAGCATTCTTTGTAAAGATTTTATCTGTTTTGCCAAACCATGGTCATGGATTCATGAAAAGCAGAAAACACAGATGTGGTTCATGTCTACCAACGAGGATAAGATGGATGATAGATTAAGCCATTGATAGGCTAATAGTTCCAAGACTTCTAACTCGTTACTTGATCTAAGGAACTTGATGGGTATTTTTTTTAGAAAAAAAAAAGTTTAAAGAAAAAGGAAGTTGAATACTTTTGAAGTTGCATTGAACAATCCCCCCAACTTGGACTAGACTTGAGCCTCCAAATCCAGAATCAGAAGATGCAATAGATGGTTGGCCTTGACATAGGAAGAAATTTATAATGCACATGCATGAGTGTTTGTATGCTGTCTAGGAGAGTCAATGAAGATCATGAACTTTTTCAAGTGAGAAAAAAAAAAATGACAGTAATATAGAAAAGTGAGGTGAGTGTTAGTAATTTAGAATAGATCTGATGGTTATGTCAAATTTTTTAAAATTGAGTTTGGATTTAAGTTTAAAAAACAGCTTGAGTCAATTTTTTACTTAGAGTTTTTGTCATTTGGGCTTCTATTCATCTTTTCAAACTAAATGGAAATTTTAAAATTATAATTATGACTATTTGTTACTTAGAACTTAAGATAAATAATCTAATTGTTATTATTACTTATAAAGTTATATAATATAAATAAATTGTTGTATTGATATAAATCTATTAAATAAAAGGTATTTGTTTTATTTATATACTAAAATATTATGTTATATTAAGTTTTTTTAAATAATAGTTTTTTATTTAAAAAATATTGACTCAGATTCAAGTTTGAATTAGACTATAAAAAAAAAATTCAAATTCAATATATTTTATAAAACTAATTTTTTTAATCGAACCTTTTGTGTTTAGACTTTTTTTTTATATTTATATTAAACGAATTTTTTAAATTATAATCAAATCTAATTTAAACGGATTAAAATTAAAAGTTATTTTGATATTAAGTGATACTAGCTAGTCATATAATTTACCTCAATCCCATTTATATAGGGTTACAAGTCTGGTTATATTATTTTTGTTGGTCACAGTTATACAAAATTGTTTAAGTGAGTGCGAATTTCTTATCCCATCGGCACACAAGAAAGATACAAGTTAATGTATATATATATATATATATATATATATATAAGAGATGGCTCTTCTCTCTCTCTCTCTCTCAATTTTTTTTCTAAGCTTTTTTTAGGTAGTGAAATGGTTCATTGTCGGTGCATGCCTTGAAGAAGAAGTGAGGACAACTCTTTGAGACCATATTAAATATTATCTATTTAATAGAAAAGAGGAAAATTGGATGTAAGTAATAATATTAAATCATACTATGAGTAAATACTCTTCATAATTAATTATCTTGTCTTTAAAATTACGATTACTATAATATAGGAATGCTATTTGAAATGATTTTATGAATTAGTGAAGATGAGACTTTTTTACAAGCATCTCTCCAATGCTTATAATGTTCAAACACCAACTCAATAAAATAATTACACATAATGTTAGGTAAAACCACTTTCTTCTTAAACAAGACTATCATTTCAGTCACTAATTAAACTGATTATTTACATAATAATAGCCTCCACTTTTAGCCTTAGAAAAAAGCTTAATGCGTTTGAATTTTTTTAGATAAGAGTATTATATTACTTAATTTGATAGACGACTAATTCTTTTCAAAATTAAGAGAGCAATGAGTAAATTTTTTTTTTTTTGAAGTGGGTAAAAGACTAATTATTACTGCTTCTTAGAGTTTAAACCGTCGTTGTTACTATAACAAATTAATATTAAGTACCTTAAGTGTATTAAAATTTAATCTTTTTTTTTTTCCTGACAATGATAAAACTCAATATAGTTATCAATGAAAGTTGTTTAAGTGATACTAGTTTATTTGTCTTGTATTGCACCAGTTTTAAAAAGATTAGTTTGTATTATTATATGCTAGTAGATTTTAATTTATTGTATTCATTAAGATGACACTATCATAAAATATTTTCTTTAACCTATGAAGCAGCTTTCATTATTATTATTTTTGAAGAGCTCTAAAATATAAAATCTAATAGATTCATGTGTGACTCTGTTTTTTTACTTTGAATGGTCTAAATTATTAAATAAATCACTCAATTATATATTATTTTTAATTTAATTTTGGACCATGTCAATTCATATTTATAGTCATTTATTATAAAATTTAAAAAATAATTAACAAATTAATTCATTATTTTTTGTTGATTCTAAAAACTATTTGAATTTCGAAAAATTTCATATCTAAAAGGTGATTAATTAGTTTATTAATTTTTTCATTCACTCCAAAAATTTCTCAAATTTTAAAGAATTTCTTATTTAAAAACAATTAATTAATTCATAACTTTTCTTGTTGACAACAAGAAAGAATATTAATTTTCTTGTTAATTTTAAAAAAATTTCAAATTTTAAAATATTCTCAATTTAAGAAACAATTAATTAATAAATTATTTCACAATTTTTCCCATCGATTACAAAAAAAAAATTTATATACATCAAAAAACTTTCAATACATGTATCAAGAAAATAAACGATTCTTACAAGAAGAGCTGTGGATTAATCAACCAAACGTCTTATTGAGTAATAGAGAATCTACTTTACTTATATTATATATAAATATGAGTCAATTCCAAAAAGGGGATTTGAAATCCAAGTCAAAATTAAGTTAGCCAATGTAATTAATATTATCTTCATACAAGTGCATAGAATAATAAAGAGAACTCAAATGGGGCCAAATAGTGAAAGGCAATATGTGAGTAGTTGCAGAACCGAAATCTGAAATCTCTGAAATTTTAGATCCAAAATCTCAATAAATGAGTCATAAATAAAATTGAGTAGGCGAAATGTATACATAGTTTCACTCTTTAACTGGTGGCTGCTGTCCCCTTTTATGAGGACTTTCCCACATGCTTTTATATTCAATTTCTTCTACAAGCCCAGATGGGATCTCCACTTTCAAGTATTTTGAATTATTAGATTATCGGCCATTGCATATAATTATGTTAATTCAATAAATTAAAATGTGTATATCATGTATTGTATTGTTTTTCTCCACACTATGCATTGATTGGTTTGTGTGATTAGTTTTTATTTTTACAAGGCTTAAAAGTATATTTAGGATTTTTTTTTTTAATATAGGAGCTTTGTTTAATTGATAATAAGTTATTTTTAATTAAATCCTTGCAATAACTCTTTAACTTTCTTTTAATATAATTATTTTTATTGATTTTAATGTTATGTTTAACGACTCTTATTCTTTTAATATAAATATTTTTATTGTTATATTTATAATAAACTTTTAATAATAAATTTAACAATTCTTCAATTTCTTTTAATATAATTGTTTTTATTGTTACATTTAAAACAAAATTTTAGTTTAAATCCTCTATTCTCTTTAACATACATGTTTTAACTTAATAAAACTTTAGTCTTACATTTAACAATTAACATATTAGAAGAAAAATAAGTAATATTAAATAATTAATATTTAGAAGCACTTTGGACGTGGCGCATTGGTATGCGTTGCATTGAGATAGATCCAATTGGTTCTAATTTATAATATGTTTCCATATTTTTAATAATTTATTTTATTTAAATAAATAATTTTATTTATTAATTCTGTTTAATTTTAAATTGTTATATTCTCCAACATAACTTTTCATTTAAAATTTGAATAAATATAAATTTTTAAAAGAATACAACTATTCATGACAAGTTGTATTCCTACACATTCTTACTGTAAACAAAAATATGAGTTGATTAGAAAATACATAAAAATTAGAATTCCCCTCTTCTCTTAGAATTTTGACTATGCTTATTCAAAAGGTTTTTAGAGAAATTTTAAGAAGTTGATGTCTACAAATTTTTAAGTGTTTGAGATAACTCTATTTGCTAAATACCCTAAACCAAATATAATAGGAACAAATATTATCTTAAGGATAATGCGGTAAACACACTTTTTTATACACTGTTTTTACCTTTTATATCTTTTGAATATATTTTATTCAACATAGTCAAAATAAAATTTTAGTCCTAAATTCAACAACTCCTCAACATAATTGTTTTTATTGTTTTATTCTTAACTTTAACAAAAAAAAATAAAGTTAAAATTATACTGATCCTATTTTAGTTTATAATATTAAGTCACAAAAACGAAGGTAAAAATTATACTAACCCTATTATAGTTTATTATATTAAGGCACAATAGAAATTATATAATATATCATGTGTATAGGAAAATAAAATATACACAATAGCAAACGGAGGTGATAATTATATTATTGATCCTATTTTAGTTTGTAATATCAAGGCACAAAAACAATGGTGAAAAATACACTAATGCTGTTTTAGTTTATATTATTGAGCCACAATAGAAATTATATAATAACTGCACGTGAACAAAATATACACACACACGATAGCATTGTGTTTTAAACTTTGAAAACATGATATGTGTGGCTCCTGTAAATGGATAAAGTATAAGATGCCCAAAATTAAAAAGTTGATAAATAGATGCATGTATGTGAATTAATATTAGGGTTTGGTGACTTTGACACCTTTTCAATATAACACAAGATATATTAATTAGGAGAGGTATTGAATAGGTGAATGTAATAAATTATGACCCAATGTTTGTAACAAAATGTGTTTCAGAATCTTCATTGGAAGCTAACAAGATGGATTTTGAAAGGGCAAATTAAAGTGAATCTAGTGTCTCTTACGTGAATGAACTTGCTTTCGTAAGCCTCTTAGAAACTATAACCTTCTGGCCATATTTTATACTAGGAGGCTTAACTGAGGTCATCAAGGGAAATGCAATAGTAATCTTTAGAATATTGGGCAATACGACACATTGTTTGGATTTATTTTACATATTATTGTGCCTGCTTTATTTTTTTAAGTGTATAAACATAAAGTATATGTTACATTTTGCTCATCAATAACTTCACAACTTTCAAGCAAAATGTAAGTCAACCCAAAGGAAAAAAATTGAAAAATGATTTACTGAGACATAAGCTTGAATTGAAATACTAAACATGTATGGAACAGACCTAACATGTATTGAAATGATAAAGTTGAATGTTTTCTTGCCAAGGAAATCTCAAATTTTTTATACAAAGATTAATATAGTTTTTTTTTTGTCACAAAGGTAAAAGAATTTACATAATAATAAGCATTTTTTTTCATATTGTAAAGGGCAAGTTAGATCCAATCATTGGGAGGAACAAAGAAATAGAGAGATTCCAACAAATCTTATGTAAAAAGAAGAAAAATAATCCCTATCTTTCAAAGGATCCTTAGATAAGAAAGATTATAATAGTTGAAGAACTAGCACAGGACATAGAAAATACAACAACTATTCTATTAAAATGTATAAATATATAGCCAAACAAACAAATTTTCTCCGAGGCTTGTGCAATATACAAGCAAATAAACTAGTGTAATCTTATTTTTTTGTCACATCAATGTACAAAATTTGATGCTAAATTTAGTATATTGATTACTTCAACGTAAAATTTGAGCATGTATTAACGAAATTAATCAAATATATAATATCTGAAAATGGAACCCACTACAAAATTTAATGAGTTAAAATGAAAGTAAAAAAGTAAAGTAAAGGGAAGTATTGGGTTACTCTTCTTTTGTTCTGAAATATAAAAATGGATTAGATACAATCCAAATTAATAAATAAAAAAGGATCAAAATACATAATAGATATTTTTTCAATTTGATTCTATATTAATTCAAAGAAAAAGGAAGTTTTTTTTTTTGAATTGAAGGAAGTTACACAACAAAGTTCTTATTCTATTTTAATATAATAAAAATCTTTTTATTATATTAGTTTACTCAGTTGCTCGATGAATCTGTTGATTTGGAATTACAGGATAGGTAGATGTCATAGATGATGAATGGATTTCTTACCTATGTCACTATATTTTTGTTCATCAATAATGATTGATTGATTAATCAAAAACTTTCAATTGTATTTTTCAAGTGGTATTTTTGCTTATCTTCCTATATATCTTTTGAAAATGGAGACTTAGGGAAGTGCATTTTAAACATTGTATAAAAAAAACATATTTCATTTAGCCTATTCATGCCCACTATAACTAGTTAAAGTGTTGACATTAATTTTTGAATAAACAATATGACAAATGAACATAATTGGATTAATTTAAAACATTGAAGGGTAATATTTTCTGATTTTAAACTGAAGTAACAAATTGAAACGTTTGTACTTGCTAGAAGGATAAAATATGTGTTTAAATTTTATCTAAGATGATAATTAATCAACTGGAAAAAAAGGTTCTTCGTGCATATTAAAAATAAATTTATCAAATTTAAATAAAATAAGTCATTTAGTATGATCTAATAATGAAAAATTCAAAAGCAATTAATAGAAAAGATGTAGATACCGACCTCCTATGTCTTAGATATGGGTAAGGCTAATACGATTGTACCGAATAGAGACAGTTTCTCTATGAATGTCTCACATTTCTTCAGGTTTAATATTCAAATAATTACATTTTTGTCCAAATGTGTTGTAAAGTAAATAAGTTCTCTTTAATATAGGAATTTTATTTGATGGATGAGAAAGTTCAATTGATTAAATTTTTAGCTTTTTGTACAATGATTTTTTACTTTTTACATATATGTATCAAGAATTTTTTGAAGTATGTAAATTTTTTATAATTAACCAAAAAATAATGACATAATTAATGTGCATAAATTTTTCATAATTAACAAGAAAAATATTGAAATAATTAATTATGAATCAATTAATCATTTTTTAAATAAAAATTTTTTTTGAAGTGAATGAGAAAATTAATAAATTATTTTTCAAAATCTAAAAATTCTTTGGATTAAACAAAAAAATTAATAAACTCAAACATTTTTTAGAGTCAACAAAAAAATAATGAATTAATTAATTAACTGTATTTTAAATTTTCTAATAAAAAACTATAAATAACATGGTCTAAAATTATAGTAAGAGAAAATAATATATAATTAAATAGCTTATGGTGATATTTTATCAATGGGCCTATTATCATCATCCATCTTTCATCCATCTTACAACTAATTTTATGAACTTATTTTAATTTATCATGTTTTCTATATATTACTATATATTACTAAATTCAATTTTTATTAACAATTATAAATACCATTGGTTTAAAATAAATTAATATGTAGTAAAACAAACTTATTTTTTTTAAGATATGTGCAACATAGACAAATAAACTAATATAAATATATATATATAGGCTTCATTGAAATATGATTAAGACCAAGCTCGTTGGAATTTTCTAAATTAACCTTGTCTTCTTCGAACTTACATTTCATATCTAAGTTCAATTGTTGAACCTATACAAAAAATTAAGCGCCATATTATAATTGGGCTAGGCCATGGATATATGTTGAATGAGTTTGTTATATATTATTTTTTATATACTAATTTCGTTATTAATTTTTTTTATATTTCATAGGCAATATATTAAACAAGGTCGCATCAGAACTCATATTCTGCGTTTCAAATTATGCCAACAAACTTGAACCTTAACGATACATATTTGGAATAGTTGTCACCAGATCATCTAATAATCCAGATTTAAGAATATAAAATAATTTAATTTTAATAAATATTATTTTTTTAAAAATGAATTATCAATTATTCTAAATATTTTTTATGTAGGTTAGTATCCTGATGAAGATAAAAAAATATGAACAACTTTTAATAACTTACAATTTATTTTATTATCTTCATCAGATGTCATTCTATATATAAAAAAAGTTATTTAAATTATTAATATATCTTATAATTTTTTAAAATATTAATATTTATTAAAATTAAATTATTTTTTAAAATAATTTATGTACATCTTTAAATCTGAGCCATAATAGCCATCAACACCTCTTATTTATTATCTGGACAACAAGTGATCTAAATTGATGTATGTATGTATATAAGTGTATATATATATATACACATAGGTATGTATGTGTTATTGTTATTATTATTATGCCCAAAGAGTGTGATTTGCTATCTGATTACAACTTACAACAAAAGGTAAGAACATCATTATATAACAAAGAATGATAAAGGTATTAAAGCTAATGCTAATGAACAGGAAAAGGAAGAATGATGACTTTTAATTTGTCCAAGTTTGTGAAACTTTGGATTATAAATTTGGAGACAATATCATGAGGCTCATAAGCTGAATGAAGACAAGAGGTGACCTTAAATTAAAGGGTATTGTATGTGGGGACACTATGTATATCTAGGAATCATGCATTTACAACAACATTGCTAGTGCATATGTCAATCTGGAAATCATTACCTGTTACTCAAATATTTTACTTTTGCTACTGAAATTATTATTATTATTATTATTTTATTAAGTTAAAATAATATTTTTATTCCTAAAATTTATTTATTGTTTAAAATTAATCCTTTAAATTTGAATCGCTTCAAAATGATTCTTTAATTTTTGAATTTATCTTACATTTGTTACTTAAACATATTGCATAATAGAAATTTACAAATGATTAAAATTTAAGGAATTATTTTGAAACGCTTAAATTTTAAGAGATTAATTTGAAGCAATAAATAAATTTAATTAGTTTTTTCTTTCTTTCTTTCTTTCTTTCTTTTTTTTGTATTTTTTCTTTTTCTCTCTTTCACATTTCTTAACTTTACTAAATTACATCACACTTCTCACACATCATAGTTTAAGCTGTATTCTTAATAATTTGAATTTTAAAGTAATAGCGAGGCATTTCCATTATATTGAGAAAATATAAGAGAGGAGAAGATAAGGAAGAAAATGAGTTAGAGAAGAAGGAAGAGAAAAAGAAGAAGAAAAAAATTAAAATAGTATCATAATTCTTTAATTTTATTTATTACTTTAAATCAATTTTTAAGTTTGAAGCATTTGAAACTGGTGCCTTAATTATATTCGACATTGTAGTGTTATAAATTTTAACTTCATCTCAAAGTTCTTTCATATATAATACTTAGGGAACAAATTTGTGACAAATTTAATACTTAAGATAATTTTAACACATTTTAAACTTAAAAGACTAATTTAAAACAATGAATAAATTTGAAGAACCATAACACTATTATAGCCTTGTTATTATTATTATTATTATTATTATGAAGACTTTAGTTTAAAAAATAACCTACATATAAAAAAAGAGAAAAACTACCAACTGCCCCTAATGCGGGTAATGATTAGGTGCTTACTTGAAATGAAATTTTCAATTCACTTTCCAACCGTAAAAACTCATACTTAAATTGTTAATGAAGGACTATGTATATTATTAATTCCAATTGTTTGATAATTAAGATATATAAGTGAAGCTTAAGCAATATAAATTATGCATGATTACTTAGTGGGGAACATGTACACAATACAAATAAGTACTGAGAAAAAAAAATCCAACCATAAACTCAATTAAACTCTTAATCATTGACTTCATTAATCAAATTGTTTATGAATTAAGATAAATACATGTGAAGCTTAATGTAATATAACATGCATGATTTCTTAGCAGGGATGCATAAGATTATTATTATTTTCTTAAATTTGGTTAAATTATATTTAATATTTTTATTTTAAACATTGTACACTACAAAAAAATTGACTTTTTAGTAGTGACTTTTAGTGACAACTAAATAAAGTTGTCACTAAAAATATGTCTTTAATGGCAATTTTAAGTGTGGTGTTACTGAATAGCTTTTGTGGCGACACATTAGTTGCCACAAAAAACATTTAGTGATAAGATACTTAAAGTTGCCCCTATTGATATTTAATAGTGTTATTATGCTCACCATTGTATATCATTTGTGGTGACTTTTCATATGTTGCCACTAAAACATGGAATAAAAGATCTAAATTTAAAGATATTTAGTGACAACAGAGAGAAGTCGTCATTGAAAATGATTTAGGGGTGACAATATCTTGCCATTAAATATTTTTTGTGACGACTTTACATAGTTGCCACAATATAGCTTTTGTGGCAATCCTAGATGATCGCCACTAAATGGTTATTAGTGGTGACAGTTCAATTCTTGTCACTAAAGGCAATTTTGGTTTTTTATATATATATAATATACAGTAATCTTTGATCTAGAGCCCTAATCCGCTTTCGCCTTCCTTCTTCCTCTCTTTTTAACACCCAGCACTCAATTCTTCTTCTTCGTCTTGTGTGTTTTGATTTGCTAAGTTGTAGGTCTCTTAAACACTTAGATTTCTCTCTAACGTTGTAGAACTGTGCAAATTTGGAAAGAGAGGCAAATAACTTGTTCCCTTCCATTCTTGCTCAAGCCCTTTTATTGTTTAAGGTATAACTTTTATATGCTATTTAAAAAAACTCTTTAAATGACAATGTTTTGTTTGATTTTTCCTCTATTAATTTCTATTTTCCTTAAAGAATGATATAATAACTAGAAGGTAGATTTCCCCATGTTCTCTTTGTCTTTTAGGTTTGTTTCGATTTGCTAGGTTGTTGCTTTCTCAAATATAAGATTTTCTCATGCATTAAAAAGATTTTTTGCCATTAATTTCACCTTGCTATGTCTTTTGCTGGGGCAAAAATTTACTTTCACCACAGTAAAAAATATAACAAAGCCATGGGTGACTTGCTATGTTTTTCATTGCAACGAAAGACATAGCAAGCCATGGGTGACTTGCTATGTTTTTCATTGCAACGAAAGACATAGCAAGCCATAAGGACTTGCTTTTGCATTATTAGCATTGTATCTTTCTATATAGTGCATTATTTATTTATTTATTTATTTATTTATTATTATTATATATATATATATATTTCATACTTTATAGAAACCATGTCGAATTCTCATCTTTGTGAGAAATGGTAAGTTTTTATCATTATCATTTTTTTTTTGCTTGAACATTATTATCTCTTTCTTCTACTAATTCCTCTATTTTGGTCATAGTAGTAAAAACTCGTTCTATCTCTGTACCAGAAAGCTTCAAGTTTATTTTTTTCTTATTCTTGTTCTTTATCTTTTTCTTCTTCTTATTTTTGTTTTTCTTTTACAACTACTATTACATCAAAATGGCTGAATCATTTATTAATTTCTTTCTTGATTTCTTTAAAATTTATTTGTATATTGAAATTTCTAATTTTCTTATTATTAATCAAATTAATAATCTGCACAATATATGTTCATTCTAAAAATAAAGTTATGTAACATTCTTTATTATTATATTAAATATGGAATTATAGTTTCACGTTAAAACCTAAGATCAATATAATTACTTCTATTATTATATAAAAAAACTCATGTTAAACTATACTTTTCTTGTTTATCGAAAGATTTCGATGTAGTTTTTCAAAAAATTACATTACTAATAATTAAACTAAGTAATATAAATAGAAGTTATAGATCACAAAATCAAACAGTACCAGCTAATAAATTAATTAGACAAGAAAGTTAAATGCATGTTAGAATATTCTATGCTTGGAATAGGTTACTATACAAAGTGATATAGAAATACAAATTTATATTACACCGACAAGTTTATAAGCATTAATGATAGCTAAATTAAAATATGTGTATCCCTTCGCCATTGGAAGTGGTACGGAACAGTTGGCCTGTAAAGTACAGTCCTTTTCTTGGACAGCAATTCAATGTACATTTACTCTTCGTTTTGTCAAATAATATATTTTTAAAATTTATTTTATATTATATTGTCAAAGCTCTATAACTTATTTTTTCAAACAAACTATTAATGATGTTATGATACTGTTTCATTAATAATGACTTTAATTGATGTTATTTTAATAAATGAAACACGGGTTGACACTTTAAAAATTGAGTTTTTACCATGTACAAATGACATAATATATTTCTTTTATTGTTACAATTTTGTTAACAATCTATTAAATGTTGTTGATATAACTAATTGTATATTATTTTAACACTTTGAACATGTATAATTTATGTTTAAAAAAGACAAAAAGTGGATAATGAAGTAAAATTAATTCATTTAAATAATAGAATATTGATAAAAATATGATGATAGAGACTAAATTAAAATTTATTTAAAATTTAAATACTTAATTAAAAATTTGTAAACTATAAGAATTAATGTAATTGATATAATTTTTCAAGGAAAAGAAAAAGTACTAAGCTATCTCCTATTGTACGTAGACTCTAAAGAAAAATGATAAATATATAATCAATACAATATAAACCTTAAGTAATTACGCATTATAATTAAGCACACAAAAGAGAAGTACAACTCATAATCTCCTTTTAATATAGTATGCAGTGTTTGAATCGTATTGATATATTATATTAGTCAATATAAGTATATAGTTTTTGGTTGCCCAAATTGTACGTAGTATTAATTTAGTCTTAATTTTTAAGCAAAATGTGAGTTAATGTCATGGTTAGGCATAATATATATATATATATATATATATATATATGTATATATATGTTACTAATTAATGGCTTCTAAAAGGAGTTGGCCACACATGCACCCACTTTTATTTGAAGTATAGAAGACCTCATGATTAGAGCTATCTTAGTGGAGTGCATTTCCCTTAATCATTAATCCTAATCACAATTTGTCCCTCAAAATTTCTTTATCTCTCTCTATATATATAGCTCTCTCTTTTCAATATATAATCATAATACCCATGTGATTTTGAATCCCAAACAAGTGTTTGGTAGCTAGTATGCATGCAAAAGTCAAACCCTAAAAATTAACCTTCCTGTTAGCTTATGATTAATTTTTATATTCCCTCTTTTGATTTCTCACAATATGTGTGAATTCTATTTTTTCGTTTTTGTGTAGTTCATAGGTTCACATGCAATGTTGGGTACGTACGCAACTGACAATTTTTATATTCGTTTTTGCACAAAATAAATGTATCTTTCTATAAAAGCTTTGCCTTTTAAATTTTTATATTCGATTCAACTCGCCCACTAACTTGGACTTGTCGTAGATTCGCTCCAACTTGTAACTAACTCATCCAAATTTAGTGAAATCGATTAGTCAACTCTAAGTTGGGCGAGTTGGCTTAATTGGTCTTCATATTTCATTTTTCTGAAAAAATGCAAAGGCTCAAACATGTGTCTCTACAACTTGCTCCCAACATTCCATACCATTTAGCCATGAAGTTGCTTTTGATATAAATATGCAAAACGTTATATGTATTTACTAAAATATATAATGCTTGACTTTATATATATATATATATATATATATATATATATGTATATTAAGTTATAATTGAATTGACGAGATATATTGAATACTCAACAATTTTAGAGTCTAAATTTAAACTTATCAAGTTTTAACATAGTAAAAAATTTAAATATTAATTATTTAATATAGTTATCCAAAAATAACAAAGAATTTATATATTATTAATTCAAATTGCTAAAATTTGATGCATATATGGCTAGAAAATTAGAATTTATTGTTAGCTAATTTGTGATAAAAGATCAATTTATATTTTCCTTATTTCCTTTTTATAATGATTAAGAAATTATGATTTCTCTTTAGCTAATGTGAACTTGTATATTATTTTTATTTGAGACTTAGTTATGTTAAATGAATATTATTTTATCATGAATAATAAATTTTGAAGCTTATTGAAATTTGTGTATTAACTTGAATGAAAAGTATAAAATGTAAATTATGGATCATAAAATAAGTATTTATGTATGAAATTTTATATATTTATATGATATAATTATGTTTAATATCTATTATTGTAAACTCTTACAATTCTACATTACAAGTCCACTTTCCCCTTATAAATATACCTATAATAGCAAGTTTGACAACCTTAGGCTCAAGTATATATACACACACACAACAAAGTCACATATTGCATGGTTGGCATATGAAAAAGGACAAAGTAATAATTTTCAATTTATAAAGGACAATGAAATATATATTTTTCTTTTTATTTGATGATTATGTGAAAATTTAGCTATTTCCTAACAAATTATACTTGTCATCCTTGTTATATAGCACTATTGCTTAGTTTAATATCTAATCTAATTACATTGTAATAAATTTTGGGGAGGAGGGGTAAAAATAGTTGTTTTAATTAAGTTTTAGACAAACTTAAAGAGATCACTTATTTACTGATAGAAATGAAGACCAATGTTTAAGACTAAGTCCAACTCTATTAATCGATCTAACTTGATCTTGTTAGGCTAGGCTAAGACAAGTTTGAAGAAAAATAGGCCAATTGATCTAATCTCATACGTGAGACCTAGTATTGGGCTGGGTCAAGTCCTGGGTCATTGTATAGATTTAGTCTAGCACTATTTGTTTTTTTAATTACTTTTAAATTTTTTTGTTTAATATATATTATATTTATTTTAAAAGAACTACTTCTCTATTTTTTAAATTGAATATGAATCATTTTTATTAAGTTAGGACACCTAAACTATATGGATCACTCTTATTATTTTTTCTTTTCAAAATTTCAAATTCAAATTCAAAAAAGTTATTTAAAAAAAATAAAAATAAGTACTTTTTTTGGTATGAGATCCTATTACTATAATCTGACCATGAACCAGGTCTTACCAACCTGGGATCGAGATTGACCTAATTTTTTGATCCAATATTAAAATCAAGTTGAATCTTGGATTGACAAAAAATTTACCCATAAGTTCACATCTAGAAATTAATATATGACGTTAGAGTTAAATTCATTATAATAAATCATATAAAGTGGTCCTTAGACTTCTTTGACCGTCAAACCAATAACTCGGATTGAACATGATATTCTTTAATTTCAATTTTAAATATCAATTTGTGAAATTAAATTTTTCTTCTTAATTTCAATTTATACTGACATTGAAAATAAATATATGAACTTACTAATTAAATCTAGAAAATATATTAACTCTCATTATAATAACTGCTATCACTATTATGTAATGCGTACCTATACATATGGGTGTATATTTTGATACTTTGATATTTTCTTAAAAAATATTAAACTATATTTAATTTAACAACACTTAGTAAGTCTTTTAATTAATTAAAGTTTCAATGCAAAAAAATTAATTAGTGATCCAAATTAAATGATTGAGTTCACCCCCATTAAATTAATATTTGGTTCCATTTTTCTACTATTTTCTACCCCTCCTGTTACCTTATAAAATAATGGTCGTTAATAAACATCGGTGAGGAGCGAAACTGGTACATTAAAATATGTAAAATGTCAATTTTTTATATTATCGTATGCGAAAAATCATTGAGTGCAAAATCCTAGAGTGAATACAAATGTTTGTGTGATACCATTAGGGTCATAAAAATACAAAAGTAACAACTACTCGTAAAATATATAAATATATATAAGGAGAAAATTACGAATAATATAGAAAGAGGACAAAAATATTATTTTGGCCCCCAAATTTTTAATTTAATAATAATTTGACTTTCCATAAATTTAAAATGACAAAATGGCTCCTAAAAAATTCATTCATAATCCAAGCAAGTCCCACCATCATCTTCTCGTTAATAAAACATCGAGATGGACTACAGATGCGGAAACGAAACTAAATGCACATGTGGGTCAAGATTTTATTACCATCATGGACATCTCAATAAGTGTAAAATATTTTTAGAATTTTTATCAAAGTATAAAAAAAGTTGTGAATATAATGCATATTCAATCAAAGAAACCCTAAAATACGTTATATTTGGTGAGATATTGTTGATGATAAAAAAAAAAAAAATTATCTTGTGTGTATATTTTGCTTTTACGTTACTAGAAAAAAATATAACTTGATGTTCTTTTAAGGGGAGATAACTTGTTTGATTTACTAAAAAATTATTGAAGGATTATTTTGTTATTTTAAATTCGTAAAGGATTAAAGTATCACTAAAGTAAAACATATGTGTTCAAAATAGTAATTTTCCAACAGAAGAAAGATAAGAAAGAGTCACGTGACGAACGCAACGTGAGGTAGCGATGTTGATGGTAGGATCACATGCGCGGGCATTGCACGGTTGGTGGTGTTGTGTGGGAAGGGATTAAATCGAGTGCTGACGTGGAAGATATGGAAGATCTAATTGGTCGGTGAGGGGGTCACTTTTGGAGTGTCCTGATGACGTGGCACTCCGTACCCATGCTCGCATCATCAGCATTCAACGTTCCAACAATAACAAGTCACAATAAATGAAGCTTCCAACAAAACCGTCTGATTAATACAACAATGTTGGTGGACCCGAAAGTTCCAGTGTCGGTTGCTTTTTCTTTTTTTCCTTTGTCATTATGATTATAAATATTCTCCGATTTTACTAGGGTTAATAACCTTCAATAATATTAATTTGTAAATATGTCATTTCACCTCTACTTTTTTATTTTTAATAATCCTTTGAATTCTTAATTTTATTATTATTTCTACTCTATAAATTGAGAATTTTAAAAAAAATTACTGAAAATATAAAAACTACAAAAAATAAGATAACAGTCAAAAGAAATTTTAGGATAATAAACAAGATCTTAAAAATATTATATTTAAATATAAAAAAATCAGTTGGTTTAATTTGACATAAAATAAATAAATTTTAATATGTCATAGTCGTTTCTTTATTAATTATGGCAATGTAATTACTTTTAAAGGTGTATAAAGAATTTACCTTAAATTTTTCAATTGACTTTAAAAAGTAATATTGTCTTTGACTACTCATTAAATTAAATTCTTTACGTAAATGTTAGATGGTTTTATAAGTCTTTATTTATGAAAACATCAACTATTTTATCGTTGAATATATTTTAATTATTGAACCAAAGATTTTAATATATATCTATTTTATTTATTTAATGATATTCGCTAAGAAATTATCTGATATGTGTATATATGCACTCCTGCTTCCCACGTGTTATCCATTATTTAAGAAAGAATTATTTAAATGCACAGTAATACTTTTTGTGGCTTTAAACCAAAAGTCAATATTTTTTTTAGTGATATATCGTATAATTGTGAATTTTTCTTTTGATTTTGCACATGATTGGTTTGAAGTTTAACTATTATTAAAAATATATTTCTTTTCACCTCCACAATTAACTTATATATAACTGCTAAATTCAATTAATCTTTACTTTTTATTAAGCAGAACAATTGATTATGCTGTATAAATGTTTACGAGGACATTTCCGAAGCAAATATCTTTGCCAAGATAGTTAAAATCATGTTATCTCTTATTTACTTTTAGAATATATATTCTTATTGAATTTTATTTTAAGAAAATTTAGAATTGAATGATAGTGTAATACAATTTTTTGTTTTGTTGTTAAATTATACAAACTTTTCTTTGAGAATTTCGACTAATTTTACTTCAAACTCTTTTTATTTTGAGAATTATACTTATCTCCATCTCAATTTTTGTTTGGGTGAACAACGTTAAATAATATTAGTATGCTAAAAATTTTTCTAAAATTAATTTTATTTTCCAAACTCACGTTTGTATAGAAATAAAAAATAATTGTTTTGTATTGAATGAATTGTATAGGTGATAAAAATCAATTTTTAAATAAAAATTTTCAAACATGTAATAGTAATGTAAAATTATATTTGACTAAATTCAATTTAAAAATTAAATCAATTCAAAATTATTTTGAACCTAATTGTGTGTTTGATTTAATGTTTAAGATGTTTAAAAACTTGTTTATATACTTAAATGAGATTTTATATTACAAATATTTTTTGTTCATTTTGACGTTTGATTTTTTTAAAATTTATTTTACGCTCCAAACTCATGTTTATATATGTAAAAAAAAGTTACTTTTATATTGTATGAATTATATATATGACAAAAATTAATATTTAAACAAAAATTTTTAAATATAAATTACATCAATACAAAATTACATTAATTAAAATTAATTAAAAAATTAAATTAATTTAAAATTGCGTGAATTGAATACTAATTCAAATATACACTAAAATTGTTTAAATGTGATTGATGTCATATTATAGTATTTAATTATTCAAGTGCCTATTTACTGCGTTCATGGAAGGTTTCTACTTTCTACTTTCTACTACCAAGGTCAGCTTCTTTAGTGGGCCCTGATTCCTCAAATGTCTTCTGACGTGTCAAGCTTTTAAAACTCTCTCACTTAGGCAAGCTAATTAACTCACCTACATTCTTGCTTCCTTTTATTCTTTTTCAACTATAAAGTTTCAAAAAAGATAAAAAGATAAACTTTATCTACAGAGTACTTTATTCATGTGGCCTTTCTTATTCCCTCTTCTCCTTTCACTTTTTCAATTTTATTTTATTTTTTGTTTGTGTTAATATTTACAAGAAGAACAAAAAAACTAGCTTAAAGGTTCAGCAGTGTTCACCATTATATTGACCTTAAAATGTATTATAATTACTTTAGTCTCAGAATTATTCCAAAGACATTAATTTAGTTTTAAATAAGAACTAAAATGATGTATTTTGCTAAAACATTAATCAATTTATTGTGACAATATATTTTTTAAGGAGCAAAATATTGGTTAATTTTATTTAATTTTAATTCTACAAAAATAATTATACAGAAATAAATACTTTTAATAGTATAACTTCCTAATCATGTAAGTTCAAAATTTTAGATTTGTAAAAAAATTTTAATTTTTAAAATATTCATTTTTAAGATCATTTATAAATAGTACTGTAGTGTGCAGGAAATAGATGCTTGCCAGTGGAGGATATTAATCACGCACAGTTAAATAATTCTTATATCTTAGATTGAGTTTTTGAAATGTTTATTTATAACTTTGAGATCTTTAAAAAATTACTGATTTCAATTTTTTTAAAATTATTAAAATTAGTATTTTTTTAAATTATAGACTGTTTAATTTGTACAATTCTTTGAAGAATTCAGATGTCTGGTCCTCATTACTAAAATTCTTTTCCATGCTCGAATCCAAATCCTTGCAAGTATTAGATATGATATCTTTCTTTTTTTCTCAGGAAATCTTGAAATTTTCAACTCTAAATTATTTACTAAGAGAAATTTTAGAAGAAGTAATTTTTTTAAAGTTGATACTCTTTTACATGAAATATATACATATAAAATCAGGAAAAAAAACTCTACTATTAATATTAATAAAACTCACAATCAGCATAATTTAAAATTGTCTAGTCTTAATATGCACATGTTTCAAACAGAACAACTAATATACAAATATAGTTAATATATATATATATATATATATATATATATAATATTTAAAAATTATGTATTATGAGTTTGGTGCGACCCTCTCCATACTTGGACCTGCACAAATAATTTTTGTAGGTACCCATTATGGGTATTTTGATAATCCTATAAAAACAAAACTTGATCTCCCAAAGATTTTTCTTTTCCGTTTTAAGTTGTTATTTAAATAAAAAAATTCTTAATATTTTAATAAAATTCTAACTTGACAAGACTACATAAATTTATTCAAATTTATGCTTATATATTTTTCAATAAATATATAACATGTAGATAATATTTTTTAAAAAGACTCAATCATATGATGCAATTTTTATGAAAAATTACTTCATATATTTATATCAAGAAATTTGATAACAAACATCTAAAAATTGAACTTAAATTTTATTCATACCAAGTACTCTCTCATTTAAATTAAAATATAATTACTCAACTCTACTTTTTCTTTTAATAATATAAATAGATTTCCTAAGAAAAATCTCTAACACCAAAAGACTTGCCAAAATTCTTTGAATCACAAACAATGAATGGGATTCATTTGAGCACTATATTTGGGAAATTTTTTTTTAATCTTTTTATCTTTTTGTGAAGAAAAAAAAAAATCTAGAAGCGTAGGTTTTAATACAAAAGGCATATCCCAATTCCCAAATAGGGCATCCATCCTTCATTCCTTATAGGCCACTAGTGAAGAAGAAACCAAAAAAAAAAAATATAAAATATAAAATAAAAGATATTGAGAATGCATCAACTTAGTCCAAAGGGTTTCTTGATTTTTATTCCATTCAAACAAGTTGAGGGAAAGCAGATCTTGCCCCCCACTGGAAGATATATCTGTTTTATTTATCTTTAAAGATTAAACAAATTATTGTGGTTAAAAATTGTGAAAGAACTCAGCATGATAATGATTCCATTATTTTTGTTGTCATTCATCCATTTTTGTTACTATATTGAGAATGATTTATCATTTTACGCCAATATCAAGAATAAATTGTATAATCTAGAAATTACTTTTCTTTTGAGTAAAATTCCATTTTTGTCCTTCACATATGTAAAATTTTCAATTTAGTTCTTTATAGAATTTTTTCTCACTTTTATCCCTCATTGATAGGATATTTTTCAATTTAGTCTGTTTTATATAGATATTTTTCAATTTGGTCCTTAAAAAAATAAAGTCATTACTAATAATGTCTTTTATATTTTTGAAATTAACATAATTTTTTAAGATAATATTGATAATTTTATTTATGAAGGATAAAAGTAGGAAATGTTTACATGGGAAGGTTCAAATTAAAAAAAAAAAAAAACAATTTTATGATGGACTAAAATGAAAATAAAATTGAGAAAAGTACCAAATCCTCCTTTACTTTTTACACTTTGTGAAAATTTAGTCCCTCACAAATATACCATAACAAATTAATATATTAAAAAAATATTATTTTATATAAAATTAGCCCATGTTAATCTAAATGAAAGTATTAATTTGTACAAATTTAAACTTATGAAAAATTAGTTTTGTACATATTTGAATTTATAGAAGACTAATTTTTTATAATTAATTAGTGAGAAACAAAATTGTTATAAAGTACAAAAGTCAAAGACCAAATTTATATTTTTCTCATTTAAAAATATCTCATATGTAAAGGACCATAATGAAATTTTACTCATTTTCTTGTTTTTCTTTTTTTTTTTTCCTCAAGAAATTTTGAACACATGCTTCTAGAGAACATCAAGTCTGATCTTTAGATTTCAGTGTGAAATCAAAAGCTTGCCCTCTCTAACTCATTTCATTCCAATATACACATATCTTTTATTGGTGAGGCATATGGTTTTAATTTGAGATACTTTAATTCTAATATTGCATCATGTGCTATCCCACAAATTGAACTCCAACTTGCCTTGCAATCTCTGACCGACCAAAATCAGCATGAGAAAGGCCCATGTGTTGCTGCACATGCATCTTACTTCATCTTCTAATAAATGCCTGACCCCAACCCAAATTTTAACCCAAACATTTCTCTACAAAAAGGAAAAAATGTTATTCTTTTAATAAGTAAGAAATTAATTATCTAATTCAAAAACCAGTACCCTTCTTTCCCTCCCCTAAACAAATATATGCAGCCTCTCATTGACTGGCTTATTATATTCACATAAATATGTTTAGAATTTAATTATGAGGAAATAAAAGTTTTAGATTAAATATTTGAATAAAAAAACATATTTTCATATATCGAGTGAGTAAATTTTTATAAATTAAATAATGAAATTAATAATATAATATAAAAATACATATAAAAATTAAAATTTTAAAAATTCAAAGAAAACGACCGCTTTTGGCGTCCTCGCTTATAATCATTTCTACACGTACATATATAACTTAAGTAAAAAGAAAAAATATGTATACTGGATTCTCTAATTTTGCTAGTTATGATAAATTTTTTTAATTAAAATCTATTAATTTATACGAATCAAATTTTGTTTTTCAAGTATATATGCACTTGGTGCAGATAAAAATTTAAATTAAATTTAAGTGTAGATTCTCATATGTTTGTTATCAGATTCTATAATTAAAATATAATAAGTGTATAATTTTTTAATAATAATATAACAAGTTAATGAATTAATAGAAACCATACAATTATTTGTGAAAATTATACACTTCTTATGTTATTATTAAATAAATCATATATTTATTATATTTTAATTTAAAAATTTATTAAAAAAAATATAAAAATTTGTATATAATTTTTTCTTTAAATTTCTCCCTTAAAAGGCACTTTAACTGAGTATTATGGACGGATTAAAATAAAATAGTTGAACCTTAAAAAATTATATTAAAAAATAATTTTGAGGATTAAAATATTTATTTACTAAAAAAGATATAATTTACAGAGAGAGGGAAAGACCTGCATCAATTTGACGGTAACAATTTCTGATTAGCGCAGAGACACAGGTGATTCCGCCCTCGGCCTCCCTCCATAAAAGCCCCTCAACTTCACGCTTCTCAGCACCTTCCATTCGCCTCCTACCAACTCAATCAACCCTGAAACTTCCCTTTTCTCTCTCTCTTGCAATGGCTAGAATGGCCATGCTCTGCATTGCCACATTGGTCTCGCTTTTTGCTGCAACCACCGCTCGAATCCCCGGAGTTTACACCGGTGGCCCATGGCAGAGCGCTCACGCTACTTTCTATGGCGGCAGTGACGCCTCTGGAACTATGGGTACCCTTTTTCTATTTCCCTTCAAATCGCATCTACATATAATCTCTTGAATCTTCCTTCAGCATTCTCTGTTTTCAGACTTTAGCCATTTTTTTTTCTCTTTCCTTAATGTTGCTGTTTTGATTTACCACACTATGTCGAATGCTAGCCAGTACTCTCCTTTAGTCCCAAATTTGAATTCGATATTCTGTATTCCAAGAATTTTCCCATTGTTCTCGCTTTCCTGCTTCGCTGAGTTCACACACTCTTCACATTAACCGTTCTGCATCTTCAATTTGACATCAGATTTCTTTCTGTTTTACCCTTAGTTTATTTCCGTTTCATATTTTTAAAACACTTTACACAATGAGCGTCGTTAATATGGCGTTGCAATTTCAGGAGGTGCTTGCGGGTACGGAAATCTGTACAGCCAGGGCTATGGAGTGAACACAGCAGCTTTGAGCACGGCTCTGTTCAACAATGGCCTGAGCTGCGGTGCGTGCTTTGAGATCAAGTGCGTCGAAGACCAAAAATGGTGCAACCCTGGAAATCCTTCCATTTTAGTCACAGCCACCAATTTCTGCCCGCCAAACTTCGCTCTCCCGAGCGACAATGGCGGATGGTGCAACCCACCTCGCTCTCACTTTGATCTCGCCATGCCTGTCTTCCTCAAGATCGCTCAGTACCGTGCCGGAATCGTCCCCGTCAGCTACCGCCGGTTAGTGAACAGTTTTCCTTTCAATTTTTGGGTTTCGTTTTTTTCTGTTCTTCACTAGGTTTTGTTGCTTCTTCTCTCTTACTTTTGTGTTGTCCGTTTGGATACCCGGAAAAGGGTGGGAACCATTGAGAAAAGCGATAATTAACTTTTTCTTATATAAAATGTATATTGTGTCTTCATTTATTTTCTTAAATCTGAAATATCTCATTTTAATTTTAATTTTTCAAATAATCCTAATGATGGCGGTGACTAAACCAAATGAGTGATATGAATATATGATAACGTTGATTACTCAATTATCAAAACATGTTTTATAAAAATTAGAGATTTCAAAAAAATTAACAGGGGACTTTTTTTCATGATTATATTAATCTGATTTTAATATTAGAATTCATATATGAAAGAAGTTATTTTTGTTCTGGGTCTTGAACTGCATTATTTTTTGAACAAGTCAAAAAGTGAATCTCTGATTCTCACCATGGAAGTCTCCTATAATAATGAAATCTGCATCTGGAGTTGGGTTTCTCTTCCATTGTCGAGACCGAGGAACCATACCAACCAGAACAGCAGAAGATGTCGAAAATCTTGCTCTCTCTACTATTGTTTTCTCTCAACCAGATTCTCGTGGGAAACAAACAAACAAACAAATAAAGAAATAAAAAAGCCCATTCAGGTCCTCGTCGTTTACTCGAACAGAACCAACCAAAGCACCCTCTCCTTTTTCTCTCATTTTGCTTTGGGCTTCTTTTCGTGTTGAGGCTTCGCATGCTTCTTCTTCATTTCGTCTCCGCATACAACGACCAGAATAACCTCAAACTGTAACAAGTCACCATGGTCTTCCTAGGGTATTTTAGTCATTCTAGTACTTTGAGGGATTATTAGTGAAGTACACATAAACATTTTCCGGGAAAATCAGGTTAGGGCTTTTGAAGTCAGAAGAACATACATAGTTACATAGTTCTATGTCGGTGTTGGATCAATTCACGCTAAATTGGTGGTTATTTTCCCCGAAAATTTGAAATTATGGTAATATTTATTTATTTGTTTTACAGGGTGGCATGCAGAAAGAGAGGAGGAATCAGATTCACGATCAACGGCTTCCGATACTTCAACTTGGTTCTGATCACCAACGTGGCGGGTGCAGGGGATATCGTGGGGGTGAGTGTAAAAGGATCAAAAGCAAGCTGGATGAGCATGACACGTAACTGGGGGCAAAATTGGCAATCCAACGCGGATCTGGTGGGCCAGGCTCTTTCCTTCAGAATCAGAGGCAGTGATAGACGCTCCTCCACCTCCTGGAACGTGGCGCCAGCTAATTGGCAGTTTGGCCAAACCTACACGGGCAGGAATTTCCGTGTCTAGAAAATACAAAAAAAATAAAAAATAAAAGCCTTTCATTCTTGAATGGCTATTCTGTAATTTTGTTTGGTTAAGTTTCCCACCTTCGACTTTCTTCTATTTTCCCGGGAAAGTTTGAGGTTAGTTAGTAGGATGAGAAGTAGTCACAAAAGGAAAAAAGTGAAAGTGACTTCTATGTTATGGGGGCTTTTTTTTAAAAGGGTGAATTTGTCAGAAGTGTTAGTGAGTGTAATAGATTTGCTGGTTTATATTTAAAAATCAGCAATATGTGTTTTTTTTTTTTTCTTAGACTGAACGTGTGTAAGGTGCTGAGGCGGCTGCAAGAATTTACATGTAGCCCGCAGCTTTAATTAATGATTAACATAACAATAATAATACATTTCAGTTGTTATATATAATATAATGATTTGTTATTTTAATTTCTCCTATTTGATTTTGTTATGTGCTTTTGGTTTCTTTATTCTTAGTTTTATGCTGATGTTCAGTTTAGCTAGCTAGGCTAAATCTATACTCTAAAGGGTGTTTGGTATATGAATTTTTATTTTATCTTATGAATTCAATTATTAATTCAAGTAATATTTGTTTATGCATTAGTTTATTTTATAAATTATTGTCAAATCTGTTTGATATAAAATTTTAGAAAAAGTTACCAAAATTATATGAATAACTAAATTTTAGGGAAAATCAGAACTCCCATAAAACATCGGTAAAAATATTATATGACAACCCTACAGGTCGTTTATAGAAAAATGCAAGTATATATGTGATACGTGATTATAATATTAACTTCAAATTTTATAATCTTAAGCATCGAATTATCATTGTGATTAAGAAAAACTCTACACCTTCTCTCCCTATGGGTGAAAGCTTCCTTCCAAGCACACTTTCAGAATTCCCTTCTGTCATTTGCTAATCCTTCTTTTCCCAAACTATATATTTCCTTCTTTCTTTATCTATGCTTTCTTTTCATCCATTCCCTTTTATACATTTTTTAATTTTCTTTATCTTTTCTAATCTTTATGTCACTTTTCCCGTCTTCTTTCTACCATTTTCTGTGTTATTTTCCGTTCCTTTGTGGTGTTTGGTAAGGTATGGAGTGTAAGGGTGACAATATAAATAGAGGAGAATGATGACGGATTGGATGATCTTGTGGTGGTTTTTAGAATAGAATTTTTTTTTAGAGTGTTGACATGGGCCACAATAAAACAAGAATTGATTGTAAAATTGATGGTCAAGAAATAGACAAAAAGACTAATGTCCTGTTTGGTACAACAGAGTGAAAGTATTCTGCAATAAAAATGGCAATGGAAGGGATTAGAAGCACCTTAGGTGCAGAGGATGCACATTGTCATGGGAGAGAAGTCTTTTGTATTGGAATAATTTTAATATTTATGGATTAGTATTAATTATTTTATTATATTAGTACTTAGTTAATTTTAATTAGGCAATTAATGTTATAATTTATAAATTAAGAATGGATTGAGTTTTATTTTAATATGTGTGGATAATCGGTGATGGGTTCGATTATCCACAAGTCCGCTGGGCAGAAACCCAACTCACAGCCCAAGAGTATTAATAATCATCCCGTCAGATTACTAATATAAGATTGTTATCCAGAAAGAGATTTTATGGGCTTAATTTTGATTAATTAATTAAATTTAAACTTGTTTTAAAGATTTTGGAGGATTTTACTTAATAATATTGATTAATTATATTATTAAATAAAATCTTATAAATAACACACTGAAGCTCTAGTTTTAAACACACTAAATCTATCATTCTCTCTCTGCCATCAAAACACTCTGAGTAACGCTCTTGATCATTGTGGGTTGAACTTGTTAAATTCAACCAATACTCAGATCAACGATGACGTCTTCATCAGGTTAGATTGCCAATTTATTTATTCTCCCATTTTGTGATCATGTTTAATTATATGTTTTAGTTCTGCTTTCTTCATACCAGTAGAGAGAATTCATCAAATAAGATGAGAAAACTAATAGCTTTCCGTTAAAAAGGGATGAAGATTACGAAATTGTCCTAAATTTTTATATAATATATTATTAATAGACATAATTATAATTTAAAAAGTTTGTTATCTTTTAAAAAATACATATGAGCCTAAATTATAAAATATGAAGAAAAAAATTTGTTTTGTAAGACAAGCCATACTCAAATTTTCTTTAAGCAAGACTTAACCTGAAGACCTTAATCAAATTTAAAAAAAAAAACTGTATTTGATTATGAAAAAAGAATGTAATTTAAGAATTAATATATTTAAATAAAATTATCTTACTTTTAAGGACATACAATATGAATTAGTAAGATTAACTCAATTTTAATTCAATGTGTTTATAGATAAAACAATAGGTTATTATAATGTGGCATCTTAACAAGAAAATAATAACTAGTTTCCTTCATCAAAACTATTTATTCTAATACTACAATTAATTTGTATTTATAAATTCTCAATATACAATTATACAAGTAATAATAATCATTAATACATTGTCTATCTCAAAACTTAAGTAATAAGAATTTATTACAACTTGGAAATGCCTAACTAACCTAATAAGTCTAACAAAAAATAAATAAATATGAGCTCAAATAGAACCAGTCAATTAATAAACAAGCTTATAACTTTTTTGGAATTTTTTTTTAATTTTTTATTTATTATAATGTTTAAAGTAATATCTTATTTATTTGAAAAATAGTCTATTTTGCCATGTATTGCACGTGTGTAAGAAAAATTTAATTTTTTTTATTATATATTAATACATTTTAAATTTATATGTTTATTGAAAGTGCATTATCATAAAATATCTTCTTTGACGTATGAAGTACCTCTTATTATTGTTCTTTTTGATAAATCCAAAATATCATAAATTGACGGAACCACATTGACTTTGCTTTTGATTTTGAGTAATGTATGATAATGAATAATTCAAATAGTTGATAAATCATTTAATCATATATAATTTTGTCTTATTTTAATTTTAGACCATGTTAAATTATATTTATAGTCTCTTATTATAAATTTTAATATGCAGTTAATTAATTAATTTTAGTTCACTCAAAAAAATGTCAAAAATTTAAAGAATTTCTAATTTTAAAAGTATTTATTTATTTATTTATTTCATAATTTTTCTTGTTGAATACAAATATTTCATTAATTTTTTTAATTTTAAAAAACTCTTTGAGGTCAAAAATTATCGATTTAAGAGATTAATTAATCAATTGATTAATTGCTTCATAAATTTTTTTTGGTTGAGTACAAAAAATTTATACATTTCAATAAAATCTTGATACATGTATCGGAAAGGTGAAGAGCGATTGCATTAAAAGCTAAGAGTTTGATTGAAGATTCTCATTAATCAATAAAGCTCATAGGTTGAAGGGATCACATTTTACTTATATATAGTAGATAATAGATATAATAGATGCCTCACTTAATCCTTTACTTTTTAGAAAAATACCTTATTTAATCTATTTACTAAAGTTTAAACCCTAAATTCAAGTTTATTTGTGTCATTATTTATTTCAAGACTTTTAGTTGAACTTGTGGTCTCCTTTGTAGAGATTATGAGTTGGGTCAAGCTAGATTTATGTAAGATTTAAGATTTAGCTCAGTTTAAAATTGGACTTTTTTTTTTAATGATTTGTGACTCAGTCTCACCTAATTTGACTCGTTTAGTGACTAATCTGGATTGAGTTTAATTAAGTCCAAGCAAGGTAACTCTTTTTCATGTTTTTAATTTCAAATTTACAAAAAAGAATTATTAGTAAAAACAAAATTTAAGAAAATGGAATGGTCTAAGAATTGAAATGAATAGAAAATGAAATGAAAAATTATTAAGATTTGAAAAGAATTAAATTTTTTAAAAATGTATCAAATATAAAATTTATATAAATATAATTAAAATAAATTATTAAAATATTAGATAAAATAATAAATAATACTATGTCAAACCAGGTGTGCTAATTTAGAATCCAACTCGACCCAATAAAAAATATTTTTTTTTTGTCTCTATGCCAAACTACTATGTGTGTTAATTTAAAATCTAACTTGACCCAATAAAAATTACTTTTTTGTTTTGTCCAATCCAATTTGATATGACGTAATCAAACTAAATTAATTAGATTTATGAATACTTTTAGTCCTTTGAATGAAGCTTCATGTATTGGCAAAAATTAAAAGCTTAAAGACTAAAAAGTATTTAAGAGGTTTTAAGTTTAATATTTATAATTTGTTAAAGAATCTAAATAATTTCATAATTTCAAACATATATAACTTGTTTTTTAGAATACCCAAAAAAAAAACAAAATAAAAAATCAAAAGCATTTGGCTAGCTAGCACTGTGTAATTGAGTTTGTAAATGAATGATACGTGTTGAAGAAAGACCAATGGCATTTATTCCCCAAAAGAAGTATATGAGATAGTCACCAGACTTATCTCAAAGCATTTGATCCCTAAAAGTCGTTGCAAAAATTAAAGGCTTATTCATCAAATGAATTGAACGCCCTCTTTAATTTTTGATAATCTTTTTTAATTACTGATTAATTTGTTTAATCATACTTTTACCTTTTTATCTTCATGCTTATTTGTCAAATGTGAACGTGAAAGATTACCAACCAAAATGAAAAAGAATCATCTAAGTGCTGTTGTGACAGTTAAAGTTAGGAATATTTGGAAGTTGTGGCACTCCTTCATGAGTCTTACTTGCTTTACAACGAGATTATTAAATATTAATTTTAAGTTTTAATCAATATGTAATTTTTTTATATAATCTTCGGAGCAATTGTAAAATTAATTATATTAGTGCAATTACTATATAGCACACTCAGAAGAAAACATATTGTAATGATATGTCAAAATATGTTGATTATATGTTAATTTAAAATAATTTGTTGTATTTATATTTTAATCCTAATATTTTTAGATTTTATTTATGAACCTAAAAATTTTTACAAAATTTTCAATTTATAATTTTTAAAAAAATGTACAAAAATGAGTTAACAATATTATAAATTAATATTTTCATGTGGATTACTAAAAAATAAAATGTAGAAGAAATAAATTAAAAAATTCAATAAAAATTTTAGACTCGTAAATAAATTTAAAAATTATAGGGTTAAAATATAAAAACAACAGATTATTTTAAATTAGTATACAATTAGTATAATATAACACATTATTATTATGTATCTTTATTTTAGTGTGTCATATAATTATTTTACAGGTAAACTTAATTTTATAATTACACCAAAATTTTTACCAATTTTTTTCCTTTCTGTTACACGTAAAGGAATAACATGTTATATAAATGTGTATAAAACTATGATCAACACGTAGTCTTAAAAAGTTGTATTTAATGCCTCGTGTCCCTCTCGCTGCCTCTCTCAATCAAACCTCCCATTTTCTTGAATGTTACTTTTTATCCTCACTTTTTATACATATAAAGAAATAGGATTCGTCTATTACTTTTATATTTTATAATAATTTAATTTTTTTATAAATTAATTATGATAAGTTAATTTATTATAAATTTAATTTATACGAAATTAATCTCTTATAAATTTAAAGTTATACAAAATTAATTTTTTTATTTATATTAATGAAGAATTAATTTTATATAAAATAAAACTTTTAAGAAACTAATTTATCACAAATATTTATAACATGTCAAATTGTCACAAAATATAAAAATAACATATTAATTCAATACTTTTCTCCGTCATAACGTGCATTTACAATAATATTATAATTAAAAGTAGAGTTGCCAAATCATATAATTTACTTTACGGAATTTACTTTAGTGTAATATACGTTACTTTACAAAAGTAGTCCTGAAATATTTTTCTGGTTATTACAGTTAAGTGGTCTCAAAATTCACCTAATTTATCCTGTACTCCGTACTGATTTTAAGTGTGTGCTATCCTATTATAAAGTAATTTATTTGTTTTACATTATTTATAAAAATATATAATTATAATTGTTGGACTATTTTTCCAATTCAATAAGAGGTCACTCATTGCATTTCAAATATAAAAAATAGTATATTTTAATAAATTAAAATTGTAAAAGAATTTCTCTTAATAATTAGATTCCTAATTTAAATGGGGGATACTTTGATGCCAAGTAACATGACTGAAGTGTCACTGAAATGCATTTTCTTGTTGAATAAGTTAGAGCTTTATGGCACCCAAAAAAGTTGGATTTAAAAGTAAGATTAAATAATTTTTTAATCTTGAGCTGTTAATGTCACTTTTTAGAATATAGTTATATAGATTAATTTATAGTAGGAGTGTAAAATGCTTGTGTAAGCTTTTTCTGAGAGCTACTCATGAGTTAAAATAATTTTTTTTTTTTAAAAAAAGTTGAAGTTACTGGTACACATAAAAAGACACAAAATTATTCCAGGAAATAGGAAGATAAAAAGCTTATGATGCATGTCTAACACTTGTGCTTCTGTGCAATATTTGATATATTTAACACAATACTAGCATTTATCATAATTTGTAGAAGAATAAAATATGTTTATAAAATTATCATTTTAATTTTTTTATTAAAAATTTAAAATAACCTCTTACTTGGAAAAAAATATTATCTTAATTTTTAATAAAATATCAAATTTAGTCCATAAAATTTGATTGAAACACTAAATTTTATATTATTTTAAAAAGTAAAAAACTAAATGTGACATTCCTTAATAAATGAGGAATTATTTTAAACATTTTAATAAATAAATAACTAAAATGATAATTTGTTGATAAATAAAAAATAAAAAAATATTCTCTCATTTGTAGACTCTTAAATAAAATCATATATATATTCAATAAATAAATAACATAAAATTTGATAAGTGTATAATTAATTAATAATAATATAACAAATATATAATATAATTTGAAAACCATACAGTTATCTTCAAAAAATCATATATTTATAATGATATTGTTAGAGTACCATATATTTATCATATTTTAACTGAAAAATATAATAATAAAAATATGCATATTATATCTAATTTTTTTTAATAATTTAGGTTGGATTTTTATACTGATATGGAAGAACTTGCTTTTTGTTTTCTTGTTTTTCGAAAGGCAGTGGTAAGTAGCGACCTATGCATGTGAGGGAGCCATGAATGGTCTAATTTAGTTAGTAGTACTATTCTCTTCCACTTTCCTGCCTCTTCTTTCTTTTGAAGCTTCCTCTCTCTTTTTGCTTTTCTCAAAAGGGGAAAAATATTAAATCGGTTCATTATTTTTTTATATTTCATAATAATTTAATTTTTTATAAATAATTATAATAAATTAGTCCTTAAAAAATTTTTATTTTATAAAAAATTAGTCTCATATTAATTCAAATAAATAGACTAATTTTATAAAAATTTAAATTTATAAGAGACTGTTTTATTACAATTAATTTATGACAGATTAAATTATCACAAAATACAAAAAAAAAAAATCAATTTTATAATTTTCTTTTTGCCAAAGGCATTAGTGTATCACTTTATTTCGTTGCAGGCAATGTCATGGATTATTCAATTGACTAAATTAATGTTTTAATTTAGGTCTTTTATGTATAGATATATTAATTTAATTTCATCTCTTACAAATAATTTGTTATCAATAACGTGCTTTTAAACTATTGTTGGTGAAATTAATGAACAATCTTCATCTTATATAATATTAACTAAAGTGATAATCTATATATATATATATAAAAGAATTATGTTATATGTCATTATATATATCTTTTAATTTCACTTATAATTGATTAACAAAAGAATGTTATTGATAATTGTTTTATTTGCAAGTCACCAAATGAAAAAATATTTCACCTACGAGGGTTTAATTAAAAAGACAATTTTATAAGAGATTAACTTAAAAAAAAACTCATATATGATGAATCAAAATAAAATTTTAGTCTGCTTCAATTATTAAAAGGATTGGTTCCTAAATATTCAAAATTTTAAATATTTGCGTAAAATAATTTCTTATTTTTATACACATATTTCACAAATAGTCTAGTGATGCGAAATCTATCTCCAAAAGAAGCGAAGAACGTAATTTTCTCAAAAATATTATGCTCTTTAGAACAATATTCTTTTGTTGTTATTTACAATTACTTTTACATTCGCTGTGGGAAAAAAACTATCAATTTAATAATTTGTTCTTGAACTGTGTCATTTTTACTGTAATAGAGTTATAATAAACTCTTCAAAACATTTAAATCAATTTTTTCTTGTAATTGTAACCATAAAAGATATAATATAAGAAACAATTGCAGCGAAATATGAACGTTTCTTTCCCTTAAATACCAAATATTAATTAAGCAATCGCAAACCCTTTTATCGGTCATTAGATTTAAATTATTAGATTAAAATTTTAAATAACATATGATTAAATTTTAAACCTTTTAATTGTGTATGATTAATAAAATTAAGTTAAATCGTCAAATTCTTCAATATCAGCGATTAAATCTGTAGAACATGACAAATCTGAATTATTGTATCTTTGAGGCATGACACGTGGTTTGTTACATACCTTGCTATTGCGTGACCTCTTCATAATCTTTATGGGCCGGGCCATGAGAATGGTTAGGTTGGGCTAAGGGATATTGGGCTTAGTTAGGAATAATAGAAATTCACAAATTTAGAGATTTTATGGGAAGTATTCTATTTGGTTATTTTTTTAATTGCATTTGGCATCTTTCTATTTTAGGACGGAGATGAGAGATAAAGATCGCCCCAAGAGAAATTTGAAGGCAGGGAGAAGAGTTTATATAAGTACTATTAATGTTTTTTTTTATCTTATTACACTATATATAGTTTCAAATTATTTTACTCTTTGTTTATATTTATACTAATTTAAAATAAAAAAATTAATTTAAAATTTTTTATCAACTTCAAA
The DNA here is from genome assembly GCA_037074485.1 of Delonix regia. Taxonomy (NCBI): domain Eukaryota; kingdom Viridiplantae; phylum Streptophyta; class Magnoliopsida; order Fabales; family Fabaceae; genus Delonix; species Delonix regia. Next base: position 6,597,503 of record CM073459.1, read on the forward strand.
TTGCCCTATTGAATATATGGTTTAATTGTTATATAATCTTTTTTTAACTAATTTCCATAAGAACACATGTTAAAAGATTTATTTTGTAGGGAAGATACATATTGGAAAGAAATTGTAATAAGAATACTTCAACTAAATGTTTTTGACTTATTGAAGTTATTAACATATGTTTTTTTTCTCTTATCTTCTTGAATTGTTTACACACACACACACACACACATATATATATATATATAATTTTTAATTTTGTAAACTTGATTAGAACTTGTTGGAGAATCTAATATATAATTTTTCCTATTTTATTAGTATTATTATTTTATTTTTAAAAAAATTGAAATTCCTAGGAGTATTTATGGGAAATAAATATGAGAAAAAAAAATTCTCCTTGCAATGAGTAAGGTAAATGAAGATTAAAAAATAAAAGTAATAGATGATTGGGAGGAGCTCAGATCAACAATCGTATAGTAGATCTGTTGTGTGATCGTTACTCACGCAAAATTTTTTTTAGTTTTTATTAATTTTTTTTCAATGATCACCATTATATCCGCTCTAGGTTGGAAGAGACTTCCCAGCTCAACTTTGCATAATTTCTATAGCTAAACCTAGCTAGTAACCTACTTTCATTTGTTTACTTAAAAATTGTAAAACCTTAATTTCTTCACATTCACAATGATAATTCAACTTTTAAATATCAAAATTTTCATACCCACCAAACTAAAATGGCAATCAGGAAAAAAATAATATTCAAATTATAGGATGTGCCTATCAGAATATTCTCATATTTATTTATTATATTATGCTAAAATAGTTTTACTTTGAATGACAAGTGGTTTTTTAAATATTTTACCCATTTTTACTCTTAATATATTGGGTTAATTATTTAAAATTTTTATGATAATTAAAAATAATTATATATATATATGTATTAATTGATTCTTTGACGTATAATATTTACACTTTTGTTGAAATTTTTTAACGAAATTATTTTTATTTAGTCTTGTAGAATTAATTGCTCTGATTTTTACCCACTAAGAGAGCGAGCATGTTGTGTTTGGTATGTATAAATAAGAAAAAGAAATGATTGGGAAGGAAACAGAATCTATGGGACCTATTCAAATTTCATTCATTCGTTGGTGACAAAAAGAGAGAAACAAAATAAAGAAAAAAAGAAAAGTGAGATCCACTATGTCGCACATATATATATATATATACACACACACACACACACACAAATGCGTAGTCAAGTCTTTTATTGTCTATACAATAAAAAATTAAAAAATATATAAGAATTCTTTAATTTAATAAATATAATTGACAAATTAAGATTAAAAAAATGCTAATTTATATTAATACAAACTAATAGAAATGAGATATATTCATGACAAATATATTTAGTCAAGTACAAAATTAAAAAAAATTGACATGTTATTTATAAGTATTTTTTTTCCCTTTCTTCATAAAACTAATTATGAGAAGAAAAATATTTCTTCCTTTCCATTGATTAAAATCAAACAAAAATATTTCTTATATTATTTCAAACTAAATACCAAATCGCTATCCAACTTTTATACTTTATAACAATTTAATTCCTCACAATTAATCATAATAAATTAATCCATCAGAAATCTTATTTTATGCAAAATTATTTATTCATTAATTCAAACGAAAAGCAAATTTTGTGTGAATTTGAAACTTTAAGGAATTAATTTTATACAAATTTAAATTTATAAAAAAATGAATTTATTATAATTAATTTATAAAAAACTAAATTATCAAAAAGTACAAAAACAAAGAATCAATTTTATACTTTTCTCGTATTATTTTGTTTCTTCTTTTCGCCCTAATAACTAAACAATGCAAGTATACGTGTAATGGCAAGCCAAGCTCACTTATATAATAGAATATTGTAGTTTTTGATATGGATGGCTTGTGAAACATTGTTCCCCAAATTAAAGGCTTAATTCACACACAAGGAATTTGTCTTGTGAGACAAATGATGAGGGCGGTGCATTCTTGTTTCCCATGATAAGATACCTTCCATCATTAACCCTAAATGGAAAAATCTGTTTGGTTTCTCAGAAAAAAAATAATGGAAGGTATTTATGCTTTGTGCATCTTATCACTACGGCCAAGAGAACTTTCGGTTCAACAAACAAGAGGCGCGAGGCATCGTTTAAAAAAAAAAAAAAAAGGCTTTGTAATATCTGCATGGTGGATTTTATATTTTAAAATATTATAATTAGAAGCATTTTCAGACTATCTTTGATTTAAGCAAAAGAAAAGAAATATTATTAGTGACTGAGATTTAAGGGTGTCATATTTCTAATTTATTGTGAAGGACAATAAGACCTAAACTATTACTTATGCTAATCGAAACTATTCTTAATAATAGATCTACTAAACTATTTTAATAATATTAATGACTTGTTAATGTTTAGTATATTACTTAATTTTATTCATTTAACTTCTTGGAAACTTGTAATTTTCTTTTAATAGCTACAATGTGACTATCTGATTATCAGGTTGGACTTTAATTTAAAAAAAAAGTTTGAGTTTTTTTTTAATTGGACATTTTTATCTGAACTTTTGTTTTTAGGTCAAGCTTAATGAGTGTTTTCAAGTTATAAATAAATATATTTATTATTTAGAATTTCAAATAAATTATATGGTTAATGATTATTATTATTTGTACAATTGTATATAAAAATGTTATAAATATAAATAATTTGTTGTACTATTATAAATAATTTGGATGAAGAGTATTAGTTATTATTTCCTTTCAAAGATATTACGTCACATTAATTTATAATTTAATGTATAATTATTTTGAATTAAAAATGAACTAATATTACTAATAAACTTCTATTTTACATCTTTAAAATTAAAATAGCTTTATTTTTAATATTTTAAATCTTAGGTTACATTCTTTTCTTTTTAATAATTAAATTTTGTTTCTTTTAAAACAATAATTTTTTTGTTAAAAAATTATTGATTTATTTTTTTAGGCTTAGGCTAGATTTTAAAAGAAGTTCAAGTTTGTCTTATTTTACAAAATGTACTTTTCTAAATGGAATTTATATTTTGGGATTTGATATATCGAGTCAATATTGCTTTTAAAATTATAATTAGGTCTATAATGCGATTGTCAAAATTTGGATCCCTCACTGATTTTTATTTCAATTTGGGCCCTTACACTCATTTTTAATCTTAATTTAACTATTCTCTTATTAGTTCATATTTAATTTGGTTATTCATTAATTTTAAAGTTAAAACATTTAGTTCATTAGTCATAACTAAATGATAGAGACCATAATGAGAATTGAAATTAGTTATGGATAAAATTGAGAACAGAGTGATAATTGATGGGCCAAATTGAAATTTAAAATTAGTAAGAGAATAAATTGAAAATAAGTAAAGAACTGATATAAGAATAGACAATAAAAAACCAAATTGAGAATTTATTAATAATTGAAAGACAAAAAAGATATTTGAACTATTTTTTAATATAAAAAATTTAGCATCCTATAACTCAAGTTCTTGCAAATTTAGAAGAGCACAGATCATCTGTAGTGAATATGAGCCATTGGATCAAGATCAATGGCTCATATTTTACTATTTTATTTTTATATATAATTTTATTTTTTAAAATGTGATATTAGATCAAAATTCAATGACACGTTGTAGTGCATATTCTGCAGCTACTGTAGAGGATGTCCGCCTAATTTAGAGGAAGCACTTGCTAGAAAACATATTCCTAGAAAAAGAAAAAGATTGTGTAAATAAGCTGTAGGAGAGAGAAACAACAATTTGGGTTATCACACATGGGCCAGTGGATCTATTAGAAGTGTCCAGGAAGCAAATATGGGCCAATGGGCCAGTGTTTTAGATGTTCTTTTAGAGCTGGGTTTCCTTTTAACATTTTTGTATTTGAAACAGTTTTGGGCCTTTACTTTCAAGTTTCAAGTTAGGCCAGGCATTCATTTTTATTTTCTTGTTTGAAATATCTTATTTTAATTAAAATATTATTTTCAATATATTCAAAATTTCGAACCACTAAAAAAAAAAATTTGAAATTTCACTTTCATATCATTGTTATTCATCAGAGAGAGGCAACAAGAAAAAGCGAATAAAATCATAGGTTAATTGTCTTTTATGTTAAAAAATTTTGAAATAATTTTTTTTTCCATCTCATAAAGACTATTTTTTGTAAGAACTTCGTTAAATAACTAAACATCCTATTTTGAAAAGTTTATGTTATTTTATAATGACGATGTGGTAATAGAAATCTGAATTTAGGATTATAATAATAATTTAAAAAGAAAACACATAATTCTAACGCAAACACTATGCCTTACAGGCAGGGAAGGCCTTAGAAGAAATCTAAAACTAAAATTTGGCATGTTTCAATTTAATTTTTAACAAAAATATTCATAAAAGAGTTATGTTGCACAAAAGTTAAGTCTTTAATCTATGATCAACTAATAAATTACAAAAGTTAAGTCTTTAATCTATGAAAAATGGTTAGGGATGGCAGTTCATCTTCATCCTCATCTCCATTATCCATTTTATGAAAATTTTTTTATATTCAATTTTTACGTGAATACAGATTTTCACAGGATCCTAGAAATTTTTTTTTATAAAATACAAAAAATTAAAAAGAAAAAACTTTTGGATGTCATCAACTATACTTTAAATACATCACACTTTTTTGTACTTTAAAATTTTAATGCAATCCATGAAAATTTGCACAAAAATAATTGGATACTAGATAAATTATCAAAAAATGCAAAAAAGAAAAAAACAAATTTTACATAATTTAAACACTCCAACCTTATCTAATGAAAAGAAAAGTTGAAGTACAACAACTATGAGTATAGTTCTAAGGTATTTTGAAAATATGCTATTTTATCTTCTAAGTTTCTAAGGAAAAGACTAAAAAGGAAACAATGAAATTGATTTTTAATTAGTATATATTTTATTTAAATTATTATAAATATAAATAATGAGTGAAAAAATTAATAAAATACAAAAACATAAAACTTTTACATATAGTTATGTAAAATTATAGAGAATGAGGATCTCATAAGTTGGGAAACAGGATCCCTATCCCTATTTTCAAATTAAGATTTTTCTTCTCATCCTATCTCCATGAGAAAAAAAATTTTAAATACAAATCCTTAAATAAAGTAATTTTCGTGAGAATTCTCATATTTAAAGAGTTTTTATCATCCTTAAAATGATGAGTGATATGGTTGTTGAAATTGAGGAATAAGATGGGTGTACCTCTTGAATATTTATAACAATGGATCAAAATAATTACTTTATACTGAATTAATAATCGATATTGAATAGGGTTCAGATATTAAAAATGACTTTGCCATATTAACAGATTAATAAGATACTTGATTATTATGTTATACATTAATTAGAATAAATACTTTTGTATGAAAGTTATATCGTTACGTGACTGTTTTGTTAGTCTAATATCTTTAAACATTATTTAGAGTAACTGAATTTAAAAAGCTAAAGAATTCAAGCAATATTTTAAAATTATCTTTTGAATATAAATATGGTTATTAAACATATTGAATATCCAAACTTACTATTTAATATTTATTACCTTGATTTTTGTAATATATTTCTCGTATTTCAATAAGTATAAAATATCTTCGGATTCAGAACCATATACAATTGTACAGTGTATTAAGTAGGTTGTTTCATACTTCGTAGGTTAGCCAGAATGAGATACAGATCAGAAAGAGATACAGATGACCCAAGGCTTAAACAATAATGCGTTCCTACAGTGTTTAACTAACCTCTTAGACTCATTTGTTAAAGGTTGGGATAAAAATAAATTTTGATGAAATAAAATTTAAAACTTATATATTATATTTAATATGATATTGAAAAATAGAATGAGAATAAAAATGGAGATGAATTAAATTATTAAAGTATTTTTATTTAAAAAATTAAAATATTAATTATTGTTTTTAACTTTAATAAAAAATATTTTATTTTTTTTATTTTTTGTATGAATCGTTTCGTTTCGCAGTTCAGTCAGTCCCATCTCTAAAGCTTCAAACCTGCAACTTCCGATGTACCAAATCTGATCTCCGACAACCCTTCAATGATAGTGTCAAGCGTTCTGTCTTTCTTTGCTCTCTCCAACCGTCCCTTTCTCTTCTCTCTCCAGCCTTCCTTCTCTTTACTCTCTCTCCGGTTTTCCTTCTCTCTCTTTGCTCTCTCTCCTCTCCACTCTCTTCTACTCGACTGTGGATTTGCCAGGTCTATAAATGATGGGTAGTCACCAGCCATGGAAGTTGATGGCATAATTTATAGTGATGGCCATGGAATTTGCAACCACCGACTATGGAATTTGATTGCAGGATCCAGTCGACCCCTCCTCTTTATCTTCTCTCTCTTCTTTCTTCACTAGCGACAACCTTTACCGGCGACGTCCAAAGGACAAGAAGACAAAGTGGACGAGCAAGCAGAGGTGCCATAGGGAGGGAAGAGAAGTTGGACATTTTGGTAAATTACACTTCATTTTCGGGGGTGGAGAGAAATCCTTAGTGTGGAAGAGGGAATGAAGATTGTTGACTTTGAGGGAATGGGATTAGGTAGGGAATGGAATGGACTATTTTTATCTAGCAACCAAACATGGCTGATCATGTTTCAAATCTCATATCGAAACAGGCCCTTAATCTATGATGGCTGGGGAATTATGGCTTCGTGTCCTATTAAGAACAAGAATCATCCATTGATAGGGTTAGGGTTATAAACTACATAAAAATTTTCAGAACAGTTTAGAAAGCGTGTTAGTAAAGAGGACACATCACAGATAATTTTCCCATATAGATAATTGCTGAAGGATGCTTAGAAACATCACTGTTCAAGTTTCTTACAGAAACATGGAACGTGAATACTCCACGTCATATAAATATGTATTCCATACATTAACGATTTGAAATGCATAGCCATAAACTAAAAGCAAGCTAAAAATGGGGCATATCAGAAGAATTTATCACTATAAACTCTTAAGCTCTGCCTCATCTCTAATCGTACAGGGGAAGTGTAAACTCAACAAGCAGCTGAACAAAAAGTGACCAATTATAATCATCACTACAATAGGCCTCTTTAATTAAACATTAGTGATGAGAATACACCATGAGGGTTACTTCTATAGTAACGGAGGAAACTTTCCATTAGACCAGAGAGAAAACAGGACTGCAAATCAAAACTGTTTAAATATTTATTATTATTTCTTTGTCAACTCAGCTTCACATAATTGAGTTTTACAAAAAAACATTCCTTTATCAGAGAAATTGTTAGTAAATAGGTCAAAAACAACTTTCTAGTCCTAAAACTATCTCAAAGGGAAGACCTACTCTGCCAGAGCCTCATAAGCATACGGGCATCCTGATCTTATACTTAATCCTGTCCTCTGTAATTTTTCTAAGCATATAAAGTTCTACTTGAAATCCCAAACAACTTAACATTTATGCAGTTAAGTTGCAAATTCTCCGCCATGAGTCACATCATCAACATTAATACATGGGCAGATAAAGTAAAATGTGACTGTTAAGTAAAAAATGTCAAAAGGATTCGATATAATGAAATCATACACAACATCAGTTAGTATTTTTGTTCTTGACAACTGTTTTACACGATATGGGTAACATGAAATAAAAGAAAATATTCAATAGAAGTCAAGAGGTTTTATGTTTGAAAACTGAATGGGTTGGCACTAAAGAAGCGAAGCAGATGCATATGGAAAAGTTAGAGCAATTGTTGGCGCTACATCAATTCAAGGGTTCTACGGATATTCACTGGCCAATATGGCCCGTCTGAGGACACTCGACCAAATTTAGAAACCATAAGCAACCCAAGGTTAACATCAAGCATACACCAAAATAGCATAATTGTTGGAAAAATGGGGGGAAACATTAAAATGTCAGAGAAAAATTAACACACTCCAGAAAAAGTGAAATTTTAAAAGATGGCATTGATACCAGCAACATTTAATCAACTGAATGCGTACTTTCATCTACTCCTCCTCTGCATCTTTGGATTTTTTCTTTTTATGTTTCTTCTTCTTCTCACTTTGATCAGCATCCTCTGTAGGTAACTCAAACGCCTTATCTTCACTATCTTTGACCTTCTTCTTTTTCTTCTTCTTCTCAGACTTCTCAGAATCTGGTGAAGCAGCCTCTACCTCTTCTTTGTGCTTCTTCTTCTTCTTCATATCTTTTCCAGCTTTCTCCTCATCTGAAGATGCCGCTTCATCATTCACTTTATCCTTTTTCTTCTTTTTCTCCTTTTTTTTCTTCTCAACTTCAATCTCCACAACATCTTCTTTTACCTTCTTCACCTTTAATTTTTCCCCTTCAACTGTTTCAACTTCTTCAACTTTAACCTTCTTATGGGGAGCAGAAACAGGGCTACCATTGCTTTCAACTGTTTTTCTCTTCCGCCCCTCCCCATCCTGATCATTCTTGATCTTTTCCTTCTCCTCTACAGCAGTTGAAGCAGCAATACCTGCAATGATACTATCTCCACCAGTCGGTAGAACCACATTTCTCAGCCACTCCTGAGGAGTATTCTCGTTTGGCTTCCCATGCTTATCTAGCTTCCCCTCTGCAATCAGTTTCTTCTTCATGGATGCCTTCGGCCCAAGACCCCATTTCCTAGGATAGGTATCTCGATCCATCACAACCCTTTTAATCTTCGCCACCACACCATGGTCACAAGTAGCCATTACAGCTGTAGTCATCTCTGCAATTCCCAAGGCAATTGCTTCGCCCTTGGTAGTCATAAGCACAACTTCCTCACCCACCTCAATATCATTCTCGAACCTCAATAACCCAGGAATCATCAACTTTGCCCCATAACAAATGGCATTAACAGCTGAATCTTTCACAACCAATCTTTTATAACTCGTTAATAGTACTTCAAGAGGCATAATAACCCTTCTTAAATAACTCTCATCCCTGAAATTATCATAAACCCATTGAGCATCCATCACATCATGCATAGTAACCATATTATCTTTCTCACCCGAAATCCCAGACCGCACCCTTCTAAGCTCTTGCATATGCCCACCCACACCCAGAATCAAACCCAAATGAACACATAGAGTCCTCACATACGTACCTGCTTCACACGAAATCCAAAACACAACCAAATGCTTATCTGCGTCATACTCTAGAAGCTTACTTTCATATATAGTCCTAATCCTAAGTTGTCTCTTCACCGCAGAAATCAATGGTGGCCTCTGAAACACAGCCCCAGTAAGCGTTTCAAGCGCTCGAGCCACTTTTGCAACTTCAGGAACCTTCGAATGCAATCGAGCAACACACACATACTCTTTCCCGGCACCCTGTTGCGATTTCACGAGTCGGGTCGCTCTATCAATGCAAACAATGAGGTTGCCTGTGACTTTCGGGTCAAGGGTACCGCTATGACCCGTTTTCTCGACCCGGAGGATCCGTTTGATCCAAGCTACGACCTCGTGGGAAGATGGGTTCGCGGGTTTATCGAGATTGAGAACGCCGTACTTAATGTACTCTGGAAGAGGACGCTTGAGGGGGGAGTAGCCGGAGGAAATAGGAGTGTAGTGTCCGGTTCGTACATTGAGGCGGTCGTAGTTCTTGAGGAGTATCGGCCACTGGGAAGTATCGATCGAGGGAGTGAAGCTCTGTGGCTTGATCATGAAGTCGGTATCTTTCTGAGTTGGCTCATCATTATCTTCTTTGTTATGATGCTTCTTCTTCTTCTTCTTCTCAGAGCGAGCAACTTCAAGCTCAGTCATGGCCGTTATGAAATGCAAATTGCTTCTCCAAGAAAATGATTATGCTATGGTTACTTGTCGTTAGGGTTTTAGTGGAGGCTCTTGCTATGGCTATGAAGGGTTTTGCTGAAAAGGAGGATTTAAAGGGTTTCGCACGAGAGTTGTAGAAGAAGATGTGGAAGTGGGCTTTCCCGAATAGAATTACTGTGCTTCTTGTGACATTGGCCCATATGAGTCACATATGTATAGTTTATTTTCAAGAATAATCATATTTTTATTTATTTATTTTAATATTTAAAATAATTTTTAATTCATTAAAAATTATCATAATTAGTTTTTTAATTTTTTAAAAATATTATACTTAGTTCCTCTATCCAATCCTAAACCCTATATCTCAGGATTAAATTTGATATTTTTTAAAAATAAATTTGGTGAAGTTAGAAATTCAAATGAAGATGAGTTTAATAAAATCCAGACTTTTAAATAAAAATTTAATGATTTAAATTTTAAAAAGTTGTTAGAAACTATTTAATATTTATTGAAATATGAATCATTGGATAAAATTTAATGATTTAGATCCTTTTAAATGAAATAAATTTGTATTGTCAAATGCAATGAATCTACATTCGTATTTTTTTTAAAAAATTAAGAAGACCAAATGTGATATATATATATATATATATATATATATTATATAAATGGGAGAACAATTTTGAACATTTCAATTAGCAAGAGAATAAAATAAATATTTTATGATAAATAAAAAAAAAGATATTCTATTCTTTTATTTTCCCCAAATTATTTTGAAAGTTTAGTCCGCAAACAAATAAGCCTTATCATTAGATTTGAAAACATTTTTTCTAAATTTTCAGTGGAATTTTTACTGAATCATTTTATTTAAGTTAGTCCATTATTTCTTAAATTGCTTTCATGTTAACCTTGTATCACAATTTTTGCTCACAAATTAATGTCAAAGCTAATAAATTGTTGAGTTTGCCATTTTCTGCTTGTGCACTGCGAATTAACTCATACTTGAGATAAACTCAATTCTCATAAGCTAATCCAATTTCTCAGGATTACCTTGCCAAGTTAATATCCAAGGGGTGTAGGGCAATCGACCTCCTTGAATTTTTAAGATTTTAATTTTTTTAATATAATTTTATCTTATATTTTTTATTTAATTATTTAATTTATAAGAGTTCATCCCTTAAATTGTAAGAATTTATTCTCTTATTCAAATACTTGATCTAAAAACTTTTGGCCCCTTAAAATAAAATCTTAAATCCGTTAACAAATGTGAGTTAACATTTAATTAAGTCCGTTTGACATCAATAATTGAGTCAAAGGTATAAAATTGGATTTGATCCTAATAATTTCTAACTCTTTTATTTGATTTATCTTTTATAATTATGTTTCAAATTGCATGCACTATTTATGAGAAATTGAAAAATAACTTATACATATATTTTTACTTCTCATCTCAAAAATAAAAAATAAGATTTTTTAAAAATTATTGTGGAGTATATTTGGAGCAATACTAAATGAATTAGAAATATGTTCAAATAGAGATTATTTGGGTTTATGGCTACATGTGTTACTCATGTCATAACTATACTTTAGTGCACAACAATCAATAGTACTTTTGTACTTGTAAAATTATAAATAATTCGTTGTTCTTGTATTTCACCAAATTTCCTAGTAGTCACCAAACAAATGGTCTTATTATGCACAAGGCTTTGGGGAAACAGAGGTTTCATGTATATATACTTTTTTTTTTAAAGTCAAACCCCATTTTAATTCTTCAAAGATATATATACATGTAACATTAATTGATTTTCTTAATTTTTTTCATATCACTTCAGTACTTAAAATTTAAATTTTTTTAATTTTTTAAAATAATTGTTAGTTAAAAGATTTAATAGTATTATTTTATTAATATTAAAAATGATATAATAAAATTAAACTTTCAAATATTAAAGCGATATTAAAAGACTCAATTGATACATTGTTTACTAAGTGATACTTATTTGGGTAACTCGATCATTAAAGGAGCTATATAAATATCTTTTCTTGGTTATAGAAATAAAATATCTTCATATCAACTTTAATATCAATTTTTATATAAAGGTATTCTGCACTTAAAAACTGAATAAATCTTTAACTTATCTCAATATAGATGAATGGTCATTAGGGACGACAACAAGTCTCTAATTTTGGAGACCTTTGGGGAGAATTTGAAAATGAGCATATTCCATATTTCGTGGAGCCATTGATGTAAAATTATATATATATATATATATGTGTGTGTGTGTGTGTGTGTAATATTACTCTTTGAATTTTTTAATCATTTTACTCATTATTTATATCAAAATAATTTAAACCAAAAAAGTTAATTAAAAATCAATTTTACTTATTACTTTATAGTATTTTTCTTAAAAAACTTGGGTGATATAATAGCGTATATTCAAAATATCTAAGAGTTGCTATAGTGTTTGTGCCTCTCCTTTTATTCTCTTCTTAGGATTACGTTAGGTTTTAACATTTTGATGCTTTAAGATTTGTTATTTTGCAATTTTTTTGCCATTTTGATAATTCATCTAGTGTTCAATTATTTTTGGGCAAAGTTTAATGAGTTGCATTAAAATTTTGATAAATTGCATTATATGATGCATTGCATTATAATTTGGAAGTGCGAAAAAAGTGTGATGTATTTGAAATATAGTTGATGATAAAATAAATATTTTTTGATAGAAATTCTAAGCACCAATGAGGATTTGTATTTTTGAGGGAATGAGGATAAGGTGAAATTTTTTCCAATAATAGAAGTTAGAGACGAGGAAGAAAAAAATAGTTAATAGTGGAAATAGTAAGTGGGGAGGCACTCTTTAATCACAAAATTGTCATATTCAATGGTCACGACATGCCACCATTTAATGAATTTCAATGCTCTAAAATTTTCTTCCATAATTTCTTTGTAAAATTAAAAAAAAGGAGAATTAATAAAAAGAAATAAAGTGGATCAATACACATTTTCACTTAACATTACTCTATTTTCGAAATTTTCCAAAAGTTTACTAGAAGGAAATTTCAAGAATCGATCCAGCCGTCTAGTGCATTTGGAAGATAAACAAAATCTCTCAGGCGTTTCATTCGGAATATTGGCGAGAGTTGACTTTACTTGCCGTGGGGTGCAAGGGGTTGATTTGAAACAACTCAATCACTTGGGAGGCCAATTATTTATAAAGCACAGTTCAGCAAGAACATTGCTATGTTTCATTGATTAATCCAATTCATCATCTAATCATTTGTCTCGCTTCTTGAACAAGTTCTGGAAAAGAGGCAGCTTCATTACTCGTGGTAAGTTTTCTGCTCTCTAACTATTCGACGAAATGCCTCAGACAAATTAATAATAATAATAATAATAATAATAATAATAACAGCAACAAAAGTTTGTAACATCACACAATGCACTTCTACGGGTAGATTTTGATTGAAGATAATGGAAGGGTAAAAAAAAGTTTGGTTCAAATTGAAATCAAATCAAGGATCAAAATTAAGCTCTCTTTTATTTATTTGTTTTCTTTCATTTTCTTCTGTCCAAACACAAGAATTATTGTTCTTTACATTTACTCACTATGCAAACTTCATATCAAAACCAGGTTGCACAGTGGTTTCAACTTTCAAGGATATATATGGAAAGGGAAAGAACTGATATGGTACAGACTACCCCATCACCGGAAAGTGAAGCTGGAAGAAAAATATATGAAAAGCCCAATGTCGGTTATCCAAATCCGAAATTAGAGGATACTGTTGATGCAGGACATGTACAAGAAAAAGTCCTGCCGTTTTGTTTTGTGAAAGTTGGGCCACAAGATACGGATGCCAAGTGCATAATTCAAGATGCAGTTAGGCTGTTTGAGGAAATGGATCAACGACATTTCCAGATATCTGAAAAGATCAGAGAAAAAGTAGTAAGTGGAAAGATTGATGATTTACTTCTTTGATGAGACTTGAGTAAATATTAATGGACAGAATAATGGTGTCAATAATCTTATTCTTGAAGGGTTTTCTGCCAACTGCAGTATGATCGGGAAGGGGTAGTTTCAAGGTTGAAAAATCTGAAAAACTATTATCTTTACAGACTCAACGGAAGTGTTGATGGGAAAAAGGATTTACTGACTCACTTGTATATGGCACTTGACAGTTTGTCTTTCCCAAAGTCTTGCTCATCAGAAGAAAAGCTTGGAAACCATGTAAGAACAGAAACCAAACTAATATAGACTATCTTCTCTTGACCAGTGTTAAGAAAATTGGACTAGACAGGCTGGTTCAATGACCAGTCTGGTTTTAAAAAAATTGCTCTTGGCCAAATCCTTTTAAAAATTCGGGTTTCTAACTTAGTTTTCTTCTACCTGGTTTGTCATGTGCCAATTTAATGGCAGCAGAAGTTGAATTTCCGGATGCTGCATAAGACCAAAAATTTGGCCCAGGAAAAGCAAATTTTCAGAGAGATAAATATGAGCCAGCAGAGGAATAATGCTTCAACTTCACTTATGGCGGAGCTTCGTAATATTGTAATTTAGACCTTTAATTTATAGCTTTTTTCTTTTGGTTAAATTGTCTTTGATTTATAATTGAATTCATTCTCGTATGATCCATTAATGCCTTTTTGTTTTTCTTATATGTCTTTCTGTGAAATAATTGTAGTTATGGGAGATACAGAGCAAATATAAATATTATCATCATCATTTCAACCAGAAGTACTCTGAAAAAGTATCTGAAGAAATCAAACAATTTGAAGTGACAAGGAAGATCCCAGAAGGCTTAAGGGAAACAATGAGAAACCAAGTCAAGGTAGATTATTATGCACATTTGTTTTTGGTTTTTGGCAAAAATTACATATACAGCCTTCTAATTTTACATTATTCTAACAAATGAAAATTACCCTCCCAAACTTTTATCCTCTTGCATTTGTACACTTTGTGAGTTAGGGTTTGAGCACTTTATTCCCGTGTAAAACTTTTATTATATTTTACTCTTTAACCACTCTTATCAATTATTTTTAAATCGACTGAGGCATGTCATGTGACAAGAAAATGATGTGAGGTGGCATTTGCTTTATCTGAAAAAAGACAAAAAAATTCATTGCTGTTCGGAACTAATTTTTAATTTTCAAAGTAGAAGGAAGTGTTTGCAAAGATCTTGAAGTCAAAGGAGTATTTACCTTTTCTTACTGGTTTATAAAACAATTATTGCAGTTCTCTTCTAGATTCAAATGAATGCAGTCTCGCTGATATCTTCTTTGCTTCTGATAGATCATATGTGATGAGTTAATGGTGACGAGGAAGAAGAAGAGGGCACTTGAGACCAAAATCAGACTCGTTGAGAAAGAATTAGAGGCCATAAATGAAGAAATATGGTCATTTCAGAAGCACCTGAAAGAGAAGCACCACAGAAAGGAGGCTTGTCTTTTTATTCTTCAGGAGAACAAATTTGATGACTGTTGGATCCTTAAATATTGCAACTTGGAATATGATTCTATGCACTTACATACAATCTATTGGGAGAAATCTTCATTAAGTAAAAATAAATGTCATAAATAAGTGAGAGAAGGATCTCAAGTAGGTGTATATATTGTTGGTTCAGTTTGATCAACATAACTCATAATGCTTATGTTAAATAATATTTACTCTAAAGCTACTATTCACGTATAGCAACCATGCATAACTACAAAATTTTTGAGCCATTGAGATCTTGTATATGTTACCAACTAACATATGTTGAATACTCTTCAAGTAAATTGTACACGATTGTGCAATTTTTTGTGGTTGCTTTACCTTCTTAATTTCTCAACCTTATGCATTTCTACCAGGGCCTCAACTTTCTCTTCTATTTTACTTTCATATTGGTGAATGTAAAGGGAAAGCATGGAATGAAATGTGTTGTTATAATATGAACAATATGTGTACTTCTTTTTATTTGTTATGTTTCTATTTTTTATTTTCATTCAATAAATTAGTCCAGCGCTTCTAACAACAAATAAACTTGCATTGCACGACTCACATATGTCTATGTCATATAAAAAATAAAAAATGATATTTATTAAAGTTTTAAACAATTAAAGAATGTAACGCCTAATTTTCAAACCATATAAGATCTTATGACATCATAATAGAATCAATAATACCTATTACTTAAAAATCTAGATCCTTTTAATTTTATAGAAAGAGTAAAATTTATTATTTGAATGTGTAGTTGGACAGTTGAATTGTTTAATTTGTATAGTTGTTTTATATGGAACGTCAGACTTATATTACTATTAAAAAAATCATATTCATAAATCTCATCCACTCTTTGTTTATTTCTTTAAAATTGACAAATAAAAATTAAGAAAATTGAAATCACTCATCTTGAATATAAGTATCTTGAATTCAAGTATTCAACTAACATTGTAATTAGCAAGCATATTGTCTTCTGTACAAAAAGGCTTTGAGAAATCTGAGGTTTTAAACAAGTTTTGGAGAATCAAAGGATACTATAATATTTGCATATTTCAATGCAACTAGGTTGATCTTAAATTAACCCAAGATAGGTTGATGGTGGGGGATCAGGATCTTCTACCGTTACAATGAGTACAGTAGGGTGCATTCTCGCTTAAAAGATGCGTAGATAGTAAGTTCAATTAAAAAAATTAAGTATCTTTTAAATATGTAAAACTGTTCTCTATAGTTGGAATACTTGATTAGCGGTGACCATCATTTAATGATATGTGAGTTGTTCGAAATTAAAACATTTGACTCTACCCTTCGTTTTGCAGTAGCCATATAATACAGAAAGTTGACTTTACTTGGCGTGAGGTGAAAGAGGGTTGACTTTAACATCTTAAAACAATTGGAAAGCCAATCATTTATATATAAACGACATGTTTCATTGAGTATACAAATTCAAAATTTATTCATATCTGTCATTTTCTTGGAGATTATCATGAAGAGAGACATCTACATCACTTGAGGTAAGTTATCTGCTTTCTTAATATTCAATGAAGTGGAATGCATGCATGGAAGTTTGTAATCTCACGCAATTAAACTAGGGACATGTTTGGATTGACTTGAAGAATGGAAGAAAAGAAAAGGAAAGAAACTGTTTGATATAAATTATCTCAACGGAAAAGTCTGTTTCTTTATCCTCCATTTTCGTTGATCCAAGCATACTGTAAGAAGATCTCTGATATTTTACTCCCTATATGCGAACTTCATGTCAGAAGAACCAGGATTCACAGAGGTGTCTACGAAGGATATGGAAAGAGAACAAGTTGATTATTTTCTCTCTTGCCTGAGAGAACAAACTAGTTTGTTGAGGAAGAAGACCCCATCACCTGTAAGTAAAAGATGTGAAAAACACAATGTGGGGTCCGATCTAAACCAGAAACCAAAGGATCTGCCATTTTGTTTTGTCAAGATTTGGCCAAAATATGCAGGTATTGACAACTGCACCATTCAACAGGCAGCGAGGTTGTTTCAGGAAAAGGATCAGCAAGTCTTTCAGATGTCTGTAAAGATCAGATAAAAAGTGGTAAGTGAAAAGACTGATAAATTTGTTCTTCCCTTCCTGTAGTTATCTTTAATGGCGTCAATAGTTTATTGATGAATTATGCTATTTAACTGCAGTATGATCGCGAAGAGGTGTTTTCAAGGTTGAAAAATCTGAAGGATTATGAGCTTTACAAGCTCAATGGAATTGTTACTGACAAGAAGGACTTGCTGACTCAATTGAATATGGCACTGGACAATTGTCTTTTTCGAAGTCTTGTTTAGATCAAGAAAAGCTTGAAAACCAAGTAAGAAATCAAACTGATATAGGCTATGTTCTCCTGTTTATATACTTTCAAAAACAATGAAATTTTCACTAACTTTATTCTCTGTGGTAATTTTTATTGTCACAATTTAATGGTTGCTGAAGTTGAATTTTCGCATGAAGCATAAGGCCAAAAATTTGGCTCAGGGAAAGCATTTGGTGAGAGAGATGGTAATGCCTCAACTTCACCTCTGGAAGAGATTAGTGAAGTTGTAATGAAAAAAATATTCTAATTTATTCTTATTTTTCCTTTAATAGAATCGTTTTTCGTTTATTGAATTTATTATATTATTTCATTACCTGTTCTTACTTGGATTTCCATAAAAGAATTGTAGTTACTCGAGATACAGTGGAGACATAAATATTGCTATGATCAGTGCAGTCTAGAGAACAGTGAGAAACTACTTGAAGAAATCAAACAATTTGAATTGTCAAGGAAAATCTCAGAAAGCTTAAGGGACACACTGAAAAACCAAGTCAAGGTATTTTTTTTTTTACTTTTTGTTAGAATTCATAAATTTTAGATGTGATAAAATGATATTTAAAGTGCAAAATTTTTATGGGGATAAAATAAAATGAAACCTGAAAGTAGTAAAGTGATATAAAAAATGTTTAGAACAGCCAATTGATACTTGGATCATCTTTGGAGGACCAAATTGAATTTTCCTCTAGTTTGAATGATATTGCAGCTCCTTCAAAGATTCAAATGAATAATGCAGTCTCAAACTCTCACTTATATATTCTGCTTTCTTATAGATAGTAAGTGACGAGTTAATGGAGATGAGGAAGAAGAGGGCACTTGAGATCAAAATCAAGGAGTTTGAGAAAGAAATAGATGCTATAAATGAAGAAATATGGTCATTTCAGAAGGACTTGAAAGAAAAGCACTGCAGAAAGGAGGCTTCTCTTATCATTCTTCAGGAGGTCAAGTCCAATAAGGATGAGTATTGGGTCCTCAAACATTGCAACCTGGAATATGATTCCAGATGCTTTCATGTCAATCTGTTCGGAGAATCCTACATTAAAGAAAATGAAATTGGTTATATGTAAGAGAGAGTAGGACCACAAGCAGGGATGCAATCTAGGCGTACAAAACCCGTTTTGGCCTCGTCAACTCACTTATGTCAAGTTGAATCAGGTCAGATTTTATACAAATCAAGTCAAAGAATTGGGTTTTTTTGTTTTTAAATAAGACCCGGATCTAAGTTAAAGGAGATATTCCATTCGGTTTATATTTATTTACATTTTTCTTAATTTTACATTTTTTTTTGTTCAATATGCGTCATTTCTTCTTTAAGATAATTACTTTTTTTTTTTTTTCAATGTTTTTGTTGTATATGGGCCATTTTTATTAGTATATAATATCTTATTTATTAAATATGACTTATTTTTTCTTAAAGTTTCAAATTCAAATTTATAAAAATATATATATTTTAAAAAAAGAGTAAACTAGGTTTGGAATTAAACCTATAAATATGACTTAGTACCAACTAAGACAGACTTTAAATTGAAAAACTCAATCTAACCTGATATATGTTCACCCCTAATGCAATTTGAGAAAATAATATCCATATTTAAATTAAAATGCCATAACAATCTAGTTGGAGATCAACTACAAAGCATGAAGATTAGAACTAACACACATAAGAACCATTATGATAAGAATAGAGGGAAATCAAAGCTCTAATCTATACAAGAATTTATAATAATCGTCTAATCAAAGATTTGGTTGCTCATGACGAAAGAATTCATCACAAAAATACAATCCTATCAGAAAATCAAAGAGAAGAAGGAAAACAGAAGACACAGAGTATGGTTTTCTATTCTCCACAATCACAAAGCTTTCTCTTTCTCCTTGGAATCCCTGGCCTCTTCACCTCAAAAAATTGCCCATAATAGTCTCCTCTCTTAACCCCTAATAAAAGCTACTAAAATCTACCACCTGAACTACTAAAAACTGCAATTAAACTTATTTATAAGCCTTAATAAAAACTACCACTAAGTTAAAAACTTGTAGCTTTTAAAATCAACTAAAAATGACTATGAAACTAAGGAAAATATCCTGGAAAATTGACAGTTAACAATAACAACATTACCACATTAATTATTTGATAAAAAGAATTAAACTTCAGCAAAATTTAGGTATTGTTCCCATTTTCACTCAGACTGACATTTGAACATAATCCTTCAGATTGCATTTATTTTGCCTTTTAATGAAAGGTTGAAAACTTTTTGTTCAAACTTCAAAGCACCTTATGTGGAGATATAATTAGTGTGAAGATTAGCATCCCCAAAATAATTAGTGTCAAGATGATGATTGTACATGAAAATGTTTAAATGACCCCAAATTTTTTATATTTGTATTTTAGCCCCTAATTTTTTTTTTAATTTCATTTATCATCTCAACCCCCAAAAATTATAAAGTTCACAACTTCACCGCTATACTTTATTTATTTTACCATTAACTCAAAATTATTCTATCATTCTTTTCACTATACTTCATTCATCTCTTATTGTAAATCATTTTCATCTTCTACGATGGCTTATTCATCAAAATTTTTATCATTCAACAAAAGAATTTACATGAAATAATTTTGGGGCTAAAATATATCTTATAATTTTTATCATTTTCTATGAGAGAATAATTTTGGGTTAACAATAGAATAAATAAAGTACTGGGGAGAAGTTGTGAATTTTATAATTTGAATTAGTTGACATAATAAATGAATTTTTTTTTAAAAAAATTAGGGCTAAAATATAAATATAAAAAAATTTGGAGTCATCTTTTTTCAATCTTAACAGTTTCATGTACAGTCATCATCTCATTTGTTCACTTTCTTGAAGGCACCAAAGAATCTACCCATTTTATTTATGGAAGAACATAATGACAAACACCAAAAATAGCTTAAACTATGTCCTTGGAAAAAAAATATATATTTGGCCCCTGTCTTTCTTCTTTTGACTTCCTTGGCGTGGGGTGCAAGAGGGTTGACTTCATTTATAAAGCAAGAATCATTTGAAATTCCTATATACAACTAATTAACAGCATTGCGTGCAAAAAATAATAAGACAATCAAATCTCTAACCATTGAGGTAAGCATCTTCTTCTGTAAGCTTTCATTGATTGTCTTTGAGCAAATCATTGATTTTTTCATTTTTGACATGACAGAGTCAGCAATATGGACAAAGCAGAAACCAGTCTGATGCAGAAAACCCCATCAAAGCATGTTTCTGATGCAGGAAATGTATCCAAGAAAGTGTTACCATTTTACTTTGTTAAAATTTGGCCAAAAGATTCGCATCCCAAATATAGAGTCTTAGAGGCAATCGGGCTGTCTAAGGAAAATGGTGGACAACAGTTTCAGATATCTGAAAAGATAAGAGAAAACGAGGTATGAAAATTGACTCAAGCTATATGATTTTCTTCATAATGACTGATATTAATGTGAAGAAGCTGATTCTGTAGAAATTTTATGTCTGTAGTTTGAACGGGAAAGGGAGGTTTCAAGATTGGAAGATCTGAAGTACTACCATGACTGGCTCAATTGGAAAGTCGAATCAAAAGTGAAAGTGCCGAAGAACTTGAATCTGCAACAAGACAACTTGTGCTTCGCTAATGAAGCACATAGGAGGAGAACTACTGAGTCTGCATGCACTGAAGACGATGATGTTGACGGCCATGTAAGAACAGAACTCAGTTGATCTTAATCTCTTTGTTAAACCCTTTCAAGGGGTTCTATTCAATTTTGAGTTTTGACCTTAGTTTTGTGGTTTATGATGACCCATTTGCTTACTTCAGAAGCTGAACTTCTGGATGCTGCATAGGAGCAAAAAGTTATCAAAGGAAAAGAAAATCCTGAGAGAGATGAACTCTAGACAGCAGAGAGATGCTGTTTCAACATTACCCTCAGATGCTCATTATGAAGAACTGAAATATTCCAAAGATGCACAGAGAAACTCCATTAGCAGTATGAAAAATTTGACTAAGGTAGAATTTGTATACTTGAATATTGTTATTTTCTCTAGTAATGAAGGTGGTCTTAGTATTAGTAAATCTTATTCACTTCTAACAGGCTGTATGTGATGAGTTAATGGAGATGAGGAAGGAGAAGAAGACACTTGAAGCCAGAATTAAGAATGCTGAGAGAAGATTAGAGGCCATAAAGAGAGAGACATGGTGTTGTTCCATGAAGAACTTGAAAGATGAGCAGCAGAGAAAGGAGGTTTCTGTTCGCATTCTTGAGGAGAGGAAAATTTATGATGACGAATGTTGGGTCCTTCAATTTCGTAACATGGAATCTATGCACAGACACAGCTGTACGATCTATATGGAGAAGTGTTCATCAAGGTGGCGAGCTATGTGCATACATTAGATTTGGTGGCCTCTATTCCTAGGATTAAATTGAAAGCTCAATTGCAGCTCCAACCTTTTAATTTGCCTAACCAAGTTGTTTAGAACAAGTTCCAATACATCATAAGTAAAGGGTTTCTTAACAATTTAAGAATTTTGATTTGATAAAAGTCATCGGCAATAAATTTGATTATCAAGTTAGACTTTTAAAAATTTAATTTAAATTTAGATTTAAAGAAAGCTCAAAATTTTTTTTTATTGAATTTTCATTCATACTTTTTAAGTCAAACAATTATGATCAAGGCTAACTTGTAGATACAATTTTTATATAAAATTATTCAAATTGGATCCTCTGTTGCCCAAATTTCAGGCCAAGATTTCGAAGTTAGGCCAGAATTTGCAACCTATTTTCATTATCTTATTAAAATATTATATTTTTATTTCTATCAAAATTTTCAAATTTTCCTTAACAACTTCTCGTTTCTCTCATTTTCCTTTTCATATCCATTGTTATTTCATTAGAAGGGCAAAAGGTGATACTAATCTTTTTGAGCAAAAACGACACAGGATTTAACCCTTTATACATCA
The DNA here is from genome assembly GCA_037074485.1 of Delonix regia. Lineage (NCBI taxonomy): Eukaryota > Viridiplantae > Streptophyta > Magnoliopsida > Fabales > Fabaceae > Delonix > Delonix regia. The sequence goes on from CM073459.1 coordinate 6,620,086, forward strand.
GAAAAAGGCATCGAGAAAAAGCGAATAAAAATCATAGGTTAAATTAATATCTTAAAATGGTCCTTTAAATTAAAAATAATTATTGTCCATCTTATGAAGACTATTTTGTATGAACTTCGTTAAGTACTATTATTTTTTTTCTTTTTTATGATAATGGGGTATTACCGATGTGAGTTTAGGATTATAATTATGCTCATGCAAATTCATATTAAACCAAAATTAGATTTGCAAGTTACGTTATTCTAAAATTAAATTTGTAGAGTTTCAATTCAAACACATATTTACTTGTTGACTTTGTTACAAAGGTGCTTTTACACTTCTATAAACTTCACAAATATATAATTTAGAGATTTGAATCCTATCTAATCCAAATGTGGATTAAAAAAAATTTAATTTGTGATATTTATATTGTTGCGTGAAAATTTAATGATTCAATTTTTTAAAACATTAACTATATACAATCATTTTAAATTTATTTTCTATAAATTTAATCTATTGAATGTCAAACAATGTAAACCTTTTAAATTGCCTCACATGTGGAGAAAATAACATTTTTAAAAGTATATGTAGAAGTAATTGCAGACGTTGGCTATATTAATTTATGCCTGGTGAAATTACATTTCTCATATACTCAGTGATGACTTTGGAGGTCGGAAACTGAAAACTACAACGAATTTAAAGGTTGAGGAAAAAAATATTGAAGGGTTAGTTTAATATATGAAATAGAATTAAGGGACAATAATAACTAAGTATACAAAATCATAAATCCACTTAAAAGTGGGCTATGATCACAGTCTGCCGCCATCAAGGAAGCTGAGAAGATCATGGACCTCTAAAAAATGTATTTACTTGTCAGTTAAATTTTAGTTTCACTTCATAAAAATGGCAAGAAAAAAAGTAAAGAATTAAAGGAGGTTGTGTGATTTATTTTCCTCAATTTTAAAAATCTTCATAAACCTCTTAAAGATTTAATTTTGTGCAACATATTTCTTTCATCTATTATTTGTTTAAAAGTCTAAGAGATACAAAGAAGTTAAGGAGCAGTTTGGTTGTCATAAACTAATATAAAGGAACATAAATGAGAACGAGGTGTGATGGAAAAAAATCATTATTACGTTTGATTAGTTATGAAAAAAAAACAAGAATATTACCTTTACGATATTTATTTAGCATATCAATGCTAGAAAATGAAAAGGAATAAAACAAAACAATCAAAATGTCTTCAATAAAAAAAATTAAGACACTTTCGCAATTAAAAAGAGTATTTTGCATTTTGACCTAAAATAAACAGATTGAAAAAAAAAATGATTGGACTAGATACAAAATTGCATTTTTAATTGAACATTTGAATATAATAAAAGTGCTTTTTAACTTAATAAGATACATGCTAGACTTTTTTTTTTTAAATCTTTCTTAACAGTTTTCACTTGCTATTATAAATACAGTGCTTTGCATCACATATTTGGTGCATTTTGGGGGTATTTTTGGCATATTTTGTCAGCATATAGGGGTATTTTTGTCCTAAAATCCATGGAAATCCATTTGATTCCTTAGGCAAATCTCTCTGAAAACTGCAATCCCTCAAATGAAGTAAGTAGATTTTCAAAGTAATCACTTCTCTTGTCCGACTGGCTACAACAAACATGTAAGTGAAAATGTTTTGGTATTCCATTTTCATTCCATCATCCAACCAAACAAGTGCTCGTTGGATATAAATATATATAACTAATTTGGCATCTATCAATTTACATGGATAATTGATGTTAAAATTTCGAACAAAAATATTCTAAAAGAGTTATGTTGCACAAAAGTAAAGTCTCTAATCTATGATCAACTTAAGAAAAAAATTACACAACTTTTTAAATTAAAAAGTTTTTTGTATTACGACGAATATCACAATGTTGGAGTTGTTGAACTAAAAAATGATGAGTTAGATGTCAGTTGCAGTCAAGTTGCATAGTTTTTGAATATTTGACAACAATGGATCAAAACAAATACTTTATACTGAATTAATAATCCATATTCAATAGGATTTAGGTAATAAAAATGACGTTGCTTTATCAATAGATTAATAAGATACTTGATTCATATATACAACAATTAGAATAAACATGTTTATTAAACATCTTGAATATCCATAATCTAATACTAATACTTACTATTTAATATTTATTACCCTTATTTTTTTTTTATATATATTTCTTATATTCTATATGAGTATTTTAATTATAAAATACCTACGGATTCAGAACCATGTACAGTATTTTGAACAAAAAGTAGGTTGTTTTACACTTTATAAATTAGCCTATTTATATTGTATACAGAAATAGAGATAAGATGATCAAAGGATTAAACGATAATTTTTTTTTTTTAAATTTTAAAACAAATTCTAGCATGGAATTTCAGTAGATAATCCATTCGTAAAAACGTTACCATAGTATAGTAACTCGGAAGTATAACCGTGGCATGAGTGACATGCATTCCTACAGTATTGAACTAACCTCTTAATCAATTATGGCCTCTTCGTCCTCTTACAAACAAGAATTAATCATTGATAGGGTTATAAACTACATTAAAATTTTCAGAACACTTTGTAAAGCGGGTTAGTAGAGAGGACGCATCACAGAAGATTTTTCCCATACAAGAGAATCGCTGAAAGATGCTAAGAAATATCACCGTTCAAGTTTCTTTCAGAAACAAGAAGCTTGAATACTCAAGTCATATCAAACATAAATTTCATATTTTGAAGGCTTGAAAGGTATAGCTATAAACTAAAAGCAAGATAAAACTCGGGCATATCAGAAGAATTTATCATTATAAACTATAAAACTCAGCCTTATTCTCTAATCGTACACGGGCAAAGCAAACTCAAACAAGCAGCTGAACCAAAAATGACTAATAATAATCATCACCACAATAGGCCTCTTTTATTAATAATAGAAATGAAGATAGACCATGAGGGTTACTTATATAGTACCGAAGGAAACTTTCCAGTAGACTGTAGAGAAAACAGAAGTACAATTATGAAGTGTTTATATATTATTTGTATATCTTTAACAACTCAGCATCACATGATTGAGTTTTACAAAGAATTCTTTTATAAGATAACTTGAGAGTCAATAGATAACAAATACTTTTGAGTCCCTAAATAGTCTCAAGGGGAAGACCTGCTCTACCAGAGCCTCATAAGCAGATGGGCAACCTGATCTTATAGTTAATCCTGTCCTCTACAATTTTTCTAAGCATAGCCGTATACTATTGTGTCTCCAGCATCTCAAATTCACCTTTGCAAAGAACTCGGTTAATCAAAGTTCAACTAGAAATCCAAAACAACTTCAACATTTATGCCATCAAGTATCAAGTTGCAAATACTCTGCCATGAGTCACATCATCAACCTTAATACATGGGTAGATAAAGTAAATGTGACTGTTAGTAAAAAAAATGTCAAGAGGATTCAATATAACGAAATCATACACAACATCAGTTAGTATTTGTTCATGACAACAATTTTACAGGATTTGGGTCACAAATATTCAATAGAAGTCGAAGAAGTTTTCTGTTTAATAATTAAATGGGCTGGCACTAAAGAAGTGAAAGCAGATGCATATGGAAAAGTTCGAGCAATTGTTGGCGATACATCAATTCAAGGGTTCTACCGATATTCACCGGCCAATATGGCCAATGTAATACCATAAGCAACCCAAGGTTACAACATCAATCATACACCAAAAGAGCATAGTTGTTGAAAAGAAAGGGGGGAAAACATCTAAAATGTCAAGAGAAAAATTAACATACACTAGAAAAAGTGAAATTTTAAAAGATGACATTGATACCGGCAGCATTTAAAAACTGAATGTGTACTTTCATCTACTCCTCTGCATCTTTTGAATTTTTCTTTTTATGTTTCTTCTTCTTCTCACTTTGATCAGCATCTTCTGCAGGTAAGTCAATAGCCTTATCTTCACTATCTTTGTCCTTCTTCTTCTTTTTCTTCTTCTCAGACTTCTCAGTATCTGTTGAAGCGGCTTCTACCTCTTCTTTGTGCTTCTTCTTCTTCTTCTTCTTATCTTTTCCAGCTTTCTCCTCATCTGAAGATGCCACTTCATCATTCTCTTTATCCTTTTTCTTCTTTTTCTCCTTTTTTTTCTTCTCAACTTCAATCTCCACAAGATCTTCTTTTACCTTCTTCACCTTTAATTTTTCCCCTTCAACTGTTTCAACTTCTTCCACTTTAACCTTCTTATGGGGAGCAGAAACAGGGCTACCATTGCTTTCAACTGTTTTTCTCTTCCGCCCCTCCCCGTCCTGATCACTCTTCTTTTCCTTCTCATCTGCAGCAGTTGAAGCAGCAATACCTGCAATGATACTATCTCCACCAGTCGGTAGAACCACATTTCTCAGCCACTCTTGAGGAGTATTCTCGTTTGGCTTCCCATGCTTATCTAGCTTCCCTGCTGCAATCAGTTTCTTCTTCATGGATGCCTTCGGCCCAAGACCCCATTTCCTAGGATAGGTATCTCGATCCATCACAACCCTTTTAATCTTCGCCACCACACCATGGTCACAAGTAGCCATTACAGCTGTAGTCATCTCTGCAATTCCCAAGGCAATTGCTTCGCCCTTGGTAGTCATAAGCACAACTTCCTCACCCACCTCAATATCATTCTCAAACCTCAATAAACCTGGAATCATCAACTTTGCCCCATAACAAATGGCATTAACAGCTGAATCTTTCACAACTAATCTTTTATAACTCGTTAATAGTACTTCAAGAGGCATAATAACCCTTCTTAAATAACTCTCATCCCTGAAATTATCATAAACCCATTGAGCATCCATCACATCATGCATAGTAACCATATTATCTTTCTCACCCGAAATCCCAGACCGCACCCTTCTAAGCTCTTGCATATGCCCTCCCACACCCAGAATCAAACCCAAATGAACACATAAAGTCCTCACATACGTACCTGCTTCACACGAAATCCAAAACACAACCAAATGCTTATCTGCGTCATACTCTAGAAGCTTACTTTCATATATAGTCCTAATCCTAAGTTGTCTCTTCACCGCAGAAATCAATGGTGGCCTCTGAAACACAGCCCCAGTAAGCGTTTCAAGCGCTCGAGCCACTTTTGCAACTTCAGGAACCTTCGAATGCAATCGAGCAACACACACATACTCTTTCCCGGCACCCTGTTGCGATTTCACGAGTCGGGTCGCTCTATCAATGCAAACAATGAGGTTGCCTGTGACTTTCGGGTCAAGGGTACCGCTATGACCCGTTTTCTCGACCCGGAGGATCCGTTTGATCCAAGCCACGACCTCGTGCGAAGATGGGTTCGCGGGCTTATCGAGATTGAGAACGCCGTACTTGATGTACTCTGGAAGAGGACGCTTGAGGGGGGAGTAACCGGAGGGGATGGGAGTGTAGTGTCCGGTTCGTACATTGAGGCGGTCGTAGTTCTTGAGGAGTATTGGCCACTGAGAGGTATCGATGGAGGGAGTGAAGTTCTGTGGCTTGATCATGAAGTCGGTGTCCTTCTGAAATGGCTCATCATTATGGTGCTTCTTCTTCTTCTTCTCTGAGCGAGAAAGTTCAACCTCAGTCATGGCCGCGACGAAATGGAAATTGCTCCCCTAAGACAATGAGTATGCTTTAGTTTCTCGTCGTTAGGGTTTTAGCGGAGGCTCAAGCTATGGCGATGAAGGGTTTTGGCGAAAATGAGAATTTAAAGGGTTTCGCACGAGCGTTGCGAAGAAGATGACCCATGGAGTTTAAGGTGGGCTTGCCGAAAAATAATTAGTGGGCTTCTTGTGAACTTCATTGGCCCATAGGAGTCCCAGAACTCCCTTTTTATTTTCGTCACAAATGGGCCTTATCATTACATTTGAAAATCTATTTTCTGAAATTTTTAATTTAATAGTTAATAAAATGTTGATCTAATCACATAAATTAGTTAGCATAATGGACACCTAATCATACGAGGAAGAGTAAATGAAACTTCTGGTATAGTCTAGTAAAGGGAGATGTATGTGGAATCAATGCACGTGGATCACCATCATCTCATGTAGAGATGATTATGGGAGATTTTTTATTAATAAATATAGACACTTGGATAAAAATTAAAGTAATTTAAAATTACATACAATAATTAATGACCATATGTGGTCATTGATAAAAAGAAATAAATTATTAGATTTTTATCTAATGGTCTCTATTTTATTAGAGATTCTCTTATAATATTGTTATAAAAAAAATTCAGATTCGCAATGCAACGATCCTAAATCTAGAAATTTTTTAATAACTTTGAACTATTGAGAAGATTCACTTTTTAAAAATATTCTTGCCAAGTGTTGGCCTAATTTTATTTCATTTACATTCTCAATAGTTGTAATTTTATTGGAATTAAATATGTTATATATGCCTTATATATAACTATATAAGGGTTGAAAAAGGGATCACTTCACGCGGAAGCAATTTTTTATTTTTTGTTAGCTAGAGACTTGTTAGTGTTGATGTTATCAGTCTGTGAAACAGGGAGGGATGGGTAATAGTATTGTCTATAATAAACTGTGTTCATCAAAATATTTTTCCATGAGGGCATTTAAGTCAATTCCGCATTTTTTTTTTCTATTCTTTATTTAGCCATACAAAAAATACTTTAATATATCAATTTATTTCCATTGCATGTCAGTTTTTATTTCATTCAATTCATTTCTTATTAGTTTTTTTTTTATTCACTTTCTTTTTACTTACCAAACACATCCTTATTGTAGCCTATAGATCACTTTGCAAATGTAATAGTTAATTTTTAAATTAATTTGTAATTGTATGCAGACATTTTTTATACTTACTATACTTAAAATAACTAATACACCATATCCGTATCTTATAGCAATAAAACTTTTATCCTCTTTGAGCCAATCTTTTATTACTATAGTCATTTTTCATCCTCAACATAATCCAATAGATAAAATTTAATCAGTGTTTAGAAAGATTAGAAAATTTAAATAGTATCAAGCAGTTACAAAATATAAAAAAAATTAGAGAACTTCACATTTTTATCTGAATATTTATCATCTGAATTTTCGAAGTGAATACAATATTTAAAAGATTAAAATTTTAAGAACACCCGTTGTTATCTTATTTGCAATAATCAAAATCTACATCAAGTCTTGAGAGTAGAGATTTGCAATCTCTGCATTATAAACAAAATAGAAGTGTATAAATATTTAAGTTTTTTCTTCATATTGTATTTTAAATGAACAACATAACATAATAGCAAATATTTAAATAATTGTAAAATTTTGTGCAACTATAAAATTAATTTTACCGATGTAATTATTATATGGTACAGTAGGAGAAAGACATGTGGCAATGATGTAATATATTATGCTTATTATATGCCAATTTAAAATAATTTGTTGTATTTATATTTTAATCTCAATATTTTTAGATTTTATTCGTGAATCCAAATTTTTTTTTAAAAATTTTTCAATTTACTTCCTTTACTTTTATTTTTCAGTAACCACACAAAAATATTAATTTATAGCTTTATTAACTCATTCTGTGTTTTATTTATTTTTCCAATAACTCCACAATTTCTTAATTTTATTTCTATTTTTAATTTATGAACCAATGTTTTTTGAGGTTACTAAGAAATGAAAAGTAGAGGGAATAAATTTAAAAATTTTAAAAAAATTTTGAGTTTATAAATAAAATCTAAAAATATAGGGATCAAAATATAAATATAATAAATTATTTTAAATTAATATATTTTAATATATTATTACTCCATTTCTTTTTCTAAAAATTTTACATGGTAATTGTACCGGTAAAACTAATTTTATCATTGTACCACTTAAATAATTCATCTAAATGTTGTACTTAAATTATTTGGTCCATCAGGTTTGATTTCCTTGGCTTGCAGTGCAAGAACGTTGACTTAAACTTGGACAACTAGCATCATATAAAATACCTATATATATATATATATATATAACACAGAACATGGTGAAAAATAACACAATTCAAGATCTAATCCATTTTTCACTTTATTAGAAGATCCACAATTGAGGTTAAGTTTCTTCTCATTTTCTCATTGAATGTTTAGAGCAAAATGGAAGCACACACATCAGTAATCTTTTGACATGACAGAATTAGAGTGAGTCATATGGATAAACCAGAAACCAGATTGATGCAGAAAACCCCATCAAGGCCTCAAGGCAAAGAAGCTAAAATTGAGAGATCTGAAACACACAAAGTGGGGTCTGATCTTGAAGCTTTGCTACCATTTTGTTTCGTAAGAGTCTGGCCAAATGATATAAAGTCCAGAGACATAGTTAGGGATGCAGTCAAGCTGTTTGTAGAAAGGGATCAACAACATCTTCAGCTATCTGAAATGATCAGAGAAAAAGCGGTATGCACAAAGACTTATACGCTGTGTGATTTAATTTCTTCTTTGTTTTGAACTTGAGCTATTGCTATGCTATCAATCAAATGCTAACAACTTTAGGAGAGACTCTCGTATCAGTGCATGAATGCCTCCTTTTGATTATGTAGTGACTAGTGATCAATCTTTTCACTGTGGCAATTAACATACTACTGACAGTAATGTGTAGAATCTGATAGAGATTTTCTGTGTCCAGTTTGAACGGAACCTGCTGATTGGAAGGTTGGAAGATCTGAGGTATATGTTGAGACGCTTGAATCTGGAACTTAGCGAACTGTCCAATGCTAGGGGAACTCCTGCAGAAGAAGATTTTGACAGCCATGTAAGCACAGAACAACCCCATCAATATTCTCCTAATAAAATCCTTCCAATGAATACCATCTTATGAATACTGAATCCTCTTATTAAGAGATGCTTAAATTACGTAGTACTCCTATCTACTATGAAACTATACGCAAACCTCCTTGAAACTAAAGTATGACCATAATACTCCTAAAAATAATATACTCTCATGTATATTTGATATTTGGTATATTATGTGATTGTAAATAATAAGTATACGGATATGTTGGTCAGAATAGATGTAAGTAATTGTTGATCATCTTCTGCTATAGCAGAGATTAGTATAGCACATCTCTTAATTTTAGAGAAGAGGAGTGTACATTTTTAAAATAGAAAAAAGAATTTGGATTTTTTGAAGTTTAAAGTGCTTCTAAACTAGAAAGAGAGTGCAACCCAAAAAGTATGAGTGTATATGGAATTGACTTTTTCTATTTCTATCTACTTTTTCTTCTTTATTTACTTTAGAAGTACTTTACAGATTTTACACTTAAATTAAAGGATCTAAATCCATAAAAAAAATAAGTTTTGAATATCTCTCGGCCAGGATGTTGAGTGGAATTTACCTCTTGATATTGATTAGTTACTTAATCTTATTTACTGCTGATAGATTGTAAGTGACAAGTTAATGGAGATGAGGAAGAAAAAGCAGACACTAGAGGCCAAAATTGAAGATGTTGAGAAAGAATTTGAGGCCATAATAGAAGCAATATGGTCTCCAATGGAGCATTTGAAAGATAAGCACCACAGAAGCGAGGCCAATGTTTGCATTCTAGACCACATGAAAGTTCATGGTTGTGAGGACCGTTTGTTCTTCGAGTACTGTTACTTGGAATCTATACACACCAGTTTCACATCTATGAAGAAGTCTTCCCTTTATACGTTGTAAACCATTGGAGATTACGTTGTATCATATATATCAAATATTATTTAATTTGTGACTTTTATATGTATCTGTGCAGGTTTAATTTATTGAGAGTTAGATTTAGTGTCCTCTATTCTTTATGATTAAGTTAAAGGCTTAAATGAAGGCTTAATCTTTGTTAATATGCTTAATAAACTAATATAATCTTTTATGGTTTCGATGTACAACAATGTTATCTTTGTAATTTACTTAATACTACAATTTAATATATTTTTAGTTCTATTTTAAAAAATTTACTTAATGATAGTTTGATTGCGCAGTTTATTTATATAAACCATTTGATTAATATTTTAAAATCATATGCGATTGATATTAAAATTTCTAACCCTATATAATCACTTATTTTTAATTTGAACGATTAGATCTGTCTATTTATTTTAATAATAACAATGATCTGTGCATTTGTATTTAAATGCACAATATTCATTTCCGTAATAATCCTATTCCTACAAATAATAGAAAGAAGAAGCAAACTGCGTTGCCAGTGCTATCTCTCATGATATATAATTGATGGTCCAATTAATGGGGGAAAAAAAAGAGCATCACTCTATATAAATTCTGTTTCAGCTTATACAGGATTAAAGAGCTATAAATACCTATACCTTACTGTATGTTTAAAATGAGAAGAATGACCAAAAAAAAAAAAATCTCCTTCATTTATTTTTGTATTTGTAGTTTCTACCAAACAAATAACACAATTTATCACCAGATATTCTTTAGTATTAACGCAAAACATTATAAATTATACTTGTTTCAAATATTTCTTCCTTTCTTAACATGAAACATATTCATTCCATTTGACTTTTGTTTTATTTTTCCGTCAAATAAATATTAGAAATAGTATTATCTGCCAAAAACTTTTAACACAATTTTTTTTTTGTAAATTTCTCTTACATTCTTATTATTAAAATAAATATTATAATTTGATTTTTGTTTTAATTTTCTATATTAGATAAATATTAAGAATAGGATTTTCTCTAAATTCTTAAGCAGTGCAAAATAAAATCCTTCGAAGCATACAAAATAAAATATACACATGCATCCAATCGAAGATCCAAAGCATTTGCCATTTTGGAAGTGTTTAATTAGTATACTATTATTTCACATCTTATAGAATTTGACTTTCACGGCATAGAATACAATGGTTAAAATATCATGGTATTAAACAAAAGTCTATTTAGTATGACAATTAAAAATTAACATACAGAAAATAAAAGCAGTATTTTATAAAAATTAATGAAATTAAAAGGGAAGTGATGCACTATTTTTACATTTTTTTAAACAATATAGGATATTATTTAAAATATTTATTGTCACATAAGACCCTAATTTTTTTATTTTGATAATAAAAAAATCAAGAGACATATTCTTTTAGTCCTTCACTTATTACAAAATTTTTATTTTAATTCCCTACTCATTAAAATGTCTAAAATGATTATTTATTCATTGAAAAATGTTATACTTGATCCCTATTTTTTGAACAATGATCAAATTTAATCTTTCAACCAACCCTAAACTCTAAATTTAAAAAACTACTTTTGGTTTTTTTCTTTTTTTAAAATAAGGACTAAGTGTGATATTTTTAATTAGTGGAAGACTAATTCAAGCATTTTTATGAGTGAAGAACCAAATTTACTTATTAAATCTTCGTATATCCAATAATTTAGAAGTTGATTGTACTGATCGAGCTGTATATATATGAGATAGTACCAAGTCACATATGCTTCTTATTAAATTTCATGAAAATGTAAAACACACAGCAATGTCTAAACTTTATTAGGGGAAGACAAGAAAAGGTTAGGGTTCTTGAGATTCTATACCTAGCTATGATAAGTAAGAACCAAGAAACCCTACTTATTATGACCAAAATTAAAACAACTAATGACGGGGATGATGAAAATGTGAAGCTTTATGCTTGCATATTCTTTCTGTTATTGATTAGGAACTCTTGTAGCTCTTCCATGCTTTCACAAGCTGGGATGTGGTTTATCAGATCTAACTCATCAGATTCAGAAGAAAAAGCACCACCAAGCTCGCCCTTATAATTTGTTGTCCCAGAACACATGGAAATCAAAGCCTCAGCTGCTTCATCTTCAAGCTTCTTGTAATGAGCAGTAATATTCTCGTCATGCGGAAATTCGTTTCCCCATATCATTTCTTCCACATGGTCTTCTTCTTGCGTTGAAGTTATCTTTCTTTTTCTCAAGTTCTCTGGGCTTGTCTCGTACAGCATGAAGCTGACAACCTCAGAGATTGATCGAAACACACGCTTTGATTTTGGGTGACGATAATACTGCATAAAAAATGTGTTCATGTTCTACTTTTCAATTATGTTATAGCATTAATTTACCAGCTAAGTATATATATTATCAATACTTATTTCTTCCAAGAAGCAAAGAGAATGGGATAGTATAGTTGTTTTATAAATGTGGGAAATTTGATTATTTAATCCCTACACTTTATCTGTTTTTTAAATTTGGTCTCTAATCCCTATGTTTTTCAAGCATATAAGATTTGGTTCTAGTCCTAGTGTTAGCTAGAAACAGAGTTATGATAAAATTCGATGGTGTATGGGAGGCCAAACTTGAATGTTTGGTAAGATTGAAGACTAATTCAGAATAAATATAAACTATAGGGATGAAAGTTATTAAGGCAAATTATAAGAAGCCAAATGATTAATTTTTCTTAAATAAAATAAAATATAAATATAAAAAGAAAAATTCATTAATATACATGTGGGAGAGTGAAAACCTACTTGACTTTTTATTACATCAAATATTAAAAAATAATTATTAATTATGTTAGTTATTTGAATCATATATTTAAAAATATTAACATATATCTTATACTACATGTCAAACCACTGGTATTGATATATTGGACTAGTTACACTCTCTAATGCTTCAAACATGAGCTTATATTCTGTGAAGACAAGTTTTGAATATTTTCCTAAAAAATCTAATCACTTGAGTCCTATAATTTATTGTCTTTATAACTTCCATTTCTTTAAATTGCTCCTAATATTCTTTTTAAACACTTAAGATTTGGTCCCCACGTTCTATATATTAAAATCCCCTTTGTTTGCAGTTAAGTGTGAGACCAAATCTTAAATGTGTAGAAAGTATAAGGTATGATTTGAAAAATAAAAATATTATATAAATCAAATTAAAAATTTAAGTAAATTAGAAGGACCAAATAGTGTGTGTGTGTGTGTGTGTATATATATATATATATAGATGAAATTGAGTAATTTACCACATCACATCTGCCATTTTCACGTTGCTTGCGCTCAATGCTCCATCCCTCAAGTCTCTCGTTGAATGAAAACAGACGCTCTGGGTTCACACTTCCTCCCATATGGGGTAGCTGCATCAGCATATAAAGATCATCAATGTCCAGATTGCAACGCATTAAGATGTCAATGGCCGGTAGTGAATGTGTTCCCGGGTCTGTCGTCAGTTTTTGAGCCTCTTAATTATATATATAATAAATTGATGAATATATTTTATAGGAGAAATTGCAGTTATTTACCATAACCTTTACTCCAATTATAATCAATGTTTTATCTTTAATTGTCAAACCTTTAATCTAGGGATGCACAAGGGTCTAGCCGAGTTTTTGCATGACTAGGGACTTTATTTGACTCAACCCAATTTGACTTGATATGATCGAGCCGTATCAGGTTAACCAAGCCATGGGATCAATTATTTACTCTTACTTTAATCTATTCCACTTGCAATGGATATACTTGTTGTCTAAAACATAAATACAATTTGCCATTGCACATGTCTCTCTTCTACCAAGCACAATTTCTTGCATTTTCTGAAATTGTGCACATCCCACTGTTGAGAATGAATAAATGTACAAATCTAATGGACTATATTTAATATTGAAGAAGCAAATTCGATAACTAAATCAAAATGGGTAAAATTGAAAATTTTGATCAGACAATCAATATTAAATGAATTGTGCAATTCTTTTAGGGAACTATAGGGAATCCATATTTCCCAAAGAATTCTTTATGTACAATTTATTGCAATACAATGGACACATAAGAAGGAGCAAAAGAGACTTTTTTAGTCTGATAAAGGAAATGTGCAATGTACATTTAATTAAATGAAATATTTGATTTAAATAACAAAATGCTAGTTATTGCAATAAGGCACATAAATCAGGGGCGAATCGCAATCTTTTATCGATTTGGAAGGACATTACAATTTGAAGGCAAAAATTTAGGTAAAGTAGTGTAATTTCCTTTATTTTGTCATATTATTATTTTACAGCTAATATGCTCCAAATGATTAAGTTCTTTTATATATATATATATATATATATATATATATATATATATATATATTAAAATTCCCAACACAAAAGAAAATTGATCTAATTCTTGTTGTGAACAAGAAGATTAAAAAGTTTTAGTAGCTTTCAAGATTATGTATACCTTGTCCATGTCGAACTTCTTGGCAACACATCCAGGAAGTTCAAAGGTGAATAAGAGATTTCCTACAGTGCTCTTCGATATTGGTCCTCTCGCAAGTGAAGCCTATGAAGAACACGAAGATCGATCACTATGATCTATGATTATATATATATATATATATATATATATATATATATATCTGTGTGTGTGTGTATAAAATTATCATGAACTTACAGGAAGAGGTTCATCTCCAGCTAGGTTCTCTGTGACTTCAACTTGGATTGGGGCTGTCATTTGGGATATTGTTCTCTATATATATCTCATGTGAAATCAAAAATTAATTAGTACAAGCAATTGCAGAATCATAGCATTTAATATCAAATTTTGGGTTTAGGAATTAGAGAATTATTTGGAGTTAACTGAAAAATATAAAGAAAATAAAATTTTGAGGTTAATGTCTTGGTGGAAAGGAGAACTTAATTAGTGCTGTTAATTATCATACCATCAATGTCAATCTGACCGATTTGAGTAATTTTACAGGAAGCCAAAAAAGAATATAGGTTTATCATAAATATTACGAACGAAAAATAATTTTTTTAAGTAGATTACAGACTTTTGTGAAGTTAAGGATTCAAATCTATTGAAAACCTCATAGTCACTTAGAATGAGATTTTTTTTTTTTAAATGTGAGAATACTCATTAGAAGGGAAAAAAATCCTTCTCCTCTTAAACAGCCCACCAGTGTACATGCAGAGTGACTGAAAGCTTTATATGGTGCGCTATTGTACACAAATGCAAACAACAATCGGATATGATGCATTTTGAGTATATGTGCATGGATCTAGTGATTATTATTGATTATGTCCGTTAAAAGGGAAGAACTCACCGAATTATGTCCGTTACGAAAGCTAGATATATAGGAGAAAATGAAATACTTACAAAGACCACTAGTTTGAGAAATGAAGCCAATCTACTATGTAGCTCTTGGCTTTGATAGTTGACCATGGTTTCCTCCTCAGTAGAATCTTGTGACTTATTTTCCAATGGATTTGACATTCTTCAATGAAGCAGAGAGAACTATAACTCTCGTAGAGATGCGAAGAGTGATAAAGCAGAAGTCTGTGATGGAGGCTGAGGAAGAGACCAAACATATATACACCTATTTCGGCTTCCAGAAAATGCAGGTTTTATTAAATTTCCATCTCTACTCTTTTGTGTTTTTCCGTAGAAACTAGAACGTTAAATTATACATTTAGTTCACTCTCTATACTCTATTCTTTGCAAACGAATCCCTCAGATCATGGCCGTATGTGGTTTTACCGGCAACGAACATTGCATCTATGGAAATGACAGTAAAGTATGAGGGATCAAATCAAGATGGGACGAAAATATAAGGACCAAAGCAAAAAAAAGAAAAAGTGATAGTTGAGGGACTAAATTAAAATCATATGTATGAGTTCCAACTTGTGACACCTAAGCAATTCTTTAGGCACCTTAGCATGATTTGATAGTGTTATCACATGAGTTAGCAATTGGATACTAGTTTGAAAAAAATACTACAGGGACTTTATTAAAAAGTTGGTAAATTTAAAGGGACCAAATATATAATTTAGTCAAAGAAGAAAGTCACCCAATGTTTCTCTACACCATACTAGGAAGGGATTTAATGACAGAAAATGGCTTAAATTTTGCCAAATCCCATGATAATTAATTAGCTTTTGTAGCCTCTGCAGCTTCTTATTATGTTTGCGTATATAAGGATGTATTTGAGGAGACTTTAGGGTGGCAATAACTTTATTCTACCAAATCTCGCTACAAATTTTGTTTTCTTTTATGACTAAATTATCATTTATTTCACCATTTGATAAATTTGATTGAACCAGTCAGCTAGGAATCAATGAGTTAATCCAAAATATTGATTATTTGGTCAGAACTAGTGAACTTGACCGTTTTGAACGATTTAATTATTTTTTTTCCCCTTGATTGTAAATTTAAACAATGCCACTCTACTCTGGTTTTTGAACCTTTTTTTTTTTTTTGTTAAAGCAATACGTTTTGTCCATTTTCTCAATATTAATGTAAAAATGTGAATAAAATTTATACATAATAATTAAAATGGTGTTTCAAATATATATGTAATTACTATTTGAAAATTTAATTAGTTGTATATTTTTTTAGTTATATATATATATATATTCTTAATGTTTTTAATAAATTAAACTTAAGAGACTTATTATCATCAAAATAAATTAATATCATAGTTAAATCTTGAGGTCAACTTTATATTCAAAAAATATATCATACATTAATTTCAAGGTGTATATACATATACATATACATATATACATACATATATATATATATATATATATGAAAATAATCTTACTAGGAGTTTGTTAATATATCTCGCTAAGTAATGTATAGAAAAAATATCTAAAGTTTATTTAATTTTTAAAAATAATTTTCCATTTTTTAGTTTTCTGAAATAATTGACCAAAAAAAATTATCAAAAATTTTTTTTTAGCTTATTTTAAAATTTTAAAATTATTTTTAAAAGCAACAATCAAACATGCCTTATATTGCTTAGCTAATATTTGTTTCCCTCAATATTAGTATTTAAAATTTTGGATCCCAACTAAATTAGGCTGAGCAACCCAAATTAATTGGGCCTATAACGTAAAGTGGACAATGGTTCTGCTTACACCTGATTTTTGCTCATAGGACATTACGTCAGCCCAAAACAATTTTTGACATAATTCATGATGACGCAGATAATCTGCTGTACAGTTTATCGTTAAATTAAATGAGACTTACAATATTTTGTGAGATTTACTCTCGACCTAATGATCCTTACTGGATGGACGATTCCCTACTCCACAGTCCACTTTAGTACTGAATTGAAAGTATAACATATTCAAGAATATGATGCTTATCAAAATAAAGATTATATAAATTTATAATTTTATCATGAAATAACCAGTCAATAAATATAATAGATAGCAGTAATTGACATTGACTAATTTATTATTCTCCTTTCAGTTTTTCCGGCCAAGCTATAGCACTGAATTGAAAAATAATTATTATCTCTTTTAAAAATAACCACGAGTCACTTATTTTTTTTCGTTTTGAATATTCACTTTAATTTTTTTATTTTACTGAATTTGATAAATATTTAATATAATATTATATTTATTTCCATTTCTATTATTTCTCCCTATTTTTAGTTTTGAGATAAAGAAAAAGTATTAAAATTGATTATCACTTTTATACTTTATAACAAAATAATTCATCACAAATTGTTTGTGCCAAATTAGTTTTTTATAATTCATATTTTGGGGAAAGCTAGTCTCTTTGTTGTCTTATCAATTTATTTGTTAAGGATTAATGAGGGGACTAAATCTATACAAAAAAAAAATATTTTTCTCTTTAAAAGTATAAAAATGAGATACTAATTTAATACTTTTCTCTTTAAAAAAAAATTACACTTGTTCATCTTAATTTTTGCTGTCAATTACTTTATGAAAAGAAAGTAATATATATAGTTTGTGATATTTTTAATATTAGGTAAATGTTTGGATGCCTCTGTAATTTTTAATTCACTAGGAAGGGTCCTGTATGATGAACAAGGGGAAAAGAATCTATTTAATTTTATACCATTTACATATTCGAATGATAGAAAATAATTCTTTTCATCTAGATTGTACTCTACAACTCTACAAATTATTATTAATTTGAATACGTGTTATCATCATTGATTATAGCATACCATTTAAAATTTTTCTTCGTTTTCTATTTAATTTTCTATTTCATATTAATCATTACCCTTTAATATAAATTTTTATAGTAAGTATGTAAATTACAGGTCTACAAAGAAATAAAGATTAAATAATTTATGCCGTAATGAACTAACCTATGTAACAATTATTCAAAAGATGAATAGAAAAGGTAGCAAATTCAAGGTTAATTTAAATAGTATAATAGATATTCTTTAATGTCAATTTCAAAATTATATGTGTCTTCTTCATTCATAGGATATCTATAAAATAGAAGGCCATTAAAAATCCAATTGTATGTTTTCTATTTATTTTCCTTTCCATACAAACCATTGCCCTTCAATATATAACAAAAATTGAATCATGTAAGTACATAAATTATAGGACTGGGCAGTAATAAAAGATTAAATACAAATTTATGCCAAAAAAATTACAAAATGTGACAAATAATCATATCAAAATATCAATATAGGGTAAGAAATTCAAGGTTAAATTTAATACTGTTCTAAAGGTTTTTTTTTCCCAGCTACGTCTCAAGTTAAACTTTAACAATCATATGGGCTAAGAAGAAACTATTTAGTTTCCAGCATTTGTCATTTTATATATACATGTACGTGTGTTTACTGTGTTTCATTTGGGATAAGAATCTTTCGTCGTTTTCTATTATGGTTTTCCTTTACATAGTGACCATTAACAGCACAATTGAATCATTATAGTAAGTATGGGTATTTGTACGTATAGAACTGCACAGAAATAAATGGTTAAATATAAATTTATGCTAAAAAGAACTTACAAATGTAACAAATATTTCAAATATCTATCGAAAAGGTGAAAAATCAAGGTTATTTATTATAGTGTTCTAGAGTTTTTTTTTTAAAAAAATTTAATAATTCAATTATATATATGGACTAAGAAGAAATTTAATGGGGACATAATTTAATTTTATACCATTAATTTACTATATGTGTGTGTGTTTTATTTGGGATAGAAGTGTTTCTGTGTGCTTTATATTCAGTTTTCCTCTCTCATAATAACCATTATCCTTTAACATACTGAATCATTGTCCTTTCTATTCGCAATACATTACAATTCATTTCTTTTTTTAAAAAGGGGATTTTATCAAGGTTGGATGGGATCGTATACGTTCACATTGAATGTGACATATTTTCTTTTGTCAAAATTGATTTTTATAGGTAAAATTGTTGCTTAATGTAAAAGTTGATTTGTTTCTTTTTCATTTTGCATAATTCACATTACGTTTAAATCTTTGAAGAATTATTTACTATGACAATTGTGAACTCAAGTTTTACATAATCGTTTCTGTATTCACCAAATAATTTCTTATACCTTGTTTAATATTGCGTTATGCCTTTAATTAAGGTTGTCAAATTTATGATTTTAAGCAAATTTAAAAAATAAATTCTTAACCTAAACACCTAAGAATTTATTTTAATTAATAAATAACTATTAAAATATATAATAACATAATAAAAATACAAAATATAAATAAAATTTTATTTAAATACAATTCAAATGAAAGTTATAAATATTTTATAATATGCAATACTCAACATAAAATTTTTAATAAAATTCATACATAAATAATAATTCTATATAACAAATTAACATTTATTATATCTTTATTTTAACAAATATGTATCTAATGTGATTTTATCTTTAATGTATATTTGTACAACATTATGCAATTGATAATTGGATTATATCAGCCTCTTAGAAAAGATTTTTGTTTATATCCCTTTGGTTATAGGTTTGAACAAACCCCAAAGACTTGCCCAATTGAAGATTGGGGCATAAAAAATTTGCCCTAAGACTTGACCTAACTTGGTATAGCTCGATAAGTGATTAGGTCAAATCGAGTTGAAATGAGTTAGGTTAAGTCTATCTTTTTCAATAATTTTTTTAATTCAAAAAATAGTTTTTAATTAATAAAAACAACCTTTAAGAAAGAAAAAATAGGAAAAAAAATTAAGATTTAAAGGCGAACAAATATCAAATAAAAAATGGAATTAAAAATAATTAAGATTTTAAAATTTATTATAAAAAAATTAAATTAAATAAATTGTGAAAATAATATTTTAAAAGTAAAAATATAACTAGGTCAAGTAAAGTCAATTGTGACTGAATTAAGAACTTGACCTAACCTAACTATAAGACCTGAACTGAACTGATAAATTTGTAAATTTTTTATTTAAACCAACCCAACCCCACCTAATACAAGTCTTCAGTATATTGCTATTGTTTTCCAAAAGATAGCTTTTTCCCTCTCAAAAATTTGAACTTTGAGCTTTGGGAAAGAAAAGAAAGAGGAGAAGGGAACAAGTTTTCTTATTGTGGCTTTTGGCTGGAGTTTTTCCTTTGTTGTAGAACTTTAGCTGCTCATTCATGACTTGGTACTCACGTAGTTTTATGCTAGGCATTGTTGGGGATGATGGAGGTAAAGTTTAAAGATTTTCTTCCATGTTTGGCATGCTTCCTCCTCTCTCTTGGAAGTTGTTTTTGCTTGCACATTTTTATTTCTTTTCTTCTATGCTTTTTTACTTTTGGCTAAAATGATGAAGATGGAATCATGGCTCTGACATTTCTTGGCTTTAACTTGTATACTTATAGTTCACATTTCATTTGCTGGTAAATCCATTTGTCATGTTGCTTTTCTTGCTGCACTTGTTATGTTTTAGAACTCTTGTCTTTATACTCTACTGCTTTGTACTATACTTAACTTTTTGTTATTCCCCTTTTGTCTTTTTATAATATGAAATGTTAAGATATGGCCTACAAAAAGAACATGAAAGTTGGGCTTTATAATTTTGAGCTGAAATGTAATGAGGTTAGCTTAGAAGATACACTTTTATTTTAACAAAATTTGATGTAATATGGGCGACATGTTCAAATATGCATTTTTAATCATTTGAGCTTATATTGCAACCAATTGGGCTTTTCTGTAAAGTTATTTTTCTTTCATAAACCATTTGGACTGAGACCAGAAGTTATGAATTTATATATAAACAAACCAAACTACTTGGACTTTATTCAAAATAATATACTCTTGTAAAATATAGCCTAGTTAAAAAGTAAAACTTTGATTAGTTGGCCCATGTAAGTATTAATAATTAAACTAACTATTTAAATTTATTTTCTTCGACTTAATGCTTTTGATAAATTATATTTAAGAGTTTTGTTATCATCAAAATGAATTAATATTACAATTGAACTTTAGGGTCAACTTAGCATTCAAAAGATATATCATACATTAATTTTCAGGGTATATATATATATATATATATATGGAATTAATCTTGCGGGGGGGTTTGTGAATATATCTCACCAAGCAGCTACAAAGAAAAAAGCATCTAAAAGTTTTTCTAATTTTCTAATTTTTAAAAATATTTTTCTATTTTTTAGTTTTTTGGAATAGTTGACAAAAAATACATTATCAAATAAGTTTTTTTTCTTATTTTAAAATTTAAAAATTATTTCTAAAAAAATAAAATAAAATAGTGTAACACTTGCTAAGTAAATTTTGCTAAGTTAATCAAAAATTTTTATTTTAGCAAGAATGAGGTATAAATATTTGTAATGTGTAATACTTATTAGATGTGAGTTTTGGTTCAGTGGTAAGGCAAGTAATTTAGAACCAAGGGGGTGTGGGTTCGAAATGCAGCTTCCTCTCCTCCTCCATTGGTTTTTGCTTTTTGCTCCGTCCACTGCCACGTTCAACCTCTAGCCAGCTCCCTCCATCACCGGAGAAAGTATCTGGGCAGCCACCGCCTGCCGTTGACCGGCAACAACTACCTTTTCCAGTGATTTTATGGTACAGTAGTGGGTAGCAAATTTTTATCGATTTTAGTGAGTTTTAATCAATTTTTTCATGAGAATGATGTTAGGAGAAGCATTTTCGGCCCTTTTCCATTGAATTTGAGCTTTGGAAGCATGATTTTAGCTAAGTTTTTTAGAGTTGTTCTGATAGGGACTAAACTGAAATATTTTGAAACTTTGGAGTTTTCAGAAAATGGTGAAATTCTGCAGTTTAATGGGTTTTAATTGGTCTTATAGGAACACTTTTAAGGTGTATGACATGAAACCCTAGTGTTCTTCAAGTTTTTACTTGAATTGAAGGAAAAGTATGAAATGGGGGACTAAAGTGATAATTCAAAAAATTTTTAAGGTAATGAGTGTAAATTGACGAAACTTCTGGGAAAAGTTAGGGGATGGAATTAATAAATTTGATCTAGGGCTTGTTTTGAGTAATGAGAAGGGAATGAAATATGAAATTGGAAATAGCAAGATGAAGAAGAAAAGAGAATATGTGATAAAGTAATGGGATGAGATTATGATTATTTTATGACTTTGTTAAGATATTATAATCAATCTAAATTGATGTGTTTAGTGATGGAAATTGAGGAAAGTATATTGTGATGATATAGGGATTGTGGGTGAATGTTATTGTTAAGCAAGACAAGAGGATAAGGTGATTTAGTACACGACATCTTCCAAGTAAGCGGTAGCTATTTCCACTGTATATTTACCATTATATTTATGGTAGCAAAATTGTTAGACTTGTTAGTTTTGCACATGACCTATGAACTATGATTGGTATGTGATATTCATGTAAAATTTGTAAAAGAGAGGTTTGAATAAAAAGGGGAATGTTTTACTAGAGAATTGATATCGGAAAAGGGAAAATTCAACTATGGCAGTTCTTTAGATTTAGGGAGGACAAGATAAGATAAATGTTTTAGTGTGAGCTTGCGACTTATGATCGTATGGGTGATTTACCCCGAGATGCTGTGTGCTCTTGACAAATGATTAAATTGCACGGGCCACGAGTTAATGACCGATGCTTGATGTCTGATAGTCCTCCTTATAATATAGGTTCTGAGCCAACTATATTTTGAATAAAAAGGAAGGATTTTACATAACTTTAACAAGAATCCATGGGTTGAGTTTCTTTGACAGTTTGATGTTAACTGATGAAAAAGATTCTCCGAGGATTGTGGATCCTCGACTGTGAAAATGTGATTTCCAAGGGTTACGTACCTTTAACCGATTTAAATTTTCCATGGAATGAATGTTATTACTTGTTATGATTTAAAATGTAAAGGTTTAAATAATAACTTATGAAAAATTGACCGATTTAAATGGTATTATTGATTTATTACTGGAAAT
This sequence comes from Delonix regia, assembly GCA_037074485.1. NCBI lineage: Eukaryota > Viridiplantae > Streptophyta > Magnoliopsida > Fabales > Fabaceae > Delonix > Delonix regia. The sequence goes on from CM073459.1 coordinate 6,643,190, forward strand.
GTTACCTATTTATATTTTAATGAATTTTAGGCAGCCATCCTGAGCAGTTTACTGATCAAGAGGGCTGGGGAAGGCCTGTTGGCACTATTGACATTTTGGTTTCTCCTTTTTGTTGAGATTTTTGTTGTATTTGGTATGTAAATGGTAAAGATGTAAATAAATATAATTGATATGTATGACCACAGGTAGATTCCCTATTCCTTTGGTGTTGTAATTGTCTCTAGATTGAATTGAGAGCTGAGGTCTTTTTTATGTATATGATTGTTTTGGCAAATGTTTGTAAAAACTTTGGGAGGTTTCAGTTACAAAGGAGACTTTGCCGAAATTTCTACAAATTTGATATGAATGCGAATCTGCTTGGTTATAAATGTTTGTTATATATGATTGTAACTTAGTTAAGAATCAACTTGTTAGGTTTACAGAGACAGGCTCGTTGTCTGTGCCGGTCATACTCCGGGAGTTGGGGTGTGACAAATAGCCCTTATCATCGTTGTCAAACTTGCAAGCTTTTTATTTATAGTTACGAGTTTACGATTATATCTAAAGAAAACGAGTTAACTCGGTGTAGATTAGGACTTTATGCAAACTTAAGTAGACTTATGAGTTTAACTTACAAAGTCTACCAAGTATACAATTTTATTTATTGAAAAACATGTCAATTAACTTGAATTACCAATATAAGTATTCAAACCCAAAATTAAAAGGCAATATAAGCAAGCTTCTTTTTCAAAAAGCTATTCTAATTTACTTTATTACAAGTATAAATATACATAAAAATAATAAAATTATATTAACTATGTAGTTATTAAAATACAAATAAAATAAATATTATTTATTTGGTTACATTGTAGGGACAGAGCTATATATATTTGCCCTCACTCAAAATTTTTTTATTTATATAATATTAGGATATAATTTTATGCCTTATTTTTATTTTTTGAACTCACTAAAACTATTAATTTTATATAACTGGGTCATGTTACCTTTTAATATTTTAATTTAAACTAACTATATTCACATATGTATTATGTATATAATTGTACATGAAATTTATGTGTAAACATTTGATACTTTTTTGTAAATAGTAATTTACAATAATTGAAATGAACATAATCAAGTTCAAATGTCAACATGTTATTTTAGTCAAACTTTGAACAATTGTCCCTAAAAATGTAATAAAAAATTTTGAAATGTTGATGGATAAAATAATATTTATAATGCTCTATAAGTATAGTGTTTTTGCAAATTGACAGTTATAAGTTTTAATGCTTTATTGTATAAACTTTCTGGCTTCCTTCAAAAACTTTTTTGAGCTTTCTATTAAATTATTATGGTGCTGCCAAATGATGGTATATATTTTTAGTATATCATTGTTATGCATTACATGAGTAATTAGTAGATACAAATTCCTCATGGGTATTCAAGTAATAAAGTTAATATTAATATACAACGTAATATATGGTACAATATACATTTAAATTTAAACTTATTTATAAATATAAGAAGAGGAAAATCAGAATATTATTACAAATTAATCTCATTTAGTTTAGGCAAAAATATACCTTTAATCCCCTTAATTTCACCTCAAGTTTACTTTCATCCTTAACATCATTGAGTGTAAATTTAGTCTTTTAACTTTATCTTAAGTTTCTCTCTCATACATAACATAATTTGATTCTTATTTGACTAATTAACTATATCTTATATTTCACTTTCATCTCTTACTTTCATTTGATTCCAATTTGGTCACTATACTCTACCCTAAGTCTCATTTTTATACTTTTTTTTTTATTTGGGGTTTCAAACTTATGTTTCATTGTTTTACAAACTTAATCTATTGGTGTAGCAAAATTTGGTTTTATCTTTGCTTTTCTCATTTTGGGATTACTAGCCCAATTTATATTTCGACAGTCTTAATTCTTATTTTATTTAAAGCTTAAATATTTAAAGTTTTTAATTTGGTGGCATTTTAAAAAATAAAACATTTGAGTAGATTTTAAAAAGGGTCAAATTAAAATGAAATAATATTAAGGGATGAAAGTGATACCTAAAAAAAATTTAAGAAATGAAATTAAAACTAAATGAATTTAATAAATGAAAGTGAAATTTAAAGTAATTTAAATGACCAAATTAAAATCAAATATAAGTTAAGGAACCAAAATGAAATAAAGGATCAAATTAGAACTAAATAAAATTAAGGAACAAAAGTAAAATTTTAAATAAGATTAAAGGACCAAAGATTTAGCCTTCATTTTAATTCAAAAATTATAAAGGAAGAATTTTATTAAAAAATATAATATTAAAATATAAATTTTCAAAATTAAATATAAAATATTGTTTTTTTCGCATCCCATTAGTCAAAGGTCCTAGCTCTGCCATTGTCACGTTGAATGATGATTTATATATGACTATGTTAAAGTGTTTATGTTAAGTAATATAAATTATAAAATATAAATAAATTTTGTTTGACTTAGTTTAATTCGTATTGCATTTGAATAATTTTTTTATTATATTTAATATTTTATTCATATAATTATGTATTTTTAACTATTTATTAATTGAGATGAACTTTTACAAAATTACATTACGAGTTTATATTATAAATTTACCTCTGCATTACTATTTGATTAACTCATGAGTTTCACAATTTTAGCTTTTATATTGCCTAATTATATAATATTTATTTCTGTCAATGTCAGTATTTAACATTTTGGGCCTCAACTAAATTAGGCTAAAAAACCGAAATTCATTGGGCCTATAACGTAAACTGTACCATAGTTCTGTTACACATTATTTTAGCTCATAGGACATTACATGAGCCCAAAACAATTTTTTAAAATATTCAAGGATATGATGCTTATCAAAATAAAAATTATAAATTTATAAATGTTATCATGAAATAACCAGTCAATAAATATAATAGATAGTAGTAATTGCCATTGACTAATTTATTATTCTCCTTTATTTTCGTTTTTCATTTTTCAGCCAATCTATAGCACTAAATTGAAAAATAATTATTATGTCTTTTAAAAATAACCACGAGTCATTTATTTTTTTTTCTTTCTGAATATTCACTTTAATTTTTTTTTAATTTTAGATAAATTTTTAATATAATTTTTTTAATTTCTATTTCCATTATCTCTCCCTATTTGTAATTTTAAGAGAAATTACAATTATTCATCCTACTTTTTGCCTACGATTGCAAATTACTCCCTTGTCAATTATTTTATGAAAAATATTAATATATAAAATTTGTTATATTTTTAATATTAAGTTTCACAATTATAACATGACAAGTGTATATATGATTTTTCAATAGAAATGTGATAAATGTATAATTTTTGTAGACAAGTTTTTAGTTCTCAATTAAACTATACACGTATCATATTATTATTAAAAAATTATTTATTTATCATATTTCAATTATATAACCTAATATGTAAATAACTAACTATTCATAAATTTAATCCATATCTTGTGTAGAGAAATATACCATGTAAACATTTTCTCCCTACCCTTCTTAATTGGCTGAAGCTCGAAGCATTTTTATTGACCATATAATATTCAAAATTGTTGGATGCCTCTATACTTGTTAATTCACTACGATATATTCCTCAACTTCTGAAGTAAGGGTAAAGTATGAAGAACATGGGGAAATGAATCTAATTAATTTTAAACCATTTACATATTCGGATAACAGCATCTACAAATTATTATTAATTTGAACATATGTTATAATCGTTGATCATATATAGCAGTGCATTAAAATCTTTCTTCGTTTTCTATTTATTTTTCCATTTCATAGTAATCACTATCTTTTAATATAAAGATTAAAGAACTGTAAAGAAATAAAGATTAAATAATTTATGCCAAAATTAATTAAAGAACTTATATATATAACAGTATTATTCAAAAGATCAATAGACAAAGTTGCAAATTTAACGTTAAGTTTCATAGTATAATAGTTTTTAAAATAAGTCATTTAAGGTAAACAATCATGGGGGCAAAGAAGAAATTTTAAGGGGAACCATTCAACTTTATACGTTGTGGGATAACAGAAAATAATGTTTTTCCATCTAGATTCATACGAATTAATGTCACTTTGAAAACTACGTGTCATCTTCATGATATCATATATATAACATAGAAGGCCATTAAAAATTAAATTTTATTTTTTCTATTTATTTTTCCTTTCCATACAAACCATTGTCCTTCAATGTATTAAAAAAAGTTGAATTATGTAATAAGTACATAAATTATAGGAGTAGACAGTAATAAAAGACACAATACAAATTTATGCCAAAAAAACTTACAAATGTGACAAATAATCAAAATATCAATAGAGGGTAAGAAATTCAAGATTAAGTTTATCACTGTTCTAGAGTTTTTTCTTTTTTTTTTAAGTTAAAAGTAAGTCTCAAGTTAAACAATCATATGAACCAAAAAGAAATTATTAATGAATTAGTTGTCAGCATTTGTTCTTTGTTGTTGTTTTTTTTTATTTAGTTTTCCTTTTCATAGTAACCATTTAACGACAATTGAATCATTATTGTAAGTATGTAAATTTGAAGGACTGCGCAGAATTAAATGGTTAAATATAAATTTATGCTAAAAAGAACTTACAAATGTAACAAATCTTCCAAATATGTACAGAAAATGTGACTAATGCAAGCTTAATTCGAATAGTGTTCTAGATTTTTTTTTTTTAGCAAGTCAATTATATATACCGGCTAAGAAGAAATTAAATGAGGAAAATAATTTAATTAATCTTATACCATTTAAAATTATGTGTGCGTGTGAGAGAGAGTTTTATTTGGGATCAAAGTCATTCTGTGTGCTTTCTATTGAATCATTATAGTAAGTCTATAAATCGTAGGACTGCACAGAAATAAAAAGATCAAATATAAATCTATGCCAAAAAGAACTTACACATGTAACAAATATTCAAAATATCAATAGAAATGGTATAAGAACCTTAATTTTACTTGTGTTATTATTTTTTTCTTTTTTAATAAAAATGCAATCATACGTGGGCTAAAAAGTATCATTCAAATAATTACCCGCTTTATATATATATATATATATATATATATATATATATATATATATATATATTGATCACACTAAGTAATGATTTTCTCACCAAATCTAGCTTTTGCCAAGAACAGTGTGAGATCCCCCATAAGTAATAAATATTTATCAAATCCGAGTTTTATTGAATAAATCATTAGTATATTGCAAGAAAATGTTGACTTATTATTTTGCAAATATCTTTAGCATTTTCTTTTACTCTTGCAAGACTAGGCACGATCATTTAGGACTTTGGTAATTAAAACTTGCTTCTTCTTGGGCGATAAGTTAGTAGTTCAATACTGTTTTGATTGAACTGCTTGCTCTAGCAGTACACATTGACTGTGAATTAATGGAGCTGTGAATAAAATATGTTTCAATATGTTAATTAGGATTATGAATGTTGGGCCTGTGTCCTATTAGATTAGGTTGACCAAATAGTCCAGTGGACCAAGTTCAATCAATAGCTATGGTACGTAAGAAAGATCATAATATTTTCAAACGGTGGAATACACACAAGTTTGGATTCTTTTATTTTTTATTTTTTCATATTTTTATCATAGTGATAAAAGATAGACAGACAATGAGCGACATACTTGTAATGGTAGATGACTAGATTTATATAATATTTATATAATATAACAAGAACATAAGAAATGTAATTATACGAATCATATCAAGTATTATCTCGATGTTCCTGTACCATGCTTCAATAGCCAGAGACCCAGATTCCTCGCTCGTGTACCAGTGACCAAAACTAATATATAAAAAGAAGACCAAAGATGGGTCAATACAAAGCACAATATTCGCAGGGTAATTAAAGAAATTAAACAAAATTAATTATATATGATAAAGATATTATAAATGAAGATTTTCTGCACATCAACACCACATTCTGTTTCTAAAAATTTCTTCATGTCATGTGTTTAACAGAGAACCTGACAGTAAACATCTGATCTGAACTACTTTACTAACTATAATCTACTGTAAAACATGATAATATGCTGTTTATTTTGAATTATGAGCTGTAGACCTGCATGTGCATGGGCATCTGCATGCTTGACCCGCAGTTTTGAGCGGAAATTGGGCAGGCTTATGTACGCTTTTACTAGCTGGGACGTGGTGTTTCAGATAATAGTTCCCATGAAGATTGTTAGCACCATACACGCCCTTGGAGATTTTTGGAAAAACCGAAGCACTTCTTGCTGTTCTAAGACTCAGAAGCACTTCTGCTACAGCCAATTCATCAAGTTCACGATCTTTCTTTTGTTGCTTAGTTTCCTCTTGAGCGGCAGTATAATTGTATTGAGGAATCTGGATATTGTCGCTGCGTTTTTCTGTCCTTGGCTTTTTGACACCATCTCTTTGCTCATCTGCAGCACAGAAGAATCATACACTGGATCAATCTAGCACAAAAATGTGTAGTAAAGTTGAAATGGTACTTTAGGCAGGAATGAAAATTGGATGTGGAGGCCAGTTTTCTTCATCATCGTTTCTCATGGGATGACTAGAAGCCACGAAGATGCTCGTATCCGTACAGTTTTATGATTTAGATAAAAATTAGAGAAATCAAAACGATGTAGTTTTGTATTTAGATAAACAACTTATATTTAAAATTTATCAGTATATTATAAATGTACAAATATACACTAACATAAACATGTCTATACAAGACCTATTAAATAATTGAAATGTATATTGCAGTAATTATAAAACATATATAGGGGAGTCTCTATCAAGTGGAGAAAACAAATCCTAAACCCTTGTCTTATATTTTTGACCAGGGAACGAGAAATATACTATTTCACTTTTGAACTAATTTTGGTTCTTAATTTCTTAACTTAATTTTATTATGCTCTTCTACTTTTAGAAATCTAACTCAAAATAATTTTTAATTTTTGAACTTAGTCTCATATAAAGAGATACTACATTGAATCAAATATTGAAAGTAATAATTGTTTTGAGACTTTCAATTAATGGATAATCATACTAAGTTCAAAAGTATAAGAATATACTACCACCTGAGAAATTCTCTCAATCCGGCCATGCCATGTAAAGCAAACCTTTCATGGATTCCCATAAACAAGAAAAATTGTCATCAGTATGTTATTGACATGATATCAAAGTCTCCGGGACTAAGCATTCTAAAATTTTACCCTTGCTAGCTTTCATATACTTTAGCATAAGATAGGTACATAAACTTTTGTTGATATTTCAAATTCGAAGGACGACCTTTGGTGTGAAGATGTGTTAGAAATTACAATAACACTAAAATTTTGAACTTTTAAGGTAAAGTTATTATTGACAATATATCAATGTAGTTATCAGCATAATTTTATTCACATATAAAACAACAACAATGTTCGTACCTTGATTATTCTTACTCATCATTCTCTTCATGTTTTGAGAAGAGATATTGCGTAGACCATCGTACATGGTCTCTAACATCTCCTCAACTGTCTCACTTCCTGGCCCCTCCTTATTCTTTTCCTCATCAGATGAAATTTCTTGGTAATATATTTCAGGCTTCCGCACCTCATCTTCCTCATTGTCAGTATCCACATCATCAGACTCAAAGTCCATGAGATTTCCATGAGAATTCTTGAAGAATTTCTTCACCATCATTTTATAGTACATTTCTTCTTGTTCTTCCTTGTTATCACCACCAGAAGTTGGCTTCATTTCTCTATTAATCATCGGTGGTTCATTTGCTGCCGTCATATGTTTATGCTACAAAGAATGATATGATTTTGAGTTAAAATCTCAGTTAATTTGGAACTAATTAAAATTAACGAAATAAGTATATAAATCAATGTTCACCTGAATATTTGCTGGCCTTCCCTTGTATTCTTTTCTGGAAATGGGATAAATCTCGTAAAGCATAAATCTAACAACTTCAACAATAGATCGAAACGATCGATCTGCTTTTATATGACGATAAAACTGCATGAAAATCACAATATATACATATATATATATATATATATATATATATATATATTCATTAATACATCCAGCTCGAGCTCTTGTCTTTAAAATGCTTTATTTAATAAGCACACACATATTTTGATCACGAAATGTGCCCAAAATTGAAACAAAATATGTATAAAAGCATTATTTCATGCATTGATAGAGAGAAGTTCGGTTTATTTAGATATGATAATGATCTCTTGCTATGATTCCAACCTTTAAAACCCTATAAAAACAACCAGCAACTCCAAATAAATCTATGTGCAACGCAAGAAGAAGCAAAAAATTATCATCTTTTGTATCAAAATCACCATGTGGAGAGGCTATGTATATTGTATAGTATGCATTCCTAAAGCCCTAGTAACTAATCATCAATATCCTATAAAATAGCAGCAATGTTAACGGGAGTTAACATGCTACAATAACTCGAAATATTTATCTTAATACAGTCAAACAATGTGATCTTTTGATATTACAGTCAAAGTATCTCGGACTTTGTCAGACTAATCCTCTTCCCAAGCGAACTTATAAAGCTATGTATATACATTAGTCTAAGAACATTTTTTGCAATAACATTCTAAAGAAGTGATTGGAATATTACCGTATCATATATGTTACTTTGGCGTTGCCTGCACTGAATAATCCATCCCTCTAGCCTCTCCATGAATGAAAATTGAGGGTCAGAGATAATCTTTCCCTTCCCATTGGGTACCTGTTATAATATATAGTTTGTTATACAAGAAAAACTATGCCAACATTATAGAAATGAAGGGTTATTTAATAATAATAAGTAACATTAAACTATACTATATTCAAGAGTGAAGAATGGAGAGTGTATATAAGGTAAATCTCACAGAGGAATTTCTATAGCTTAAAGCAACTTTGTCCATGTCTAAGTCCTTCGCAATACAATTATTCGGAAGTTTGAATGAAACTGCGAATTCCTTCACCAGTGTGCTCAATGGTGGTCGCCCTCGATTTCGTTTGCCCTAAGTGAAACACAGCCATATATATATATATATATATAAATAATATTGTGAAATAAATTAAAATTGCTTCGCAATTGAAATTATTCACCTAGGCTGGTAATGCCACAAATCCTAATTTAGATTATTTTTGAAATTTCTTATGTATATGGAGAAGGAGAATTAGAAACTTACTGGGTTATGCTTGGCAGAACCCGCGACGACCATTTCGTAGCTACTAAGAATCTGTATATTTTGCTGATCTGGTGGTTTCGTCGTAGACAGTGATTCCTAGATGAAGAACAAATCGTTAATCTTTAGAAGGAATTTAGACTTTAGTGAGTCAAATTAACAAAAGAAGCCAAAAATGAGCATCGAATATCAAATTTCTGTGTTATAATTTGGGAAAATCTTCGTACCGAAACCATTCGTTTGAGAATTCGAGCTAGTTCAATGTGAAGAGCTGGACTTCCATAATCAACCATCTTTTCTTCCTCATCCATAGATGGCTGAATCTCCCTGAATTCCTCGGTAGAATTCACTAATGACTTGTTTTCCATTGGACTTGGCATGTCCAGGAAGAGAGAGAAATTAAAAGGCTATGCAAATAGTTGTAATTATTCGAAGTAGATCTAATGGAGACTGAGGAAGAAATTGATAGTATATATAATTAAATATATAGTAAAGAAGGGTTTTCTTCTGAAGTCACGTGCTTGGAAAGGATTTTACTGGGTTTTCAATTTCATTCCTTGCAAAGTATTATTGGGGTTGGTTGAAAATGACTTTACTGTACCCAGTCTCACATGATAATTGTGAGCTTCTATAGACCCAAATTTGTCTTACATTGGACAACTTTTTGTCTAATCAAGACAAGGATAGAAACCGTTTAATGACTATATTTAATGCCTCAAGAAAAATTGAATTTGGCGCAATAAATATAATATTTCTTGCATATCCGATGAACTAAAAGGCCCCTTAATGTTTTAAACTTTTTATTAATAGAATGGATTCTACACCCTGAGTTATTTTGGTAAGTAGAATTCAAACGCAGAGTGTTCTAACTTTTTCCCATCTATTTCCCTGAAAATTAACATAAAAAACATTTTTGCTGTTATTATAATTAGATCGGTACTTTTTTTATTTTTTTTCCAAAGAATAGATCTTGATCTTTCAGAATTACATCTTGCCATGTGCTCTGAAATATTCAGATGTATAAGTAAACTTAATTTGTATACGTTTCATTAAGTAATCTAAACTTGTGAGATGAAATATATATATATATATATATATATATATATTTTTTTTTTAATATGTTGTACAAAGAAAAACCATATGCATTAATTTATTGTTGGGTTCAAATTGTAAAGAATATAAAATAAATGAAAAAAAAATAGTAAATAATATCTTTCCACTAAAGTAACATTTAACATTCAAAGTCGTTCCTAAAGGAGTGACTTAAGTAGTAACCTATGTTTGAGCTAAGCTGATTGTGGAACCTCTATAATGTTGAAGTTCGAGTTCACTGAAAGATAATTATGAGAAAGAGTAGCCATAAACCTCATTAATCTCACATCCAAAGGATGTAAGAACACTTTGAAATACCAAAAACAAAAGTCATAAGAAAATGAACTCCGCTCCATTTACACAAGTTCGCCTAATAAGGGAATAGATCTAGAAATATACACAAGCTAGCATAAATTGGTTGAGAGACACATTTCCTCCATTTTGATGGTCTCATTTGCCTTTTTTCTCTATGTAAACACGGAATTAGATCCTTGTATAAAAGCTGTAGAGTACTTCCAGTGTTAGAGGGAGAGAGTGTATATTAGATTCACTTCTTTTCTTTTCAAGTCCTCTTTTTTTTTTTTTTTAAATCTCTCTTTAACTTTAGAAGTAGTTTACAAATTTTATGTTATAAAGAATCCAAATCCATCTAACACGCGCTTATGAATTTATCATGGTCTTTTGAGCAAATTCATTGTATTTGCTATTCATAAGAACTCAGCAGGAGGACAACTGAATCTCTATATACGAAAAAGTTTTTAAAGGAAATAAATAAATAAACTCTCTTTTTAGCCATTGAACTAACCCTTCGAGTTGGACTAAAAGCAGCTTATGTCATGTCCATTTTGGTGACTTAGGATCAAGGGCACAACACAATGTCAAACTTTTACTCTAAGTTATTGGAAATGGCTGGGATAATTTATTCTCAAATCCAAGTAAAACACACAAAGCATAAGAAACAGCGCTCTAATTTGATCATCATTCTAACAATAAATGATCATTTCCAGCCATGCGTAACCATATTTTCCTACTTTTTTCTGTTGTTGATGTGAAACTCAATAAGATCTGGTAGTCCATACAAGTTGGAATATGGTTCACAGATCACATTCATCAAAAAAGGAGTCTAATATACTGTCACTAGATGCTGAGTCCATTGTTATATCTTGCAGTTGATCAGTGTCAACTTGAGCATTATGCGTCTCTTCATCATCAACACCTTCTAATATTATATTTCCAACATTTGCTAATGCCTCTTCAAGGTTTGAAACTCTTGTCCAAAATTATCTTGCAGAAGATCACTTGGTCTTCCCTTCTCTTCCACGACAGTCCCTACTTCTTTGAATTCTAGCTTTTGCTTATTGGCTTTAGTCATGGTAAGTGCTTCCACACCTTCAGTTCTAATCTGAGCTTGCATATCTGTACAAGTTTTTATCAAATTCAAATGTCTGCATCCATATCCATGATCACTTGCTTCTTTATTTGTCATTCTATATATATGTTTCTCGGTGAAAACTACAATAAAACATCAAATTTTAATTTTTGTTGGACATGTGTAATACTATTGTACTTAACTTTTCCATTTTCTGTCTTGTTTGCATCAGAAATACAGCTCGGGACATTGCTGTCAGGCTCACGTAGAAGTAATACCTCCTCCAGTGTTTTTTCGTACTCAAGGGCTTCATCTAGTGAAGACTCTTCATGTAAGTCTGACATAAGAATGTCTTCTAAATCAGACTTACCCAAATTGGTATTCATCCTATTTTCAAAAGGCTCAAGTGATTGATTCTTTGGCTTCTCATTCACCCTCGCTTTTTTCAATGGCGACTTACATATCATGTTTTCACCCTACACATTAGAGTTATTTTTGTATTTATCATTAATTTTCATAAATAAAATTTCAATAAGGAAATTGATGAATCAATTTATGCTCAATAAATCCCATATGAGTACAATGTACTATAAGGAGAGACATATATACTCGCACATTGATGATATAATCGTAGGAATAGGTATATTACCTTGTTTTTCTTCTGGGTAGGCTTGAATTCAGTCTCACACATGATAAAGCTCACAGCCTCTGGGATTGATCGAAAAATCTGCCCTGAGCTTAGGTGACAATAATACTGAAATATGATATAATGAACAATATAGTTCAATTCAATCTCTTGAAAATATGTCATAATTTCCTTTACACCCTATGTTTCTATTACAACTTGAAACTAGAGGAGTACAATTCAGAACTTCCGGTTTGATGATGTAATTTACCATATCACTCATCTTTGGGTTTCGTTGTCTAAGTTGGATCCTCCATTTTGCCAAGTCTCTCACGCACCTTGTCAATGTCTTTAATATTTCCATAATCACAAACTTCTGGCAGACTGAAGCACACCACTTTTTCTGCCACCACATGATTCATTATCTTTCTTCCTAGTTGTTTCCTTTCATTCTGTAAACATCAAGTCATCAATATATATTAATCTGATAAGAAAATTAATCCAAATAACCCAGGATAGCTCCATCAGTTAGTGAGTAGAGGATAGTATTTTTTTTTTCTTACTAATTGATTTGGGTCTGATCACCATAATTAACTCATTAGATTACATATCTATTGTGTTTGTTAGGTGGGAAAAAGAATATGGAACTGGATGGATGAATTGGTGAAGAAAAATTTATGTTGTAATAAGAAGGGAATTGCCACATTCAACATTCAATTCATCTAATATATACGATATAACATTTGATTTAGGGTTTTGGACAGTAAATGATAACAGATAGATCAGCGGCCAAATATTTCGTAATTGGGAAGCAAAGGTCAAAATTCAAAATTAATTTTAACTTCTCGAAAATAAAGTGCAATACAAATAAACACTCCGGCCTGCAAAATATGATGTAGCTAGAGTAAACGAAGAACCGACTGTGAGAGCCGAATCATAATCATGTTCTGGTCTTTGGATCGATGCTAAGACTTTGTTACTGGGTACATAACCAGAAGCATTCTTCTTCTCTGCTCGGCACGCAGCTCTCATTTCTTTGACTGATTTCTACATATCTCGTATGAAATGGCCCATACATATAAAAACTTGATTGTTGGAACAGTAAAGTGATGATTTATAGCTGGAATTTCTGCGAGAAGGCATATTTTTCTACTTACAGTAATCATTTGTCTTAGAATCTGAACAAGCTTTACGTTATCTGGACTTCGTTCCTCTTGAAGATTGAGCTTCTCCATCTCGCTAGCGTTCTCATTCTCCTCTGATGAACCTGCCATTCTTTTGTTTTAAAATGCAATGCAATTATGTTGTCTGATTAAGAAAAGGACAGAAATAGTCTAATGAATATATTCAATGCAATAAATTAATTGCCTCAAGAAAAAATTAATTTGGCGCAATAAATGAAATTTTTCTTGCTATATCAGATGAACTGAAAGGGCCATTAATGTTTTAAACTTTTAATTAATAGAATGGATTCTAAACCCTGAATTGCTTTGGTAAGTAGAATTTAAACGTACAGTGTTGTAACTTCTTCCCATCTATTTCTCTGAAAATTAATATGAAAAACATTTTGCTCTTATGGTAATTATTAGATTGGCACTATTTTTGAAGAATAGATCCTAATCTTTCAGAATTACATCTTCGCATGTGTTTTAGAATAAGCAGTTTAAGTAAAATTAATATTGTAGTTTCATTAAACAATCTAACTTTTTGCAATGAAATATTGTTCTAAAAAATTTTTATGCAAAATATTATGCTTTGTGAATTTTTTTTTTACCCAAATTAGGGCTTTAATGAAAACAAAAATGTTCAAATCTTATTTTTTAAAAAATCAATTGTGAACTTTCACGCGTAATAACATAGACTTTAATTTGAAACAGGTGGCTCTTAACACAAAGACCTTATACTTGAAGCTTTCACATCTGAAAGTATTTAAGCTTTTGGAATAAGCGGTTCTTAACCCACATACTAAGGTTTTTCTTAGACAAAAAACACCTTTATGTCCCTTGCTTATTGTAAAATTATCATTTTGATCCCTTATTCTTTATATTGTCTAAAATGATTTTCTGCTCATTAAAAAATTTTACTCTACTTAGTCTTTCACTTTTAAAAAAAAAAATACTAGGTTTAATGCTTCTATCAAGTTTAGAAGGATTAATTAAACAATTTATTTTTCAAAAGTGAAGGATATCAAGTGTGCCTCAACAAGATCTGGCTTGTCTTTACATGTTGGAATATGGTTCACCAAATCACATTCATCAAGAAAGGAGTCCAATATACTGTCATTGGATGCCCAATCCATTGTTATATCATGCAGTTGAATAGTAAAGAGTTTGAAACTCCTGTCCAAAATTTTCTTGCAAAATATCACTTGTTCTTCCCTTCTCTTTCAAAATAGTCCCTATTTCAACCGATTCTTTGAATTGTGGTTTTTCCTCATTGGCTTTAGTCATGGTAAGTGCTTCCACATCTTCTGTTGTAATCTGAGCTTGCATATCTGTAGAAGTTTTTATCATATTCATGTGTTAGCATCCATATCCATGATCACTTGCTTCTTTATTTGTCATTCTATATATATGTTTCTCAATGAAAACTACAATAGAACATCAAATTTTAATTTTGTTGGACATATGTAATACTATAGTACTTACCTTTTCCATTTTCTACCAGATTTGCATCAAAAATACAGATTGGGACATTGCTATCAAGTTCACATAGAAGTAACATATCCTCAATTGTTTTCTTGTCTATGTATCAAGGGCTTCGTTTGGCGAAGATTCTTCATGTACGTATGACATAAAAGTGTCTTCTAGTAACCTATAAACAGACTTTGCCAAATTGGCATTCATCCAATTTTTAAAAGACTCAAGTGAGAAATCTGCTGACTTCTCATCCCTCCTTGCTTGTTTCAAAGGTGACTTAAATGTCTTGTTCTCACCCTACACATTAGAAATATTTTAGTATTTATCATTCATTTTCATAAATAAAATTTCAATAAAAAAAATTGGTGAATAAATTAAACATTATTATTAGTGAATAGCTAATAAACTTAGTGCTATTTTTTTTTTTATAAAATAGTCCACTTTTTATTAAGTAGTAACTTTTATGCAGCATTTTTTAATTGCTTTTTGCAGTATATAAAATGATGCTAATTTAGGTGACTGCAGGTTGGTATGGGAGGGTGACTGTAAACATCCAATCCCTAATCACTTAATTATTTAATTAATGAATACACCAATTAATTAATAATTAAGAAAATAAGAAAATTAAAAATGTCAAAACTTCAAATGATATTTTCAATTGGGGGACAATTTGGAATTTAAAATAAAGAATGGGAGACAATTAAATAAACTCAAAATTAAAAAATAAAATTAGCTAATTATAATAAATCAAGAGAAAATTATAAAAGATAAAAAGAATATATAAAAAATAAAAAAATAAAAAAATAAAAAATAAATAAAAGTTAACTAATAATAATGTTAATCATAATATATAAAAATATATATAAAAATTACAACTTGCATGAGGAGGGAAAAGACGGCTGTGAAAAGAAAAGAGCTCGTCGGTGTTGTGTTTTCATATTTCAGTAACTGCAAGCTTTCACCTTCCACTCTACTTGGTCACCTCCATCATTTCATTAGTCATATCCGTAGCTACCTCTACCGTCTCTAAAGCCTTCTACTTGGTTGCCTTCTGGGGGAAAAAAGGGGGACTCTCCTGTGAGTCCAAGCTGGAATCGATGTCTAGGATTGGGTCTTCGCTATTCCTCCTGTTGATTTCAATCTTCCTGATCCCTCGTGAAGTTTCCAGCTCCTACGTTGGTTCTCCTAGTGCCATCATCAACCCCTTCAAAAAGTCAAATAAGTTTCATGGAAGCCAAAAGCTTTCGTTTATGAAGGTTTCCTCATGGACTTGGAATGCAACCACTTGATAGCCAAATCGGAGTTGAAGAGATCTGCAGTAGCGGATAACGTGTCTGGACAAAGCAAGCTAAGTGAGGTTCGAACAAGGTCAGGGATGTTTATTCCCAAGAACAAGGATACTATAGTTGCTGGCATTGAGGCCAAGATTTCATCATGGACCTTTCTTCCAGAAGAAAACAGAGAAGAACCAACGCTGCTGCCTCGGATAAACTCTGTTTTCATGCAGGAAGAACAGAGCTAAACAGAGGCACTTGCAGCCTCGAAGCTGAGAAAGAGGAGAAAGAAGCCGAGAATCTGAAGCAAATGAGGAGGTCTTCGGGCCAAGAAGGGGGCACGTGAGGAAGGAGGAAAACACAGCAAAAAAAAAAAACTGAAGAGAAATTCAAAGAGAGATGGTAAGGAAGGAATGAACCTAGAGTGGATGAGAATAAGCTTTTTGGTCATCCCTGTTTTACACCTCGGGAACAGAGTAGTTCGGTAAAGGGAAGCAGGGAAGGAAGGAAGGTAACACAGTAGTAGACATGTCGGAGATACAGAGAAAGAGAGAGAGATGGAGGCCGAAGGTTGGATTTCTCTTGGAGGGATTCTTCTCTGTATCACTGGAATCGAAGCTATGTTTGTTAATCTTGGTCATTTCACTGCTCTTTCGATAAGACTTGCATTTTCTTTTGTTATATATCCCTGTTTCGTAGTGCAGTATAAGGGCCAAGCTGCATTTCTATCTAAAAATCTCAGCTCTGTTTGTAATAGTTTTCTATGACTCAATACCTGGACCTGTATATTGGCCTATCTTTGTTATCGCCACCCTTGCTACCATTGTTGGGAGTCAAGCTGTTATAACTGCCACTTTCTCCATTATCAAGCAGTGTCATGCACTTGGCTGCTTTCCACGTGTGAAAGTTGTACACACCTCAAACTATATATATGGACAGATTTATATCGTAGAAATAAATTGGATACTTATGATCTTGACTCTTGCTATAACCATTGGATTTTGGGACACCACATTGATTGGAAATGCTTATGGACTTGCTTGTATCACGCTTATATTTGTGACTACATTTCTGATGGCACTTGTCATAACCTTCGTCTGGCAGAAAAGAGTCTTGATTGCTACAATATTTCTTCTATTCTTTTAGGTGATAGAGGGTGCATATTTATCAGCAGCGTTCATAAAAGTTCCATAGGGAGGTTGGGTTCCTTTTGTCCAGTCATTCATCTTCATGGTTGTTATGTATGTATGGCATTATGGTACTTGAAGGAAATACAGCTATGATTTTCACAATAAAGTTTCATTGAAATGGTTACTAGGGTTGGGCCCTAGCCTGGGCATTGTCTGTGTACCAGGAATTAGTCTTATCTGCTCAGAACTGGCAACAGGAGTACCTGCAATATTTTCACACTTTGTTACAAATCTCCCTGCATTTCATAGTGTGTTGGTATTTGTTTGTGTAAAATCCGTTCCTATTCCATATGTTTCACCAGAAGAATGTCTCCTTATTAGGCGTGTTTGTCCCAGGCCGTATCGCATGTATAGATGCATTGTTAGATATGGTTATAAGGACATTCAAAGGGATGATGGAGACTTTGAGAACCATCTCATATAGAGTATAGCAGAGTTTATCCAAATGAAAGCTATTTGGCCACAGTTCTCAAGTTCTGAAAGTTCTTCACTTGATGGGAGGATGGCTGTTATAAGTGCTAGAACCATAGAAACAACTTCAAGCTTAATAGTGTTCGAGCAAGAGGATGTTGAATTGGACATCTCTATCCTTAGCAGCAAGTCTGTAACCCTGCGAAGTTTGCAGTTAGTTTACGATGACGAAAACCCACAAGTCAGGAGACGTCGAGTAAGATTTCAGCTACTTAACAATCCTGGTATAGTTCTCCTTATTATGCTTCATTTTCGCTGTAAAACACGCTAGTATTATGCTGTATTGTATGCCTCTTTTACTGTTAAAATTTGACCGATATTGTGATTTTGCCCTCATGTGTTCCTTTCCTTTCTTTTTTTTTATTCATTTTTATTTACCGTTGGAAAAACTTGATTCAAAGTTCGTCTCATTTCATGTGTTCTGATGATGGGACCTGAGTTTTATTAGTGATAACATCCTGAGTTTTGAAATATAGGTGGACATTATTTGTGGCACTGTTATTCCTCATCTCCTTTGTAAGAAGGATGGTTTTAGAAGATAGAATGATGGAGCTTGATGCTTGAAACACGTTTTGTGTTGACTCTCAACAAATACGGTGGTTTGTTGTGTGAGAACATTTTTCTCCTTGATTGTATGGGATTATGTGAGATTTTCTCCTTAAATCCCTAAAATTAGTATGCATTTGTTTTAAAAATAATAATAATTAAATATTGATCTTAATTAAATATTTTTATTATCTGCGGAATTATCGTGTTAGAATGTTGTTCTCCTCGATTGTATGGGATTATGTGAGATTTTAGTCTTTTTAGATCTCTAAATTTGGTACATATTGGTTTTAAAAATAATAATAACTAAATATTTAATTTAATTAAATAATTTCTATTATTTACAAAATTATCGTGTGAGAATATTGTTCTCCTTAATTGCATGGGATCATGTGAGATTTTAATTTCCTTGGATTCCCAAAATCAGCACATATTTGTTATAAAATAATAATAACAATATTACAAAAATAAATGTCTTAATTAAATAATTTCTTTTCTTTACGCAATCAAATTCTTTCTATATAATCATTTCATTTCATTTAAATTTCAAAATAAGGATTAAAACTCCAAAAATGAACAAAAATTTTAAAAAGAAAAAAAATGAAGAGGTCAAGAGAGCTAGATTAATCAGATTATCGTAAATTAAGACATACAGATCAAACCTCAATTTCGTTTTGTTTATGGAAATCTGTTCAATTTAAACTCTCCTGTTCTCATCATAAAATTTACAAATAATCAACCTATAGACACACCTTTGTGGTCGAACTACGTGGACTTTGATCCCTACCGTAGGTTACGTAGGCCCTAGGCTTTCATCCTAGGTCAAGTCTGCCCTTTGTAAATATCTATTTGTCTGTTTTTATTCTTGTTATTTTGGTCTCCTCTGTTTAACGGGTGTGTATGTCGATATAAGGGTAATCGAGATAAGTTTAAAAGTTGTATTCTATTTCGGCTGACTGGTTTAAGGTAACCGTCTGTATGGACGGGTGTTGTGGGGTGCCTAACACCTTCCCTATACTCAAATAGACTCCCGAACCCATATCTGATTTCGTAGACCATATTGCCTTTTCTTTTTGTTTTAAATTGGTTTCCTAAAATTTTCTGTTAAAAATTTTGGTGGCGACTCCCAATAAATTGATTTTCGAGTTTCATTTTGGGAATCAATTTAAACACTTTTTATTTTATTCCACCGAAAGGTCGGTTATGACAGTGACTCATAATGATGACTTGTATTATGTATAAATAGTCCTATTAAAAGAAGAAATATATGAGAACCACATTATTGTCTTCTATTCATTTTAATCCCTGTAACTCCTCATCTTCCTTTTTGCTTCCTTAAACTTTCAAATGTAAACAAGTGGTATCAGAGATTGCATCCAATAGTTTCGGTGTTGGTGTTCTTGAACTAAAAGTAGGAACTACCAAATTTGAGCAAAAGTAAGAACTAACCACCTAAATCTCACTTATTAAAAAATAAAAACCTTCATAACTCCATTTAGCCATGACATCCAATAGTTTCGGTGTTGGTGCTCTTCTTGTGTTTGATGGTGAAAACTATGAACTTTGAGCAGTGAACATAAAAGCCTATTTAAGAGAAATGGACCTATAGGAGGTGGTAGAGATTGGAAATGACCCTTCTTCACTTGGTAACAACCCTACAGTGGCACAAATGAAGTATTATTTAAAAGAGAGTGCAAAAAAATTCAAGGCTAGCTCTTTCTTCCATACATGTCACTGTGATAGAAACTATTTTCACAAGAATCACAGTGCGTGAAACTAGAATGGAGGCATGGGATAGGTTAAAGGATGAGTTCTAAAGAAGCAAAAAAGACCAAATAAATGCAACCCTAAATCTAAGGAGAAAGTTTGAACACCTAAGGATAAAGATGGTAGAACTTATCAAAGAGTATGTAGACAGACTTATGAAGACTATGAACTAGATTAGGCTACTTAGTGAAAAGCTTCCTATAAAGCGTGTGGTGGAGACAATGTTAGTTAGCACATCTAAAAGATTTAAAGTAAAGATATCCTTTTTGGAAAACTCAAGAGACATTTATCAGTTTACTTTAACTAAGTTAGTGAACTCTCTTCAAGCAATGGAGCAAAGAAAGGCATTCATACATGAGGAACCTAGTGAAATTTCCTTATTTGCAAGCCACGTAGAAAGGAGCCAAAGAATTTCAAGAGGTAAAAAAAGAGCAATGGAAAAGGAAGAAAAGAAGAAGAAAGGTGAGCAAGGAAACAAATGTTAGATAAGGCAACCAATACCCAAAAAAGGGTGAATTGTGTGTTTACAAAAATTTTAGTTCTTCTCAAAATGGCTTTATAAAGTACTTGGTGTAAAGGTTACTTAAAAGAGTTTGAAGCAAAACAAAAATGTAATCTATAATACAATTGCTTTACTTGAAATAGATATTGAAAAATGTATTAAACAAATAATAACAATAAATCAAGTAAAATATCAACAACAAAAGTAGAACATCAAATGAGCATTATAAATTGTAAAGAGTATGAGGATAGAGAAAGCAAACCCTAAAATTTATCCTAGTTCAACTTCAACCTAAACTTACGTCCAGTCCCCAAGCTTATACTTGAGATTTTTCCACTAATTCTACAAGTTTAACCAGGTACTTATGAGCCTGTACAACATTCAACTCAAACTAAGATTGTTTCTCACTCTAGAACACCACTTTTTCTAGAGAAAATCACTCTAAGAATTTCCTCACTTCTTTTCTCTCACAAGGTATGCACCACCCTTGTCTTACAAAGATTGATGATGAATAGTATTGCTCAAAATAACTTTCTTTCAATGAGTAGATATACAAAATGAAGCTCTTGTAACTCAAATGATAAAGATTAAGAAAGTATTGGCTCAATGATGAATGTTTTTCTCTCAAAGATGACAAAACAAGTTGGATATCACATTTTAGCACCCTCAAAAACATGTTTGATAAGTTATATATATATATATATATATATATATATATTTCAATATGAATATAACCATTAGATACACAAAAGAGTCATTATTTACTCTTGAAAAAGTTGTTCTAATGCTGTCGGTTAATTGCCAATCAAACTATGTGTCACACCCTAAAACTTGGAGTGTGACTGACACAGATAACAAGGACAACCTTACTTCTACAAGCCTTAAACATTCAGTGTTAACCTCACCCATTAAGATTATAGCTCTAAAATTCACTATAATAAATTCCCCAACTAACAACTATATGTATCAAGGGTATTTATTAGCTTAAATTTTGTTGAAATTTCGATAGAGTCTCCCCTACAAATAGAAACTCTTGAAATTTCTACGATGTGCCTGTCAACCTATACCAATCAACAATAAAGAGAGCTCAGCTCTCAATTTAAATCAATTATAGTTACAAAGCATTAGGGGTCTTATCTGTGATCATATTGTCATTGTGATACATCTACCATGAATAATAATAGAAAACATACAAAGAACCCTCGACATTCGCAAAATAATTTAGGGGCTCACTTGTGACCTTACGTCCCATTTTTTCGGTTGGCTGTCTGAAACAGTAAAAGTAAACAGGTAACATCCCAGAAAAACATAATAATGTAATGTAACCAAGCAAAAAGGAATTAGAGAATAATTATACAATAGGCCTAGAATAAACAAGATTATTTCTGTACTAATTAAATGACTGTAAATGATATTCACGGTGAACTTTATAAGCTATCAAAGCTTGCGTAAGCTTTGGAAAAATTGCTAGCCATAGCTTTGATTCCATATTAACAGTGAAAAAAATAAAATTTCTTAAAAATGTAAATGGTGAATAAGAGGACTATCACGAATCATAATTCATCTTATGTAAACACACAATCCTCAATATCAATTCCATTAGTTGAAAACTTTAAACAGTGTCCATGAGTGTGGAATACTATACATTATCATATATGCATGGTTCTTGTGAAAACACATGTTAAAACCTTCCTTTTTGTACAAAATACGGTTGGATCAAAACCTAGATTCAAAGGAGAACTATCAAAGACATCAAACATCGGTCATGGACTTCCGACCCATGCAGTTTAATCATCTGTCAAGAGCACACAGTTTTCGGGGTAATCACTATTGGTCGAGGGTATGAATCCCTCTAGTTATTCACTATCAGTTGAGAGCACATAGCCCTCGGGGTAAATCATCTATACAGTTGTGAGTCACAAGCTCACACTAAATCATTTGTCGTGTAGTAGTCCTTCCTAAATCTAAGAAATTGTCATACATAAGTTTTCTTCTTTCAATATCAATGTTATCAGAATAAAACTTTTGCTATCTCTATTAAAACAGTACCATTTTCTATATAATTACTTAACTCCATATAAATTACAATCCTTCATAGTGAAAAGGACCATAAAAGGAATTTGTTATAAAACCATGTCAAATGAACTCTTCTCGTTAGACTAAGAAGAATTAAAGTAACAGCTTGGGACTGCTATTTGCTCAAAATACATTATCTTTCATTCGATAAAAGAAAATGAACCATGTTTCTTTAAATCATTTCGGTCAAATGTGTTTAACCTATCCATTCTCTCTTTCCACAGTTATACAATTTTATACATGATGTACAATCAGTTTCTAAATCTTTATAAACCATTTAACTAAATAAAATGATTAGACATAGCCCTTTTTGAAACCATACACACAAAAATGTGTGACATAAACAATGAAGCATATAACACTATTGAGAGTACTATTGTTTACCTGATTGATGGAATAATTCTGGCTATTCCAAATTTCTCCTTGTATCCTTGTGAGGTACTCTTAAAGTAAGTCCCTATAACAAAGAATTGCTTGGTATTATTTTTATTCACAAAATAGACTATAACTTTCTAATTACAAGCTCTAAGGTCTCTCTAACTTACTTAGCAATATTAAGAATTTCATACATGTCTATATAAACTAAGTACATGCCAATAAAGAGCCTTTCACATTATTTACCACCATAATCCATGTATATCACATTTCAGCATTCAATCTTTAATAACACTTATACTATTTCACTTCTTAGTTTTTACTAACAAGCCAACACATTAAGATGTCAAATTATCATCATACAACTTTCAGAAAAATAACAAATCCTTAAATACCAATTTTTAGTTAACTTCCTCCACTGCCTAATATTATCCAGAATTCTAATTTACCAATGTTTAGACATTACTTCACCTAGAAAAACAATTCCAAATTTAATAAAATTTGGCACCCAGCTTCTTATACATGTTTTTAACCTACAGTAAAAATTTCAAGTACAAATTCTTTCTTTTGGGCATCCAACTATTTTGTTTTGAAATTTAGGTTTGAACAACTATGAATTTCATATTATATTTTCATATTATATTCCCTATCACTTATATTCATAAAAATTCCAAACTTTCTAGATCACATTCTTAGTACGATATGATGTTGCATACCGAATTCCAACTTGATTGGAGGCCATTTTCCTATTCTTACACTCTGGTTTCCAAAATAGTGTTATTTATATCATACTCCTGTAAACTTACTTTCAAAAACATTCATTACGAACTATATCATTTTTTCTATTATATTATAGTATACTTCCCTTTTTTTTTTTGATAAGTAGAGCACATCTTCTGTGTTCTTCTTTCCATTTGGTGCCCTCAACCATTTTCCTTCATTACATACATGACTATGAATTTTTCATCTAATCAGAGTACTCCTTATAGCTAACCATCCAATTTCACCTCCAGCACATCATAACTAACTTTATGCATACATTAAGTCACAATTTGCAACACTTTACAACTTCCTAATAATTCCATAATCATCACAAAGTTCTTTTACCTTTATAATTTAGCCCCTAAAAATTTATCCTCTTTCTCACTTAAGCCAAATGACCACCCAAAACCAAATAGAACTTTTCAAATCTTTCTTCTACAAACCCTAACATATGGACAAAAAAGGTTTCAGAAATTAGGACCCCAAAACACCTTGCTGAGATTGCATATCAGGGGGGGAAAAAAGGGTGAAAATTGATTAAGAATTTGAAACCCTAAGGAAAAGTGACAAAAACTCACCAGAGTTCGCCTAAAACACTCCACTCGTGATAGTTAAGGATGAACGGGAAGAAGAGTTCTTCTCACCGAAAGAAGATATCTGGCAGCCAATCCTCATCCGAAAGGAGTTAGCGATGGCGGCACCCACTCGTTGGTGACAGCTGCAGAGGAAGAGTAAAGAAACGCTATTGGCAAGGTGCATAGGCGCAGGAAGGAAGAAACCATCGGGGGGAAAGAAAGAAGAAAGAAGAAAAAAAATAAATGGGTTAAGGGGTAAAAGGGCAATTTCATTGTAGAAATTTTTTTTTTCTGAGTGTTACACTATGACTGTTAGCTGGATTATGTGGTCTATCAATTGACTTGCAATAAGAGGCAGTTAGCTAGTCACTTCTAGTGACATAAAATCAACTTTAAATTATTATAACTTTCTCATTTTGACTTTTTTTTTTAGTGCATGACTTATTGTTGGAAAGCTATTTCAGTCTATTTTTCAATACCACAAATTTCATATCAAAATTCAATATGTTTTAGGAGATATAATCAAAAGGGTGACCAAAGGTCAGAAACCAGTTTTATACAAAATTCTTTTCTCATGACTCAATTTTAGATAGTCAGCACTTTTTCATTTGAACTTTATTTTAAGTAAATGACCTATCATTAAAAAGCCTTTTAAGTCTATTTTTTAATGAAATAAGTTTCACATCAAAAGTGCATATGGTTTGTGAGATATAATCATAATAATGTCCAAAGGTGAAAAATAATTTTAAGTAATATTTATATCTTACTGTCTTTTAGATCCAAACTCATATTTTGAGAACCAAAAAATCTTGAGCCAACAAATATAAATTTAAATCATTGAATTTTATAAATTAAAACTTAGCTTGTGATAGTTATAGCTATTTAATCCATTGACTATCTTGATGCAATTGAGCTTCCAAATCTTCCAATCTTTAAATTCTTCAATGTTTAAGGCATCTTTCTTACTTGCTATCCTTTTGTATAAAGCATGGTAATGATATTTCATTTTTTTCACTTTAATGACCATTCTTCTATCTTTGGACCATCCAACATAAAGATTTGACTTGCAAGCTAAATAGTTAGTCTAATTCATATTTAACAATATTTATACTTTAATAGCAATTAGTACAATATAAACATTTTTATCATGTAAATGAGATTCTTAAATACATATATCCAATTTAGTTATATATAAAAATTAAGCTTATTGGATATGATATGAACAAGCATTTCTCATATAAAGGATAATTTGAAAAAAGGTATTACAAGTTATTAATTAATCAATTAAGCATATATTGATATTATACTTGTAACTCATATGTCACATATTTGCGTCATTAAAACTTATAACATTGAACTTTAGGGTCAATAATCTCCCCCTTTCTTATGATGACAAATCTCCGAAGAAAAATATGTCAAATAATAAAGTATGCAATGTATTGAGCATATGCGCATATTTTTCTTCTCTTTTCCCCCCTATTTGACATCAATAAAAAGATTTAAGGAAAACAATATATATAAAAGTTAAAGCACATATTCCATTATTAATCAAGTAAATCATATAGTAATGTCAATTTGACATGGGGTTGGTCTCATCATAACTTATCATTCTTTCTTTATGTTCATGATTGGATTTATGCAAGTAATAATTGGAGATATGTATAACTCAATATATATCTCATCTATCATGTATTACTTGCAATCTTTTCAAATATGTTGAATTCCAATAAATTTGAAAATGTTTTTCATGTGTAACATATCTCATATACAATTTCCATAAATAAACTAAATAAAGAAATAAAGAAATAAAGAAATATTACCTTCTACTATGGATAGATAAAGAGAGATGCCATCTTCTTCTTTTCTATGAGATATCAAAAATATATGCAAGCAAACTAAACCATTTTACGTCAAATAAAATAAGCTACAATATATAGAAACACAATTTCTTTGCTATACTCCCCGTCAAACAATTCATATTGTTAATATGAAAAAAATAACTCCCCCTATATATTCAAATGATCAATAAAATGTAATTTGAAAGCAATGCTTCCTATCACATAGTCATTTTCAATAAAATTTTTATGTTTCAAATATTGAACTTTGAATCCATAAAACTTAAAAACTCAATTGTTAACCTTAAAGGTTTAATTCATTCAAAAGGAGTTTTTAAAGCTTCTTTTAAAGTTTTGTAAACATCCCTTAAGAATGAGCAAGTTTTCAAGGAATTCAAAAATAGCTTAAGTATGAGAAAGTATGTAATAAGATCATAATATATTCAATCTATCAACCACCTATATAACCAATAACATATCAAGCATATAAAATCAAGTGGCATATATGTCATCGATATGCATACAAAACATGCTATAGTCATTCATAATTGCCAAGTAACCAATCAATCCAAGAGTATCATTCAATCTTAACATGAGGAATCATAAAGTTGTTGAGATACTCATCAAGTATGGCAATATAGAGATGATTCTTAATTTATTGCATCCTCTTGGAATTTAGCCATTACTTGTCTATTCTTTAATGACTCCCAAGATAGAAACTTTGAGTTAAGCGTCTTACACTTGTCTTGCATGTTAATCTCACAACTTAAGTAGAGACTTAAAGTTGATTCAACAATTACAATATTTGAGGCATTTAGCAATTTCAAAATATACACCATTGGTAAATAAGAAATCTATATTTATGGTTAAATGAGAGCATTAAAATGAACAAGTGGTGTATTTGCCAAGTAATCCTAGAACATAGATATTTAGATATTTCCAAAAACTTTATGTAAAACTAAGAAGCACAAAAAATAAATATGTTAAAAAAGCCTAAAAGTTATTTCATGATATCCAAAGATTGTCAAACTTGTTTCTCATCTTTTTCTCCTAATCTTTTTCATTTTAATTTGGTTGAGCTTATTGTTGGCTTTCACTAGGTTTAATTGCGTTATCATGCTCATAAATGATATCAACCATAATTCTTTTAGAAGCATAAGATTCATCTACAATGTCTTTTTGATAAGCATGTTTTATTACATTCATATTTATTAATGATTGCAACTCATGCTACTCTATAATATTTAAGCTAACTTCATAATTCTCTAAAATAAGATTAAAACAAAGTTCACTTCTCTATGAATATTCATGAGCCAAACTTTTGCTTTAAATAAGGATTTCATAAATCATTTCATAAAGCCAAATTTTCAAATAAGTATATAAAAACAATTTTTGGCATGTGAAAGTTATTTCGTGGAGTCTAGAAGACGTCACATATAAAGAACATAAGTCTATTATAAAATTTTGCAAGTTCAAGCTCAAGAGATGTATAAGATAATGAATTAGGATGACAAACAATATATTTTAATCAAGCATTCAAGTATCCCACTTGACCATATGTTTAAGTATAGAAAGATCACTTGATGACAAACATATACATTTTAAAAACATGTACACTTCTAGCAAATGCAATATCATATAATTAAGATTTGAACATGGATTGTTAGAGAAGCACAAGAAGGACACATAAATACTCTAAATAATAATTTGTCACCTAATTATGGTATTTTAATCAATGCATAGAAAGTGGGTAAGACATAAATATCATCATGATTATAGTTTATCATGTGCTTTTATTCAATTGTTTGGCATTGGAGTGAAGTTATTTGATTTCCACTTTGAAGTTTGACACCAATATCCAAGCTCTAAGCATTTTGAAAAGCATATTTCATCAAAGATAGTTGTTTGTCTTCTATTTATATTGCATTCTTGAATAAGTGGTTCCTTTCCTTATCTACAAGATAAATCACATCTTTTTCATGGTACTCAATCCATATTGGGTCCAAGGGGTTATATTGTAAAAGCTTCAGTACTCTTATTAATTAAAACAAAAATAGGATAATTGAGCATATTAAATTAAACACAAAATTATTCATATATCCAATTTGAAATATACCTTTTAACTAATATATAAGCATAGTAAATAAGGAAAGGATATTGAATTAATCATTTAAATTCATAATCTAAGGGTGTGGAAATCGTGATCAAGTTATATATCAATGACAATATATTCACATGAATTTAACTAATGCAATGCTAATACCTAAAGCCATTAGTAATATATCTCAATGGATATCAAATATAGTTAAATAAGAGGCTTTGTAACTTGTTAACTTGACCTTCATATTTGAATGCTTCCATTTTCTTACCCATTGCTTCTCATTGTAAGTTTTGCACTTCGTAAGTCTGTATTTAGACACTTGAGAAGCTCTTTTTGATAGTTCCTTCTTTTCTATTCCAACTTGTCCATCATTTTAAGAAATTTTTTGCATATTTGAAGCACTGAAAAGGCATTTTAGTAACCATCTCAACTTGGGTCTTTGTCCATTGGTACCATGACTTTTAAAGCCTTTAGAAATCTAAATATGTTTATTTCTCACATAAGAACTTCTTTTAATAGGGCATAAGTGAGAAATATATCCTCTTTAACCACAAAAACTACAAACAATATGCGCAAAAAGCTTTTGGAAAATAATTCTAGAAAACTTTTGTCTTCTGTTGGGATGGTATCCTAAATCATAACTTTCAAAATTCTTTTTGAAATTTTTCTCTTCTAGAGACTTAGAAAGAGCACAAGTTGAATGTTTAATAAATAAATTACTTTCAAGTTTTGAGTTATAACAATTTGAGCATTTAAAATTCAAAGACATTGTCATATGCAACTCATCAAATGCATGCGACAATTTTTCATAAGAATAACTATTGTCAAGTGTGGAATTTTCATATAATTTAAAATATTTGTGAACTATGGGTTGATGATTTTTTAATTCTTGCTTGGTAAGTTCGTTTAGGGATTCTTTCTCTTCTTCATTGTTGATGAAATGTCCTTGAAAATTTTCATCTTCTCTCTCAATTTTACCTTGATCATCTTTAAGAGGCATAGAGCATGTTTTTTCGTCTTGCACAATTTCTTAAAAGCTACCACCATTCACAACTTCAACAACATTATTAGAATGATATAAAGTATAAAGAGTATCCCATATATCTTTAATATTATAGCAACAGTTAATTTGAATATAATCATGTTCATTTAAAGCACCTTATAATATATGCATTGCTTTATTATTCAAAGAAAATAACTTCTTATCATACTCATTCCATTCCTTTTTTGGTTTAGAGAAAACACCATCTTGTACTTTATACCATAAGTCTATATCAAAAGATTGAATATAAAATTCTTTTCTAGCTTTCCAAAATTCAAAGATAATAGCATCAAGGAAAAAGAGTTTATCAATATCAAAACCTTGCATCATTTAGGACTAAGGTTGTCACACCTCAATATGCTTACAAAATCGGCTTCCACAAAGGCTATTGGTGATAAAAACACATTATGAAGCCTGGACAGGTGTGAAACCAACCGTAAGTCACCTAAAAGTGCTTAGAAGTGTATGTTATATGCATGTACTAGATGTCAGAAGGGACAAACTAGATGAAAGGGCTTGTGTAAGAGTCTTTATAGGCTATAACAATAATTCAAAAGGCTATAGGATCCTAGATACAATAATACAAAAATTTATTGTGAGTATAAATGTAAAGTGTTATGATAGTTCCATATGGGATTGGAGTAAGGCTTAAGTTATCATCTCCTATAAACAAAATACTTAAGTTCACTATCAAGAAGAGGATGAAGGAAATGACTCCAAAAATGAAATAGGTGTGAGAGGAAACCAGAAGTCTCTATGACATTATAAGTAAATGCAGTGTTATAGTTTTATAACCATACAACTACCAGGAAACAACAAAGGAGGCAGCATGGCAAGATGCAATGAAGAAGGAGTTAATGATGATAAATAAAAATGACACTTAGTGCTTGGTTGATAGACCTAACCATAAAAAAAAAAAAAAAAAGATTAGGCTGAAATGGGTTTATAGAGTCAAAATAAACCCAAATGGATCCATTAACAAGTATAAAGTAAGATTAACAATGAAGGGATGTGCAAATGAGCAATGAATTGACTTCATTGATACTTTTGTACCTGTGACCAGATTTGACACCATAAGGCTACTAATTGCTATGGCCACTTGAAACTCTTTGCCTTTTGATTAACTTAATATGAAATCTGCATTTTAAAATGGTGATTTACAAGAAGAAATCTTTGTGGAACAACCTAAAGGGTTTATATAGCATATATATTAGGATCAAGTGTATCTCATAAAATAGGCATTGTATAAGTTGAAATAGACTCTTAGAGCTTAGTATAACAAGATAGACAACCATATAATTCAGCAGGGGTTCTTAAGGAGTTGCACAAAAGTGACATTCTATATGAAAGAAGCAAGCTTAGATGTAGTGATTGTCTCAATTTATGTTGATAACCTTTTGATTATAGGTAGTAGTCAATCCTTGATATCTCATTTTAACGAGGAGATGAAGAAATTTTTTTAAATGGATGTTAAATGACATGGGGAAAATGATAACTCAGTTTAAGTAAGCTACACCACACCATGTCTAGCTGTCACCCCTTTCAAAAGATTTTTCGACATATATATATATATATATATATATATATATATGGGATCATGGGTTATTATCGTTTTTGCTTCCTCTTAAAGACACACTGTCAACTTACCTATCCCCGTCCCAGAATAAAGGCCCCCTTTCCTTTGACCAATGGGTCCTCGAACTAACCTATCCTCCATTTTTCTTTCTCGTTAAGTGCTTTCGTTTTATTCATTGATTGATTGATTTACGGTAGTTGTAGCTTGCTATTCTAATCAATCTTTGTGAGAAGCCTCTTTTCCTACACTATAGTTGGTTTAAGGTAGGGACAAGAGAAGCAAGAATGGTACCAATGGAACTTCTCTGGATTCCTATTGGTTTGTCTCCAATTGGGATTAGTGAGACTCAAAAGGTAAAGGCACCAAATCTAAAGGTAGTACTCAATCCTTGATATCTTTGTTTAAGAAGGAGATTAAGAAAGTTTTTTAAATAAATGCTAAATGAAATAGGGAAGATGACATTACTTTCTTGGTAGAATTTCTTCAACTAGAAAAAGGAATTTTCATTTGCCAAAGGAAGTGTGTTGGTGAAATTGTATTGAAGTTTGCGATGGAGAATTCCAAGCAAGTGAGTACTCCATCCAGCCAAAGTGAAAAGTTATGTAAGAATGATGAAGCTTTTAGAACTAATGATAACTTCTTCAGGAGTATTATATGATGCTTGTTATATCTTATAGCCACAAGGCCAAATATCATATTTGTAACTAGTTTACTATCTTGATTTATGAAAAATCCTAGTGAAGTTCGTCTCAGGGCTACTAAAATGATCATCAGATATATGAAAGGCATTAAGGATTTTTGGTGTGTGATACTTGAAAGAGAAGAAAGCTAAATTGGTTGAGTTCATTAACAATGACTATGCTAGATCAATTGATGATATGGAGAGCACATCAGGTTATTACTTCACCATTGGTTCAAGAAAGGTCTGTTGGAGTACTAGAAAGCAAGATACAGTGGCTCAATCCACAACATAAACAAAATACATAGCAACAACATATGTTGTGAATCAAGTAATAATGTTAAGGAAGCTCTTGGCTAATTTAAAAACTGAACCTAAGGAAGCAACTATGATGCTATGTGATAACAGGTCAACAATGGCCATTGTGAAAAATAGTGTTTCATGGTAGGACGAAACACGTCAAAATCAAGTATCACTTTCTAAGAGAAATGGAAAAGAAAAAACAAGTAATGTTGCAACATTGTTGTTCTAAGGATTAGCTGCCAAACATCTTCACTAAAGGATTACCAAAGATAAGGCTTGAAAAGCTTAGAAAACTTTTAGGAATGTGCAGCAACACTAAGCTTAAGGAGGAGGATTAGCCAATAGCTAATAACCTTAGTGCGACCATTTTCATTAAGTAGCCTACTTTTTTGCAAAATAGTAACTTTATGCAATCGTTTTTAATTGCTTTTTACAACATGCAAAATGATGCTAGTTTAGGTGGCCGCATGCTAATATGAGAGGTTAGCTGATAATGATGATTTGTATTGTGTATAAATAGCCCTATTTAGAAGAGAAATATATGAGAACCACATTATCGTTTTTAATTCATTTTGTTCTCTATAACTCCTCATCTTTTCTTTTGCTTCATTAAGCTTTCAGAAAAATCCAATATGAGAACGATATTTTACTATAAAGCAAGACATATATGCTAGCTCATTGATGACATAATCGTAGGTATAGGTATATCACCTTGTTTTTCTAGATAGGCTTGAGTTCAGTCTCACACATGATAAAGCTCACAGATTCTAGGATTGATCAAAAAGTCAGCCTTGAGCTTAGGTGACAATACTGCTGAAAAATGAAATAATTGACAATGTTAATCATCATCATTCACATAGTTCAATCTATTGAAAATATATCATATTTTCCTTTACACTCTATGTTTCTATTACAATAGTAACGATAAATAAAGAGACTAGAGGACTACAATTTAGAACTTCTGGTTTGATGATGTAATTTACCGTATCACTCATCTTTGAGTCTTGTTGCCTACGTTGGATCCTCCATTTCCCTAGTGTCTCTTGCACCTTGTCAATGTCTTTAATATTTTCATAATCACAAATTTCAGCAGGGAGACTGAAGCACACCACTTTTTCTGCCACCACTGGGTTCGTTATCTTTCTTCCTAGTTGTTTCCTTTCATTCTCTAAACATCAAGTCATCAATATATATTAATCTTATGAAAAAACAATCCAAATAACCCAGGGTAGCTCCATCAGTTAGTGAGAAGAGAATAGTATTTTTTACTAATTGATTTCGGTCTGATCACCATAATTAACTCACTAGATTACATAAGTATTGTGTTTGTTAGGTGGGAAAAAGTATTAATAGAACTGGATGGATGAATTGGTGAAGAAAAATCTGTGTTGTAATAAAAAAGGAATTGCCACATTCAACATTCAACTCATCTAATATATAAGATTTAACATCTGATTTAGGGTTTTAGACTGTAAAAGATAACAGATAGATCAGCAGCCAAAACATTTTGTAATTGGAAAGCAAAGGTCAAAATGAATAATTAATTTTAACTTTTCGAAAATAAAATGCAATACAAATGAACAACTTTCTACCCAGCAAACTATATATGGTAAAGCTTGAATAAACGAAGAACCCACTGTTAGAGGCGAATCATCATCATCTTCTGGTCTTTGGATAGATGCTAGGACTTTGTTACTCAGTACATTACCAGAAGCTTTCTTCTTCTCTGCACAGCACGTAGCTCTCATTTCTTTGACCGATTTCTGCATATCTCATATGAAATGGATCACACATATGAAAAATTTGATTGTTTGATAGAACATTAAAGTGATGATTTATAGCTGGAATTTCTGCGAGAAGGCATATTTTTCTACTTACAGTAATCATTTGTCTGAGAATCTGAGCAAGCTTTTCGTTCTGTGGACTTTGTTCCTATCGAAGATTTGGCTTCGCCATCTCACTAGCGTTCTCGTTTTGCTCTTCCTCTGATGAACCTGCCATTCTTTTGTTTTAGAATGCAATGCATTTGTGTTGTCTGATTAAAACAAGGATAGAAATAGTTTAATGAATATATTTAATGCAATAAATTAATTCCTCAAGAAAAATTGAATTTGGCGCAAGAAATGAACTTTTTCTTGCAATATCAGATGAATCAAAACGGCCATTAATGTTTTAAACTTTTAATTAATATAATGGATTCTATACCCTGAGTTGTTTTGGTAAGTAGAATTCAAACGTACAGTGTTCTAACTTCTTCCCATCTATTTCACTGGAAAATTAATATGAAAAACATTTTTCCTCTTATGGTAATTATTAGATTGGCACTATTTTTGAAGAATAGATCCTAATATTTCAAAATTACATCTTCGCCTGTGTTTTAGAATAGTCAGATATAAGAAAAATTAATATTGTAGTTTCACTAAATAATCTAAATTTTTGCGATGAAATATTTTTTTTATCATGCCTTATGATTTTTTTTTTTACCCAAATTAGGGCGTTTTACTAAACAAAAATGTTCAAAAATTTAAAATTAAAAAAATCAATCCTAAATTTTCACGCGTAATAACTTAGATTTTCCTTATACTTAAAGCTTTCACATCGGAAAGTAATTAGGCTTTTGGGGTTCTTAACCCACATATATTAAGGTTTTTCTACACGTAAAATATCTTTCTATTTTTTGTTTATTGCTAAAATTATTATTTTAATCCCTCACTTATTATAATTTTAAAAATGGTTCTCCATTCATTAAAAAAATATCATATTACTTGATCCTTCACTTTTAAACAAATACCAAGTTTAGTGCCTCTACTAAGTATAAAACGACTAATTAAACAATCAATTTTCAAAAGTGAAAGTAAATGTATTATTTTTAATGAATAAGAGATTATTGTGAGTATTACAATGACTGAAGAACCAAAATGTTAATTTTGCAATAAACAAAGTATCAAACAAATATTTTTTTCTTTAAAAAGAAAAACCTATCTATTTATTGTTGGATTCTTTTTTCTAGCCAAAATTGTAGGGTTTGAACTAGAAAAGAGTAGAAAATAAATGGAAAAAATATAGTAAATAACATTCTCTCACTTGAATAACATTTAGCATCAAAGCTATAAAGTTCATAAAGGAGTAAAATGGTAAGAGATGTTTGAACCTATTGGTCGAGGAACTTCTACAATACCGAAGTTCAAGTCCATTAAATGTTACTTACTAAAAGGAGTAGCCATAAATGTAAATACTTTGGAAAACCAAAAACAAAAGTCACAAGAAAATGACACTCCGCTTCATTACACAAGCTAAAGAAGTTAACTAGCAAAAGGGAATTAATATATAGAACCTTTACAGTCAAACTCATCCATTTTGATGGTTTCAATTGGTTTATTCTCCTTGTAGTTAGAACGCACGTGCATGTGATTATGATGGTCTTTTGTTCAAATTCATGGATCTGGTATATTTGCCACTAAAAAGAACTTCAGCAATCATCTACTGTAATTCTGGTCTTTATTAATTTTACTTATATCTGACTATTCTAAAACACATGCGAAGTTCAAGTACGAGGTGCTTTAGGCTATTACGTCTCTTCTGAGGCAGTATGTGTGAAAGGTATTTTGACATTTTTTTAAAAATTCTTTTTGATGTACTATTTTGAGATTTCTGTATGTTAAGTACAAATATCATTGTCACATAAAAATTTTATACATATATATATATATATATATATATATATATATATATATGTGGTAGTTAAAAATTGACCTTACCAAGAGTACTATATATATCAGCAAAAATTTGGTGGAAACACAATTCTTTTTCCTTGACTCGGGAAACCATATGATCACATTTATACATTAAAAAATTTATACATAAAATATTACTGTTGTTTTAAGTTGTTATTATAACACTAATGTCTTCACTAAAAGAGTATTGAACTATATATAGATTTTTGAACTACCACAGAATCCAAGAAAAACCCTATAATCAAAACCATAAACTGGCGAGCAATTAACAGTGGCTAACATAAAATTAGACTATAACTTCATTCAATTTGTAAAAAGAAATGTTAATTAGAACCGTTATTATATACAGTAAGGTGATCAATAATTCTGCCTTATAATAACTACATTTACTAGATTACTCTAAATAATGTTGTGGAGTACCTGTAAAATCTGAATCTATATGAAAAAGTTGTTACAGAAAAACAAAAAAGAACTCTCTTTTTATCCATGAATTGAACTAACCCTTTTGAGTTGTACTATAAGTAGCTTTTGTCATGTTCATTTGGTGATGTAGAATAAAGGGCACACTGTCATAAACTTTTACTCGAAGTTATTGGAAATAGCTGGGATAATTTATTCTCAAATCCAAGTAAATCACACAAACGTACTATATGATTTGATCATCATTCTAACAATAATGATCATCCCTAGCCATTGTACATAATATTTTAATTTCCTACTTTTTTCTGTTATTGATGAGGAACTCAGCAAGATCTGGTACATCTTTACAAGTTGGAATATGGTTCACCAGATCACATTCATCAAAAAAGGAGTCCAATATACTGTCATTAGATGCCCAATCCATTGTTATATCTTGCAGTTGATTAGTATCATATTGAGCATTATCCTTCTCTACATCATCAACACCTTCTAATATTATATTTCCAATATTTGCTAACGCCTCTTCAAGAGTTTGAAACTCTTGTCCAAAATTTTCATGCAGAAGATCACTTGTTCTTCCCTTCTCTTCCAAGACAGTCCCTACTTCCACAGAATATTCTTTGAACTTTGGGTTTTCCTCATGGGCTTCATTAGTCATCGTAAGTGCTTCCACAGCATCAGTTGCAATCTGAGTTTGACAATGTTGTCCAATATTTTCTTGCAAAAAATCACTTGTTCTTCCATTCTCTTCCAAGACAGTCCCTTCTTCCACAGAATATTCTTTGAACTTTGGGTTTTCCTCAATGACTTCATTACCCATGATAAGTGCTTCCACAGCATCAGTTACAATCTGAGTTTGAAAATGCTGTCCAAAATTTTCTTGCAAAAGATCATTTTTTCTTCCATTCTCTTCCAAGACAGTCCCTACTTCCACAGAATATTCTTTGAACTTTGGGTTTTCCTCATTGGCTTCATAAGTCATCGTAAGTGCTTCGACAGCATCAGTTGCAATCTGAGTTTGAAAATGTTGTCCAAAATTTTCTTGCGGAAGATCACTTGTTCTTCCCATCTCTTCCAAGATAGTCCGTACTTCCACAGAATATCTTTTGAAGTTTGGGTTTTCCCCATTGACTTCATCATTCATGGTAAGCGCTTCCACAGCATCAGTTGTAATCTGAGTTAGAAACTGTTGTCTAAAATTTTCTTGCAAAGGATCAATTGTTCTTCCCTTCTCTTCCAAGACAGTCCCCACTTCCACAGAATATTCTTTGAATTGTGGGTTTTCCTCATTGGCTTCACTAGTCATGGTATGTGCTTCCACACCTTCAGTTGTAATCTGAGCTTGTATATCTGTAGAAGTTTCTATCAATTTCATGTGTCAGCATTCACATCCATGATCACTTGCTTCTTTATTTGCCATTCTATTATATATGTTTCTCAGTGAAAAGTACGATAAAACATCAAAATTTGATTTGGTTGGACATGTGTAATACTAGATACAATATTTACCTTTTCCATTTTCTGACTTGTTTGCATCAGAAGAAGGGTTCGGGACATTGCTGTTAGGTTCACATAGAAGTAATAACTCCTCAAATGCTTTCTGGTATTCAAGGGCTTCAACTGGTGATGATTCTTCATGTAAGTCTGACATGAAAATTTCTTCTAAATCAGACTTAGCCAAATTAGTATTCATCCTATTTTCAAATGGCTCAAGTGAGTGATCCTCTGACTTCTCATTCATCTTCGCTTTTTTCAAAGGCGACTCAAACGTGATGTTTTCATCCTATACATTAGAAATATTTTTGTATATATCATAAATTTTTTCAAATAAATGTTCGATCAAAAAAATTGATGAATCAATTAAACACTATGCTCAATAAATCCAATATGAGTACAATATTGTACTATAAGAGGGACATACATATACTAGCTCATTGATGATATAATCGTAGATATAGGTATATCACCTTGTGTTTCTTCTGGGTAGGCTTCAGATCACTCTCACACATGATAAAACTCACAGCCTCTGTGATTGATCGAAAAGTCTGCCTTGTGCTTAGGTGACAATAATACTGAAATATGATATAATGAATGTTAATTTTCACATTCACATAGTTCAGTCTTTTGAAAATATATCATAATTTCCATTACACACTATGTTTCTATTACAAAAGCAAAAAATACTTGAGACTCGAGGAGTGCAATTAAGAACTACTGGTTTGATTATGTAATTTACCATGTCACTCATCTTTGAGTCTCTTTGCCTACGTTGGATCCTCCATTTCCCTAGTCTCTCTTTCACCTTGTCAATGTCTTTAATATTTCCATGATCACAAATTTCAGCAGGGAGACTGAAGCACACAACTCTTTCTGCCACCACTTGATTCTTTATCTTTCTTCCTAGTTGTTTCATTTCATTCTGTGAACATCTAGTCATCAATATTATTAAGTATTTGATTTAGGGTTTTAGACAGTAAAAGACAGCAGATAGATGAGCGGCCAAAAATATTTTGCATTGGGAAGCAAAGGTCAAAATGAATGTGGAAAATAAAATTCAATACAAATGAACACTCTCTCCCCCAAATTAAGATAAAACTTGAATAAACGAAGACCCTACTGTTAGAGGCCAATCATCATCATCTTCTGGTCGTTGGATTGATGCAAAGACTTTGTTGCTGGGTACATTACCAGAAGCTTTCTTCTTCTCTGCTCGGCACGCAGCTCTCGTTTCTTTGACTGATTTCTACATATCTCATATGAAAAGGTACATATATACAAAGAAATTTCATTGTTAGAACATTAAAGTGATCATTTGCTAGAGTTCTGCGAGAAGGCATATTTTTCTACTTACAGTAATCATTTGTCTAAGACTCTGAGCAAGCTTTTCATTATCTGGACTTCTTTCCTCTTGAAGATTGAGCTTCTCCATCTCACTTGCGTTCTCATTCGCTTCCTCTGATGAACCTGCCATTCTTTTGTTTTAGACAGCAATGCAATATGCTTTGGAGGCTATCAAATAGCGAATATATATTGTATGTATATATGCAATGGAGGGAATTAATTGAAGGGTATTATTTTTAAAAATATATACATGCACCGTAATATGTATTCCGTTTATGGTTTTATAAGCTTTCCATATTTATTTTGATTTAATAAGCTATAAGGTGAAATATCAAATATGGAATTGGTTTGCTAGGAACATTATTAATGTTTATTCAACCCAATCCCATTTTCAAAATATTGCTTTGTAGAGAAAAATAATTTCTTTCTATTCATCACTTTGTCTTTCCATATTTTTTGAATCTTCATACTTTTGGTGATGATTCACACAAGGCTGTGTGTAGCCCGAATCGTCGTGACAGCTTAGCGTTTATGGTCTTGTACTCATTAATCTCTCCTTACTTGTAATTTAAAAAAAAATAATTATCTGTATAATGTTTGTAATGTGTGTGTGTGTGTGTGTGTGTGTATATATATATTTTGGCCAATAATTTCTGAAACATATTTAAGGAAAGGTCAATCCTCATTACTTCCCCCATATCCCTCTCTCCCCCTCCCTCCCTATTTATTTATTTTTTAAAATTTTTTGTACAATAGAAGATTTAAGTAAAGCCTATGATATTACTTATAACCTTACCACCTAAGCAAAGACTCAGTAATCTCGTTACATGTACGTTAATTAGTGAATATTATAAACTTGTTGTCTAATGAAATTTCATAAATATGATTTTTTTTATATGGAAATTGAAGTGTTGAAATAACATTGTCTAATAATGTATTGAGAAAGTACGTTGGAAATATTTTGTTAAGCCTCCAATAATAATAAAAACCAGTAAGACGAATTACGAGTTTGGATTATAATTGTTTTAACATACATTTCGCGATACATTTCATAAAAATATATAAAAGAACACAGAAATTCAGTTTAGAGTTTTTTTTTTTTTTTTCGGGTGAAAGAATTTAGATTAATTTTACTACAGGAAAAATAGTATTATATTTTATGTCATCCATGACAATACATTAGATATAGAGAATGTATTTATTGGTTTTGTCCAATATATATTTTAGATGCTTGCTAGAGATTTATAAACTATAACAGAGTTTCATCTAATAATGTGTCACTTCAGACGAGACTCAAATGTACTGTTAAGATTTATGATTTCAAATATAAGATTACAAATTTGTGAATTTAAATAGAGATTTTAGAGTCAAGTTAATTGTGACTAACAACTTTGGTTTTTGGCCAATGACTGACAACTTTATTATCTAATGAAGTTCACATAATTGATAATGGTATATTTATTCAATATTCCCTCAAGATAAACGTTTATTTTCCTGTAAAAAAAGTTATAGCAGGAAGAAAAATATTAATTCATATACAAAACAATAATATATTTATTTTATAATTTACTCATGAACAAACTATCTACAAAGTTATATCGTGACATTAAATTTAATGACACCGTTGAAATAAATTAAGATGGGTTTTACGGACCTTTTTTTCTATTCGTTTTTAAATTTTTGCCGAGGCCCACTTGAATCTATGCTTTTGAAAAATAGAGTAAAACATTCTCATTGACCTTTTCTACTTAAGATGAAAAGTATTGAAAAAATCAATTATGTGGCCCCTAAACTTTGCATCAATTTTCAATTAAATCCTTTTCCATTATTACATTGCTCCCTGCCATCCATCTCCATTTTAACCCCATCCAATTTCCAATGACATGGCTGACAAATACTCTTTGCCGCGCCACAAAACTTGTGCAGTCTTGGTTGCTTTCAAACTCTTTTCTTCTTGTTCCCATTACCTTCTTTCTCTACAGCACATAGTTCTTTCCCTTACAGACCTCGCCTTCTCCCTCTCTCTCTCTCTCTCTCTCTCTCCAAACCTCTAATTCTTAACATAAAACCTGGGTGTTGTTCACCCATGTACTCTTTCTTTTCTCCTCTATATCTCTTTTGTCAAAAGGTGCCTCCTCCTCAAAAGCATTCCATTCTCTTTTTATATACAAGTGCTAGCGTCCACTGCGTTATGCGTTATGACTTGAGACGCAGGTGGTATATGGTAGTAATGCAGACTGACATGAATGCAATACGCTTTGTGTTCTGCATAATGGAAATTTTCTCACTTGCCCCCACATGGCATTTGGGTGAAGAAGTTGTACAATGACACTCAGTGTCTGGACTCTTCATCGTGAATCCTTGCAAGCGATAGCAACTCCTGCAACCCAATGAAGGATGGTAAGTGCACATGCTGTTAGCTCCACAAACAAGGGTGGGTCACTTGGACCTTGCGAACCATAGGGAAAAGCAAAAAGCATTATCCCTTGTTGAAGATGAACATGGAGCAGGAATATCCAAAGTACAAATGGAAGGAAGAGGAAGATTACGATACATTTAAAAGATAATTATACCTTTTGAGCCATTACTGTCTTACTTTCACCTTATCATATTGTGTAAGCAGAGTTTAGCATATTACATGTCTTACACGGTGATACTGCAACTGAGTTGCGTATAATCTCTGCTATATATATATGTGTGTGTGTGTGTGTGTGTGTATTATATTTGAAACCATATTAAACAATTTTGTTTAAATCATTTCAATATTAGATGCATCTACGTAACTTGGCTTTGATAATATAGTTTATACTTTAGGTCGATAAACTGTCATCACAGTATATATGAAAAAGAAAATAAATCAAAAATTGATGCTTTGCAAAGTAGGATTTTGGCTGTGACTTATTATGCATCTGTTTTCCTTTATTTTTGGGTCGTTTCAACTCCTATATTGTATCCTTAATGTTTGGAAACTATTTATACATATGGTTCGACTTGCTTCAGATATACATACACTCAGTGGCGGAACCAGCAATTTATTATTAGGGGGCCAAAATTAACTAAACACAAACATATTATATCAAAAAAATTAATCATTAATTAAATAATATATATTATTTAAATATATTCAAAATTAATATCATTAGAAAAAATAATATTGTGTAAATATACTCATTTTTTCAATTACAATATTCAAGATTCAATAAAAAAAATATAAATTAATTCAAACACACTCATTTTTTTTAAATTGATTATCATAGTGTAGATAAAACATTAGCTAATAATAGAATATGAAGTACAAGTAATAGGAAATATATACAAATGAAATAACTAATCTTTAAACTAAAAGGTTAAACAAATTATGGAATATAATTGAAAAAAATTATTAGCAAAGTACATACTGACAGTAGTTTTGCACGGAATGAAGCGAATATATGAATAAAAAAAAAATGAGGGAATTGGACATCAATTAGAAATGAATCATGAAGCAATAAATCAAAAATTAATAAATTATTATACTAAAATAATGAAATGAATGCATTCTTAAATAGTCAAAGTATTTGAGAAAGGTAAAAACCTTAGAAAATAAAAAATAAACTGAACTGAAGAATATGGTGTGAAGGTGTGAAGTGTAAATAGTAATGCTGAGTGTTAAATCTACCTAAAATTGTACATATGTATATGACTAAGTGAAAATTATATATTGAAGGTTAGATGCTTAAAATAAGTGAAAGTATAAAACTATGACTGAATATTTAAAGTTAAATGAAAACTTGAAAAGAACCCAAATGAGTAAAGAATAAATAATAGAAGCACATTAGAAAAAATAAAAAAGAATAGTTGGATTTTTTTTTTTTATTATTTGAAAGTCATCGTTTAATATTTTGTATGTAATGTGAAGGGTTAAATAAAAATTATCTTTTATATATATAACGTCAAAATCTAAATTACACACTATAATATATATACACATAAGAATTTGGGGGGACCAAATTAAAATTATCTTTTATATATGGGACCAAATCTTATTTACAAACTAATATATATATATATATATATATATATATATATATATACACTGTATAC
Source organism: Delonix regia (assembly GCA_037074485.1). Lineage (NCBI taxonomy): Eukaryota > Viridiplantae > Streptophyta > Magnoliopsida > Fabales > Fabaceae > Delonix > Delonix regia. The sequence continues at coordinate 6,686,264 of CM073459.1, forward strand.
ACTTCGATTGCACCTTTTAGTTTCTCTTTCTTTAATGCTTCTGGACTCAAACATACTTCCTATATTTTGAAACCAAACTCCATTATTCTAACAATATTGGGTATCTGTCGCTGCAGATGAACATGGAGCAGGAATCCACAATACAAATTGGAGGAAGAGGAAGATTAAGATTTGCATTTAAAAGTGTAAAAAGCATGAATTGGTTGGTGATTGGATAAGTCTCTAGGGACAAAAGTATGTGTCATTTATGCATAAATGGTTGCATGGTGTGAACCTAACCTACGGTAAGAACATGAATCAATCAATAGTCATATTATAACTTACGAAGGCTCCGTTGTATGTTCAAATGTCTGGTTCCTAATGTTGGATTTCGTCAGATAAGGGATATAACAAGTTGTGTGGCGCCTAGTTTTTCCTTGTAGACACACCATATAAGCTCTATCAGCCATGTCATTGGAAATTGGACGGCGTTAAAATGGTGATGGATGGCGGGGAGCAATTTGTAAAGATAGAAAAGTATAAGAAGTGATTTGTATAAAAGTAAACTATAAGGACTGAATAGAAAACTAATGCAAAGTCTTAGGACCAAATAATTATTTTCCTCAAAATTATTCTATGTTTGTGTACAATTATTTTGAAGAACTTACGCACTAGCAATAATAAAAGTTCTTTCAAGAAATACAAAACACACACACACACATACTAACGAAATCCAAGTTTCATTTATATTTATAAGAATAGAAATGGAGTGGTAAATTATCAATCAAATGAAAGGAAGTTTGTAAGCATGTGATTCTGATGGTTGGATCCTCCATTTCCCTAGTTTTGCTTGCACCCTGTACTGTCTTTGATACTTAGCATATCAAATCTTTTGAAGAAGATTGAAGCATTGAAGTTGTAAATATTAAAAATTTCCAAAAAAAAAAAACTTGTAAATATTGACCCTAAATGTAATTAATATTTAACTCAAAATCACTAAATTTGGAACAACTGGAAAATGCCACCACACTGTGGGTCAAATACTTCCTTTATTTGATTCGTCAGAGTTGATTTTAATACATCTTATGTTCAGAGCAATTCATCTTATGATTTTCTCCATCGATTCATCTGTTGCATTGCAGCGAGAAAAAAATCTCTTGGACATATATACTCATTTGGTAATTTGATATGTATAATTTGATAATTGAATTCACTGATTAAACTTATCATGCTTTCATTATTTGATCATTACTGGTGAAAATCGCATCAAATATGGAACACTTCAAGGAAAGCTTCTATTTAGAGTACCATTTTCTTAGCACATTTGAAGGAAGTTTTAGTGAAAATCACGCACGCAGTGTTTTTTTTTAGATTTTGTGAATTGATGTTTCTTCTCTCTTCAAAATATTCCAGCTATTAGATTTAATGTGAAAATTATGTCAAAGATGAAACATATATGGATTGGTCAAAAGTTATAATTAATAGTTCAAATATAATTTTATTTTCTAAACTTATTTTAAAGTCTATAAAAAGTTATAATTAAAGTCGACACATTTATTTTTTGACTTGTCTTCAAAAAGATGTCAAACCTCATCATTTAACCATAGAGGAAATATATAAACATATCAATATCTAATATTATTATTTTTTATAATTTTTCTTTAAAAAAATTGAGTTCGTCGTCGAGATCCACAAATCTCCCATCCCCACTAACAATAAAGAGTAGAGATGGAGACAAGGAACACAAATAATTATGGGGATAGAATTGCTATCCTAGATATAACCAAGTCATTCTTGTACCAAAAATCAACTTCTATGAGAAAAACAAAGAAACCTCATTAATACATCGAAAAACGCAAGCACCATAAGGTATGGTTACACTAAGGGAAAATTTTCCAGATTCCCTAAATGAAATTTGGGGAAAGGCCTAGTTACAATTTTAATACATGAAATTTATAACATTCCTAAAGAAAATGACATAAAACCCCCTCTCAATCAAATTTAATGTGGGACTGTTTAGCCTTTTCTCTAAGGTTATTTTGTTACATTTTGACATGCTAAAGTTGTAATTTAGGTCTTAATTCAAGGAAATAAAATGCACTTTTCCCATGAAAATTTTCAGATTTCTTCTTTTGGGAAATGTCACTTCACACATCTGGTATGGTGAATATATCGCTATGTATATCCACAATCAAACGGAATCTGTCATCAATTCTATTTCTACACATACCAGAAGCCTACTTTTGATAAATTATGTTCATGTGTGAGTGATGAAAATGAGAACTCCTGCTTGTCACCTCCATTGAAGTATACTCCTTCTCTGCAAAAACCAACTTTCAAGAGTGCTCAATTTATTGTGGTTCAAAGAAAGCTTTGCAAAATGTTAAACTCGATCAGCCATTTATGAGAAACATTCTGCCAATGTCAAAGTGCATCCAGCCTGAATCCCTCCATCAATTCAAAACCTATGTGATCAGAAGTCAGACTACAAATATAAGCCAGGATTGATAATTGAATGGAACCAAAGCATTCATCAGAAATATAGGTAAATAAAATAATGGCCCTCGTAAGGACATGAATAGTATGGGATACTTAAGTCTCATACCAAGTAGTATAAGATGATCGGTGAGGTAGTTAAGGAGTGTAGTGTGGTTCTTCCTTCTTGTAAACCAATTTTCAAGTGTAAGTTCCCCACTCTCCCTTGGATCCTATTAATTGGTATTAGAGTCTGTTATTGATGTTACAAAGAGAGTTACCTACGGACAGTTCTAACCGGCAAGAAGGCTGAGTCAAGTGCCGTAGAATGCAGCTGCAAGGACGAAGGCTCTTCAAAGGCAGTGCTATGATAGGGACATAAATAGTATGTGATGTTTAAATTTCACATTAAGTAGTATGAGATACTTAATAGAATACTTGATAGAATACTTAAAAGGTGTGATTCTTCTCCCTTGTAAATCAGTTTTCAATGGCGGCGTTTCCCAAACTCCCTTGGGTCCTATCAGACCTCTTTCCCCGCTTGACCTTCTATAGACATGTTGAAGTTGGCCTTTCATGCTTTATAAATGACCAGTCCGTGAACAATTTTATCATAATATCTTAAGTAATCCCCTCACACAATAAGCCCTATATACTTGAGGTAAGCACAGACTCAATCACATTATGCTGATATTTCATTTTAATTATAGAGAATAGGAATAGCAAGGATCAAACTCCTGACTATTTGGTTATAAGATCTCTGATATCATGTCAATGACTAATTCAACTTGAAAACTTAAACAATATTATAAAGGCCAACTGCCCAGGAGTAATTTTGTTAAAATCTCTACTGTGGTTATTTAAGAAAATTAAACAAAATAAAAAGGTCAAGGAACCCTAAACCCTAAACCCGTACATCAATCAACTTTTACTTACTCTCACAATTTTCTCCTTACCAGCCTTCTTGGCCTGCATTCGCATTGAAGGCTACGCTTGGTAGTGAAATTACAAGAGTGATAGCAAGATGTTTATCTTTTACCAATTAGTATTTGGTAGAAAATATGGAGAATTTCATATAATTGATATATGATCCATCTCCCTGGGTCAGAAGACAAGACACAACTACTTAAGGAAGTGTATTGTTGGCGTACGGTAATAATATTTATGACAACTTTAATACAAAAGTATGAGACAATCAAACTCTATTAATTACATTGTCTGGGCTCATAAAAATTGCATCTCTATTTGTACATGATTCTTCTGTTTTGACCAACATCACACCCAGAAGTCCTCAAGTCATAAATAATCCATTTGGCCAGATTTTATAAAGATTCTTCCTTCTTCTCAGTGGCATTAATAAAAAGCGGCTAATATTATATCTTAGTAAAACGTCTAGAGCTTTTCACTGCAGACTCAAATATTCCTCTATCTAAAGCAATTTTCAAACATCACAATCCAATTATAATGTCATCAAGATTTTCAAGTTGAATAAGTTTCTCATTATGGTTAATAAACCTCTGTTCAAAAAAAAAAAAAAAAAAGCTGGCCTTCTCACCATGCACAGTAATTCATCTAATACCTTCAAGTTTAAGCAGAAATATAATCATGTACAATTAAAAGACTATTATAAGCAAGGACTTACAATGTATGCATCATGCCACTTGCAGTTTTGTTTCATGCAAACAGGCTCCAGTCATCAGTGTCATCACACTACTCTACTTTGAATATTTTTCCACTCTTCTGATATTTCCATTGTGTTTCTCTTGGTCAAATGCAAACTCAAGCTGTTTCTCCACAGACTTGACAACTGCTGTTTGGTTGGATCTTAACCGGTAGGGATGAGATGCATTGAAACCCTTATTATTGGGATTGTCATCATCAGTGTCATCACACTACTCTACTTCGAATATTTTTCCACTCTTCTGATATTTCCATTGTGTTTCTCTTGGTCAAATGCAAACTCAAGCTGTTTCTCCACAGACTTGACAACTGCTGTTCGCTTGGATCTTAACCGGTAGGGAGGAGATATATTGAAAGCCTTATTATTGGGACTGTCATTGCAATGGCCATGGCTTGCTGGACTCTCAGAGAGCTTCCCAACTTCAGAATCTGAATTATTCTTGTATCTCTGCTGATAATTAGAAGCATGAGATTGACCACCAACTTTCACAACTTTACTGGGAGAGACTTGTGTCTGGACTCCAGTCCTTCTCTTTCTTAATATGGAAGGAGTATATGGGTAAGTTTTAGCAGCCATTTTCAATATTGATTCAGGAGTCTCTGTGAATAACTCACTACCCTTCACACAAGGTGGAGTGAAGAAGCCAACAGGTGACAACATTGGAGTGGAGTTATAATCATTTTGAGGGCAAAAGATATTTAAATAAAGAGAATCTAAAGGAACTGAACTTTCCATATGCAGTGGCTCATAACATAAAGAACCACAGGTTGGACTTTCCTGCGAAAAAGATTTTGTGATTAACCTGCTACTGCTCATTTCACCATTATTCATACAATGCTCAATTGTTAGCTTGCCACTGAGTACAGATTTCTCGAACATTGACTCACTGTTTATTCCAAAATTGTCACTTGATAATGGTTCTGAGCTGCTACAGCTTAAATCTATATTAGATAGTCTGGGCTTGCATTCTACACAGTCTGAATCAGCAGATTCATTTGCAAGAAAATTTGAAGAATCACCAACATCTCTTGCAGTAGCTAAAGACCCTAACTGATTTGTACCACTGTCATCTAACTTATTAATGTCTCTAGTTTCCGATGATGTTTCAGCAGTTGCATCTAATCCTTTATTTGAACTAACAAGAATTGTTTTAGTTGCAGAGCGTATAATTGTATCTTTGACAACAACTTGGGGACTGTTCTTTGAAATTGGTGGAAGTTTTCCTGTAGCTAAATAAAAATCCAACTTTTTCTTCAATGAACTATTCCAGTGGTTCTTTATTGCATTATCAGTCCTGCAGAAGAAAATTCATATAGATACACATAAATATATTGATCACAACAAAACTTCAAATAGCTTGCCATCCTTTTCTCTTTATTTTGGTAAGTGCACATCATCCTCTTTTTAAAAGCACATTGTGTGAACGGAAGCAAATAATCACTTGTAAATTATAACACAGTTTGGTAATTCGTGAGTAATAAACTTAAAATGTCATGCCATCTTTTTCTCTTTATTTTGGTAAGTGCACATCCTCTTTTTGAAGCACATTGTGTGAAGGTAGCAAATTATCACTTGTAAATTATAACAGAGTTTGGTAATTTGTGAGCAATAATACCTCAATTTCCTTTGTAATAATTACGGACTCAATACTAGAAAACATGCCTTCCAGGGAGGACCCATGCTATTTCAGCCCAAAATCACACTTAATAAACAGCATAATACCAAAAAGACATCATGCCACAATTTTTGAGTTATCACCTTAATTTTCTTCATGACAATTACAGACTAAATGAAAGAAAGCATACCTTCCAGGCAGGACCTTTGCAATTTCAGCCCATTTGTTCCCATGTATATGATGAGCATTCATAAGGGCTAATTCCTCCTCCAAAGTCCAGGCATCCTTCTTGATGTCAGGATTTAGATGATTGTGCCACCTGTAAAATATTTGAAACTTCATTTAATGATCATGGGCCCAGATACTGCCACCAACATAGATTCAATGTTTACTCAACACGCTGAAGAGTACATAACAACAGGAAAATGATAAGCAAAAAAGGCAAAAATCAGTATTCCTTGAGTAGCTCATACAGAAAAACCAGAACTGGTAACCAAATGTAATAGAAATACAATCAGATAATTAATTTATACATAGGAAAATGCTGACAGAATCAAGACTTTAAAAAGTAAATAGGAATAACAAGTAATTTTGGCAAACACTGAACTTGCAATTATCAGAAAAAAAAGATGAGGGGCAGAGAGAGAGAGCTTTCACATGAACTTCAGTAAACTTACCGCTCTCGGCACTGTTTCCCTATACGACCGGGTAAAGACTTGGCTATTAAGGACCACTTTGTAGGCCCATATTTTGACACTAGTTCAACAATTTTATCATCCTCCTGTAAGCCAAGCAAGAAAGGGAGATTAAAGCTTCAATAAAATTGTAGTAGAAGTGACAACAAGAATGAAATAGGTTTCAACCTCCTGAGTCCAAGGTCCTTTAACAAGTTCTGGATTAAGAACTTTTTGCCACCTGTGGAGACATTGAACTTCTGATCTATCAGGAAAAGACTCAGCTGCATTCCAAAATTTAAATCTGTCACAAAACTGAGTATAATGCTTTTACATCAAAACTTGGAACTGAATATATTATGTATACAGTAGGCATACTTCTGTGGTTCACACACATATAACGCTTCACCGTTACATATTGCAATCAAACATTCAAGTCGAGAGACACGTATAGATATTTAAGAGCACATATTATAGAGGTTCCTTTCGAACTTCTGTCATCCAAAACAGTGGCAACTTAGCTAAGCATAATCTGAAGCTATGTACTATGAATTATATACTTCTCTTTTTCCACGGCAAAATTGTTTGGGACCACTCTAGTATCAACAACCCATCAATAATAATTAAGTCATGTATAGCTAAAATTTTGCTACATATTGCTACATGTATCTTAAAAGATCAGGCTTTAGCTGAATCTTCTGCTTCAAAGCAGATGATGGAATGGGACCTGCTCTACACGTCGAAATTTCTGATATAAAGACCTTCCAAAAATCTTGATTGTGATGAATTTTTAGTCACAAATCAACAAGTTTATCCCTTTAAGTTTTTCAAGTATCTCAGGTAGGTTTTAAGACACATTTATGCAAACCTATAAAGCACAGACATTTTAAAATAAGAGCCATATCCGTGTTCAACTCATGTCAGACATTCCTATTAAACATGATAAAATGCTAGGCAACACTTTAAATTAAATGTGGACACTTCAGATCTTGTCAAGTTGCCACGTTCATATCAGTTTCATGTCTCGTGTCCATGCCTCGTAGATCTAAACAAAGTCATTTTCTTAGTAGAAGATAGTATGCATATCCACCATATCTGGTAAATCACATATAAGGCTCATCACTGAATTTTGAACCAGATATCTTGATAGCCAAAGCAACATAAAAACAACAAGTAATGTTACTCAGAGGTCCTAAAAGCATATATACCTATTTTCTTCCAACTCTTTCCATTAAAAGCTGCAACTGCATTCCGTAATGTCTCATCCTTAAGCAAGATTAAGAAAAATAAAAATTAAAAAGCATTAAGAACAAGTATAAATGAGAATACAACATCATATAAAAAAAGCATAGGCAGAAGGATATAGAATACAAGTTAACATATCTTGTACTCAAGTTCCCACAAAAGTTTTGATGTTCTTGAAGATATACATGAATATTAATAGAAATTAAATCATCTAAGCTGAGTTGCTTTTCTAATTGGCTACATCCAACTGCCAAAATAGGAGAAAAGGAACAACTTTCTCCAAAGACTAACCTCTAGTGCCGTCCAACCACCCTTCGCACGCCTTATAGGGCCAGTAGTTCTCCTGCATGGTCAAAGAATTCACATGATGAAGTGCAATGCATCAAGACTATAGGAGAAATTGAAAATGTATGTGTTTCCCACCGTTGGGAAAGATAACCAGACACTATCGCATAATGTGAAATAAAGCATATATAGACAGGCATAAAGATAAAGAGTACAGCACACAGGACTAAAAATACAAATCCAATATTGCATCAGACAATTTGGAAATTCCAGAGTATTGCTCTAATGAAAAAGTATTGATGTTACCGATGAGAGGGTGATGCTGATGCTGGGCTACATATTCCCGAAGACTTGTGTAAACCACTGCCACTGCTTTCAGATATAGAGGAGCTAGAAGCAGCAATAGATTGCTTATTCTCCAGACAACACTCCTCTGATTTCACCTCAGCCATATGCTTCTATAATCATCTCCAAAACCCAAAATCCTAAATCAACAAACCGACGGATATCGTAAAAGACTAAGAAACACCTCCAGAACCCATCACGCAAAAGTGTCTATAACAATCACCAAAAACCCTAAAAACCCCACTTTATTTCCAGAATTTGGAAACTTCAGCAGTAAAATAAAAAGATAAGCAGAACCCAGATCTTATAGTCAGTTATCAGATCAAAGCCGACAGAAGAAAAAAGCAGAAAAAACTCTTATCACAAGGAACAAAGAATTCTTGGGTTTTCGCCCCAAAAAATGACCGACATCGGTACTAGACAAATCAAAGTCTTTTATTATATATAAGACGCAAAGACCCGATCAAACTCAGAAAAGAAGAGAGAAGAAAGCTGAATTCTGGAGAGGCGAAAAAAAAATAAGAAGAAAAAATTTGTGAATTGTTTGGTAGTGGTGTACCTCTGCTAGAAGAGAAGTGGCGGGAATCAAAGTGGAGCTCATCGAAGAATCTAACGAATTGGAACCTATTAGATTACCTCTATCAGAGAAGAGAAACAAGAACGAGCTGTGGTTTCGAAAAATCCTCGCCCGTTGAAACAAAGAAGCAAAATGGAAATTTAAAAAAATCAAAAAAATAAAAATGAAGCAAATTTATACATAACGAATATGTAAGCACCGACGTCTCCGTTTATTACTGTTAATAAAGCCTGGTGACATTCCGATATTGACTTCGATTCAAAAGCCACGTCAGTTAACGGCGGTTAACGGGATCGCTAAACGTTAGCAGACTAAAAGTTTGAACTCAAACGGCACTCTAGTCCAACAAGTCATAAATGAACAAGTTTGGGACATGGATGGCGGGGAAGGAATCACGGGAGATTCTGGACCGTTGGATGGGGAGAGAGATTGTGGGCGTTTATGAGGTTAGAAGAAAACGTTCTAACTATTATTGGAGTTATTAAATGGATAAAAACTTATAGTTTGTTATGTAGTTATGTAATTAAAATATAATAGCTCTATGGATTTTCAGCTAGAAAAGTATTATTTTAATTTTTGACTTATTATTTTTTATTTTTTTATTTTTTTATTTTACTTCTTAAAATGATTTTTCATTTATAAAAATGATTACTTTTAATAAATTAAAAAGTATTTTTAAAAATAAAATAAGTGATGAAATAAAATGACAATTGTATTATAAAACAAGAACTAAAATAGTAATTTTTTAAATTTTCAATTATGATGGTTCTTGTAAATAATCATATAATTTTTTAATTAAATTATTCACTTTCATGTTATTATTAATTAATTATACATTTATCATGAATTAATTTAAAATATCAAATAACAAAAAATATAAAAATTTGTACCAAAAATCTGATATTTGTTAAAATGGGTTTGGAAGGTTAAATAGGGCCAAGATTGCGTTGATTTGGCGCTATACTTTGATCAACTGTGGACCCACCTTGAGATTTATCGGTTAAAAATAATAATTAACGAACCATCTGATATATTTACTTTGTTATAATATTTATTTAGATTTTATAGCTAAAATTTTGATTATTGAGATTCTGATATCTACTTCAATTTTAAGTTTTAAAGTCAAATATCAAAATAGGTATTAGGTAACATATTATGCAATCAATCATATTTTTTTGTATATCTAGTTTTTCAAGGGTAATATTACATCATTTAAGCCATACTAATGTACAGTAGATGTGTTTATATATTGAATTAGATTAATTTTAAATTATTTATTAATTCAAATCATACATATATCCAATTTCCACGAGTGCACAAGTTTCCTAAACTAAAAACATGAAATTTTTTAGATGGTACAAAAGTCATGAAATTTTTTATTTACTAAAAATATCAAACCTAAAAACTATAATGATAAAGAAGTGATGGAAAGGCTGTCAACTCAAATGCAGTTAAATTTAATAAAATTTAAATTATTAAATAAAAAATTAATAGTTCGAATTATTAAAAATTATTTAATAATTATTGAAATTTGAATCATGAAGATAAAAAATTAAAAAAAATCAAATCTCTTTAAATTTAAAAATTAAATACAAAAAATCCAGATCCATCACCTACAACTTGCTACTAACAATAATGCTAGAGTGGAACCCTTATAATTTATAAGTCAATCTAAGAGTGAATCCGGTTCAAACTAACTTTGAAAAAAATAACTGTTTTTTATTTTATTAATATTTATAGAGCAATATTCATAGTATTTCATTTGACATTTGAGAAGTTTAAAAATAAGTTCATACATTAAAATCATTTTATGTTTGGTTTAATGTTGAATTATTTTTTATAATAACATTTGTCCTCCAAACTCCTATTCACACAAAAATTTTATATATATATATATATATATATATATATATATATATATATGTGTGTTAGATAAACTACATTGATGACAAAATTCACTCTTTCAATAAAAGTTTTTAAAGATAAATTACTTTTATGGAAAGTGACAATCACCTAAAATCAAGTTTGCAAATCAGATTGATCTAAAATAAAATTCATACAAGTCCTTAATGTATTTGATCTTATCAATTGTGTTTGAAATCAGGTCCCACTTTGAGATTTATTGATTGAAAATATAATCAATGGACTATTTGATATTCATTTAGTTTTAATATATATTGAGATTTTATGGCTAAAATTTTTATTATTGAGATTCTGATATTAACTTGAATTCAAAATTTATAGGTATGAGATGACATCTTATGCAACCAATCATATTTATTTGTATAAAGTCTTTTTGTTGATTACATTGTATAATTTGTGTGTTCATATAATAAACTTGGTTAATTTTAAAATATTTTTTAAATTCAAATCATACCTAAATTTATACTTTATGCTTTTTATATTTGACGAAAAATCATAATAAATAATTAATTTTCTTATATCAAAAATAAAATCCTCATTTCAATGTAAAGCCTAATAACATTTGCAACAATAATAAAGAAAAAAAAATCTTAATTATAATTTTTTAATATTTTTGCTACCCGGTTAGACAAATATAAGGTTATTCAATCCAAATAAAATAAGTGTATGATTTTCGTACTCAAATGTATAGATCTCCAATTAAACTATATATTTGTTATTGTTTTAATTAAAAGAATCATACATATGTCATCTTTTATTATCCCCATAAAAATGCTACACCTTATATTAACGGAGAAAATGACCAATTTGATCTTTCATTATTTGCCTCAGTGACAATTTGATTTTCTACAAATTTATAGTGTTAAATAGTCCCTTAAAAATTCAATGGTAATCAAAAGTAATTCTTTGAAAAAGTTTTAGGGTTTTGGGACTACTTTTTATTAATGTTAAATTTTTAAAAAATTATTTTGTCACTATAAATTCTTTGAGAATCAAAATGACACTAAAATAAAAAGTGAATGACTAAAATTATAATTTTATCCAATAGCAAATGAATCCTTGTTAATTCTTCATTCAACTTGAACAAAAAATTTACTATCATTCTCAATGTTCTAGTAGAATAGTCACATAAAATTTGACAATTTCCATAATTGTATAAGTTTTCTAAACTAAATAAAAGAAAATTACAAAAGTTATGATTAAATGAGAATAAAACTACTAACTAATTTGCGACTAAACAATTTTTTAATTTACCAGGACAATAAATGCAATGCCTAAAACTTTTTTAGAATTTATTGCCAAATTAATATAAAATGAAGAGGTGATAAGAGGAAAGAGGCTTGCTTTTAGTAGTAACCCAATTTTTGAACCCTTATAAATTATAAATTTTGATAATAAAACAAGTAAAACATCATTTTTACTCCCTCACATATTAGTGAATTTTAATTTAATTTCTTAGCTTATTAATTTATTTTTAATTTGATCTTACAATAAATTTTAATATTAATTTAATTCTTCGCATATTAATTCATTTTCAATTTCCATTAATTTGATTCCTTAGAATTGCTCTATGTTAATATTTTTCTTGCTTTGCCTTCTAATTTCTTTTAGTCTAAGCTTAAGTGTCATTTCATGACAAAGTCAGCATATAAGTGTACTGCCACGTAAGTTCTGATAACCAAAAAAGCTGGTTCATTGGATAGTGTTAAAGACAGAGATAGACGGTGAAGACTAATCCTCAAATGTTTTCAAAACAGCGGGAGTGATTTGCAAATATTTTTTAGTGTAAAAACCAACTTGAAAGCCGGTACAAACTATGAGAACTAAATGGATAATTTTTCCAATTGTAAATATGTTTATAGCACCTAATTCACCGCTGAGCGCTAGGTCATCACCAACGAGTACGTAAATTATTCGACTACTTTTTACTAAGGCATCTAAGTTATTATATCTCTATCAATTTGTGGGACTTCTAACCATTTTCTAAGAATTTGACTCCACAAACACGCATAGAACCCCTATTGAGAGAAGTTTTAAATTGATATTTTATTTTTATATTTTGTGATAATTTAATTTTTTATAAATAATTATAACAAATCATTCCATTAGAAATTTTATTTTATGTAAAATTAAAATTAGTCTATAATTGATATAAATTAAAGAACTAATTTTGTATAAATTTCAATTTATGAAAGATTAATTTTGTACAAATTTAAATCTATAAGAGATTAATGTGTTATGATTAATTTGCAAATGACTAAATTGTCACAAAGTGCAAAAGTGAAGAATCAAATGTGTACTTCTCCCTAACCTCTAACTATCTTGTTTCTCAAGGCGTTTTTTCATACATTAATAATTTTTCCTTCATAGTTCCCAGCCAAAGCCATTGGCAACTGTAAATGTCACAATGGCAGCTATTAGCAGTGTGAACTCTGTGCTTTTGTTTTGCAATAGTCCCACCCACAAGAAGAAAAGAGCTAAAATAACAGCTCCAATGTTCAACAAAACAGACAGAATTATAGAAGGTCATAAAATACTTCAAAGTACCAACAATCTGTATTACAGGGGTCATCGGTTCCCCAGGTAAGGTCAATAAAATAAAATAGTGAGATCCAGAATGCTTAGATCCTTAGAATAAGATGAGAGGTCTGATCTCCTAGATCAAAATATTCAAGCGCTTGCAGAGCTTAGAGAAAAGCAACAATTCAGGACTCTGTTTTCTGCCATGCCCAATTATAATGTCAAGAACAGCCTGCCCGTTTCCTCTCTTCAAAAGCTACTTTCTCATATGTTTGGCCTTTGGATTGAGGAGAACAGAAAAGACCAATAGGAAAAACAAAATTTGATTTAGATATTCTCCTTGATTTAGTTGTAAATCAAGCATCTCCTTCTCTTTTCTATTCTTATCAATCCAAACATACCTTAAAGAGCCAGTTGAAGAGAGCTGCAACTGCAACACAATGAAGGCTTAACAAAATATAGTTCATGGCAATACATTGTGTGTGTCAAGTGAAAAGTTCACTGGAATGAAACGTAGAAACATCCTCCACAATATAGAAGAGCTCATTACAGAAAAAGAAGTGAAATTATAACTACAGTAATTTCACTTTCTGTGAATTTTTTCTAACTCAAGGAACTTCACTTAGCATCAACTATTTTTGGGTTAAAATAAGAAAATGCTGGGTATTACAAAAAATCAATGACTAATACTATACAAAAAAAACCTTAATCTGCCGTAGCTGCCCCTTGGTTGAGTTCTGCAAATCTCAAGCCTAAATGAATTGAATGCCTCAAGAACTTTTCAGCACATCTACGAACACATGTTTCCTCTCGCTTGGTCAGGGATTTCCGATAGAATGTATCCACGCAGTCCATGAAACATCTCTCTACTAGTGAATTATACATCCTAAGACTGTAATTTTGTTTCAGCAGAGAATAATTTCAATAACAATATCCAACATATGCTAGAATGACATAATTACTCCAGTCTTGTCAAACAGAAAATAATAATAAACAGTGCTTCCATAATGCAAAAGCCATGGATCAGGTAGATAAATCCCAATTTGTCATAAAAGCTTACAATCAAGTACGGTATTGGTGTTCTAAGTTCCAAATTGAAATGCAATTCTAAAAGTATTGATTCACATTGTCCTATTAAAGCCATCCATTGATATGTTAAAGCTAGAGTTTCGCCCAAAGCTATTGTAATAGAATGTATTTATGGGAAAAGTACACATGCAACTCTTGACCTGAAGGTGATTTACAAACACTCCCTCAATTTTGTAAATTGAAAATAACGTTTTTAAAATGTGACCCTTCAGCATTTGAGTGCAGGAGTATTTCATTTCCAGGGAAGGCTTTTTTAAACATTTTATGCACCAAATTTTACTTTTAGACTAATGGGGGTGCACCATGTGGCAAGGAAAATAGTGGGAAGAGTGAGAGTTTGGGGAACTATTTTGTGCAATCAAAATTGAAGAATATTTGCACATGGCGTAAAGATGAAGAAGTGTACTTGCATTTTTACCTATCTATACATGAATCCTCTACTTTATTTCTTATTCTTATTCCCAAAATTAATAAGACTTGTTTTCTGTTAGTATAAATTTCTGCACCGGAATAGATAATTGTTCTATTTGACATGGATCAGTAACAATAAGTATATTAAAGAAAGATAATCAAAGCATAAATCATTCCAACGCTTGTACCTTATATATTTCCATAAACTAAGCATCAATTTCTTCAAGTGAACTATCATAAAATTTCATTAATTAGAGGATTAAACCCAATATTAATTGCCACTGAGACATTCATAGGCAAATAAGGTTCCATTCATGAACAACAATAATCAATACTCAATAGAGATAAAACATTAAGATTTCATCCAAAATCATCATTACTACTTCAGTTCATTCAATCACCTCGCGCAAAACTATTTTTCACCTGAAGATGACTTTTTCCCTGACCATACATCAGATGATTTATATGGGTTATTCTCATTACAAAATATAAGTGAAAATTAGAGGGCAGTAGAAGCAGCCATAGATTAGAAACTGATATTACTGCGAAAAGGAGAGAAGAGAACCTGTCACGGACTTGGAGTTGGTCGATCATTGCGGACATTCTTTCCTTATCTTCTCCAGGAAGAGAATCCAAGTCTCCAAAAATGTTCTTGTCCATTATCGATTGAAAAAAGAAATCGAAAATTATAAAGTTTCGAAGGTTAAGGTTTTAGGGGTTCAAGGCTTTTGCCGTATAACGGCTCTGATTTCTGAAACTGGAAAGAAAGAAGGAGTCTCTGCTTATACCCTAAAACACTGCTACAGGACGTACTATCTCCCGTAAGACTCCCGCGTTCTTTGCATATAGGCCTTTAAACTATGAGTTATTTACTACCAATATTTGCAAGAGGGTCCCTAAACTTTCGAAAATTTCTTCTAACTCCACTTTCGCCCTGCATCCAAAGTTTTTGGAGAAAACTATAATTAAAGAGTAGGAGATATTTACTATAAAGGACATCAAATATTAAAATTATTTTTAATAAGCCAACAGAACATAATGTCTCCCTCCCATAAGACTTCCACGTTGTTTGCTTATACGCCCTTAAACTATGAGTTATTTTCTACCGGTATTTGCAAAAGGGTCCCTAAACTTTCACAATTTTCCTCATCTTTGAGTCCAATTTTACGGTGCATAGAAAATCATAACGGAAGACTGCAAGTTTAAGATTTTATTATAAAGAATTGTAAATATTAAAATTACTTTAAAGTAGTACAAAAATATTTTCCTCTACAATTCTCGTTACATGATATCTTCCTCCTTAATTTTGACCAGGTTCTGAATGTCGAGTTCATGTAAAAAAAGGTTGGACAGTAATTTGGGCTCTATTTTTTTTATCAGCTCATGTCCGAAACCAAGTTCGAATTCTCTTTGTTTATTGAGCTTGAAATTGACCCATTTAGAAATACCTAAAACTCGGAAAAGCCCATATACAACTTACGGATATGGTTTTTTGTGATTCCAAATTTTCAATATTCCAAACTTATTAGAAAAAAAAAAAAAAAAGAACTTGACAGCTATAATACAAAGTCACCATAATGAATATTCTAAATTTCATTTTATGTAAACTATATAGAAATAAAGATGCAGAGGAAAGAGTGTAGGTACGAGATATTTTTTTCTTTTTCCTACCAACCTTCTTTTTTTTTTTCTTTTTTTCTTTTTTTATCGCTTTTCAACTTTACAAAAAAATTATAACAAAAAATTTTAGGCTTATAAGAATTAGAATTAAAATATGGAATTATAATTCTAATTGAAATTGATTTAAAATATTAAAATTTATGTTTGGGTCATATAAAAAAATAAAAACATGAAATTGCACTTCTATATTAAATTTCAATTCTATCATATAGATGAGTGATTATTAAAAAACATTAGCATGTATACATATATATATATATATACACACACACAAATATACACATACATGTAATAAAAAAAATACCAAAATAATTTTTTTAAAGAAAATATTTTTCTTTCCATATAGTTTTGACGAGATAAAATATTTTTAATAGTGACTATAACACTACTATGATAATTATGTTTTCAAAAATTATTTAATTCAAATTGCAAGTAATGTCCTTTCATGAATATGAATATATATGCATGTAAGATGTTATGTTATAAGCATACATGCTTACATATGCATAATACAATTTCATGCTATGATATGATATTGTGTTTGTATATTTATAAACATATACGTAAATATAATATAATATTATAAGTGTATGATATCTCATGTTGCGTGCTTATATTTGCATACATGTATATATGTATGATACGATGTTATTATATGTGTGTAATATTGTGTCTACGCATTCACATGCAAGTGTATGTGTATGTACAAAGACACACATTTATGCTACAATGTCATTGTGTTGTATAAACGTATATAAATATATAATTTTATATTTTTTTTATTTGTAATCATATATAAAATGTTCTCTGTATAAGTGTATGTATAATATTATATCACATATATATATATATATTTTTTACACTTTTAAAATTTTATATGTTAACATGTGTTTGTGTGTGTTGTATTATGTTATGTATTTTTGTATATATGTATAGTATCATAGGCCTATATTATATATTATTTTTTGAAGTTATGTTACATAAATGTTATATATATATATATATATATATATATATATGCATACATATCAAATAGAGGCATAAGCATTACATATTCATTATATATATGCCATAATATTTTAATTATTTTATTTTATTTTATTTAAATATATTTAAGTTATGATTAATTTTTAAAATATTAATTTTACATTATAAATCTTATTTTTTTATTTCATTTTTTTCTTTTTAAATATGAATTTTTCTATTTTTTTAATATATATATATATATATTAATTAAAAAAAAAAAAAGAAACATGACCTATTCCTATATTATCCAGTCAAATCCTTGTCATGTTTTGGGTTTTAAAAAAAGAAAAATAAAAGAACATGTTATGTTGGAAGTAAAAGTTTGATACTTTCAATTTTTGAGTTTTGAAATTACAATACCTGAGGTTAGAGATAAGAATTGAAAATAACTCTTAGTTATTTTTTAATTTTATGAAATTTGTGCATGAAATTAGAAATATATTTCTAAACGATTAACCAAAATAAAAGAATTAAATTTATTAGGTTCAATTTTAATTTTATATCCCAATTTCAAGTTTAAATCTTGACAAGGTGTTAGAATATTCATATTCACAAAGTCACAACCCAACATAAAAAGAACAAATAAATAATGGCATCTAGATCTCTCTTTCCTACCAATTTCACTTATGAATTACGAATCCAAAAAATTAAATCGGTAACCTCACCATTAAGTTTTATTGGAATTACAAAGATTGGATCCTCCCCGGGATAATACATCTATGAAGGAAGCAATTTCCAAAAACAAAAATGGGTGAAAATTTATCTTAGCGGGATAGCAGATCCAAACGCAAAACTATAAAGTTTCTTCTCAAGAAAAAGCTTGATGTAAATTTTTCTCGGACATGATGCTTCCGAGTTTTGACACTGAAAGTTGTAGTATTAGTAAGTCAGGGCTAAAAATGAAGGATCAACTGGACTTGTGTCAACCGAAAAGTAGGTAATATGCTATCATCAGTTGCAGTTAAAGTAGGATAAATTCTGGTAAAAAAATAAAAATAACATTTTTTTTAGAAAATAAATTAAAAAAACATTTATCTAGCAAATAATATGGCATATTAGTCTAATTAAATTATAAAATAAATTATTGTTTTTTCCAAAGTGAAATAAATTAATGTTAGCATAATAAAATTATATAACTTTTTCACACTACCGTCCAATATATGGCTTTTAGCAGCGTCAGATTGTTCACTCGACCTGTGAAATCTATATTTTTTTCCTGGCCAAGGCCTATAAAGTCTCCATATTAAATGAAGCAGAAAAATATAGTTTTGGTCCTAATTTTTTACCTTAAAATTAATTTGGTCATTCAAAGATAGAAAATATTAAAATAATCCTTTGAAGATGAAATTCTTGAAAAAATATAAGTTCTCCAAAGATTAATTTCGTTTTGCATAAGGACCAAATCTATTCACTATTTCATCTTTGGAGGACCATTTTATATTTTTTATCTTTGAATGATCAAATTAATACTTTAGCTAAAAGTTTGGGATAAAATTGTATTTTTCTTTTAAATGAAGGTATTTTCTATCATGATATTAGTGATTCAAAATTCTTTAATTATAGTGATAATGATGGTGTTGGTCATATTAAAAGTTGGAATGACTAGGGTAGAATAACAATTTCTAAAAAGTTAAATTAAAATTTTATCCGAGACAATATTTTTTTCCATTTTAGTCCTTAATAAAAAGTCAAAATTATAATTTTTACCCAGAAATATTTTCTCCTTTCATTTTAGTACTTAAAATTCTATTTTATTTCTTTAATATTATTCTTAAAATCATCTTGAGTTTAACTAAGGGATTATATCATTATTTATACCCCTATAAAGATCATATATTTCTAACTACGTATATCTTTAGAATGTTACATAATATTTTTATACATACATATATATATATATATATATATATATATATATATCTCCCCCTTGAAAAAAGTCAGTCTTGGAATTTTAGAGAGGGTACTTACCACTAGAAGAAAAGGAATAGGGGTACTTGTCTCGCATGACCACTTTGGCTCCCCAAGTTGTTTTTTCACCAGTGTGATTCTGCCACACCACTTCGACTAAAACTATATTCTTGTTCCTCAATCTCTTGATTTGTCTGTTGGTCATGGCTATAGGTTGTTCTATATAGGAGAATTTCTCTTCTAATTGTATTGATTGCGATTGAAGAACATGAGAAGGATTAGATAAATATTTTCAAAGTATAGATACATCGATAATAAGATGCACACTTGCAAAATCTAGTGGAAGAGCTAGATGATATACTGTAGCACCTACCCTCTCTAGTATCTCAAACAACCTAATGTATCTAGGATTTAACTCTAATATATATCAATTCTTACATTAGATTTATAAAAAATTATGTTTTTATCCTTGTACTTCTTAAATTTATAATTTTGACCCAAGTTCCAAAAGCCCCTTCAGCTTTTTTTTTTTTTTTTTTTTTTATGATTCAACTAGATATATATTTATTTGTGCTTAATTGTTTTTTCCTTTAGTTTTCTCTAAATTATCTAATTATTAAAAATCACAAAATTAGGGATGTTACATTTCTCCCCACTAAATACAATTTTGTCCTCAAAATTTGTAAATTCTTACCTTCACAAAATAATTTTGGATATTTTTGTCTTATATCTTCCTCTTTCTCTTAAGTGGCTTCTTCTGAAGTAAATATTTCCCATGCCACTTTCACTAAGGGGGATTGTCCTATTCCTTAGTTATTTTTTATTGGTCCCTAATATTGATACAAGTCTTACCAAAATGTGTTAGATTTTCCTAAAGTTGCACTATTTTGTCTTCTAATACATATGAAGGGTTAGGAATGTACTTTTATAGTTGGGATACATGAAAAACATCATGGAGATTAGATAAATATGGTGGTAAGGCAAACTAGTATGCAACTAATCCTACTCTTTTCAGAACTTGGTTGGGACCAAGATATCTAGAGTGTAATTTCTTGATTCTAATAACTTGGTCAATACCAGTAGTATGAGTGATTTTAAGGAAAACATGATCTCTGTTTTTTAATTTTTCATGTTTTCTTTGTAAATTAACATAACCCTTTTGCTTGTTATGGGCTACAAGTAATTTTTCCCCTTTCACTTTAGTCTATAAAATTCTATTTTATTCTACTAATATTATTCATAAAATTATTCTATTTTTAATTCAACGGCTATACTAGTATTTATACCTTTATGAAGATCATATATTTCTAACCTACTTATAAATATATCTTATATAATTGAAACAAGTTTTCAGGCATAAGTTTTTTATTTCAAGGCTAACATTTTCCTTAAATCATTCATTATTTGTTGTTTGAGTTTTCTATCCTCTATAATCCTTTCTTCCATCTTTAAGGTTTATAACTTTCTAGCAATTTAATTTGTTGCAATTAAAATTACAACTTATCTTTGAAAGTTAGAGCCACAGGTTTGGTGGTAGATGTTGTTTTCCGTAGAATAACTACATTTCTTTTAGGCTCATCCATTTAATTATATATGCAAATAGCCTTATTATAAGTTATCCTTAAATATAATTTGTGATACATATATAAGCTAGATACATGAAAAAAAAAAAAAATCTTATCTCAGTTCAAGTTTAAATAGCTAGCCTTAACAGGCTTATTATTATGACTCTTATCATAATAATTGCCTATGACTAGTTAAATTCCTCATTTAGTTAGTTTCTTTACACCCATATAAGTTTGGGTGCATTTCAAGACATCAGGGTAATTTAGATGTCTGCGAAAATCCTCAACAAATTTCATGATTTTTTTGTGACAAAAGAAGGTTCCCTTTAGGAAATTGTAGGCAAAATCACAGGTAGGATTCTCTGCTACCGTCCTTGGCGACATCCTCTATATGAGATAAGTAATTTGCACATAAGTGCTTGTCTTAACAAGTTCTATAGCAATTCAAAGATAGACGTTATATATCCTACGACTAAGGATTCCATGATGTGGATTTGGTAACAATAGCCCTCAATATGTAAATGTGCTGGCCAATTACACAATTATATACAAGATTCTATTACTTTTCAAGACAGGCCTAACTTTGATACCAACTTTATCACAATCTAAATTCATTAGCCATGACCGGTGTATAGGCTAAACTACTCTAGCCTAGCAAACCTAAGATAACATGCTCACAATGTTTATGAAAGTATTAATTAAACACCTTAAACATATAATTTAATGAGTTTATTGAAGGTTGCCTAAAATTCAGCAACACCTCCCTTAAAAATATCATGTTTACCTAAACCTCTATAGCTAGTTGTAGTTTAAGAAGATTACAATCATAATTAAAAAAAAACATTAGCTTAATAATATTTCAAAATATATTTAATATAATATAGTAAGATAATAGTTTATACAAAGCTTATAATATCCACAACATACATACAACTCTTAACAACCTAACTTCTAAAAGCCACCATCTTGGAATTAAACATATATTGCAACTAAACCAAAATGACATACGAAAAAGTTTAGGCAACAAGTAAGTCCTAGAGTAATTTCACTTTAATACATACTGATATGTAAAAAAACGTGTTAAAGAGGGGGTAAGTTTACCATTGAGTTAAAGAATGCATAAATTCCAAAGTAAACAAAAAGGGAAACAATATAGGCCTTAGAGTTTTTAACAAACATTTATTTAAGTAAAGAAATAAGTTTAATCAAATAAAAATATCATTTCTAAATCTTATAATTTTGTATACAATGGGTATCAAGGGAAGAACCAGGTTTATCATACTCATATCCCTTTATTGAATATGTTTTAATAATTTATATCAGTATTTTTTTACCAAATACGTCTCAATATCTCATACTCATATCTCTTTACTGGATACGTTTTAATAATTTATTTCAACAAGGTATACCAAAGTCATTACCCTTGCTAACAACTACGAAGTTCTTACTTGAATTCTCATCTAACCTTTAAATTATTAAAACTATTGAATATAAATAAATTGTGTAAATAAGTTACATGAATAAATAATATAGTATTTAACATATTAATTACCACAAATAAATAAATAGAAAAAAATAATTTTAATGATGCAATGAAATAAAAAGATAATTATTACCAATTTCTAGGAAAGGAAAGTAACAATATTATAAATAATTAAAAATGATAATAAATAATACATCAACTAAAGAAGATAAACTTAGATAAAACATTATCACAAAATTTAAAAATAAAATAAAAGCAATAATTAAATTTTAGAATTTGAACACAATCTTATCTTTAGCACACAATAATGATATTCACAATACCATTTTTCACAACATATGATATTCAACATTTTCCTTGCATATAATACTTTTTCCTTAATTTATATAATATAGTCTTTACTTTACACTTCTCATGCACTAAATGTCTTTTATAATAGTAATAACATATAATTTAGTAATTTCATTTATCATCATATTATTGTACATCCATACATATCATATTATATATACAAACAGTTGAAGAGTTTAAAAATCCTAGATTTGTCTACCTCATGAGACACAAAACAATTAAATAAGGAAAATGAAAATCGAATGTGAAAACTAAAAATCGCTTATGCTTTATAGAAAAATTTTCAAGTTACTATACAACTTACTATTTGTTATTATGCAAGATGTTTGCCAATACATTTCTAAAGAGTTAAAATTAAAATTTCACTTAAGACATTTTTTTTCATTTTAATCCTTGATAAAAATGTCAAAATTATAATTTCTACCTATATATTATTTTATTTCTTTATTATCTCTAACTACGTATATTTTTAAGATATTACATAATATATATATATATATATATATATACACATATATTTTGGGTTATTATAATGCTTAAATCCGATATGGCCCAAGCCTTGATTACCCCAATTTGTGCACACGTACCGAACAAGTTGCATATTTATAACACACTTGAAATAATTAATTTTATTAACTTAGTTTAAGTAATTAGAAAATCGCAATACTTAGTTAACTCAAATTGCAGCTAAATTAAATCTTACAGATTTTATTCACTTGATGATGTCATGGTTGCTGGTTTATCCACACAATACAGTAAAAGTAATAAATGGCATAGCTCCTGTGCTCTAATTATTTTCACCTATACGTTTAAAGTATTCTTTGGGCGTGAGAAAAACTTTTTATTGGTCGCGGGTTTCCCAATCCCACGACGTTGACAAATATTTCAAGCGCTACAGTGTACACATTCACGTGAACCATTTTGTCTTGTAATCAAATTTACTTTTCAAAAAGATTTGTACAAGATACACGACCTGCCTGCCAAGCAAAAAATTATTAAAGGTTGGTACACAACCTGCCTGTCGAGCTAAAAATTAATAAAAGGTCGTTTGATTGTTAGGATTGATACAATGAAAATAAAAATAAAAATATTAAAATATTATTTTGTTAAAAAAAATAAAAATGAATATATTTTTCTTACTTTATTTGGTTAGTAAATTACACATGAGAATTAATTAAGTAATATGTATATTTTATTATATTATCTCTAATCATAAAACAAAAACAAAGGAAGACATTTTTTAGAATTATTATTTAATAATATAATTATATATTAATATATATTTAATTAATAATATAATAATATATATTTAATAAATTAATATTAATAACAAATTAAAAATAATAATTAAATAATAATAAATTAAGATTTTAATATATGAGTATTTTTATTTAAAAATTATTATAAGTGATGACACTTTTATCAAATATATTTTTATTTTGAAGAGATTAATATTATTCTATAACTTTATTTATAAAGAGAACTTCCTCTTATACGAAGAAGAAGAACAAGTTTCTCAAACTCTATCTCTCACACATTTTGAAGTTTAAAAGATTTGAATCGAAAATCTTCTTGTTAGTGTGTGGGTGATGATTTCAATTTGTTGGATCAAAATTTTCTCACCTTTGTGCAGTCTATGAATGTCTCCATGCCATAATACAACTTACTCCCAGCATTTTACAAGGTTCTTTCTTCCTCTCTCTCTCTCTCTCTTTCGTTGTATCTCTCTTAAAAAGGGGTAGGGGTTCTGATTATTACAGGCTATATATGGCAGCAAATGGGGATTTAAAGAATTCTTATCTTTCTGTTAAAAAAATGATAATGCATTTTTATGAATTCACAATCATTTGAATAGTACAGAAAGAAACAATGACAAGTTATGAGTTTTTCTTGCTAGATCTGCTATGTCTTGACAAATGGTGTCAAAAAGTACAAGGCATGGTAAAAGCAAGTTAAATATAGCAGATATAATCTAAGTTCATGAATCCACATAGATTTGTCAGCCAAAGGTAGGCATATAATATACCAGAGCAAACACTTTAAGTTTCTTATGAGCTTTTAGATTTGTCAACCAAGGTGGCCCTACCTCCATTAAAATAGCGCATATTTAAAATCTTGTGATTTTGTCTATATATAGGCTAATAAAAGAAGCTCTGGCAAGTTATTATTGAAAATTGAGGCACACAATACTCCCTACTACCTAATATTAAATTAAAAAAATTGGTATATTTAAATTAGGTGTAATTAATATATGTAAAAAATAGTCAAATTTTATAAATCAAAATTTATAACTGTAGAAAGAATATCGAATTCTTATGACATTCAATATATTTTAGAAAGTAAAGAAAATAAAATAAAATCCTGGAGAAATTTTTTTTTTTTTTTTTGGGTTGCTTCCAGAGGTGGCAAAGGTGAAAACTTGAGATAAGGAGATAAGAATGTGGTCCCTTACTTTAGTGGCGGTGCGACATAAAGGCAAGAATATTTGGGATTTTTTTCAATGCTTGTTGTCCTCTTCTTGCTTGCATTATTGAAGTATTGTCGAGGATGTGCTGTACCAGCTACTTTATCCTTACACAGGGCCTTTCATTTTAACCTAGCTTTAATTAAAGGAACTATTCTTGTATTGGAATATAGACAAAATTCTCATTTTATCCTCTTTAATTATGACTAAATTACGATGGGTTGGAATATGGATCCCGCCCACGAATCATTGGCTTATCATATTTGAATGACTTACAACGGTTTTTTAACCAATGAGAATGGCTTGTGATTTATCTGTAGTCAGTCTTTTTTTAATTTATTAATTAATTAATATTGATTTACTACTAATACAATTTTATTGAATTAATAATTGAGCAATCAACTGTATCATCAGTGGAGGAATTTCATCCTTGCAAGTTTGGAGGTGTCCTCTTCTTACAGTACTTGACACCAATACGTGAAGGCTTTAGATATGTTGGTCTCTCTTCATTTAAACCAACACTATATCATACAAACATCAGAAGTCTTAATCCTTCGTATTATGCTTCGTCACCATAATAGTCTCGTTTTGGAGCTCCTAACTCAGCTATTAGTAAGTTAATTTAAAATTTAACGATGGACCTTTCAAAAATTTTAAATTTATGTGGCAAACTCAGCTATTAGTAAGTTAATTTAAATCAAAATTAATATATTTATGTAGCGAACTCAGCCATTAGTAAGTTAATTTACATACAAAAGTATAATATCTATTATATATCATATTATATATGAGGAAAAAAAGTTTTGTTTAATGTCAGAGCTATGTTAACTGATGAGATAATTCTATTGATAAGATGTTCAATTTTTCATATAATAACTTTTTATCTTTTATATATATATATCAATAATTTTTTGAAGTATGTAAATTTTTTGTGATTAACATGAAAATTAATAAAGTAATGAATTGTGTAAATTTTTTTTGTAACTAATGAGAAAAATAAGCAAACCGTTTTCAAATGAATTGGAAAAGCTTCCATTTTCAGCTCAACGAGGATATTTATTTGGTTGGCTGTAAGCAAACTGTTTTGGGATAGTTTTTTGGTATAAACTTTGAATGGGTTTTAATCCGTTTTCTTTATTATGGTTGGTTCGCGAGATGCATGGACTAAAGATAAAATCTCGAGGAGGATTCGGCGCAGAGATCAAAGGGATAATAGACAAAGGCATTATGCTGGTTTTGATGTTATTACTACTATTCTTTTTGTTAACATAATAATGTAAATGATAATTTAAATAATATTATGCTCGTTTAGACACATGCACCCACAATCATACAAGTTTAATTTTATTGAATTTTAATATCTAGAGTCATCACATGAGACTTTTATCTTTTCAGTCAATGTGGGGTCAGATGAGACATTGCATCTTGTTAGATTTTACCCAATATTAATTAGTCACATTTTAATAAATTTAGTTTCCAATGACCCATACTTAATTTTTTTTTATTAAAAATAATTAAATTCCAATTAAATATCTTTCTATCTTTAAATTTTTTTAATCTCTTCTCTCCCAAAGTTATAAAAAAAATAAAAGCAAAAAAAAAAAAATAAATAAAAAATCATTTTGTCAAAAAATCCTTTTCCATACTACACACCATTTTGATTTAAAATCTTAATTTTGTTTTTTTCCTTTTAATTTCTATCATCATAAAATCCAAAGAAAAAAAATTAGAAAAGTAATCATAAAAAAAATTTCCTCTTTCTTTTTCTTTTTTGAAATTGGTCCTTTTAATTTTAAATTAAAATTAATGAATTTCACTTCCAAAAGTTCCAAAATCAAGAAAAAAGAAAAAATGAAAGAGAGTTAGAAGGCGAGATTACATCGATTTTGTAAATTAAAACACTTCAACAAAATTTTAGATTTGCTTTGTTTATGAAATTTATTAGATTTCAACTATCTTATTCATCTAAAAAAAAATAGAAAATAGAAAATAAAAATCACTAAGCATACACATATTTTTATTTGTAGACTTTGATTCATATGATAGGGCACACAAGCCCTATTCTCTGATCTTATGTCAACTTTATCATTGTAAATATTTTATTTTTCTTCCTTTATTCTATATTCTTAATTTTTTCTCTTTTATTTTTCCAGTTGCATGTTGATAAGAATAATCAGAATTAAAAATATAACTATATATATTTTATATGATTAACTTTGGATAATTGTTCTTATAAACTAGAGCTGTGGGATGCTTAATACTTTTTTCATGTACAATAAATTCTTACATTTGATTCCTGGTATGCAGACTATTTTTTTTAATTAATTAGTTTTTCAAAGCTTCTTTTTAAAAGTTTTGATAGTGACTCTAAAATTTTAATTTTAATTTTTTAAATAAAAATAAAAAATTTTCTTTCTATATATGCCCTAACAGTCACATTTAAGCGTGGCGTACTTTATTCTATGAAACGTTTAATATAAGTTTTTATAAAATTACTTCATTGCATATATTTTATTATAAGCACAAATCATAGTAATACGCTGTATTTTTTAAACAAGAGTAAGCATTAAAATCATATAACAGAAATTTGAAAGATATCAATAAAATTATATTAATTAAAAATTTAAAAATGCAATAAATAAATAATAATAAAATTCCACTGCTTGGAAATGATTGGGTCTTCAATAATTGGACCTCGGATAACTCTCAGAGATCTCTACCACAACTTCCATGGCATCAAAAGTCAAACAATTTTCAAATCAAAGAGTTAACTAAAAGTTGAAAGGAAGAAACTCTGGTTTTCAAAAGAAAGGACAAAGCAAGACCAGGAAGCAGTCTCTCCATACATATATATATATATGTTAAAAATAATATTATATTCATGATTTAAAAAAAAATTAAAATAGTATCCTTCACTCTAATTTAATCATGGAAATATTTTGTATTTTTATAAAGAGCAAGAGAGCATTTTACTGCAATTTGAATTTCGCTTATATAAAAGTACATAATGCACTTTAAAAACTAAAGTATATGATTCTTATCAATAAATAAATAAAAGTACATGATAATAATATATATTAAAAAATAAAGAAATAAATTTGCCCGCATTTATAATTTGTTAATTTTCATGTAGAAAAATAATTTAAGTACAATTTTTAAGTATTTGTTATTAAATTTATCAATACAAATATGATATGTGACATTTTTTCCTTAAAACAGTCTATAATGTAATGTCAAATTATAAATAATTATGTATTACATTTTTATTCAATTGTTGTTTGTATATTGTAATAAAATTTAAAATTTTCAGTTTCTGGCATACTTTGCTACAGCATCTATACGTATGTTAGGCTCAAATTGACCTCATTCCAGATAAGAGTAGGGAGGATTGGAACCTACAACATTATAAGGCTATTATGGAGGTAGGTAAGATTGCAGAAAAGTTTTGGCGAACCACGGAGAAGCCCTAGCAGAACCAAAGCCTCCTTTCAGGCCAGCAAAGAACGACAGTGAGCCTGTGCTTCAAGACCCTGTAAGTTCTCTCTCCATATCGGTCAATCTGGTCTCTCTTTTATGCTTCGTAGATTGCTTAACTTGGATTATTGAACTATTCTTCTTGTTGAAATAGATACTGAGATCTGACCCAATCTGCTGCTATTGCCTCCTCGATCACCAGAACAATTACTCCATTCAAAATGACTTAAACATGTAATTTTTTCTCCTTCCTTTTCTTTTTCATTTATGTATGCCCTTGTTGTATCCTCTTTCGTTCTCTCTCCTTTGAATGTGATTAATATTTTTCTGGTTTTGGCTCTATGATTAGATTCCCTCACATCCCAGCTCTAAGAGATGTAATTTCTTGTGCCCTTAGACACCAAAGGAATCATGGGATACGTTGTTTGCTCTTACCAAAAGTAGGAAGATTCAAAAAATATGGAAAGACAGAATGATGAATAGTAAGAAATTATTCTTCTTTACAAAGCAATATTTTGAAAATAGGATTGAGTCGAAATGCTAAGAGCAATAATCATTTTCCTGGCAAACCATTTACAGTCGAACTCATATATACATGCTATGCTTGATATATAGGTAAATGAGAGACACACAATCGCTCATCCATTTTAAAGGTCACATTTGGTTTATTCTCCATGTAGTTATAACGCACGTACATGTGACTATGACTCTGTGTTGTGAAAATTCGTTGATCTGGTATTTGCCACTAACAAGAACTTCATCATCTACTGTAATTCTGATCTTATTCAGAGGAATTTCTTTTAGAGCGTGATGCCGGCAGTATGTGCAAGGTATTATGAGATTTTTTTTTTAAATATCTTTTTGATGTACTATTTTGAGATCTACTTATGTTAAGTACAGATGTCATTGTGACAGGAAATTTTATATATATATCTATATATGGTAGTTAGAAAGTGACCTTACCAAAGTAGTATATATATCAGCAAAAATTTGGGGGAAACAAAATCGTTTTACTGACACAGGAAACATTTTATCGTGTGACTTTCCGCCATTGATCTCAAAATAATTTAAGAAATAAAATAATTTTTTAAACTTATAAATATAAATTATGGTTCAAAAGAAAGAATGCAATAAGATGGGTATCGGAAATTGAGAGGTTATTAATTCCCACTATTTTTTCATGTCATTTAAAAATATATTTTGATTAATATACCTTATAGTTTAATTTTCTTTTAACATTAATTAAAAAAATATTGAAGTGCTCTATACTGCATGTCAAGAAACTTCTTTAATGCAAATATTCAAGTGGCTAAATATATAACATGGCATTTAAATATTACAACTTTTGTAAGCTTAATATGTTTTCAATGAAAAAATGTTCTAATTAATTGGTGCAAAATTTAAGTTCATATATCATGTTGAGGATTTAATTTTGTTACACGGTCAGTGCAAAAAGTTTTACATTGTATTTCAACCATATGATCATATCTATATATTAAAAGTTTAATCATACATAAAATATTACTATTGTTGTCAGTAGTAACACTACTGTCTTTACTAAAAGGTTATTATATAGGGTTTTTAATTACCACAGAATCCAAGAGAAACCCTATAATCAAAACCATGCATAAACTAGGCAACTAGCAGTGGCTTACATAAAATTATATTAAAACTTCATTCAATTTGTAAGAGAAAAGACAATTAGAACCGTAATTATATACTGTAAGGTAAAACTCTTCCGTATAATAACCACATTTAGTAAAATTACTAATTAATGTTAGAGTGGAAGTGGAATAAAACTGAATCTAGATGAAAAATTTGTTAAAGAAACAAGAAAAAAAAAAAGGCTTTTTTTTTTATCCATTGAACTAAACCTTTAGATTTGTACTACAAGTAGCTTTTGTCTAGTTCATTCCGGTGATCTTGGATTAAAGACACAATGTCATGGACTTTAATTTAGTCGAATTGGAAATGGCTAGAATAATTTATTCTCAAATCCAACTATGGTCACAGAACCCTTAGAAATAACACCATATTTATCATGATCATCATTATAACGATAATGATCATCCCTAGTCATATATAATGTTTTAGTTTCCTACTTTTTTCTGTTGTTTATGGGGAACTCGACCGGATCACATTGTTCATGAGAAGAGTCTAATGGACTGTCATTAGATTCCCAATCCCTTGGCATATCTTCCCTAGCCATGCGTAACCATATTTTCCTACTTATTTCTGTTGTTGATGAGAAACTTAATAAGACCTGGTACATCCTTACAAGTTGGTATATGGTTCACCAGATCACATTCATCAAAACAGGAGAAGTCTAATATACTGCCACTAGATGCCTTGTCCATTGTTATATCTTGCAGTTGATTAGTATCATATTGAGCATTATCCTTCTCTACATCGTCAACACCTTCTAATATTATATTTCCAACATTTGCCAATGGCTCTGCAAGCGTTTGAAACTCTTGTGCAAACTTTTCTTGCAGAAGATCATTTGTTCTTCCGTTCTCTTCCACGATGGTCCCTACTTCGACGGATTCTTTGAATTCTGGCTTTTCCTCATTGGCTTTAGTCATGGTCAGTACTTCCACACCTTCAGTTGTAATCAGAGTTTGCATATCTGTAATAGTTTCTATCAAATTTATATGTCAGCATCCATATCCATGATACTTGCTTCTTTATTTGTCATTATATATATGTTTCTCAGTGAAAAACTACAATGAAACATCAAAATTTAATCTGTGTTAGACATATGTAAAACTGTAGTATTTACCTTTTGCATTTTCTGGCTTTTTATTCAGCTTCGATTTTTTTGGACGCGACTTAGATATCATGTTTTCGTCCTACACATTAAAAGCAGTTTTTGTATTTGTCATTAATTTTCACAAATTAAATTTCGATAAAAAAATTAATGATTAATTAAACACTATGCGCAATAAATCCAATATATTACAATGTATAATGTATTATATATAAAGAAACATACATAGTAGTTCATTGATCATATGATCACAGCCAGTTATAG
The DNA here is from genome assembly GCA_037074485.1 of Delonix regia. NCBI lineage: Eukaryota > Viridiplantae > Streptophyta > Magnoliopsida > Fabales > Fabaceae > Delonix > Delonix regia. The sequence continues at coordinate 6,718,068 of CM073459.1, forward strand.
GTATATATATCACCTTGTTTTTCTTCTGAGTAGGCTTGAGTTCAGTCTCACACATGATATACTTCACAGCCTCTATGATTGATCGACAACACTTCCCTGTGCTCAGGTGATAAAAATACTGGTATATGATATAATGAACAATGTTAATTATCATCATTCACATAGATCAATTTCTTGAAAATATATCAAATTTTCCTTTACACTTATGTTTCTAGTACAATAGTAACAACTGATAGAGAGACTAGAGGAGAAAAATTTAAAACTTCTGGTTTGATGATGTAATTTACCGTATCAGTTATCTTCCTAGTCTCCCGTAGCTTACGTTAGATCCTCCATTTCCCTAGTCTCTCTTGCACCTTCTCAATGTCTTTAATATTTCCACTAGCACAAATTTCAGCAGGGAGACTGAAGCACACAACTTTTTCTGCCACCACTTGATTCTTTGTCTTTCTTCCCTTTTTTTTACTTTCATTCTGTGAACACCAAGTCATCAATATTAAACACTTGATTTGGAGTTTGACAGTAACAGATAGCTAATAGACCAGCGGCCAAAATATTTTATAATTGGAAGAAATGGTCAAAATGAATAATTTTTAACTTATGCAAAATAAAATACAATACAAATGAACAACTCTCTACCCTGACAACTACTATAAAGCTTGAATGAACGAAGAACCTACTGTTAGAGGTGAATCATCTTCATTTTCTGGTCCTTGGATGGATGCTGAGACTTTGTTACTCGATACATTACCAGAATCTTTCTCCTCTGCTTTAATTTTATGGACTTCTTTCTGCATATCTCATATGAGAAGGTATATACACATACATTAAAATTTGATTGTTAGAACAATAATGTGATCATTCACTAGAGTTTTAGCGAGAAGGCATATTTTTCTACTTACAGTAAACTCTTGTCGAAGATACCGATCAGGCTGTTCTTTCTGTGGACTTTGTTTCTCTTCATGATTGAGCTTCTCCATCTCACTGGCGTTCACGTTCTTTTCCTCAGATGAACCTGCCCTTCTTTTATTTTCGAAAGCAATGCGATTATGTTTAGTGGCCAGGGCATATATATAATGTGATTTACAGTGTACTCCGGCCTACATTTCAAGTTATATATCTAGCTTACATTTCACGTCCATATAACGTAAACAGTTAAAATAACCAAATCTCAAAATTACAAATAAAAATTCATATATAAATACAAAATATTGTTGTAATAACTCAAATTGTAAAACTAGATAATGATAAACAAATAGTTTAGTTAACCATTTAATTATAATGTACTACATAATTTACTATTAATTGCAAGTATAATATATTATAGTCATAACAATGTAATTGTATTTGTAAAATAAGTTAGGTGTTATCAAACTCTCAAATCAATTCGCCTAATTCAACGAGTTTGTATTATAAATTTACGTTGTGAATCTATATCATTTTTGTCAAACTCGAAAGTTAAATCGGTTGATTCGTTGACTTTGTATTTTAAACACGGCGTCGAGTTTGCGTTCTCAACTCGGCGCCGAGTTTGCATTTTTTCACTCGTATGCTTAAAGCATTTTTTCTGTTTCTGAGAAAAAACTAGTTTTATTTGGTGGCGCGAATACCAATCCCCCGAGTTGCAACCCCAGTTTCAAATATAGCGGGAGGCATACAACTCTTTGTTAAATACTAAGGGGGTGCAGTGATAATAAGATAAATTTTATTAAATAAAAATATATTTTTTAAAATGAAAATATTATATATTTATAAATTTTAAATTACTTTAGTTAATTAAGATATTTATTTTACTTAATAAAAATTCAAAAATAATATAATATTTAAAATATTCAATTTTATAATTGATGTTGATTTTCTTATATGGATATATTTTTTGGAATCATTCAATTATTTGTTTTAAATAATATTATATTTTTTAAATTATTTAATTTAATTTTTTTTCACATATAAAGTATAAAATTTATATTTGTTAAATCTGTAATTTAAGTATTTTTTTAATGCATATTATACACTTCTCAGTGTTTCTTCGTTGATCTGCATATATGCATAGATGCCACCCACATAAAGCCATATGGTGAAGTGAGCGACATATGCTGTAGAATTCAAAATCTTCGTGGCATTGCAAATTTAGCACAACCTAATAAATATGTTTAGATAGAAATATTTATATCACCTTGAATTGTAGATACAAATATATTCACTCTGCAAGTCATTATTTATCAAATATATTGAATATACTAAATATTAAACAAATATTAAGTCAAAGCTGGTGAACCTAGTAATTTATTACGTTTACAACCAAGATAGTTTTTTGAAACATCTATTTCAAAGTTTATATTATATTATTAAAATTATTTTTTAAAATTTTTATTAAAAATTTCTTTCAATAGTAATAAATTAAATAATTAAAAAATTTAAATATATAAATATATTTTAATATCTTTAATTAAAAAATATTTTAATTTAATATTTTTATAATATAATTTATATTAATTATTAAAATATTAATTTATTTTAATATACAAGAAATCATGGATTTAAGGATAGAATTTAGGCATGGAAAATGATCATACTCTAATTTGATCCAAATCCATCCTAAATCCGTCCCAGAGTTATCATTTTATTTTGAAATTAAAAAAAATAATTAAGGATGAAATTCTGACATAGATTTTTCCATGTCAAAAATTTCATCTTTAATTCTGTTTTAAATATGTCCCTAAAACAATTTTCATAATTGTTTTTTTGAAAAATAACCTAAGGACGGATTTTTAGGGAGAATTTTTTTCTCTCAAATATTTGTCCCCAATTTTGTGTCAAATCCATATCAGAATAGGATTTTGTTGTCCCAGAATAATGTAACCAAAATAGGGATAGATTTTTTAGATTGACAAATCTATCCCTAATCTTTTTTTTTTTTTAAAGATAAATATATATTTTAGCTATGAATATTATTTTTACAATATTTTCTTTTTTTTTTTTCAAAGAATTAAATGAGATATTTTAATATATTTTTAAATTTAAAATAAAATAAGAATTAATAATTCAAATTGTTTTATTTGATTTATATTTAAATATAATGTATCTTATAAAATTATATTTTGATTGAATTATATAAAAAGAATATTTGCTTATACATATTTCTTTAATTTTGATGTAATCATACTTAAATATAAGTGAATATATTTTAATATGATATGTTTAAATTATTTCTCATTTTAAATTAATCATATGAACAATAATTACACTTTCACTTTAATACATACTGATATGTAAAAAAACATGTTCAACAAGGGTTAAGTTTACCATTGAGTTAATGAATGCATAAATTACAAAGCAAACAAAAGAAGAAACAATATAGGCCTTAGGGTTTTTAACAAACATTTATCTAAGTAAAGAAATAAATTTTGATTAAATAAAAATACCATTTCTAAATCTTATAATTTTGTATACAGTGGGTATTAAGGGAAGAACCAAGTTCATCATGTTCATATCCCTTTACCGAATATGTCTCAATAATTCATATCAGTATTCCTTTACCAAATACGTCTCAATATCTTATACTGGTATCCATTTACCAGATATATCTCAATAATTCATAATCGTATTCCTTTACTAGATACATTTTAATAATTTATTTCAACATGGTGTACCAAGTTCGTTACCCTTGTTAACGACTATGGAGTTCTTACTTAAATTCACATCCACCATTTAAATTATAAAAACTATTGAATATAAATAAATTGTATAAATAAGTTGCATGAATAAATAATATACTATTTAACATATTAACTACCATAAGTAAATAAATAGAAAAAATAATTTTAATGATGCAACGAAATAAAAAAGATAATTATTACTAATTTCTAGGAAAGGAAAGTAACAATATTATAAGTAAAAATGATAAACAAATAATACATTAACTAAAGAAGATAAACTTCAATAAAACACCATCACAAAATTTAAAAATAATATAAAAGCAACAATTAAAGTTTAGAGTTTGAACACAACCTTATCTTTAGCACACAATAATGATATTTACAATACCATTTTTCACAACACATGATATTCAACATTTACCTTGCATATAATACTTTTTCCTTAATTTATATAATATAGTTTTCACATTGCACTTCTCATATACTAAATGTCTTTTACAATAGTAATTGCATATATAATTTAGTAATGTTATTTATCATCGTATTATTGTACATTCATACATATCATATCATGTATACACACAATTGAAGAGTTAAAAAATTCTAGATTTGTCTATCTCATAAAACACAGAACAATAAAATAGGGAAAATGAAATCGAATATGAAAACTGAAAATTGTTTGTGCTTTATAGAGAAATTTTTAAATTACTATGCAACTTACTATTTGATACTATACAAGATGTCTGTCAACAGATTTTTAAAGAGTTAAACTTAAAATTTAACTTGAGATAATATTTTTTTCATTTTAGTCCTTAATAAAAATATTAACATTATAATTTCTATTGATACATTATTTTATTCCTTTCATTTTATTTCTTTCATTATTTCTAACTACATAAATTTTTAGTATATTACATAATATATATATATATATATATACATATATTTTGGGTTATTATAATACTTAAATCTGATATGGTCCAAGCCTTAATCACTCCTATTTTTGCACACGTACCTAATAAGTTGCATATTTATAACACACTTGAAATAATTAATTTTATTAACTTAAGTTTAAGTAATTAGAAAATCGCAATACTTAGTTAACTCAAATTGCAGCTAAATTAAATCTTACAGATTTTGTTCACTTGATGATGTCATGGTTGCTGGTTTATCCACCCAATACAGTAAAAGTAATAAATGACATAGATACTGTGCTGTAATTATTTTCACCCATATGTTTTTATTTTGGTCGCGGGTTTCCCAATCCCACGACGTTGTCAAATATTTCAAGCGCCGCGGTATACACATTCACGCGAAACATTTTGTCATATAATAAAATTCTGTTTTCAAAAAGATTTGTACAAAATGCGGGATACACAGCCCGCCTGCCCGGCTAAAGATTACTAAGGGCGTTCGGCAACCCTCCATTTCAAATATAGCAGGAGGCGTGTAGCTCCTCGTTGAATACTTAGGGGTGGTGTGATGTGATAATAAGATAAATTTTACTAAATAAAAATATTTTTTTAAAATGAAAATATTATATATATATATTGAATGACATAAATTAATTAAGATATTATTTTATATAATAAAAATTCAAAAATAATATAATATTTAAAGCATGAAAATTTAAAGTTGATGTTGATTTTCTTATATGGATATATTTTTTCGAATCATTCAAGTGTTTTTTTTAAATAATATAATATTTTTTAATTATTTAATTTAATAATGTTTTTTTTATAAGTGAAGTATAAATTTTATATTTGTTAAATCTGTTGTTTAACTATTTTTTCAATGCCTATTATACACTTCTCACTGTTTCTTGGTTGACCAGGCTATATGCATAGGTGCCACCCACAAACGGCCATATGGTGAAGTGAGAGACATATGCTATAGAATTCAAAATCTTCGTGGTATTGCAAATTTAGCACAACCATAGCTACCTGGATTAGACAGAAATATTTTTATCTAAATATATTTATTTTTGAAAGCATTTTCACTAATAAATATGTTTAGATAGAAATATTTATATCACCTTAAATTGTAGATACAAATATATTCACTCTGCAAATAATTATTTATCAAATCTATTGAGTATACTAAATATTAAACAAATATTAAAATCAAAGCTGGTGAACCTGGTAATTTATTACTTTTACAACCAAGATAGGTTTTTCAAACATCTATTTCAAAATTTATATTTTTATTATTAATTTTTTTAAAAAAATTATTGAAAATTTCTTCAATAGTAATAAATTAAATATTTACAAAATTTAAAATGTATAAATATATTTAATTAAAAATATTTTTTAATTTAATATTTTTTCTAATATAATTTATATTAATGACTAAAATATTAATTTTATTTTAATATATAAGAAAAGATGGATATAGGGACAGAATTTAGACATGAAAAATGATGCGTCTCTAATTTGATCCAAATCCATCCTAGAGTTATTATTTTATTTTGAAATTAAAAAAATAATTAGGGGCGGAATTCTAACACAAATTTTTCCATGTCAAAAATTTAATCTTTAATTTCGTTTTAAATATGTCTCTAAAACAATTTTCATAATTTTTTTTGGGGAAAATATCCTAGGGATGGATTTTTAGGGCAGATTTATCACTCTAAAAAATTTGTCCCCAATTTGGTGTCAAATCCATGTCAGAATAGTAGGGAAATATATATCTTAACTGTGAATATTACTTTTACAATATTTTCCTTTTTTTTCAAATAATTAAATGAGATATTTTAATATATTTTTAAATTTAAAATAAAATGAGAATTAATCATTCAAATTTATTTATTTGATTTCTATTTAAATATAATGTATCTCATAAAATTATATTCTGATTGAATTGAATAAAAAGAATATTTGCTTATAAATATTTCTTTAATTTTGATGTAATCATACTTAAATATAAGTGAATATATTTTAATATGGTAATTTTAAATTAGTTCTCATTTTAAATTAATTATATTAACTATAATTAATAATGTACCTTGTAAAAATTCGCTAATTATACATATTTCTTAGCAGCATGTATTGCACATTCGTCCTTGCAATACCTAAACTTCATACAAAAGCACCCAAATCCCTAAGCTCCCTTTGATTCTAAAGAAACTTCACACAAAGCATTCAAGTCCCTAAGTCCTGAAACACTCATTTTGTAATTGGCAGCACCTATTGTGCATTTCATCCTTAAGAGTCATTGACCTTAATGCTCCATTTCTAAACTTCCTTGAATGCTGGTTGAAATACTCAAGTCTCTAAATCCTACTTTGAATAAATAAAGACACTTTTATGGACACTTAAATAAATAAGGAAAGAAGAAAAATAAGAAGGAAGCAGAAAGAAGAAAGAGAAATTTGGAAATTTAAGAATGAAAGTAATACTAATTATTAAATTAAGTTGCTTTACCAGTCTAGGTCAGTTTTTAACATCTAGGTAATTTAAAACATTAATACCTTTGTTATGATGCTAATAAACTTGATAGTAGGGAAATACAAGAAAATAAGAAGATAAATTATAATGAAAACTAAGTAATGATTATAATTAAAAGAAGGGAGAAGAGTTCTTTGTACTGTTCTCACCAAGAGGTACTTGGCTCTAACCTCCCCCATGCCATTCCTCAAACATTGCAATTTTTTTTTTTTTCTATGTTAGTGACACACGTCCCTCCTTAAGGTGAAATTACAAAATCGCCACTGGCCCTCTTCTTTTTTTTCAACTACTATCTTCTTCTCCCTCTATTATGTCTTATGCATTCAAACATTGCGTGCCACCGTTGAGCTGGGTTTCGTCTTCTCCTTAGTTATCTCTGGCAAAAAATCTGATGTCTTCCCTTTCCAAAAACGTTGAAGCTCTCGTATCTTCCTCACTCTCTCTCTCTCACAATACTCCCTATATTTATATTTGCTTTATCTCTTTATGGGCATCCTTGTTGGCACCTAATGTATATTGGATTATTTAGTTATTTTCAATTGATGTTATGCACACACTAACTGCTTTCCCTTATAAAATGTGCGAAGGGAATAAAAGAATATAAATATATTCAGAGATTTTTGGGTAGGGGATTTACATTGATCCCCTAATTGCGAAAGCTTTATTGATCTCTGGCTAGGATCACTAATCGAATGAGATACCCACAGTGTATTGGGTATATCTCGGGTTTTCATAACCTAAATCCCCTTTCAAATGCGACTGCAGAATACTCGCAAGTATTTTACTCAGAGCATCTCAAGTCTTACTTTCTAATGAGTTCTTATACATCATACACTAGTCTAACCTTATTTATATAAGGCTAGCAAGAGTTAAGGTTTAGTAGTAATTCTTACAATTACTATTGTACCCTTATTTAATGAGCACCTCTTATAGGTGCACATAGTATAATATCTTAACAGACTTATTCCTTAGATATTATACAATATTTTAACATTTTCCACTCACACATAATGGGAGTGTTCATACGCTCTAAATCCAAGAAACATATTCTCGGTAAATCAAGAGAACACTTTCTCTTTATAATCTGCAACCGTTCATACAAGGAAATACTATGAGAGCATCAATGCTATACATCAGTTACGAATATATAGCCTCTCGTTGAAAATGCACCTGCATGTAGATCAAAAAGTATGTATGCACCCCAGATCATAAGAATCACATTAAGATATCTCTCAGTGATCTCATCAATCACAATATCTTGTATTCACAATTATGACACACAAGTCATAACTAGTATATCGGTGAATACAAAATAATGAGATTCACATTATAATATTCCTCTTCTCACAATCCTATCAACCCAAACTTAGTTCACTTTTGTAAACATGTCTCGCCAGACTAAATCATTACTCATAGTCTTTAGGCAACACACTAAGATAACAAACACCAAATTGTATCTCAAGTACCTGATCGGAGTTCAAGGGTACAAATATAAATCCATTGTAAAGGCTCAAGGGTCCCACACAATCATAAGTTGAGATCACACTCATGTTAACCCAGATGGTCGACATTTGCACACATGATATGAAACATGTGTTACAACATTCCTCATTTTCCGGTGAAGTGTATGTTTATTTCACAAATAATGTTGTATAGATGATATTTTAGACACCACAAGTCTAAAATTGAGTTCCTAGATTTACATAATGTCTTGAACTCACACTTGGTAACTAAACTAGACTAGAAATGATTAGAGCTATGTTGATTAATGAGGTAGTTTCATTGATCAGATGTTCAATTTTTCATACAATGACTTTTTATCTTTTTCATATATGTATCCATAATTTTTTGAAGTATATAAATTTTTCGTGATTAACATGAAAACTAATAAAGAAATGAATTTGTGTAAAAATTTTTTTGTAATTAATGAGAAAAATAAGGAAACTATTTTCATATGAATTGGAGAAGCTTCCATTTTCAGCTCAATGAGGATATTTATTTGGGTGGCTATAACCAAACCGTTTTGGGATAGTTGTTTTGTATAAACTTTGAATGGGTTTTAATACATTTTCTTTATTATGGTTGTTTCATGAGATGCATGGACTAAAGATAAAATCTCGAGGAGGGTCAGGCACAAAGATCAAAGGGATAATAGACAAAGGCATTATGCTGGTTTTGATATTATTACTATTATTCTTTTTGTTAACATAATAATATAAATGATAATTTAAATCATATGATGCTTATTTAGACACATGCATCCACTATCATACAAGTTTAATTTTATTGAATTTTAATATCTAAAGTCATCACATGAGACTTTTATCTCTTCAGGGAGTCAACCGGTGGGGTCAAGTGAGACATTGCATCTTTTTAGATTTTACCTAATATTGATTAGTCACATTTTAATAAATTTGGGTTCCAATGACCCATACTTAGTTTTTTTTTAAAAAAAAATTAAATTCCAATTAAATTCCAAAGTTATAAAAAAATAAAAGCAAAATAATAATAATAAAAATAATAAAAATCATTTTTTCAAAAAATCCTTTTCCATACTGCACACCATTTTTATTTAAAATCTTGATTTTTTTTTCTTTTCCTTTTAATTTCTATCATCATAAAATCTGAAGAATAAATTAGAAAAGAAATCATAAAAAAGCATTTCCTCTTTTTTGTTTTTTTTTTTGGGAAATTTGTCGTTTTAATTTCAAATTAAAATTAATGAATTTCACTTCCAAAATCAAGAAAACGGAAAAAGAAAAAAGAGAAAATAAAAGAGAGTTAGTAGGTGAGATTACATCAATTTTGTAAATTAAAACACTTCAACAAAATTTTAGATTTGCTTTGTTTACGAAATTTATTAGATTTCAACTATCTTATTCATTTCAAAAAAATAGAAAAATAAAATAAAATTCACTAAGCATACACATATTTTTATTTGTAGACTTTGATTCATATCATAGAGTACGCAAACCCTATGCTCTGATCTTATTTCAAGTTTGTCATTGTAAATATTTTATTTTTCTTCCTTTATTCTATATTCTTACTTTTTCTCTTTTATTTTTTCAGTTGCATGTGATTGATAAGATTGATAAGAGTAATCAAAATTAAAAATATAGCCATACATTTTATATAGTCAACTTTGGATAATTGTTCATATGAATTAGAGTTGTGGGGTGCTTAATACTTTTCCCGTACACAATGAATTCTTGTACTTGATTTCTGGTTTACAAACCACTTTTTTAATTAATTGGTTTTCTAAAGCATTAATGGTGACTCTTAAATTTTAGTTTTTATTTTTCAAGTAAAAATTGGAAAATTTTTTTCTATATATGCCCTTGCAGTCACATTTAAGGGTGACATACTTTATTCTATGTAACGTTTAATATAAATTTTTATAAAATTACTTCATTGCATATATTTTATTATAAGCACAAATCATAGTAATACACTGTATTTTTTTAAACAAGAGTAAGCATTAAAATCATCTAACTGAAATTTGAAAGATATCAATAAAATTATATTAATCAAAAATTTAATAATGCAATAAATAAATAATAATAAAATTCCACTACTTGTAAATGATTGGGTCTTCAATAATTGGACCACGGATAACTCTCTGAGATCTCTACCACAACTTCCATGGCATCAAAGTCAAACAATTTTCAAATCAAAGAGTTAACTAAAAGTTGAAAGGGAGAAACTTTGGTTTTGAAAATAAAGGACAAAGAAAGACCAGAAAGCAGTCTCTTCATATATATATATATATATATATATATGTTAAATAATATTATATTCATAATTTTTAAAAAAAATTAAAATAGTGACCTTCACTCTAATTTGATCATGGAAATATTTTGTATTTTTATAAAGAGCAAGAGAGCGTTTTACTGCAATTTGAATTTCGCTTATATAAAAGAACATAATGCACTTTAAAAACTAAAGTATATGATTCTTATCAATAAATAAATAAAAGTACATGATAATAATATATATGAACAAATAAAGAAATAAAATCGCCCGCAGTTATAATTTGTTAATTTTCATGTAGAAAAATAATTTAAGCACAATTTTTAAGTATTTGTTGTTAAATTTTTCAATACAAATATGATATGTGACATTTTTTTTCCTTAAAACAGTCTATAATGTAATGTCAAATTATAAATAATTATGTATTACATTTTTATTCAATTGTTGTTTGTATATTGTAATAAATTTAAAATGATTAATTTTGTTTGTTAGCAATTGTTATCTTTTCAGTTTCTGGTTTACTTTGCTACAGCACTTATACGTATGTTAGGCTCAAATTGATCTCAATCCAAATAAGAGATAAGAGTAGGTAGGATTGGAACCTACAACATTGTAAGGCTATTATGGAGGTGGGTAAGATTGCTGAAAAGTTAGGAGTTGGCCATTGGCGAACCACGGAGAAGCCCTAGCAGAACCAAAGCCTCCTTTCAGGCCAGCAAAGAACGACAGTGAGCCTGTGCTTCAAGACCCTCTAAGTTCTCTCTCAATATCAGTCAATCTGGTCTCTCTTTTGTGCTTCGGAGATTGCTTAACTTGGATTATTGAACAATTCTTCTTGTTGAAATAGATACTGAGATCTGACCCAATCTGCTGCGATTGCCTCCTTCTCGATCACCAGAACAATTACTCCATTCAAAATGACTTAAACATGTAATTTTTTCTCCTTCCTTTTCTTTTTCTTTTATCAATGCCCTTGTTGCATCCTCTTTCGCTCTCTCTCCTTCGAATGTGGTTAATATTTTTCTGGTTTTGGCTCTTTGATTAGATTCCCTCACATCTCAGCTCTAAGAGATGTAATTTCTTGTGCCCTTAGACACCAAAGGAGTCATGGGATACGTTGTATATATATATATATGGTTCACCAGATCACATTCATCAAAAAAGGTGTCAAATATACTGTCACTAGATGCCCTGTCCATTGTTATATCTTGCAGTTGATTAGTATCATATTGAGCATCATCCTTCTCTACATCATCAACACCTTCTAATATTATATGCCCAACATTTGCTAATGCCTCTTCAAGCGTTTCAAACTCCTGTCCAAAATTTTCTTGCAGAAGATCATTTGTTCTTCCGTTCTCTTCCACGATGGTCCCTACTTCGACGGATTCTTTGAATTCTGGCTTTTCCTCATTGGCTTTAGTCATGGTCAGTGCTTCCACACCTTCAGTTGTAATCAGAGTTTGCATATCTGTAATAGTTTCTATCAAATGTATGTGTCAGCATCCATATCCATGATACTTGCTTCTTTATTTGTCATTATATATATGTTTCTCAGTGAAAAACTACAACGAAACATCAAAATTTAATCTGTGTTAGACATATGTAAAACTGTAGTATTTACCTTTTGCATTTTCTGGCTTTTTATTCGGCTTCGGTTTTTTGGAAAGCGACTCAGATATCATGTTTTTGTCCTACACATTAAAAGCATTTTTTGTATTTACCATTAATTTTCACAAATTAAGTTTCGATAAAAAAAAAAATTAATGATTAATTAAACACTATGCTCAATAAATCCAATATATTACAATGTATAATGTACTATATATAAAGAGACATACATAGTAGTTCATTGATCATATGATCATAGCCAGTTATAGGTATATATATCACCTTTTTTTTCTTCTGAGTACTGAGTTCAGTCTCACACATGATATACTTCACAGCCTCTATGATTGATCGACAAATCTTCGTACTTAGGTGATAAAAATACTGGTAAATGATATAATGAACAATCTTAATTATCGTCATTCACATAGATCAATTTCTTGAAAATATATCATATTTTCCTTTACACTCATGTTTCTAATACAATAGTAACAACTGATAGAGAGACTAGAGAAGAAAATTTTGGAACTTCTGGTTTGATGATGTAATTTACCGTATCAGTTATCTTCGTCTCTCCTTGCCTACGTTGGATCATCCGTTTCCCTAGTCTCTCTTGCACCTTCTCAATGTCTTTAATGTTTCCATAAGCACAAATTTCAACAGGGAGACTGAGGCACACAACTTTTTCTGCCACCACTTGATTCTTTATCTTTTTTCCCTTTTTTCTACTTTCATTCTGTGAACACCAAGTCATCAATATTAAACACTTGATTTGGAAATTGATAGTAACAGATAGCAGATAAACCAGCGGCCAAAATATTTTATAATTGGAAGAAATGGTCAAAATGAATAATTTTTAACTTCTGGAAAATAAAATGCAATACAAATGAACAACTCACTACCCTGCAAACTAACATAAAGCTTGAATGAACGAAGAACCTTTAGAAGCGAATCATCATCATCTTCTAGTCTTTGAATAGATGCTGAGACTTTGTTACTCGATACATTACCAGAATCTTTCTGTTTCTTTTTTATGTCATCCCGGTGTTTCTACATATTTCATATGAAAAGGTATATATATATATATATATATATATATATACATTAAAATTTGATTGATAGGACGATAAAGTGATCATTCGCTAGAGTTTCAGCGAGAAGGCATATTTTTCTGCTTACAGTAAACTCTTGTACAAGATACCGAACAAGCTGTTCATTCTGTGGACTTTGTTTCTCTTGATGATAGAGCATCTCCATCTCACTGGCGTTCACGTTCTTTTCCTCAGATGAACCTGCCATTCTTTTATCTTCGAAATCAATGCGATTATGCTTTTGTGGTCGATTATGCTTTAGTTTCCCTCAGATGAATCTGGCATTCTTATACATTCGGAGATAATGCGACTGCCCTTTTGTTATTGCCGCTTTTCTAACGATCACTACCCTGGTAATGACATCAAGGCCAACCAAAATCGTAAAGGAGCGTAGACTCGTAATATAAAGTTGTAACGTAACCAAAATCATAAAGCGGTTAAAACTCGTAATATAAAGTTGTAACGTAGAATTGTAAGAGTTTATTTCTATAAATAAATAAAAATATATACATATATAGAAAATACTATTATAATAATCAAAATTATAGAATTAGGAAATGATAAAAAAAAATCATTAAGAAAATATACTTGAATCATAGAACTTTTAATTATAATTAATTTGATAGAAATTAAATTTAAAAGTTTTTAAGAAAGCGTTGAGATTAAATTTATTAAAAAAACTTAAAAACATACTTTGTCATTGTAGTAATTTTAGTAATATAGAAATTCAAAACTTACTAATATAGAAATTCAAAGAAATTAAAATTTAAAATAATAGTAATTTTAATAGTAATAATAATGTAAACAAGTTAGAGTAAATATTAATTACATATATATATATATATAATAATGAATTTTAAGCTATGCAATTAAAAAAATTTTAAAAATTTTGAAAGTAGAGTTAACTATTTAATCACAATGTAATGTATTATTTGCTATTAATTGTAAGTAAAATGTATTAGAGTCATAATAATGTAATTATATTTGTAATATAATTTTTTATGTTTAATGGTTGAAATAATAGAGTTGAGCTTAAAGTTAGTTAATTTTTTTTGTAAAAAAAATTGATTGGAATGTTGGATTATTCATATTTGAGCCAAAAACTTAAAAAAAAAAAAATTACTTTGGTTGACTTTGGTCAAACTTGGTGAGTTTACTTGAGTTTAATCGATTCTACCCAAGTTTGACCAAGTTTATAGTGAGTCTATTTCGATTTTGATTCTACGATCGAGTTAAATCGATTTCCTTATCTAAAAACGTAGAATCGACGAATTTAACGAGTTAATTCGTGCTTTTGACAACTATACCCCTTGAGGCAATAGAGTGTATCATCACTAAGCCAATGTTATCTTCTATGTTATATATGCAGTGTATTATACATATTTCTATTGTTATATATATAATACAAGGTTGTCAAACTCGCAATTTTAAGTGAACTTGTAATGTAAAATTGTAAAAGCTTACCTCTATTAATAAATAACTATTGATTAAGGATATTCTTGGGAAAAAAAAAAAACAAAATGAAGATATATAAATTTATTATCCATAAATTAAACAAACGATAACATAGGTGATTTTTTATGTTTATCTTGAAAATCCAATTGCACTCTTAGAATTTTAAAGAATATTTAATATAATTTTAACAAAATTATTTTATAAATTTTACTTTTATTATTCATGGTAATATATAACAATTTTATAGTTATTCTTTAAAAAAAGCATTGGTTAGTTCTTGAAAAAAAAAATTAATAATCACAGGTTTGATTTTAACTTTTAACTTTGTTTATAGAGATGGCGGGAAAAATTATCTTTCATCTTTTTCTCTGTTTTGATATGTAATTTTTAGTAGTTATATTTATTAATGTTTAATTATTTTAATTCAAATTTAGAATTATTAGTATGCTTTTTGTTAATACTTATTATATTTAGATTTTAATATATAAAATTAAAAATATCTATAATGAATTATCACATATTCAACTATAATAAAATTAATGAACTATTAATTATTACTTTCACCAATTCAATAATTAGTCTAAATTATAAAATATTAATTTTAGTTATATAATTGTATATTTTAGTAATTATTACTTATTATAAATAAACTTTTACAATTTTACATTATAAATTTATATTTCACTCGCAAATTTATCTAGACTCATAAATTTAATAATATTGATAGTAGCAAGTTGTGGTACTCAAATTAATTTTGGCTAACAAATCGACAGTTGCATTATTGAAGAATCTAGATTTCCCTGGTTGTTCCAAACGCATTGACATCAAGTTCCATAACGTTGGTTAACTAGCTTTTCATGCGTTATCTTATGTTTTATACATATATTTCTTTACAAATATAATTAGCCCAAATTTAACATAATCTAATGTACTCTTATTAGTTATAATATGCTCCTTATATATAACTATAGACATAAGAACAAAAAAAAAAAAGAAATATAATAAGAATTATTAGGGAAAGTGATACACCTTAAAACACTATATCAACCTTAAGAAAAGAATCCAAAGAGATCCAAATATATAATTGTGCATAGGAGTGAGCATATGATTTGGTGGTTTGACTATGATTAGGTTGGATTGGGATAAGTCTAAATAGACTAGGGTTCAGGACTCTTATCTATCGAGCTTGGTTATATTTTTTTATATTTAATTTTATTATTTAACTTAATTTATTTTTATTTATAATAAAGTTTTATATTAATATTTTTTAAATTTTAATTCTTTTTCATTCAAAATCTTAATTTTTATTTATTTTATATTTTTACCTTTAAATCTTAATTTTCTCTAGTTTTTCTTTTAAAAAATTATATTTATTAATCTAAAATTGTGAATAAAGTAGTATAAAAAAATAAAAATAGACCCAACTCAATTCAATTAAACTCAATTTAACTCAATCACATACCAAGTTAGATTGGTCCAAGTTGGATCTTGAGATAAAAAGATTTACCCTAATTTTAAACATTGCCAAGTCCCTGGTCATGCTCAAACCCAAACCTTGATCACTATTATTTGTGCACATGTACCTAATAAAGTACATATGTATAACATACTTGAAATAATTAATTTTACTAACTTAGTTTAAGTAATTAGACAATCAGAATACTTAATTGACTCAAGTTGCTGCTAAATTAAATCTTACATATTTTACTCTCTTGATGATGTCATGGCTGAGATCATGTGCTGTAATTATTTTAACTTGTATGCTTAAAGCATTTTGTCAGTTTCTGAGAACAAACCTGTTTGATTTGGTGGCGCGATGACCAATCCCACGAGTTGCAACCCCCAATTTCAAATATAGCGGGAGGCATGCAACTCCTTGTTAACTACTTAGGGGGTGCGGTGATAATAAGATAAATTTTATTAAATAAAAAAATATATTTTAAAATGAAAATAAAATATATTTATAAATTTTAAATTACATTAATTAATTAAGATATTTATTTTATTTAATAAAAATTCAAAAATAATATAATATTTAAAATATGCAATTTTAAAATTGATGTTGATTTTCTTATATGGATATATTTTTTCGAATCATTCAATTATTTTGTTTGACAGCCTTTAGCACATATAACTATTGATAATTAAATTAATCCTTTAAATTCTTTTGCATTCACTGAGTTGACTTATCCTTGTATACCACATCTTAAACCAAATTTGTCATTAAGGATCAATTTTAAACTCAGATGTTTGCATTAATTACTCTGATAATGCTTTAGATAGTTGTCCAAGAATATTGTCGAAAAAGAGAATTATTTGCTTCTTCAACATATATATATATATATATATATATATATATGTATGTATGTATGAGTGTGTGAACAACTTTCAAATTGTTCTTATTCATGTACAGATGGCAAACAATAAGATCGGTCGAGGCCGAGGATAGGGTACATCCTTTTATCATTGTCGATTATTTAGTGGTTCATCTTCTACTCCCTCCATTCTTGCCACTGCTAGTTCAGACATGTCATCTTCCTCTTCTCCTAGTATCCACTCAACCTCATCTTCTAGGACGCCATCTTCGTCACCTTTGTCTATTGCATCTAAGGTCCAAACTCTTCCATCACCTCAACCAGGTATCAATAATCCACAGGACCTATTGTAACGTCCTTCCTTATATGCTATTTATTAGTCTATATCTATGCTATTTCCAAGTCTTACTACCTATTCATATTCATGGATGTCTTGCTTCATGAGAATCAATCCATAGATGCCTAATTTTATCAACTATTTCCTGTTTAAGAATCTCATTAATATTTATATAGGCTTAAAATAATCAAACTACATGAATAATAATTTTCTTATAAGTGTTCTAATTATACTCAAATAGCTTTCTTTCACACTTATCTCTTTATGACAAGATCTCCAAAATATATAACCATGGCATTTCTTAGAGTTTGCTGTCTACGAAATAAAAGAAAAGCCATGTTTACCTTACTCTAAAAATCCTCAAAATCTCCAGATTTATTCTTTCTATTGTCCTCTAATGTCCAGAAAAATTTAGGCAAGAAAACGGTTTATTTGCTACTTAAACCGAACCATTTTTAAAGCTTGTGCAGATTAGTCCTATTTTCGGACCCCATTATGTTTGGTCTTATTTTATGAATCAAACCATATCCAAATAACTTGAAATTTGACATATAACTTCGTCTATGTCTCATTAAGATTCATTTAAAATTTCAAGCCCAAACTCCAAGTTTTGGCCCATGAAACGGGCCATTTTGGGAACACTGTCTACAGAATCAGTTTTTGAATTAAAAACCATATCAATCCTGTTCCAAATGGCTCCAAAATTTCCAGATCATTTACTTAATATCTTAGGACTCATCATAAAAAATTTCACAAATTATTGATGTCATTTGTACAGCCTTTCATTAGATTTCCTATAACAGTACATCTACCAATGAATTGTTGGACTGCATATTATATTCAGCTTCCTCTATAACCAATCTCTACATGACAGATTTATAGTAGTTCTCACTCGATTTTGTAATCAAACTCAGGAAAAACGTACCTGGAGCTAAAGTTCTCTTCATCCTTTCGGTTTGAACTCTGTTTTACGGAGAAATTCCACAACTCTATCTTGCCTTGACGGTCCCTCCCTCACTCTCACTTACTAGCTCGTTTTATTTTTACTATAAAACCTGTTTGGTTGATTGCTTTTCAGATCTTCCCAAGCTCTAGTTATATAGTTTTCCATTGGCTCCTTAGGGAAGAAAACATAAGGGTGTACGTGTTAATCACCTTTTGGTTGATTGCTTTTCTGACTTCTTTCTCAAGCCATAAGTTATAATCCTTCCCAACATGCCAACACACCATGAGTCTTTTTGCTCACTGCCCAACCTTTCTTTGGTTGCCACCTATCACATTTTACTATACCCATCTCTTGCCCTCAATGTGTTTCTTTTCCTTCAAGCTTAGTGTGTTTCATTTATTTTCCAGCCTTAATTTGTATAAATTTTTAGGCCTAAACCCAAAGAGATTTCCTTCTTCCTAAATTGGCATTATAATTATTTCTATTAAACTAAACCACTTACCTCTTTCCTTTAGCTATTGATTGGAGGTTTGACTCCATCTAGGTTGTCACGCTTTGAAACTCCAACTTAGCTTATCCATGCATTTCGGCCAAAGGGTTATTTGTCCTATCATGATGTAATTTGTTATGTGACATGTGACCAATCTAGATTAAAGCGTGCTCTAGTCATTTTCATGTCCACCTGAGATCATTAGCCTAATCACTTCACGGTTAACTTCTTTCCTTTACTTCTTGACAACAATTTTGGTTGATCTTACTATATTAAGCTTAAGTGATATTTTAAAACTTATTTCACATATTTTCTAACTTAATATCACTATAGTATTTCCGGCTACTTGCATACAACACATTAATTATCCATTCTTTCCATTTCCTTATCTGTGATCCTAGGTTTGTGTATTACTAGAGTGTCTCACCTAAATATAAGTAAATACTGAACATTTATCCTCATAGACTAACTTGCCATAATTCAACATAGGTCCATACAAACAAAATGAAGGAAAAGAAATCTAAAAGTGTGTATCTAGGTTACATAAGGGTAGAAAAGAGGATTAATATGATACAATTATAAAAATTATCCTAAATCCTGCTTGTAACCTACCACTAATCAAGTCCAAATAGCCAAAATTCTTCCTTTTCCTTTCTTTATTTTTCTTCATGGCCTTTAGATAAGGCTTGCCACTATTCTTGGTCATAATTCGGGCATGATAAATGGTCCCTTGAGCACAAGCCTACTCACGACCGCCATTGTTCCTTCATCTAAGTAGAATAATAGTATATACAAGTACAACATTTGGATAATTTTGTATAATTCTAAAAGTATCGAATATTGGTATTTTCTCCTGAAATATGTAAAAGAAATGGGGTGAGATTTCAACAAATCCTAGTAGATAATTAAGCATAAGGATAGGGACCAAATTGAAAATGAAAAGTTTTAGGACCTAAATGAAAACAAAAAATTTCAGATGTTATACCTTCCCTTTAGTGAAAGCCCCCAAGATATGGCTTCAGGAGCTAGCAGATAGATTCCTTTCAAACCTTGGGGTCGAGAATCCATTGATGGTTGCACGTGGACTTATCCTGATTAACATACGTAACTTTTTATCTTCTTGCATTGCATTTTTTATTTCATTTAGGACAATAGTTTTGATGTTGATGTTACAATGCATAGATTCAACCCTGTTGTTGATATTGTGCAGGAGTTTTCACATATTATTCAAGGAAAATTTGAACATTCGTGCTACAGTTAAGGGACGACACCTCATGAGGTCAAGGAGATGTGGTTCAATGAATGAGTATTACGTATATCAATGATTTCTTCCATGTTATCTTATGCTCATTCATTTATTCTCTTTTTGCAATGTCTATGTAGAAATTGTATAAATGGCCACCAAAAGACAATGGCCAAATCAAGAGGAATTAGTCTAAAAAGTGTGGGGAGCAACTTTGAGCCTTAATTCGCAAAGTTCGTGAGGATCTAGCAAAGGACATTGGGCCCCAATGGATTCCAAAGGATGTAATGAATCGGTTAGTTAATTATGGTATTCATATGCTTATAAAGAGAAGTGAGAGGCTGTAAAAAGGAATAAAGTATTTGTTAAAGGTGGGACGTTACATAAGGGTGGTAGCATTCCCACTTCAAAGCAGGAAAGAGGTTGGTAACTACTTATTCATATACCATTCAGTCAATTATATGTAATATCTACACATTGTATTATTTGTTAAACATGGTTCTTCACCGAAATGTATAGGCAAAAACACTTGAAAAGGAGCCTACATTATTTGAACTATTCATAAAGACACATCAAGATCAAAAGAGTGTGGGGTTTGTTGACTTTTGAGTGGCTGAAGTATATGTGAATTTATTGAACTGGTTTGATATGTTATATTGTATTTATCTATATTTTGAAACCAATTATGACAATTCTTTAACTTCTTTTTTTTTCCTATTTTATAGGCTAACTATATGAGGTTGAAATCATCTCAAGGGTCAACAGAGGCTGCAACAGAGTTAAGCCAAGGTGAGGAGACAACCCTATGGTTAAGAACTATGGGAGGTAGGAACAAGAAGGGTAAGATCTTTGAGGTAGGGTTTGAGGCACCTAACATAGTTGCATTTGGTTCCACTTACTGCTTCACTACTCTGTCAGGACTACACCCTAATTTTGAGAATAAGTTGCGATGACGTATAGATGCTATCACTGCTCGCTTCAAATGCATTATCTTCTAGCAGGCTAACATTATTTCCTAACAGGGTGAAGTCATTTCCAAACAGGGTGACATCATTCAAAGACTAGTTCGTGAGCTTAAGGTAATAAGGTTTCATATGTAGCTCCCATATGTTCAAGAAGATAGAGCCACAGATGTAGACTTCTTAGCCCCTAATCATCTACCTATAAATTAGATTGTCCTTTTTTTTTTCTTAATGTTCTTTAGAGGACTTTGTCATTTTGATAATTACATTAGGATTTGCTTAATAATTGCCATTATGTTATTACTGCTTTCATAGTGGCCCTTAGAAATGTACTACATTATAAAGCTCGACTTGACTTTTTCTTGGAGGTAAATGAGTACTACAAATGTAGTACACGTACTCAAAGGGTCGAAAGCACAAATATTCTGAGCTGGCTTTGTTACAAATAAGGTGAGAATTACGTCGATTTTGAACACAGTATAAATGACTTGAACAATTAAATTAAACTCTATTATTATGTATAATTAAAAAGTTATTATAATCAATTTTAAACCGTTAAATCTACGAATTATATTTGATAACATATAAGCATATGTCCATTTCACATGCAGGAAATCTTATCTTCAAATAAGTACTGAAAAAGAGAAGCAATATGAGAGTAAAGCAAGAATTTCTGGAATTTCAAAGCTTCTATTATTCATAAAGCAATTGTCCTCTTCCTGCTTGCATTATTGAAGTATTGTTGATGACGTGCTCTACGGGCTACTTTATGCTTACACAGGGTCTTCATTTTATCCTGATTAAAGGAACTATTATTGTCATCATAAATATTAGGTAAAATTTTTCATTTTATCCTCTTTAATGAAGACTCAATTATGATGAACAATCAATTATTTGAACATTGAGGATTCTCGCACAAAAAGGCCCTCTAGTTTACTTTTCTTCTAAATTTATAAATTTGTATAAATAATCTCACTGTTAAAAAGTTAATTTAGCAACAAAAGTGTGACATATCTGATAAAATTAATTACGTAAACTTTTTTCCTTGGGTGCAAGTTCATTCCTCAAACTTTAAATATGTAACAATAATTTATGAACTATAATTTATGTGTGAATAATCTTATAAAATATGTTATATTTTTATTAGTAAATAACATATGAACCTATTAAGAATAAAGAATTATATTCACATTCTCAATTAAAAGGATTTATTATCAAATATTAAAAAGTAAATAAATTATTTATACATGATCCTAAGTTCAAAATATTTCTATGCATTTTAACCAAAAAATTAATGATACGCTCGTGTTCGTTTGACACCAACCAAGACAGGTACCTTTTTCTTTGTTTTTTTTTTTTTAATAAAAAAATGCTAGCTTTGGTAGAGTACAAGTCAATACCAACCCTATTTAAATGAAAGAAATTAAAACTAGGGTGTTTCATTATTGATTTTCCAAATACAATGTGATATACAGAAAAAGTAAAAATAAACAAGTATTATTCTTTTGTGTAATAATTAAGTAAAAGGTCCTTTAGAAGTTGAACATTTTCAGAGCAACAAAAACATCGTCTTCTTTGTTTTTTTCTTATGTTTTTTGTGGCGACGATTAGAGAATTGTTGTTAAATGTCAATCCACAATTCTTATATAAAATGAAAACGAAGAAAACGACAACAAATTCTCTGAAATACGCTCAAAACATGAACTCAGTTCGTCCATTAGAAAATGAGGATATTCGAATAAATTATAGTATAATAAATTACGTTAATTATTTCAAATTTTTAATTAAATTATGCAAATTTTATATTTAAAAATATGTTTTTGAGTTTTTTTAACATTAAACACATTGTAAAGATCTCTTTTTAAATTTTAAGTTGACGCCTCAAAAGTTAGAAAATTTTCAATGTGATTTAACATTTTCTATAGTACTCATTAATATAAATTATATTGAGTTCCTTAATTTTATCTTAATTATATCTAACATTCTCTTATTTTAAAGTGCATACTTAATCCGATGAAACGTTTAATTGTTTATAAAATTACTTCAGCATATAGTTATTTTAAGGACAAAATCATAGTAGAACTCTTATTCTTCAAACAAGGGTAAGCATTAAAATAATCTAACTAAAATTTGAAGGATATCATTTAATTTATATTAATTAAAATTTTAAAATACAATAAATAAATAACAATATTAAAATTCAACTAGTTTCAATTGATTGGTCCTCAATAATAGATATCAGGATAAGGACGCCATCAATATAATTCACAGCAACCCACACAGGGGTTATTACTTGAATCACAATTAAACTCTATCCATCATTGCCGTGTAGACCACGGATACCTCTCAGAAATCCCTACCTAAACTTCCAAGGCATCAAAAGTCAATCAATTTTCGAATCAAAGAGGTAACTAAAAGTTGAAAAGGAAGAAACTTTGGTTTTGAAGAGAAAGGACAGAGAATGACCAGAAAGCAGTCTATTCATTAATATATATATAT
The DNA here is from genome assembly GCA_037074485.1 of Delonix regia. Lineage (NCBI taxonomy): Eukaryota > Viridiplantae > Streptophyta > Magnoliopsida > Fabales > Fabaceae > Delonix > Delonix regia. The sequence goes on from CM073459.1 coordinate 6,741,869, forward strand.
ATATATATATATATATATATTAAAAATATTACTATATTCTTACTTTTGAAAAAAAAAAATTAAAATATTAACCTTCACTCTAATTTGATCATGGGAATATTTTGTATTTTTATAAAGAGGAAGAGAGCATTTACTGCAATTTGAATTTTGCTTATATAAAAGTACATAATGCACTTTAAAAACTAAAGTGTATGATTCTTATCAATAAATAAATAACCAAAGTATATGATAATAATATATTTGAAATAATAAAGAAATAAATTCGCCTGCAATTATAATTTGTTAATTTTCATGTAGAAACATAATTTAAGTACCATTTTTAAGTATTTGTTATTAAATTTTTTAATACAAATATGATATGTGACATTTTTTCCCCCCTTAAAACAGTCTATGATGTAATGTCAAAACTACAATTATATACAGAAAGGTAAACTCTTCCGTATAATAACCACATTCAGTCAAATTACTAAATAATGTTAGAGTAGCAGTGGAATTAAAAATGAATCTATATGAAAAATGTTACGACCCAAATTTATTGGTCGTGATTGGTGCATAGGCTAAATTGACTTAGCCAACAAGCCTAAGATAAAATTATTACATTTTCCATAAATATCGATAAAACACATTAATATTCTTTGAAATATAATTCAACAATTTCACAATAATATTAACCGATCAACTTAATAATGTCTCAAAACTTATACTAGAATAAAAAGAAAAATAGTTCACACAAAGCTTACAATGCTTCACAACATTTATAAACCCCAAATAACCAGACATCTAGTAGCCACCACCTTGGAGTCAGACATATACTGTGATTAACCCAGAATAACATACCAAAAAGTTTGGACAATAAAAAAATTCCTGCAACAACTTCACTAGCACCTACTAGTCTAAAAAATATTAAAGAGAGAGGTGTAAGTCTACTACTAACTTAGTGAGTGTATAAATAACAAAGTAAGCGGAAGGGAAAATAATAAAAGTCTTAGAGTTTTTAACAAACAGTAAGTTTTGATAAAAAAAAATATATCATTTCTAAACCTTATAATTTTAAAAGAAATGGGTATCAAGGAAAGAACTAGGATTATCATACCCATATCCTTTTATCAATACGTCTCAATATCTTATTCTCATATCCCTTTTCTGGATATGTCTCAATAATTCATGCCTGAATCCCTTTACTGAATACGTCTCAATAATTCATATTTGCATACCTTTACCAGATATGTTTTAATAATTCATTTTAACAAGGTGCACTAAGGTCGTTACCCCTACTAATGGCTACGGGATTTTTACTTAAATTCTCATCCAACCTTTAAATTATTAAAACTATTGAATATAAATAAATGCTTAAAAAAAAATCATATATATAATAATACAACAGTTGAAGAAGATACAATTATATGAAATGTTATTATGAACTTAAAAGTGAAGAAAAAGGAATAATTAATGTCAAGAGGTCACAACCTTATATTTCCAAATATACTAAAAATACCATTTTAATAGTATATCACCATATAGTACACATCCATACATATCATATTCCATAACTGAAAGATTTGAAAATCACGAATTATTTCCCCCATATAGGACGCAGAGCATAAAATAAGGAAATTAAAAATTAGACAAGAAAATAAAATTAATAAGTAAAATCAACAGTGCTACTTTGCTAATTATACACTCACCAATAGGGATTAATAGTAGAGATCCCTTATTCTTATAATACAACGTGATTGAAAAGGTATCAACAAAGTTATCTCTCACACAAGACTAAAATATGAACGCTCGTTCTATGACCTCTTTATCTCTTCTTCTCTCTCAAGTTCGAATGAGAAAACTAAGAAATATTCATATTATTTATAGAAGTTTTTAAATACTATGTAAATTACTATTTGATACTATGCAAGGTTATTATGTTACCGACAGTTATTATGCAGAGTTACTATGCTGCTGACAGTTACTATACAAGTTTATTATGTTGTTGATATTTTACTATGTAAGGTTATTATACTATTGATAATTATTATGCGTTATTACCAAAAAAAATTTTAGAGAAACAAAAAAAAAAAGGCTCTCTTTTTTTCCATTGAACTAACCCATTTGAGTTGTACTACAAGTAGCTTTTGTCTAGTTCATTTCGGTGATCTTGGATCAAAGACACAATGTCATGGACTTTAATTTAGTCGAATTGGAAATGGCTAATTTATTCTCAAATCCAAATAAAGTCACACAAACCATAGAAATAACACCATATTTATCATGATCATCATTATAATGATAATGATCACCCCTAGTCATATATAATATTATAGTTTCCTACTTGTTTTTTTTTTCTTTTTTTTGTTGATGGGGAACAAGACAGGATCACATTGTTCATAGTAGGAGTCCAATAGACTGTCATTAGTTCCCCATCCATTGTTTATCTTGCAGTATTAGTATCATCTTGAGCATTAGCCTTCAATACATCATCAGCATCTTCAAGAGTTTGAAACTCTTGTCCAAAATTTTCATGCAAATGATCACTTGTTCTTCCCTTCTCTTCCAAGACAATCCCTACGTCAACAGATTCTTTGTATTGTGGGTTTTCCTTACTGGCTTTAGTCATGGTCAGTGCTTCCACACCGTCAGTTGTATTCTGAGTTTGCATACCTGTAACAGTTTTCATCAAATTTATGTGTCAGCATCCATATCCATGATCACTTCCTTCTTTATTTGTCATTTTATATATATGTTTCTCAATAAAACTACAATGAAACATCAAAATTTAATCTTTGTTAGACATATGCAATATTGTAGTATTTACCTTTTGCATTTTCAGGCTTCTTATTCGGCTTCACTTTTTTTGAAAGCGACTCAAATATCTTGTTTTCATCCTACACATTAAAATTATTTTTGTATTTATCATTAATTTTCACAAATTAAATTTTGATAAAAAAAATTAATGATTAGTTAAAAAATATGCTCAATAAATCCAATATACTACAATGTCTGAATTAATGTACTATATATAAAGGGGCATACATAGTAGTTAGCTGACCATATGATCATAGCCATTTATAGGTATATATATATATATATATATATATATATATATATCACCTTGTTTATCTTCTGAGTAGCCTTGAGTTCAGTCTTACACATGATATACTTCTCAACGTCTATGATTGATCGACAACTCTTCCCTGTGCTTGGGTGATAAAAATACTGAAAATGACATAATGAACTATGTTAATTATCATCATTCACATAGATCAATCTCTTGAAACTATATCATATTTTCCTTTACACTCTCATGTTTCTAATACAATTGTAACAACTAATATAGAGACTAAAAGAGTAAAATTTAGAACTTTTGGTTTGATGATGTAATTTACCGTATCAGTTATCTTTGTCTCTCGTTGCCTACGTTGGATCCTCCATTTCCCTAGTCTCTCTTGCACCTTCTCAATGTCTTTAATATTTCCGTAAGCACAAATTTCAGCAGGGAGACTGAAGCACACAACTTTTTCTGCCACCACGTGATTCTTTATCTTTCTTCCCTTTTTTATCTTTTCATTCTGTGAATACTAAGTCATCATATTAAACACTTGATTTTGGGTTTTAGGCAGTAACAAATAGCAGATAGATCAGCAACCAAAATATTTTGTAATTGGAAGAAAAGGTCAAAATGAATAATTTTTAACTTTTGGAAAATAAAATACAATAGAAATGAACAACTCTCTACCCTGCAAACTAATATAAAGCTTGAATGAACGAAGAACCTACTGTTAGAGGCGAGTCATCATCATTGTTTGGTCCTTGGATGGATGCTGAAACTTTGTTACTCGATACATTAGCAGAATATTTCTCCTCCACTTTAATTTTATGGACTGCTTTCTACATATCTCAAATGAAAAGGTATATGCACATATTAAAATTTGATTGTTAGAACAATATAAAGTGATCATTCACTAGAGTTATAGCAAGAAGGCATATTTTTCTACTTACAGTAAACTCTTGTCTAAGATACCGAGCAAGCTGTTCATTCTGTGGACTTTCTTTCTCTTGAAGATTGAACTTCTCCATCTCACTGGCGTTCACATTCTTTTCCTTTGATGAACCTGCCATTCTTTTGTTTTCAAAAGCTATGAGATTATGTTTTGGAGGCTATCAAATGGTGAATATATAATGTAAACTCACACGGTATACCCTAGCTTACATTTCAAGTTTACTTAACGTAAACTCGTAACTTAAAATTATAAGAGTTTATTTTTGTTAATAAACAGTTATTAAACATAACCAAATCTCAAAATTACGAATAAAAATTCATACACAAATACAAAAATACTATTATAATAACTCAAATTGTAAAACTAGATATTGATAAATAAATAGTAGAGTTAACCATTTAATCACAATGTACTACATTATTTGCTCTTAATTGCAATTATAATATATTACAGTCATAACAATGTAATTGTATTTGTAAAATAAGCTATGTTCTTTTTTTTTTTTTTTTAATAATTGAAATAGCAGGGTTGGAGTCAAGCTTTATCAAACTCTCAAATCAACTCGATTGACTCACCAAGTTTGCGTTACAAATTTACATTATGAGTCTACGCTAGTATTGTCAAACTCGAGAGTTAACTCGGTTGACTCGCCGAGTTTGTGTTACAAGTTACGAGTTTATACCAGAGTTATCAAACTCACAAGTCAACTTGGTTGACTCGCCAAGTTTGCATTTTCAACTCGACGCCGATTTCGTGTTTTCAACTTGGTTGAGTTTGCATTTTCAAGTAAGGAAATTAAACTAGAGCCCCCTTGAGATTGTAGAGCGCATCATCACTATGCCAACATTATCTTCTATGTTATATAATTAATGCATTATATATATATATATATATATATTTTTTTTTTTTTTCAATTGTTATATATATAATGCAAAGTTGTCAAATTCGTGAGTTTAAATAAATTCGTAATGTTAAATTGTAAACCTCTATTAATAAATAACTATTGATTAAGGATATATATATATATATATATATATATATATATATTGATAAGCAAGGACTAATTGTAGTTAAAATAACAAAATAAATGTGGATATTCTTGGAAAAACAAATTGAACATATATAAATTTATTATCACTTATTCAACTATAATCAAATTAGTGAACTATTAATCATCGTTTTCACTAAGTCAATAACTAGTCTGAATTATAAAATTTTAATTTTAATTATATAATTGCATATTTTAATAATTATTTCCTATTATAAATAAACTTTTACAATTTTATATTACGAATCTATATTATAAATTTACCTTACCTTTACAAATTTATCAAGACTCATGAATTTAGCAATCTTGATAGTAGCATATTGTGATACTCAAAGTACTTTTGGCTAACTAATCGAGAATTGCATTATTGAAGAGTATAGATTTCCCTAACACATTGACGTCAAGTTCCATAATGTTGGTGAACTAGATTTTCATGCGCTATCTTATATTTTATACGTATATTTCTTTACAAATATAATTAGCCCAAATTTAATATAATTTAATGTACTCTTATTAGTTATAATATCCTCCTTATATATAATTATTGACATAAGAATGGTATACTAATTTGCCCCCAATGGGGTCGAATCCGTCATGGCCAATTTGATTGTAGCATAAAAAAGAGCAAGTGACATGACGTATAATGATAGGATATCGATATTTCACTGAGAAATAGATAAGATAAAATTTTTCAAAATTACAATAATGCCCTTCAACCCTTTGGAACCTTGTTTAAAACCTGTCTAGTCCATTCTTTTTCACCCCACCGTTCTTTTCAATCACTCACCTCTCGTGCATTTTTTTAGGAAAAAAAGTGGTAGAGTCTTATTTTATTTTCACCCCACATTCATCTTCTATTCTTGGATACTTCATTAGTGGTTGACAAAAATTCTTCTACAGCCCTACTTCATCTTGTTTCAGCTTGGATTTAAGAAGGGAAAAGTCTAATATAAACACCTTACTGAAGCTAAAGACTAACTGTTAATTTTTTTTTTTTATTTCCATCTATATATGTTGCCAAAATTTATTTTTCTGTTGTTTTATATACAACTAGTAAAGTATGTTTGTTGAATTTTTGGGTTGTTGTTGGCGTTGTAAGTGTGTAATTAATTTATGTATGTATTGAATCTATGTAGTTTTGCATTTTTGTATGTTCTAAAATTTAATATTTAAGTTAACCAAAAAGGTAAAAACCACGAACAAGAGGCGAACAGATGAAATTCATGCGTGCATATGGTATGAAAATATTAAATTAGATTTAAATAACAATGTTGGTTATTTGACGTATAAAATAATATGAGGCTTAAGAAAAAAATAAATGATATGAAAATAATAAAGTAATGAATAAAAATCTATCAAATAATTTATATTATGAATGTTTAAAATAACAATATAAATTTAGGTAGAAAATGAATGAATAATGTAATAACATAGATAAATAAAATAAAGAAAATATCTTATATTAAAAATTACTTTTAAAGATTCACCATATTGAAAGAACAAAATAACAATATGAATTTACTTTTAAAAATTAAATGATATAAAAATAAAAAATAATGTAATCAATATAAATAAATAACTTAAACAAAATTTATTATATTATGAATATATGAAATTACAATAAAACCTTATTTTAAAATATAAATTGTATGAAATTAACATAGTAATGTAATAATGTAATAATATAGATAAATAAAATATACAGAATATATTGTATTATTAATGTATAGAATTACAATATAAATTTACTTTAAAATTTTTTTTTATTATACTTGTTAGGGTTTAATTATATTTCTTCATTTGTATTTGAAATTTACAAGAACTATTGTAAAAGTAATACAGAACCAATTATATCTCTTCTCACATCAAAGTCCTATAGTAGAGGAAAATGAGCAATAGGACAAGGTTATATGCATTTATTTAAATGGAAAAACTTATGAGATTGATAAAGGAGCTACATTTAAATGTGAAAGAGAGCAAACTATGAGAGTTGATGCTAATGTTAGTCTAAAGAGGTTAAATGAGCTAGTTAGAGAAAAATTACAACTAAGCAAATTTCAAGTTGTGATTGAATTGGTTTATAGACATCAATTGTCACTAAATCCTACTAGGTATCGCGTATATAGCCTAGAAGTTGATTCTGACATATAGACGATGTGGGAAACAAACACATGGTTTCCTTCACAGTTGAGTTGTCCAAAGTTGTATGCTTTTATCGGCACTAGTTAGGTAGATCTAAATATAACATCTCAACTAGTGGACAACTATATACCAGACACACTCCCATCCATTGTTCAACCATCACCTTTGTAGCTTTAATTTAGTCACCCATATGGAAGCCCACACGATGATCACACATTCTACCTAAGTTCACCCAACATATCATACAAAAGGCATACCAGTTGAGCCAATATCAAAATATGTTGATCCTGCATGTATCTTTTATAAGCAAGTTAACATTTATGCAAGGGTTGGACCAAATTTCCCTGATGCACCAATTTGTATAAATTTCAATAATAATGAGTTCCACATGGGGATGTAGTATGTTGATAAGTTAGCTTTATGACGCATGGCTAAATTGTACTTAATATGGACATACCACACATTTATGGTGCATTACTCATTCTAAAAGTATGAAGAATACCGATGTATTCAGTATGGGAATGGTTGCACTTGGAGGCTAAGGGTATGTCACACTGCTGATAGAGGATAACAGAAGATCTCAATATATGAAAGACCACATACATATGTATTAGCATCACTTTCACAAGATCATCTAAAGCTTGATTTCCATGTGATATCATCATTTATATTTGGTATGGTAACTGAGAAGCTAGAGATAGTTGTGTCCCATATCATTGAAAGGATGAAGAGTGCATATGGATATTCAATGTCATACAGAAGGGTTTGGAAGGCCAAACACAAGGCCATAAGCATTGCTTTTGGGAACTGGAAGAGTTCATATGCCAAATTACTGAAATGGATGGTCACAGTTCAACATTTCAATCTAGGCTCATATGTGGAGTTCTCTAACAAGGAATGTACACAACATACAATTGATGGTGAAGTAGTTGTAATGTTTTGTCATGTTCTTTGAACCTTTAAACCATGCATAGACACATTTGAGTACGTGCAGCCAATTGTCCAAATAGATGGGACATGTTTATATGGAAAGTATAAAGGCACACTTCTCGTGGCCACTTCACAAGACGATGACAAGTAAGTTGTGCCCATGCATTTGTAGTGGTCGAGGGGGAGACACAAGCAGCATTTGCATGGTTCCTTTTCAACCTTAGGCGACATGTGATCACGGAAAAGCAAGGGGTATATTTGATTTTTTATAGACAGGCTACAATAATAGCTACTAACTCAAATCCAAGAATTTGATGGTAGCCTCTGTGGGCTTACCTTGTTTTTAGTTTTTGCCATATGATAAGTAACTCGAACACCAAATTCTAAATTGCATGACAATAAATTTAAGGAAATAGGTATGTCATTAACACTTGTATTTTACACTTTTGATTGTAATAAAGGTTGTCATTTTTGTAGAATGTTTATGTTGAACAGGTTATGCGTATGAGTGCCATCGAGTTGACAAAAAATTAAAAAAATTACATCGAATGCATGATCATCCAGCAACATAGATTGCAAGGACACTGAAGGAAAAAAGGACGCATGCACATGCCATTTATAACATAAAAACATAGATGAAATAGAGTATGTAGTTGAGCCTCATAAATTTATAATAGAAAATGTGAAATTTTTTATTAGTTAAAAAATAAACTACAACTTTTGTTGTGACAAAAACAATCAGATTAAATAAGTTTTGCCAGTACATAACCATTTTTTCCTTGATCAATTTTGAAATTAAATTAAATATAATCATGACCAAATTATTGAATTTTTCAGTCAAACCAATTGCATCACGTAAAAAGTGGAGAGGAAGTAGATTTACCCAAATTATTTTGAAATCTTTTAACTTATTGGGACCAGAGGTAACAGATAAAGATTCAGGAAAATAAATTAAACATAAAATAATAAGTTGACTTAAATTTCTGAAGGTTAAATAAATATTCTAGTTTCTTTAATTCACTTAAAATATCTAACTGATTATCTAATTTTTTAGTGATATTAGTTGAAAAAAGAGGTCAGAAACATTTATGGTAATTAGTAATTTTGAGTGGGCCCATTTTCGTTTCAATACATACATATATATATATATATATATATATATATATATATATATATATATATATTAATCTCTGTTACAAAGGAAAAGATCTAATTTCTTACATCCGTCTCACATCAGAAAACTTGCCTCTATTATTCTTAAAAACAAGTTATTTTTGTTTAGGCATCTAGTCAAACGCCTTGTAAAATAAAAATAAACAATTTATTTTGAGTAAAATATTATTTTTAATTTTTCACTAATTATAAAATTATCATTTTAGTCCCTAACTTAAAATTATTTTTAATTTATTAAAAAATGTTATATTTGATCTTTCACTTTTAAAAAAAATAAAATTTAATATATTGAATTTAAAATTTATGATTTAACAAAAGACTAAATTTAATAATTTTTTTAAAAATAAAAAACTAAATATAATATTTTTAAGAAGAAATCCTCTACTGTCAGAAATCTAACTGTATAGGAAAGTTGTGAGTAAGATATAAAAATAATAATAAAATTAAAAAATAATTTTAAATGCGAGATTACTACGAAAAAGAGAGAAGAGAACCTGTCACGGACTTGGAATTGGTCGATCATTGGGGACATTCTTTCTTGATCTTCTCCGGGAAGAGAATCCAAGTCTCCAAAAATGTTCTTGTCCATTATCAATTAAAAAAAGAAATTGAAAATTATAACGTTTCGAAGGTTAAGGTTTCAGGGGTTTTAAGGCTTTTGCCGTATAACGGCCCTGATTTCTGAAACGGGAAAGAAAGGAGGAGTCTCTGCTTAAACCCTAAAACACGGCTACGGAACACATGGGTTATTTTGCGGCGGAAGGTTGTTCGCTTATAGGCCCTTAAACTATGAGTTATTTTCTACCAGTATTTGCAAAAGGGTCCCTAAACTTCCACAATTTTTGTCTCAAACTCCACTTTCACTGTGATTCTAATTAACCCTAATCATAACTTAAAAATTCTGCTAAGTTTGATAAGTTTAGCTTAAAAATATTATATAGCTCAAATAAAAAAATATCTAATTAAAAAAGCTCAATTTATAAAACAAGTAGAATTGAAATCTTTTTTAAAAATCTGATTCAAGCTTGAAAAATATGAATAAATAATTTTTTAATAAAAAACTTATTATTTTAAAAAAAATTTAGTGTAATGTGACATATTAGTAGAAAATTAAAAGGTAATACCTATTATTTAAAAAATTTATGTTAATACAACCATTCATTTGTATTTACAATTTTTCTATACATAATCTTACAAATAATAATAATAATAATTAATTATGTTAAGTAACAAATTAATTTTTTTATAACTTTAAAAAGCTTAATTGGTCTGACCTAAAAAATATAAATAAAAATTTAAATAAAAAAAATTATCAAAATATGGATTTAGACTTTTCTTTTTAATCCAACTTTTGAAAGTTCGGGCTCAATTATTATGTCTACATCTAATATTTTTTGGAAAAAACTATAATTGAAGGCTATAAGTTTAAGATATTTATTATAAAAGACTTTAAATATTAAAATTCTTCTAAAGGAGTAAAAAAACACTTTTCTTTCTCTACAATTCTAATTACGTAGTGTCTTCGTCCTTAATTTAGATTTGGTCTGACTTAATTTAGATCTAATTCAAGGCCAAGTTCATGTAAAAATAAGTTGTGACAGTAATTTGGGCTATTTCTTTTGTGAGCCCATGTGCAAAACTAAGTTCGAATTCTCTTTCTTTATTGAGCTTGAGATTGACCCATTTAAAAACACCTAATACTCGGCCTAGCCCATATATAAATTAAGTGTATGTTTTTTTTCTCGTAATTCCAAATTTCAAAATTTTGAACTTATTAACAAAAAACAACTTCACATGTGCAATACAAAGTCACTAAAATGGATTTTCTAAATTTCTGTAAAGATATATAGAAGAGAGTGTGTGTGTGTATGTAGTTTAATATTTTTTCTTTGTATTTATTCCTTCTTTTTTCTCTATTTCTTTTTCCAAGTCTATATCTTCCTTTTATTATCATTATTTTGCAACAACAGTGAAGTCTACATCAAATATACATTAAATGAAGGTATTTTCTGTCTAGTGAATTAATATTCATTAAATATAGAGATAATGATTGAGTTGGTCATATGAAAAGTTTGTTTGGATGAATGACAAAAATAAAATGACAATAAATGAAATAATTAAAATTGGTTAAACCATTGTTAGAAAGTACTATCAAAGATATAATAGTAAATGAGAGATTCAAATTTTTTATTTTCGTTCAAAATTCAAATTTTTTTTAACCCTTCAAATTATAGGATTGAGATATAGCATAGAATGTTTAAGTGATGTAATTACAATTATATCATCTTTAATTGAAAATTTGTTAGAATTAGTTATAAAAATAATATTATAAAACTAATTTAATAATTATTTCAATTCATTAATGACTCATTCATTTCTCTCATTAAACCTTTAAAAATAATATAATAATACTGTACTTTACATTCTCATCTCTCTCGTTAATTTGTCATCACAATGTTGGAATAATTTTAATATTTATGGATTAGCATTAATTATTTTATTAGATTAGTACCTTATTAATTCTAATTAGGCAATTAATGTTATAATTTATAAACTAAGAATGGACTGGGTTTTATTTTAATATGTGTGGATAATTGGTGATGGGTTCGATTATCCACAAGCCTGCTGGGCAGAAACCTAACCCACAGCCCAAGAGTATTAGTAATTATCCCATCAGATTACTAATCTAAGATTGTTATCTAGAGAGAAATTTTATGGGCTTAATTTAAATTTAAACTTGTTTTAAAGATTCTGGAGGATTTTACTGAATAATATTGATTAATTATATTATTTAATAAAATCCTATAAACGTCAAAACACTATGAGAAACAATCTTGGGCATTGTGGGTTGAACTTATTAGGCTCAACCAATACTCAGATCAACGATGTCGTCTTCATCAGGTCAGATTGTTGATTTATTTATTATCCCAATTTGTGATCATGTTCAATTACATGTTCTAATTCCGCTTTCAAATGGTATCAGAGCCACGGTTTGATGGACTATGAAATTTTTTAAATTTCCTTTCTTTAATCTCGTCTTCGTAACATGATTTAGCATATTTTAGTTTCTATTCTTCCTTTTCCTTCTTCTTTTTTTTGAATGGTCTTCATGGTAATGTAAGGGTAAAAAAGGTTGGCTATGGTGTGACAATATAATTGAGTTTAAAACACACCATAATATTGTATAACCAATCTCTTTTGGCCTATGGTCATTTATCTTAAAATGTTGTCACCATGACCTTCCATGAGCCCATTTAAGGTCTAAGAAGGGTCGAATTAGAAAAGACTGAGGTTAGATAAATATTTTGAAATATCTAGGGAAATATTGTGTAAGCTATAACAAGCTTAGGATAAGAATTTTGACATGAAAAATTTTATGTAAAGACTAGACATAATACGGAACAATATGTTCAGTTCACTCTCCCTGATTATGTGTAAATAAATTATAATTAATTTCTTTGCATTAATTATTAGATTTTATTCCTAATTTAAGCACATGTGTTAAAAGGAGTATGTTGTGCGTGGAAATTGTAATGACTTTGGTTCACATACGCCTATTGATTATGTGCTCGTTTATCATGGGCCCAATCATGGTGATATGTCTTTTATAAAATTTATATTTGTCATTTAATTTTCAACACTTTTTTGAATAATTTAATTACCATTATCAGGGATGATTCTGAATATTGTAATAAGTCCACTAGAGAGAGTGTATGTAAATATTATGTTGATAATGGACATGCCCTATCGGTGTGACATTGTCAATATAATTTTGTTAATAAGGCTTATTTGTGGCTTGTTAGCAGCGATTTGCTGATTGATGTATTCATAGTTTCTTATATCCTATCGATATGGAGATTGTAGGTGCATTTTGTGTCATTTCTTTCGATAATGAGCTTTCCTAGTGTGCATGAGTTTTCTTGATTTATCATAATCTGAGCCCTTAGGTAGGATATGATAAGTATTTTGTTACATAGTTGCTGAAGCTGAGTCTTGTTACGGAAACTTTGTTATATATGTAATTATGTGTCTGGGACATAATTATATGTTTCCTATTTGTTTTCCCTCAGTTTCTCTGTTCTTATAACTATTTATGGTGAAAACTCTGAAAAGAATATACTACTTCAGATTACTAATATTCTTAGGCTGTGAGTTGGGTTTCTGCCCAACGGACTTGTAGATAATCGAACCCATCACCGATTATCCACACATATTAAAATAAAACCCAATCCATTCTCAGTTTATAAATTATAACATTAATTGTCTAATTAGAATTAATAAGGTACTAATCTAATAAAATAATTAATGCTAATCCATATAATATTAAAAATATTCTAACAATCTCCCACTTGGATAACATTAATTAAATTATTAGGTCAATAAACAAATACATAATTAGGCAATTAATATTCACATAAACACATGAATATGTGTATATTTATAAACCATATAAAATTTAGAAATGAAACTACACACAAAGATCGCTGAATCCGATAGGGAAACAAGTGATATTAACATTGTTATAAATTAGTTTCAATATCTGAATAGAATGGAATACAAAATGACATTTGAAGCATCATATTACGATGCAAAAGTCACTTTTATGACTTAATTCTGAAATTTTGTGGTGCAATTTGACACCAAATTTATGAGTTGAGTTCTTAAAAGGCTTTTGTGGTGCAATTTAACACCAAATTTCAGAATTAAGTCATAAAAGTGACTTTTGCATCGTAATATGATGCTTCAAATGTCATTTTGTATTCCATTCTATTCAGATATTGAAACTAATTTATAACAATGTTAATATCACTTGTTTCCCTATCGGATTCAGCGATCTTTGTGTGTAGTTTCATTTCTAAATTTTATATGGTTTATAAATATACACATATTCATGTGTTTATGTGAATATTAATTGCCTAATTATGTATTTGTTTATTGACCTAATAATGTAATTAATGTTATCCAAGTGGGAGATTGTTAGAATATTTTTAATATTATATGGATTAGCATTAATTATTTTATTAGATTAGTACCTTATTAATTCTAATTAGACAATTAATGTTATAATTTATAAACTGAGAATGCATTGGGTTTTATTTTAATATGTGTGGATAATCGGTGATGGGTTCGATTATCTACAAGTCCGCTGGGCAAAAACCCAACTCACAGCCCAAGAGTATTAGTAATCTGATCCCTCTTGATCATCTAGGACATAACGATTTAAGCAACCTATCACCTGCATAAGTGCATAAGGAGTGCAAGAATACATATCAAATTTCTTGAGCACTTGTTCAATATAGGTTGCCTGAGACAAATCAAGAATGCTACAAGATCTATCACGGTGAATTTGAATTTTCAAAATAAAAAAAAGATTCACCTAAAACTTTCATATCAAAGTGGCATGACAAAATCTGTTTTGTCTCATTTAATAAGCACACTGAGTTATTGGCTAATAGGATGTCATCCACACACAGCACATCCTCGTACAAGTCTTCATCTGAGATTACAGTGCCTACATAGCTAACTGTAATCGAACTTCTTTCCAATCCAAGGATGGTTTATTATTCTCATTGCTTTTCTTAAGTCCATACGGTTTCTTGCCATAGACATTGCCTTCACTTTTCTTTCCTTTTCAATTTCATATTTCCAGCCTTGCTGGATGGACCATGTGAAATATAATTCACTAATTATAAGAATTCACCTTCTTTATTGATTCTTCCTCTTGGGTCATTTTAAAAATCATATGATTAATAGACTACTCTAACTCTTGGGAATTATAAGTGGTTCTCAAGACCTCATATTCAGCAGAAAGGGATTAGAGAACTCTATAAACTAGGTTGCTCTCATCTAAGTCCACATCTAGGATTTCAGCTTGTTATAGTAGTTAACAAGCTTCATCATGCACTCTTGATACTTTGTCATAGTGAGTGTTATCTAACACAGAGAGATAATAGGCCCTTTTTTTAAAGTCTTTTCAAATTTCTTAAATTTCTTACTGACCGCTTTGAAATATTCAATTGCGGTGTCCTTCTTAGGAATATTTTGTCTGATAGTCTTCTCAATCCTAAGCTTATGCAACTGTATTATCAAGATGTGGTTTATAATCCTATTTAAAGTCTCGGATTATAACAGATTATGAAAGAAAATTTATATGCCCTATTGATTTGGCCATAAAAGGAAATAACAAAATGTACCCATCGTTTCCACATCGATAGGATATAAGAAACAATGAAGACATTAGATTGGGATGCTGCCAACGATTCGTGAATGAATGAATTTCTTATGATCATATTGATAACGTCACACCGATAGGGTATGTCCATCATCAATACAACATATATTAATGTACATATTTATAAATACATACAATCTCTTATGGGTTTATCGCAATTTTTCAGACTCTTTCCTGATGAGGCCAACTAAACTATCCACAATTATAGGAAATTTATTCATAATCAGACATAACACCATGATTGGGCCCACGATAGGTGAACACGCAATCATTAGGTGTATGTGATCCAAAGTTAGAATAGATTTCACCGATGGTTTATTCCCAGTCCAGGCACACACTTAAATAGGAATAAAACATAATAATTAATAAAAAATATTAATTATGATTTAATTGCACATAATCAGGGAGAGTGATTTTAACACATGGTCCCATATTATATCTAGTCTAGGTACAAATTTTCTCGGATCGAAATACCTTATTTAAATATTATTTTTGAGCCTTTTAATTTTGTAAAATTTCAAAGCTCCTATTTACAGGGCTCAAAAAATTCTACAAAATTCACCATAATTTAGATTGGGGCGAGTAGAGGCGAATCCAAAATTTTGGAGTTGACCTGATTGACGGTTTTGGCACACGTGCCACCACGCGCCAGAGGAGCGCGTGGGCAAGGCCCATGCGCTTCTTCTTCAACCTCTGGCGGGTCGTTTTGACCCGCCAGAGATCCGACGAGTACCATCTCAGACCCGTCGGTTTTCTTGGTTTTAGGGCTTCAAATTTGGCCCTTTTGTTCGTCATTCAGCGATCTACCAGATTCCGGTGTGTATATCGAACGAATCTGTCCATGTTTTATGAAATTTGAATCGAAAAAAAAAAAAGTGGTTTTTAGTTGATTGGTTCCTCGGCTTGAACGTGATTCACCGTCGGTGTGTTTTCATGGTCAGGACTCGCCGGCAACGTCAATGAACATAGTAGTGAAGTCAAGTTTTGCCGGCAACCGATGAAAATCTCACCAGTGCCTAAGTTTGCAAATCTGGACGTTTTACAGAACAATACGTCGAAAAAATTTTTTTTTTTGTTTGATAATTATTAACCCAAAAATTGGACAAATGCAGTAATATTTCTGCGTACTGACAATTTCATAATCCAGTAAATTAACGTTTTGTCTGATGGAGAAAAATATCATAAATTTTATAATCAGACAACCAGGCTCTGATACCTATTTTATCAGGTTTTCATCATTTATAAATATTTTATCTAAAATATGTAATTAAACATGATCAGAAATTGGGATAATAAATAAATCAACAATCTAACCTGATAAAGACGACATCGTTGATCTGAGTATTGGTTGAGCCTAATAAGTTCAACCCACAATGCCCAAGAGTGTTTCTCATAGTGTTTTGACGGCAAAGAGAGAGAGTGAGTGACAGATTTTGTTATATCTCAAATTAGGGTTTAAGTGTGTTATTTATAGAATTTTATTAAATAATATAATTAATCGATATTATTCAGTAAAATCCTCCAAAATCTTTAAAACAAGTTTAAATTTAAATTAAACCCATAAAATTTCTCTCTAGATAACAATTTTAGATTAGTAATCTGACAGGATAATTACTAATACTCTTGGGCTGTGGGTTGGGTTTCTGCCCAGCGGGCTTGTGGATAATCGAACCCATCACCAATTATCCACACATATTAAAATAAAACCCTATCCATTCTTAGTTTATAAATTATAACATTAATTGCCTAATTAGAATTAATAAGGTACTAATCTAATAAAATAATTAATGCTAATCCATAAATATTAAAATTATTCCAACAATCTCTCACTTGGATAGCATTAATTAAATTATTAGGTCAATAAACAAATACATAATTAGGCAATTAATATTCACATAAACACATGAATATGTGTATATTTATAAACCATACAAAATTCAAAAATGAAACTACTCACAAAGATCACTGAATCCGATAGGGAAACAAGTGATATTAACATTGTTATAAATTAGTTTCAATATCTGAATAGAATGGAATACAAAATGACATTTGAAGCATCATATTACAATGCAAAAGTCCCCTTAGGACTTTACTATGAAATTTGGTGTCAAATTGCACCACAAAAGCCTTTTAAGGACTCAACTCATAAATTTGGTATCAAATTGCACCATAAAAGCCCCTTAAGGACTCGACTCATACTCCCACTAGACCAAGGCTACATCAAAATTCAACAAGACCCATATGAGTTATACAATTTGAATTACTCTTATGGGTAGGCATTGGTCAATAGATCTGTCATCATACGCTCACTACAAATGTGAACCATGTGAGTCTGAGATAACAAAAATTCAGAAATGAAATCATGGATTAAGGATATTAAATCCGATAAGGAAAGCATTGTTATAAATGCCAGCAAAATTTCAATTCTGAATTATATCTAAAATTTTGGCATAACCAAAACATTGAATCCGATAGGGAAACAAATGTTATAAGTGCCAAGATATGTCAAAGTGTTCCTTAAGAACACAACTCAGACTCTCACTAAAACAACACATCAAAATTCGAATATACCCAAGAGTCATATATTTCCAAAACTCTAATGGGTTTGTGTTGATAAACGGATCACCTAAAATGAGTATGAGATATATAGATCTTCTCTCCAACAAACAGGAATTGACTATCAAAATTTGATATAACTGAAATTCCTGTAACTTTGAGAGAAGCGTATAATAGAGTCATGTCGCAACAAAATGGTCAAGACTTAAAATATACACATGACGGAAATTAATTTCCTTGACCATATTCCTTAAAGAATGACCATCACAAAACTAGCAACATACTCTTCACTTATATATATATATATATATATATATATATATATATATATATATATAAAAGGCAATTATAAATGTCCATTTGACACTTCTCAACAAAACAACTCCTTCAAAAACATCGTATAGATGTAATCAAAAGTGGGTTCAAGATCATCATGACTATCTCTGTAGCTTTCTAATGATCATGCCCAGAATTACTTAAACATATCTGCCAAGCACACCAGCATGGAGAAAAAAAAAAAAACAATGTTCAAACGTGTGCATACTTAAGCCTATATATTAGGCCATTAATAATTGATTCACATGGAACTTTGTCCATCAAAATTTTCTTTTCATCATTTAAGATATAACGATTTAAACAACCTATCATTACTTTACACAAGTATACAAGGAGTGCAAGAATACATATCAAATATCTTGAGCACTTGTTCAATATAAGTTGCTTGAAACAAACCAAGAATGTCACAAGATCTATTACGGTGAATCTAAATTCCTTTTTTTTAAAAAAAAAAAAATCTCACCTAGATCTTTCATATCAAAGTGGCATGACAAAATGTACTTTGTCTCATTTAATAAGCACATTGAGTTACTAGCCAATAGGATGTCATCCACACACAGCACATCCTCATGCAAGTTTTCATCGTGATTACAGTGCCTACATAGCTAACTGTAATCGAACTTCCTTCCAATCCAAGGATGGTTTATTATTCTTATTGCTTTTCTTGAGTCCATACGTTTTTTTTTTTTTTGCCATAGGCATTGCCTTCACTTTCCTTTCCTTTTCAATTTCACATTTCCAGCCTTTCTAGATGAACTATGTGAAATATAGTTCATTAATTATGAGAATTCACCTTCTTTATTGATTCTTCCTCTTGGGTCATTTTAGACATCATATGATTAATAGACCACTCTAACTCTTGGGAATTATAAGTGATTTTCAAGACCCCATATTTAGCAGAAAGGGATTAGGGAACTCTATAAACTAGGTTGCTCTCATTCAAGTCCACATCTAGGATTTCAGCTTGTTGTAGCAGTTAACAAGCTTCATCATGTGCTCACACACTCCTAACACTTTGTCATAGTGAGTGTTATCTAGCAAAGAAAGACAATAGGCCTTTTTAAGTCTTATCAAACTTCTTAAATTTCTTACTGACCGCTTTGAGATATTCAATTGCGATGTCCTTCTTAGGAATACTTTGTCTGATAGCCTTTTCAATCGTATATTTAATAACAGTTAGACAAATCTATTGGACTCATACCACTGTTTATGGTAAGCCTTGTCAGCAGCGCTAGGCTCAGCAGTGAGATCCGCTAGCTTAGGTTCTCTCATACCTAAACTTCCCTTGGTGATCACTAGATAATTTAATCCAATTATCGTAATATATTTTTGTTCAGAGTTTTTCACCATAAATAGTTGCAAGAACAGAGACACTGAGGGAAAAAACAAATAGGAAACATATAATTATGTCCAAGATACATAATTATATATATAACAAAGTTTCCGTAACAAGACTCAGCTTCAGCAACTGTGTAACAAAATACTCATCATATCCTACCTAAGAGATAAATTATATTGACTATGTAAAGGGCTTGGACTATGATAAATCAAGAAAACTCATTCATACCAAGGAAGCTCATTATTGAGAGAAACAACACAAAATACACTCACAATTTCTATATTGATAGGATTAGAAACCATGAATATATCAATCAGCAAATTGCCACTGACAAGCCACAAATAAGCCTTATTCACAAAATTATATTGACAATGTCACACCGATAGGGCATGTCCATTATCAACATAATATTTACATACACTCTCTCTAGTGAACTTATCATAATATTCAGACTCATCCCTGATAATGGTAATTAAATTATGCAAAAAAGTGTTGGAAATTAAATGACAAATATAAAATTTATAAAAGACATATCACCATGATTAGGCCCACGATAGGCAAGCACATAATCAATAGGCGTATGTGAACCAAAGTCATTACAATTTCCACGCACAACATACTCCTTTTAACACATGTGCTTAAATTAGGAATAAAATCTAATAATTAATGCAAAGAAATTAATTATAATTTATTTACACATAATCAGGGAGAGTGAACTGAACATATTGTTCCGTATTATGTCTAGTCTTTACATAAAATTTTTCATGTCAAAATTCTTATCCTAAGCTTGTTATAGCTTACACAATATTTCCCTAGATATTTCAAAATATTTATTTAACCTCAATCTTTTCTAATTCGACCCTTCTTAGACCTTAAATGGGCTCATGGAAGGTCATGGTGACAAAATTTTAAGATAAATGACCATAGGCCAAAAGAGATTGGTTATACAATATTATGGTGTGTTCTAAACTCAATTATATTGTCACACCATAGCCAACTCTTTTTACCCTTACATTACCATGAAGACCATTCAAAAAAAAGAAGAAGGAAAAGGAAGAAGAGAAACTAGAATATGCTAAATCATGTTACGAAGACGAGATTAAAGAAAGGAAATTTAAAAAATTTCATAGTCCATCAAACCGTGGCTTTGATACCATTTGAAAGCGGAACTAAAATATATAATTAAACATGATCAGAAATTGGGATAATAAATAAATCAACAATCTAACCTGATAAAGACGACATCGTTGATCTGAGTATTGGTTGAGCCTAATAAGTTCAACCCACAATGCCCAAGAGTGTTTCTCATAGTATTTTGACGGCAGAGAGAGAGAGAGAGTGACAGATTTTGTTATATCTCAAATTAGGGCTTAAGTGTGTTATTTATAGGATTTTATTAAATAATATAATTAATCAATATTATTCAGTAAAATCCTCCAAAATCTTTAAAACAAGTTTAAATTTAAATTAAGCCCATAATTTGAGATATAACAAAATCTGTCACTCTCTCTCTCTCTGCCGTCAAAACACTATGAGAAACACTCTTAGGCATTGTGGGTTGAACTTATTAGGCTCAACCAATACTCAGATCAACGATGTCGTCTTTATCAGGTTAGATTATTGATTTATTTATTATCCCAATTTCTGATCATGTTTAATTACATATTTTAGTTCCGCTTTCACACAATTCATTTTCTTATACACTCTAAAATAAATAAATATATATATATATATATATATATATATACACACACATATATCCTGATGCCCAAAAAAGCATTTTTGACTAAACATCTGAATTTTATGTAATTAAAAAAAAGTTTCATTATGTTGAAAACAACTTCCAACATACAAATTTCAATATATGTCTCTTTAGTTACATTCCATACAATATTACAGAAAATTCAAACTTTTGAAAAAGAAATAATAATAACACGTGGTGATGCATTCAAGAGAAATATCATAGCAGCCAATTGTGTTGCTCAAACAAGTCGACAATTGCATTATTGAAGAATCTAGAATTCTCAGGTTGTTCCAAACACATTGACATCAAGTTCCATAACGTTCATGAACTAGTGGCGTAGAATGAACAAGCTATTGAATATTATCACGAATTCAACTAGCTTATATACTCACGAAATTTTAACGGATCCTTATAAAAAATCAATTTTTTTTATACATTAAATTATAAAAACATGAAGATCAAAAGAAGAACATAGAGAAAAAAAAAAAAACAAATACAAAAATAATAGTCCAAGAGTTTAGTTTTCCATGCTCTGTCTATTTGTAAGTATTAGTAAAAAAATAAATTTAGTAATATATTGTGATATAAATAAAATATAATAAATTAAAAAAAATTATAAAATTGGTTATGTGATATTGATAAGAAAAAAACGATGATAATTAACTCATTGAGAACTAAAAAGATATCACATATCATAAATCATTTAATCATATATATATATATATATATATTATTTTCTCTTACTTTAATTTTAAATTATGTCAAGTTATATTTATAGTCCTTTATTAGAAAATTTCAGATATAATTAGTTAATTTATTTATTATTTTTCTCGTTGATTTCAAAAAAATCTAAACTTTAAATAATTTTCAATTTAATATGTGCTTAATTAATTTATTATTTTTTTCATTCATTCCAAAAGAATTTTATACTTGAAAAAATAATTCATTAATTTTCTCATTTACTCCAAAAAAAAATTTAATTTAAGAGATAGTTACTTAATTTATTAATTAATTACTTCATTATTTTTCTAGTTAACTACAAAGAATTTACGCATTTCAAAAAATTATTTATACATATATAAGAAAGATGAAAAGTCATTGTACGAAGAACTGAGAGTTAGATTAACGAAACATTTTATCAATTAAACAAAACTTCTATCTTAAAAAGAACATATTTTACTTATATATAATAGATAATATGTTAGCTCAAATTTTATATAATTTCATTTACTCTTATTAGTTATTTCTATCCAACGATATCCTCCTTATATATATATAATACTAGATATAAAAAAAAAAAATGTAACATGAATTATTAAGGCAGGATAAAAGTGGAAGTGATACACCTTAAAGCACCATATCTACCTTAAAAAAAGAATCCAAAGATCATTATATTAACGTATCTTATCATAGATATGATCGTCCACATGCACATGAGAATTGATGTGCATGTATATAACATCCTTGAAATAATTAATTTTATTAACTTAGTCTAAGTAAGATAATCAAGCAACTTAATTAACTCAAGTTGCAGCTAAATTAAATCTCACACATTTTACTTACTTGATGATGTCATGGTTGCTAGGAAAGTTCAAATAATAGAAATCCCATGTCTTTACAAGAATTGTTGTTCTTAGCATTCAAGTCAATTATTTTCAAATTCTATAGATAAATATCTTTACTTCATCCAATGAAAGTCAGTGTTAAAAGTCCCCCTTTCCTCTAATCACAATTTTCTGTCAATATATGCAAAAGGGAGAAGATCACACAAAAGAAAAGTGATTCATGGTCCCTTTCTTATCAAAATAATTATCATCATGTTATAACCGCTTTCCCTGTGGCCTTTAGAAATGTACTACATTGTGATGTTGTACTTCTGCTTTTAGGTACGTGAGTACTACAAGTGTAGTACACGTACTAAAAGGTAGCAATCACAAATAACGAGATTTGGATTTGTTATAAGTGGAAATTGCACTAATTATGAACCATTTAATAATTTGAATGGTTAAATTAAATTTTATAATTTTGTATGTTGATAAAAAGTTATTTCACTTAATTCTATATTGTTAGATTTACGTGCTTTATTTCAACATATTTATTGAATCAAGAAATTTCTGTTTCAAATGCAGATGGATCCTTTTTTTTTTCAAAAGAATCTATCAGTGTAGTGCTGAAAAAGAGAAGCAGTACGAGAGAAAAGCAAGAATTTCTGGAATTTCTTTCAAAGCTTCTATCATTCATAAAGCAATTGTCCTCTCCTTGCTTTCATTATTGAAGTATTGTTGAGGATGTGCTGTAACGGCTACTTTATACGGATACAGGGCCTTCATTTTAACCCAGCAGATTAAAGGAATATATGCTTGTCATCGTAAATATTAAGGAAATTTTCTCATTTTATCCTCTTTAATTAAGACTTAATTATGATGGATCGGAATATGGATCATGCCCAAGAACCATTCACCTACTAGATAGATACGGTATTGGCTTTTCAACCAAGCGGAATGACAAATTGTGTGAATCAATAATTTCCTTTTTTCTTTGGGACTAACTGAGTTTGTTTTTGAGAAATCATACACAAAAATTTTTCAACCAAAAGAAAGTATTGTGATCTATCCGTAGTCAATTAAAATATGTTTTACTGATTTATTTATGATATTCAAGTAAGTAATTGTTAAAATAATAGTTTTTAAATTATTATTGATACAATTTTATTATATTAATAATTGAGCAATCAACTGTATGATTAGGGGAAGAATTTCATCTACACTGGTTGGAGGTATCATATTTTCACACTTGACACCAATGCAGGAAAGCTTTGGAGATGTTGGTCTATAGTCATATGTGCCAACACTACATTATACAAAATTTAAAAAGAGAAAAGTATAAAATTGGTCACTCACTTTTGTATTATGTGAAAATTAACTGTAAAAAATTAATATCTCATAAATTTAAATTTATACAAAATTAATTTCTCTATTTAGATTATTTGGCATTAATTTTATATAAAATAAGATTTATAAGAAATTGATTTGTCATGATTAATTTATAAAGAATCAAATTATCACAAAATATAAAAATAGATAATCGATTTGGTATTTTTCTCATATTCGGAAGTATTAATCTGTCATATTACATTTTTATTAGTAAAATAACAAATTAATCAATTAACTACCAGGGTACTATGTGTACATTCTTGTTTGGAGGGGTTTATTATCAAATATTATACATAATCCTAACTTCAAGAAAATTCTATGCATTTTAACCAAAAAAAAAAAATGATAGGCTCGTGTTGGTTTGCCACAAACCAAGACTATCTTTTTCTTTAAAAAAAAAAAATTAAAGCTAGTTTTGGTCGATTACAAATCAAGACCAGCCCTATTTAAATAAAAGAATTTATAATTAGGGTGTTTGATCCAGAATTTTACAAAAACGATATGATATATGGGAAAAATATAAAAATGAACATTTATTATATTTTGTGTGACAATAAAGTAAAAATCTCTTTAGAAGTTGAACATTTTTACTGTACACATGAGGCTACAATTAACATCTGTCAACTATAAAGATTGTGAAAATTTAACAAGTAAGATTTGTTTTTAAAATTGCATATGGTCAAAAAAATTTTAAAAAAATTGCACGTAATCTTAGCTTTCATATAAATTGCAATTATATTAATTTTAGAGAATCCAACTCATTGTAAAAAGAGATAATCTCATCTTTAAAATAAACGGCAAGTCACATCTTAGGGTTCCCAAGTTTTGTCCAACATTCAAAATTGAGTTAGAGCTCTTAATCATTGGATTAAGCACCCTATGGGAAATCTATGTGTCAGGATTCAAGCACTTGAATAAGCCCTTCAAGAGATTCAAAATAATATTTCCTTATCTAAAAAAGATAAAGTAGAGCATTTTCTAAGATAGAATCTTGAATTTATGTATGATTGTGAAGAAACTCTATGTGCTCAAAATGCTAGACAAACTTGACTCTTACACAGGGGGATTGCAACACAAAATACTTCCATTCTTTGATCTCTAAGAGAAGAGCTAATAATGCAATTACTATGATTAAGAATGATGATGGAAACTAGATAGAGAATCCTTTAGAAATTGAAAACATAGCAAGAACCTATTTTCTTAAAATTCCCCCCCCCCCCCCCCTCCCCCTTCTAAATAGAAATAAGGAAGAGGTCATGTCCAAAATGAATCAGATTCCTATTCCTTCTCTTAAAGATTCTCACTTATCAATCTTAGGGAATAAAATCACTGATAAAGAAATAAGAGATTTAGTTTTTGAAATGAAGGCTGATAGTGTCCCAGGTTTAATGATCATTTCTTCTAACACTTTTGAGATATCGTAAGTCTTAATATTTGTTCAATGGTAAGGTCCTTCTTTGATTCAATATCCTCAAAAGCTTGAATAGGACTTATATTGCTCTTATCCTGAAAGGAAACAATATACAATTAATGATAAACTTTAAACCAATCAATCTTTACAATGTGGTTTATAAGATAATTCTTAAAGTGATTAATAATAAAATTAAAACTGCCATTACTATCTCATTGTTCCAAATCAAAGTGCATTTCTTCAGGGTAGGCTTATCTCAGATAATATAATTATTGCCTTAGAAATAATGTGCAAAATTCAGCATACAAATGGTACAAGAGATAAATGGTGTGCTCTGAAGTTAGATTTGGCCAAATCTTTTGGCAATATTTCTTGGGATTTTATTGAGGTTGTTCTTCACAGAATGGGCTTATCAAGGGAATGGATATAGTATATAATGCAATGTATTTCAGCTTTTCAATATCAAATCATCTTAAATGGTGCCTTATTTTTTCTCATAACTCCTAGTAGAGAGATACGACAAGGGGATCTTTTATCTCCTTACCTGCAGTTGGAGAGCATGTGTCTTTTTTGTCATATAGTCCCAGAATCCATCAATCACATATTTATGAATTGCTCATTTGCAAAACTATTTGGTTTACTTCACTACTCGGTCTAATGGTTGATTTGTTAGAAAATCTAAGATATCACTCAATGGTTGCAAGATTGGTTCTCAACATATCATCCTAATCTTTTCAAACTAACTGGATCTGTGTGAGTATACGTCATTTGGTACTCAAGAAATCAAGTGGTTCATAATAACCCGGCCTTAAAACTGAGAGAATTGTCAACAACATTAATTACCTGGTTAACATATTCTACCCCTTGGAAAATGAAAAATTCACCTTTAATTTTGACCAGGTTGGCTTCAATCTCGTGTCCCATTTTTATCCTGTTAGAAGGATGGTTAATTATTTTATGAGGTTGCCAAAAGCTGAAAAAGAATAAAAAGAAGAATGCTAACTCTTTCTTCTCGACAGGAACTTAGTTCAACGTTAGCGCTGGGTAATAAGCCTCGTATTATTGGCTCATCTGGCAATGCTGCAATTTGTCCATCAGGCTTCAAACACTAGCTTAAGGCTCCTTTATACTCATCAAAGCCACTTGGAGTTAGTGCATTCTAATTTTGAATCATACTTGGATGTTACAAGTGGCTGGCCGGGATATAAAGCGCCTCCTAGATTCTTTTCAGCCAACTCGAAATGCTCGATGGCAATGCAATGCAATGCAAACCTTTCTCCTCTATTACCCCCTTACTTTCATTTTAACTTCATTTCTTAATTTTTTTAGGTTGTCTTTGTATCAAAACAAGAAAGATGGGGATGCATTTCTGGAGTAGATATTTTCAAATTGTTTGGTACAGTGATTTAAAAAAAACGGCAAGCAAATTATTCCCTCTATGTTCAAACTTAGAAGGTTGTTCTTTCCTTTTTTTTTTTTTTTTTTTCTTTTTGGCGACGCTTAGTAAGTTGTTGTCAAATGTCAGTCCACGATTTTTATGTAAAATCGAGACAAGGAAAACGACAGTAACATCTCCAAAATACTCTAAAATCATGATTTCATGTTCTGGCCACGAATAAATAATACTATAATAAATTACGGTAATTATTTAAAAATTTCAATTATATTATGCATAATATTTTTATATTTATAGTATATATTTTATTCTTCTTAACATCAAATATTTTAAAGATCTCTTTCCGGATTTAAACACTAAATATTTTTTGCATAATACAATTATTTTAAAAAATAATTTTAACCGTTTTTGTTTTGCCTTACTCTTCATTTAAAATCAATAATTATCATATAAAAAAAATATAATTACAGTCTCATGCCTCAAGGGCTAAAATTTTCAAAGTGATTTAACTTTTTATGTCGTATTAATTAATTATCTCCTTAAATTTATCTAGATTTTACATCATATCGTGTTTCATATAAATCGTTTATAAAATCACTGTATTGCATATATTTTATTATAATTACAAAATCATAGTAACACTTAGTATTTTTGAAACAAGAGTAACCATTTAAATAATCTACCTAAAATTTGAAAGGCATCAATTAAATCATTTAAATAAAAAAATTTTGAAAATGGAATAGATAAATAATAAAAATATTCAACTTCCGATAGGATCCTCAACAGTGATATCAGGATAAGCATGACTTCAAAATAATTCACAGCGGCCCACACGTGTTACTACCTGAATCACAATGAAAGTCTGTCCACCGTTGCGGTGTAATCCTGGGATTCCTCTCAGAAATCCATACCGAAACTTCCAGCACCTCGAAAGTAAAACAATTTTTCAAACTTCAAAAGGAAGAAAGAAAGGACAAAGAAAGACCAGAGAGCATTCACTTCATATACTAGAAAAGGATTTCCATAAATAAGCAGGGATCGACTTCATATACTATAATAGGATTCCAATAAATAAGCAGAGATCGATGGTTCACATTAGGAAAACTTTATACAAATCAACCAAACACAACAAAGCGACCATGACTAGAAATTACACACACGGCATATCCTAGAACACTAGGATTAGCTAGAGGTAATTAAGCCATGGCCACTTTATATTCTTACACTGCAAATGCTACACAAAAGCACCAAAGCATTCCAAAAACAAACTCATACAAACACTTATTCATCTATACTACCACATATATAACGCTATTATTACATGCCGCTAAAGGGGTAATTAGGGGGTCATCTCTGCTTCCATCTTCGTCTTCAGCCTCACTAACAGGTGCAGGGGTTGCATGAGCAGTTGGGTCCGCACTTGCAGCCATTCTCAACGGCTACGCTCCCCTCGGCTCCCTCGAACTGAGCCTTCACGGGTGGGACTCCTACGACCAGCGTCTCAGTGGTTGTCTTCTCGGCGTAACCGAGATCTGGGTACATCTTGCAGCTGTGCCAAAATTAAATCAAAATAATAATCTCAGTGAACTTTTCTAAACACATGGTGTGCAACTATGAAAAATCAAGGCAAAAGGGTAAACCGAACCACATAATCTGAAATTTCAGGGAAGATCAAGTCTGTAGGCAATTTGTAAAAAACCATGTGGGAGAAAAAAAGAACGGAATCATCCAACTTTTCACCCAAGAAGAATCGAAACACCCAGAAAAAGTTCCCAAGGAACAAAAATCAGTTTCCTTGGAAACAAACATATGTGCACAAAGCGATTGGATTGAATACTTACCCGCCGCAGCCACCGCCGCACTTGCAGCCGCTTCCGCATCCACAGTTACCTCCACAGCAAGACATTTTCAGATAGTAAAGAGAAGATTCACAATGACCACTGAAATTAATAGATGACAAAGATAAGGGAACTCCGATGGAAAACCAGACCAGAACGAGTTGAGAACGAAGGCGGTGACCCTAATTTATAATGGAGGTGTGGAGAGAGAAGGTGTAACATCTACCGTACACGTGTCATAATCGGAGCATGCATATGGAGCCAAACCTGTGAGGATCCACTTTCTACCTGTGCATCGTTTTCATCCCTCGTCTTTCTATGACGAAGCGGGTTTTCTGGGGTCTTCTAGAGTGTACGTTATAATGGAAAATATTCACCGTTCGATGATTCCGACGGTTGAGATTTGATCTGATACGTTAGAAAATTTGACAACTCTAAGATCTAGCGGCATGGTTCGGAAGTTACGCTCCATTTGGCACTCATGCCGTAGAAACTCGTCTGCGTGTCAATCATTCCCTCTTCATGGCTATTTTTAAATTATATTTTCTCGGTCTCTTTTTTTTTTTTTTTCCTTAAAGTTTTTATCCATTAGCAAAATTAATTTGGTTTATATCTAAGCAAAAAAAAAAGTAGTTGGTAAAAGTTGCAATTCCTACCCTGCTGTGGAGTTTAGATTAATACATACTTCTTTATATTTTGATTTCAGGTTTTTAATTTAAATATAATAAGCATATAATTAATTGATAATAATATAAAATACAATTCAATTTAAAAATAATACACTTATTTTAAAAAATATTTTATATATTAAGATATTATAAAAAATTATATACTTATCATATTTTAATAAAAAATAATATATCAAAAATATAAAATAAATTTTATATATACTCTTTTAAATTTGCAATACATGTGGATTATAAAAAAAGATGAGTCGGTGGAATGAGAAAGAGTGGACCTTATATGTAAAGTATTTCTTTATATCACTCCTTCTCTTTTATTTATTTATTTTAGATATATATATATATATACCTATTTTTTTTGTCTAAATTGTAAAGGGTTCATCTTTGAATAAATTTAAATTTTTCATAGATTATATAAAAAAAAAATATTTTGACATACTTCCATGACCATTAGCTAATCCCACCACAAAAATTTATCATGAAAAAGTAAATAAAAAAGGCTTATTTAATGGTAACTAGCTTTAATTGAGTCAAATAAGTAGAGGGGAAATGACTAGTTTTAACCAATACTTTAGAATCATTAAACGTTCATCAATAATCATCAAATCTTAAAATAGCAAATGGAATGGTTTTTTTTTTTTGGTCACTAAATGGAATGGTTCGTTAAATCTATTTCCACCGATACGTTGATCAATTTGCAGTTACATCCCATAGCTAACTCAAAAGCCTCCTTGCTTCTCCACCATTGATGGGCTGTTCTCTTCACAGAAGTTAGCTTTGTATAATGTATTACGAGAAAAATATAATTTTAATTTTAAGATCAATTTAATAATTTAAAAATGAAAAAATATTAAGATAATTTTTTGAAATTAAAATCTTTCAAAATATAAAGATTTTCTCTTAGATTCAAATAGACCAAATTAATTCATTTTTTTAATAATTTTTCAAAAATTTAATGCGTTTCACATTTAAAGGACTCAATGATCTTAAAATAAAATGTAGATGACAAAAATCATATTTTCTCAACATATCCTCCATCCGGAGAGCTAGTTGATTTTCACGGTGACTATATATGACTCGCGCGACTTGCAGTCTTATTTCTCTCTCTCAGTATTCAGATTAATATATATTATAATGACATTTAAAAATTTAAAAATGTGAATTTGTGACGTATACATAATTACATAAATTACCTATATAATTATTTATTATGGATTGACATGCCACCAACTAGAGACTTAGGCGCGAATATGATAGGGAAAGGTTACTGAAGTGTATTATTTAATCCTAATATTTGGCAGAGGCAGGGATTCTCCATGTTGAGCAATGTAATAAATAATATATTTTAAAATATGATTATTTTACAATATAATAATCATAACCAACTTACTGAATTTTTCAGTCAAACCAATTGCATCACATAAAAAGAGGAGAGGAAGTAGATTTTCCCTAATTATTTTGGAATCTTTTAACTTATTCTGGAAAATAAATTAAAATATATTAAGTATACTTAAATTTCTATAGGTTAAATAAATATTCTAATTTTTTAAATTTATTTATTAATTCAATTTAGTCTGTTGATTTTTTTTAATATCTAACTGATTATCTGATTTTTAATTGATATTAGATGAAAAAATAGGTCAGAAACATTTATGGTAATTAGTAATTCTGAATGGGACCATATTTGTTTCAAAAAACATATATATTTTTAATTTCTGTTACAAAGGAAAAGTTCTAATTTCTTACATCCTGAGCGCATCAGAAAAATTGCCTCTATTATTACTTAAAAACAAGTTTTTTTTTTTTTTTGGTTTAGACATCCAATCAAATATCTCATAAAATCAAAATAAACAATTTCTTTTAAGTAAAATTTTTTTAATTCCTCATTTATCTCAAAATTATTATTTTAGTCCTTCACTCAAAATAATTTTTCACTTGTTAAAAATTGTTGATTGTTTACCTTTTAAAAAAATATATTAGATTAATCTATTAAATTTAAGATTTAAAGTCTAGTAGAAAGATTAAATTTATAATTTTTTAAAAAATATTTTTAATAAATAAAACTATATTAAATATTTTAATGAATTAAAAATTAAAATAATAATTTTATAATAAATGATAAAAAAATATTTTTTCCTATTTTTTTATCCCAAAAAAATTTAACCAACCAAGCTATTAATTCAACATATCATTACACTAGCAAAAGTTGGAATTTGGGACGCTCCATTTCAACATTAAGTAATTCTTTTTATTTAAAAAGAATACTTTCTGTGTGATGGAAGCATATCATCATGATCAAAAATCAAAAGCAAAAAAAGAGAAGAAAGAGTGTCATTTATTATCCAGTCATTAATGGTTGGACATGAGAGAGTCAAACGAAGACAAAACAATCTTGATATGTTTTCAAGGATTCGACAGATTCTATGGAGCATTTTGGAACATAAAAAAGAGTGGATCGAATTGCACTAAACACTTCTTCAATTCATATCCATGGTGACAATTTCTAACTTGTCTCCCACAATTTTGTCCCCAATTTCATCCATATCACCGTCACATGGTCTGGGGATTCTTTAGGGGAGGCAGGGACCCACGTTCTTTTCTTTTAGCTCTGTATATGAGATTTTTTTAAGTGGGTTAGCTCAGAATGTCATTTTTTATTGCAAAAAATTAAATATAAAATTTTAACTTTTGGGTCAATTACAAACATCTTTGTCATCCTTAGAAAATTTCTAAAGAAAATTTCTATCATTTTTCCCTTGGTAATAAAGTTAAAAGAAGTGTCACTTTCCAATTTTCTTTTCTGATCAGAGTCTTGATGCATAGTTTAGAGTGAATAGGGCATAGGTTTGTCTTATCTGAGTTAGGAGGAGAGAAACTAGAGACGGTAGCTGGTAAAATCCATGAATCGAATTTTTTTTAGTTCAAATTTAAGTTTAATTTATAAAAGTTTGAACTAATAATTAAGTTTAATAGCGATATATCTAATAAGATAGTCACCTCATATATATAATAATTTTGTTGAAATCAAGTAAAAGTGGGAGTGGAATTAAGTCTTACATTGTAAGAATTAGACTATGAATCTAATATCTCAAGATTTCTGGGCGAAAAACAAAAACTTTAAAATTTTGGGTGAAGATATGGTGTTATGTTAAAACAAAATCTCTCTAGTGTTATATATAGGCTCCCTAAGTGCTAGTCCAGCAATGGCATTAGAACCTGATTCAACATATATGAAGTGTAGAGATGGTGGCCTAAATTATGAGTAGAAAGACGGGCGGTCCAAGCTCAAAAAAATGTGCTCAAAGATAGGTGCCCAGTCAATTCAGAAACTTCAAAAGTGTACATTCAAGTGAAGAGGAATGGTAAGGGGTGATCCCAAATGGGTATTCAGTCGTGAAGAGTCAATTTTCTAGTCAATTGTGGAGCTTGTGCACACTCAGGTAAATATAATGGTAAGGCATTAACCCAATTTAAGATAGGTGTTCAATCATAAAATGATATGTTGGACAATCGTAGAAAGTACGAAGAATCAAGAGTTTGTTTGCGTAATGGTGTGATGGACTTATATTTCAAGTGGAGTCAAATAGGAGTAAGAATAAAATTAGGACTATACGTATTTTAGGCTGAATTGGATTGGAATCCAATCTATGAGCTTAAGATATACATTAAGCCTATTTTTTGACTGAGTTTTGAGACTTAGCTCCGTCTGATTCAACACATAGCCAAGCGAGATCAATTCAAGTCGGGTTATTAAGTTATCTTTTTTTAAAATTTTTATATATTTTTGTAAATTTAAATATATAATTTTAAAAAAATTTTGATTAATATGTAATAAATTAGATATCTTATATTAATAAAAATTATATATATATATATATATATATATATATATAACACAAGTAAAAAATGGTTATTTTCTTAAAAAATATTATTAATTTTTAAAAAAAAACAAAAAATTAAAGAAAAAATAAAAAATAATTATATATATAAGTTGGGGCGAGACATACTAAAGTATTGGTTTGAGAGTTAAGTTTAAAATTTGGAACTTGAACCAAAAGCAATCAAACTAACCTAGGTTAATTAGACTGACCAGATCAATGTACATCTCTAATAAAATTAAGTCACATATTGAGTGAAGTTAGACTAAGATAGTGATATATAATTAGAAAATAACTAAAAATTTATCACCTTAAAAAGTTTTGTCAAGATATCATGTTAATGTATATATTTTCTCTTCAAATCCAATAATAATAATAAAAAAAAGCCCGCTGGAAAAAAATCTCTTTAATATTGTAGGCTCCCATGCCGCTAACCCAATAAAGTTGGCCTCATTTGAATTAAGACTTATTTTCCTTTTTTTAATTAGCAATTCTTATCGGTTGTTTTCAAGCTTTCTCTAATAATATAGGCCTTAACTATGTAGACTATATCATTTTAACCTTACAAAAATATTAGACCACCAGGACTTTCATAATTCATAACGCATTTTAATTGTATACTTAATTATATTTAATCAGTAAAAAATGTGACAAGAATAGTTATAAATTAAGAATAAATATACTTTTTTATGATTGCAATATGAAATTATATGTATCTGTACAAAAATGTGCGTAAGCTCAGTCACTGTCAACAAGACTCGAGTATTGGGGCATAGCTAAGGGCTTCAATAAACACTGGGCCCCACAAAAGTTGCAGATTACACTATCTAATAGTGGTGGGCCCTAACCGAAGTTGGACCCTTGGTTGTGGACACGGAATTCTTCTGCATTCAGGCCCTAAAGTCTTTGATTAGTTCCCTACTCCATGTGTATCTTAGGTCATTGTTCCATCAACGTGGGACCCACCCATTATCACTCTAATAATTTATTGGAGAAAATATATTTCCAAAACAATTTGAATGCGACTTTTTAAAAGTGTATACTGCACTTTAAAAACTAAAGTCCATGATTTTTATCAATAAATAAATAAATAACTATACAAAGTACACTATATTAATTTATATGAACAAATAAAGAAATTAATTCTCACATATTTATATGTTATTAATTGTTATTTAAAAAAATAATTAAAGTATAGTTTTTAAGTATTTGTTATTAAATTTTTTAATAATAATATATAAAATATATATTTTTAATTCATCACCTATTATAAAATTATTATTTTTATTTTTTATTTATTAAAACGTTTAAAATAATTTTTTATTTATTAAAAAATATTACATTTAATTTTTTACTTTTTAAAAAATTATCAATTTAATTTCTTTGTTAAACCTCAATCCTTAAATCTAACAAATTAAATTTAATATTTTTTTTAAAGTATAAAAAATCAAATATGACATTATATAACTAGTAATAAATTCTTTGAATATGTTAATAAAAAATGATAAATTTGTAATGAATGAAGAAAAAAATATATTTTATACTAATAATATGGTACATGACACTATTTTAAAACAGTCTCTATGTAATGTTAAATTATAAATAATATGTATTACATTTTTTTTAATTGTTGTTTGTATTGTAATAAATTTAAAATGATTTCTTTTGTTTATTAGCAATTATTCATTCTGTATCTTTTCTGTTTCTGGTTTACGGCATCTTTCATTGTTAGGTTCAAATTGATTTCATTCCAAACAAGAGGAAGGATTGGTACCTACAACAATACAAAGATTATTATGAAGGAGGGTAAGATCGCAGAGAAGTTAGGAGTTGTCCATGGCAAAAAAACAAAAAAATGTTTTTTTAAATCAAGTTTGCGACGATGGTGAATGTTAGTGATGTGGCAGGTGAAGAGATATTCTTGGTGTTCCTATTTCTTTATGAACATTATATTTTGTGTAATTATTACATGTGTAAAATATAATTTAAATTCTAAACCTTAATCACTAAGTGGGATATATTTAATAATGATGTATTAAAATAAAATCAATTTAAAATAATTTGTTATATTTATACTTTTATCTCAATATTTTTAATTTTTTATATGAACCTAAAATTTTTTTAAATAATTTTTTAATTTACTCCCTCTATTTTTTATATTTTAATAATCTCATAAAATATTAGTTTATATATTAAAAATAAAAAATAAAATTATAAAATTATAATTTTAGTCCCTCACTTATTGAAAATAATTTTTTATTCATTAAAAAATATAACACTTAGTTTTTATTTTTAAAAAAATTATTAAATTTACTTCTTTTATTAAACTTTAAATCTTCAATTTAAAAGATTAAATTTATTTTTTTTAAATATACTTTAATAAATGAGAGATCAATTAAAACATTCCAATAAACAAAAAACTAAAATAATAATTTGTAATAAATAAAAAACCAAAAGTGTGTTTCAGTAAAATTTGGCAGGCATGTGTAATTTATTTAAAAATTTTAATTTGAACGAGAAACGACAGCTTATTCAGCGTTTTGCTGTTATGTGAAGAAGGGTAGCATGTAATGTCGGAGTGACCAAAATTCCGTTTTCATTCATCGGCGATTAGAGAAGCCCAAATCGGGAGGGACAATCATCGAGACATGAAAAACGCAGAAATGGCGAAGACTTCAGAGTCTTCAATGAAACTAAGTAGCAATATACGAATCACGGAGAAGCCCCAGCAGAACCAGAAGCCTCCTTTCAGGCCAGCAAAGGACGACACTAAGCCTGTGCTTCAAGACCCTGTAAGTTCTCTCTCAATATCGCTCTCTGGTCTCTCTTTTATGTTTTGGAGATTGCTTAACTTGGATTATTGAACTGTTCTTGTTGTTGAAATAGATACTGAGATCTGATCCAATTGAGACAGAGGAAGCTGTACTGCGACTGCCTCCCTTCTCGATCACCAAAACAACTACTCCATCCAAAATGTCCTAAACATGTAAATTTTTCTCCTTCTTCTTCTTCTTCCTTTTTTTTTTAATCTTCTTTTATCAATGCCCTTGTTGTATCCTCTTTCCTTCTCTCTCCTTTAAACATTGGGTTAATATTTTTCTGGTTTTGGCCCGTTTGATGAGATTCCCTGACATCCCAGCTCTTAAAAATTGTAATTTCTTGTGCTATGTTGTTAGTAACTGAATTTTAGTTCATGGTGTGATAGTTTCCTTCAAATTCACTTTGCCTTTTACAAATTTACTGGGTCTTGGTTTATTTATTTATGGTTAGTCTTCATGTTTTTCTCAATTTTGATATGTGGTTGGAATCTGCTGAACTGGCCAACCATATTTTGTCATCTTGCCATTTGGAATATTAATAATTATGTAAACTCTAGCCATATGACAAATATGGTGTTACTGTTAGAACTCCACCTATTCTTCGCTCCCTCTAGAATAGTCTTGCACCTTCAGTAATCAATTCAAAAAATAAAAACGAAGCAACAAAGCGGTGCATGGAAAAAAGCTCTCGAAGAATGGAGATCCAACACTTAAACGAACTCTTATGTATATATAAGGACTTGTAGCTTTTGCAATTGCAAGGTGAGTGAGCAAATGTAGCAATCACGTGAGTGTGTGATAAGTGATTGACACGTAGTGAGTTAGTGAAGCAGTGAAGCAGTAGTGCAGTGTGGTGGGACATTGCTGGTAGTTATTATCTTGGGTGCTAAGACACCGAAGGAGTCATTGGTTACATTCTTTGCTCTTACAAATAGTGTGGTGAGTGTATGCCAGGCCTCTTTCAGCATCTTAGCTTCCTTGATATATCTGATAAGCTGCGGTTCTAAGGTAGTGATAAGTATGTAGAGACTAGAGAGCCTTTCTAACTCTTACATGCCACTTCTTGAATTCATTTTGATTTGTTGGTGGAGTTGCTTCATTAATAAGATCTTAAAGATTCTGGCCCCGAGGTAGAGCTCGATTACAGCGCTCCACACTTCATTGTTGTTATTGTTTAATTTCTCAATTGAGCAAGTATTCAACACCATATCCACTATAATGATCTTGGTTGTGCCCTGTACTGTTACCAAGTTATTTGATCCCTGACAAAGATTCTTCCCAATTTCTAACTCTTCTTCAACAGAATCTTCTCTTACAATGATCCTGGACCACATACTTGAACACATGAATCTCCTGGCTTGACCACCCAGTTGAGAGGAACCCAAACATACCAATTGTAGATTTGAAGAGCCAAAAAAAAATGGGACTAAATTAAAAGAACTATTTTATTTCTTAACACCAAATATAATAACCACCAACACTCTCTCACCACACCACACTACTGCCACACTAACGCACCTCACATCACTCACTTATCACACACATGATTGATAGACTTGCTCACACATCTTGCAATTGCAAAAACTACAAGTTCTTATCTATACATATGATTCGGTTAAGTGTAAAATCTCCATTATTCGAGAGCTTTCTTCCATGCACCGCCTTATAGCTTTGATTTTTTTTTTCTTTAAATTAATTGCTGAAAGGTGAAAGACTATTCTAGAGGGAGAGAAGAGATGGTGGAGTTCTAACATGGTGCTATACATGTGATGGTAAGTGAATTGCACTTCATTATCTATCTTCACCAGTTTTGTTTTGTTTTTTGTTTTTTTTTGAGTATGTATTCATAATCCTAATATGTAACATGGTTGTCTTGCAAAATTTAACATTAAACTGAGAAAAGTTTAATGAGAGGACTAACTTATTTATTGTCTTCTATATAAGGATTATAAGGACCACATAACAAACTTTTAAGTCTATGGAGAGTATATTAAAAATTAAGTGAAAGTGTGAAACTGTGGAAACAATGAAGTGATTTAACCTTTATTTTTTCAGTAATGCACACAACTTCCGGTAATTGCTGCCATGATAGTAAGACTTAGGTTGGTGCTTCAAGAAATGGAGAAAGAGAGTAAAATAAAGCGGGTAAAAGTAGGTAGCATTCATTATAATGAGCATTTGTGGCATTCTCTCTGGGATTTCTATATTCTGTTTTAAGAAATGCAACAAAGGAGAATCATTTTAGCCAATTTGCATTCTACCTAGTTGGACAGTACCTGATAACATGGAGTTTTTCCTATTCTAAAATTGTGGGTGGTCTTAACTCTTAATAGCAAATCCTTCATTGACAGCCATTTTATTTCCTTCTCGCTGTAAAACTGGTGAATTAGATTTTGCTATTATGCATAACACATGGTTACACTGATTAATACTCATCCGTGGTGGACAAGTTTACAGTTTAAATTGGCATAGAAGTCTTGCCTTCAATTTGATCATTGTCAAGCCATCAAAGATTTCTAATGTTCGCACATGTAGTGTGTATAAATAATTTCGTAAGACTCACTCTTGCTTGAAGGGTAAATGGTTTCCCTTAAGTTCTTCTCACAGAAACTATTTTAGGCTTGCAATGGTGGCTTCTCTGTCATGAAGTGGTGGAACAGGAATAAGACTTTATGATTTGTAGTCATTTAGGTATTCAGTATTTGATACAAGCTGGAAAACATGGACACTAATATGGGCAAAGGAGACAACAAGATTTGAAATATTGTTTGTAATTTTAAAGTGTGCCATCGATGATATTGGATTGATACTGCAACTTACTGTTGTTCCATTTTAATACTATGGTGGGACTTGAAATTACAGCACCGAATTTAAGTTCATAGATGAATAATTTGTTTGATTGAATTCCTTTTTCTGCTTGAGGATGCTTTTAGAATTTGCATTTCCTTGGGTTTGGAAGGAGATCTCAAAGATAGCAATAACCTCCGATTCTTTAACCCTCCTTAAATTGTAA
Source organism: Delonix regia (assembly GCA_037074485.1). Taxonomy (NCBI): domain Eukaryota; kingdom Viridiplantae; phylum Streptophyta; class Magnoliopsida; order Fabales; family Fabaceae; genus Delonix; species Delonix regia. The sequence continues at coordinate 6,781,329 of CM073459.1, forward strand.
GACATATCCTAGGCCTAGCTTTCTTCAACGAACTGCAATTGAAGATGGGATTGTAGCAAGAATCGCTAGAGGAAACCAAGTGAAGATGACCAATAATGAAGTTACTTTGAGAGATCTCTCATGTATGGTATGGACTATGTCATTCTAACTCTTAAATCCCATACAAACAACATCTGTGTCTTAGGAGTTACTGCGTGGACTTGTATCTTTGTTCTTTAGCTTATATAGCCATAGGTAGTGGGACATATGATGTATGCTCGTTGGCTCTGTGAAATGCAATACATAGAGTAACTGAACATGGTGATGTAACGTGCATTCCACGAGATCCCGTGTGTGCATGGTCCATGTTGTGATCAGCTGTTATCTATAACACATATTGACTTGGCTAATAGAATACTTAGGTGTCAAATAGCAATGCTAAGGTGGATATAATAGTGAAATAGGAGGGACTAAATTAAAAATGAAATGAAAGCTTAAGACCAGATTAAAAAAAGAAGAAGTGAAAGTTGGGAAATGAATTAAAATTTATTTAGATGAAATAAAGTCCACAAAGTTTTGATTTGTGATAATTAAGCCTAGAGTACTCGAAGGATGCCTCTCACTATGGTCATGTCTTCAACTGAAATCTCTGGTTCTCCACCGCAGAATAAATGAAGCATTATTTCACAACTTTAGTCATAGATTGAACTTTGAAGAATTCACCTCGAATACTACAACATATCCAAAATTTCAAATTCTGCATTGCATTGATAATTCGGCTTTTTAGCAGATTATAAGCAATAATGAGTGGTTATTTTGGTTAAAAATGTAATGAAATTGTCAAGATTTATTTGAAAATAGAATAAAATGCGCAGACTAAATTAAAAATTTAGTGTAAGTAACAAACGTATAATTTTGCTAAATCTAAAACTAAGCCATTGTTGAAGGAGCTCTTTCACCTTTGAAAGAAACTGATTTTGCTAGATGTAGAACGTATAATTTTGCTAAATCTAAAACTAAGCCATTGTTGAAGGAGCTCTTTCACCTTTGAAAGAAACTGATTTTGCTAGATCTAGAACGTATAATTTTGCTAAATCTAAAACTAAGCCATTGTTGAAGGAGCTCTTTCATCGTTGAAAGAAACTGATTTCCGCAATCTACTATAGGTAACAGGATCCTCAATCCCCTGATCTTTAATTTCCTTTTTAGAAAAGGTACTCTAACCATTTGGTAAGAAGTTGTTGAAAGAAAATAATGTGCATGGAATCAATTAAAACCTTGGACAAAATAGAGGGTCAAGATATATATTTAACTTATTGATTATATTTGATATATTTTAATATAAAAAACCCCATGACTGAAGTCACCGCTTTTTCCCCATGAAGGGAAAAGAAAAAGGAAGTCAAATTCAATTAAGCGAAGTCTATTCAATTTAATTGCCAAAAAGGTGGATTGGGCTAGCAAGATGGCAATCCCTTTAAATTTGGGTCAAGCCTAGTTAAGTTGACATACGCCTGACTCTATGGTCATGTGTTCAACTGAAATCTCTGGTCCTCCAATGCAGAATAAATGAATCATTATTTCACAATTTTAAAATCCAAGACTAGTCAATACTACAATATATTCAAAATTTCAAATTCTGCAGAGCAGATGAAAATTTGGCGCTGATAAGCAATAATGAGTGGTTATTTTGGTTGAAAATATAATGAAGTTGTAAGGAGTCATTTAAAAATAGAATAAAATATAGGGACTAGATTAAAAATTTAGTGCAAGTAACAAATGTATAATTTTGCCAAATCTGAAAGTAAGTCATTATTGAGGGAGCCTTTTAGTTGTTGAAGGAAGTTGATTCCTACAATCTAATAATGGAATCAGAATTTCTTGCATTTCTTTATAAATGTGTAGATTGTTAGATCAAAGTTTGCTGGTTATGGACTGTTAGATTAATTTTTTAGATTTTACCAATTTTGGTAATTAAAAATTACCAATTTTGGCATTCTAAATAGTGTACTTGTTGGAAATTATGTATGAGAGAGTTATTGAATAATTTATAAGTATTGATAATCAAATCTTTATTCAAAATGCTTAAAACAAATCTAAGACTTTTTTCACTTTTTACATTTTCTATTTCAATACTCCATTTCAAGTCCAATTGGCTTGACTCATTGTGATTTACCATCATGTTTTCAATTTTATCATGAATTTATGTTCTTTTTGAGTTTCAAAAGCTTCAAGTCTCCTCCTTTTTTCTTTTTTTTGATTGTCTAAACTTATACTTCTTTAAATCTTAAAGACTACGTGTTATCTAAATTTTTTTTATTGAGCTTTTGTCTTTTTGATTGTAGCTTTAGGTTTTGGGCTTCAAGTTAGATTGCTTAGGTCTTATCGATCCTCTCTCATTGGATTTTAGATTTTCGATATCAAAATTTTATCATAGGTGGGTTTTGTCTAATAATTGATAGCCTAACTTGTTAAGAAATTTATCTTTGTTTCTTTTTTTCTTTATCATCTTGAACCTTGAAATTGTAAAACTATTGGGCTTTAATAAGATGTTAGAAATTATAGGATTTGGTTTAAATTAGAGTGAGAGAATTGTTAAATTATTTATAAGTATTGATAATCAAATTTTTATTCAAAATATTTAAGGTGGACTAATTTCAATGCTTATATAACTTTCTCTTTTCCTTCGAACGTGAGACATTTTTTATTTTTTCTATTTTAATGCTTTTTGCATTAGGCATTTTTATCCTAAGAGATTTTGACCTGATCCTACAACATGAAACCAAATGAAATATCCAGCTCGTGGGAAACTTATACACATTAGAAGTAAGTGATCGAATCTCTTCCGTAATTTTTTTTTTCTTTCACTAGTTAACCAGGTCGATGAGTTTGGAATGGTAACCATAATGGTAGTAATTTAACTAAAGATGCCTACACGCTTTCCAGCGCAGACCAATCAATTAACGTATCAAATTACTTCTCTGATCACTTTCAAGAACAAGACGTAATCAAATGGCTTCAAATTTGATTCAGTAATAAAGAAGTTTGAGCATGAATTTACTTACTAGACTCAGTGGATTGTCATTACTCTTTTTATTTAACAAGGACTCAAGTTTTATTTGAAGGGCTTAGCTCAAATTGGTTACTTACAACACTTTAGTTTATCGACATGACTTGTCTCTTTAAATAGGATCATGTATATCACTTATTATTTCATATTCACTTGGACAGACAAAGAGAAAAAATATCCTTACTTATTAAAAAATATTATATTTAATTATTTAATTTTTGAAAAAAATATTAAATTTAACCATTCTATTAAATTTTAAATTCAAGTGATTAAATTTAGTATGTTTTAAAAAAATAAACAGTGAAATGTGACATTTTTAATATGTGAGAGACTATTTTAAATATGTCAATAATTGAGGGGCAAAAATTACACTACTATAATAAGTGAATGACCAAAATAATATTTTACTTGATAAAAAATTATGCACAATTAAGGATGGAAAGAAAAATGTCAACTCTCAAACCTTAATAGTTCTTTTAATCTTTGATCTCCTTTGACCATGTATCAAAATTTTTTTATACAAATATTCTATCTATACATATATATAAATTAAATTTTATAATTTCTAATTATTTCGATTTTTATTTTTATTAATATTAATTTTAAAATTAAAACAAGCCATATTCCATCACCTCGTACCACTAAGAAAAGAAATCTAAACGTTTTATTTCTGCAAACTTCCTTCACCTTAAAGGTAGAAATTTAAAGTTAAAGGATTAAATTTAATATTTTTATTTTATTTTAAAAGCAGAGGGCTAAATATAAAATTTTGTAATGAATATGATTATTTTAAAAAATTTAATAAATAAAAAATTAAAATAATATTTTACTTTAGTGTTTTTTATAGTGTTTTTCAACCTTAATAGTGTTTTTAATCTTTGATCTCCTTTGACCAGGTATCAAAATTTTTTTATACAAATATTTTATATATACATATATATATATAGACTAAATTTTATAATTATTTCACTTTTTATTTATATTTATATTAATTGTAAAATAAAAAAACAGTCCACCTTCCATCACCTCGTATCAATTTTTTTTTGTAAAAAACAAAACCCAAAAGTCCCATTTTCGCTAACACCCTCAGGCTTCGTCGAGTTACACACTTTCGGAGCACTCAGCTCGCGCACGCAAACCGTCGCAACTCGCGAGGAACGCCCAGCAAGAATCAAATAGAGAGAAAAACCCTGTTTTTCAGAGACGGAGGTCACTAGACCCCTTTATCTAAGTTCTCGGAGACCGCGACCACGACGCTGGAAGGAGCTTCACCGGAGAAAACGATCCGGCGCTGCATCCTCGCCGTTTTCCGCTGCTTGGCCGCCGTGCGCCTTAGCTGGGCGAGCTGGAGCTCCTTGCATAGACCGAGAGAGGTAATCTTCGAACCCCTTTCTCCCATCTTCGAAACTCTACTCTCCATTTTGAGTACTCTGTTTAACTGGGAAATCTACTCACCATTCACGGGTGTTGTTATGTTGACTGAGTTCTCTGTTTAGAGTGAATATTAGCTTCCTATTTTGGTTTATAACCCATTGATGCTGTTGTTCTGTTTGTATGACTTGAGTTCTCTGTTTAGTGTTAATGTTGGCTTCTTGCTTAGTTCCTTAAACCATTGATGGTGCTATCCTGGTTGTATGGCTTGAATTCGTTTTTACTTTTTCTAAATTTGATTTGAACTGGCTGGAAAACTTATTCAGCTCTCAATTTAAACCTTTCTTTTGATTATATATATATATATATATATATATATATATATATATTACTTTATTGAATATAATTATTTTTTGTTTCAATTAAAATTTCAGGTCCCTGCGGGGCTTGGAAAACGGGGATGGGAAAAATAAGTTAGCTAGGGCGAGGAGTGAGGGGGTGCTCCCTAGCTCGGTCCCGTGGGATTTTTATCCCTATATTAATAGCATGATCAAAGCATATTCTTTGGAAGGGATCAATGGGCAATGTGTTGGGGTTTGAAAATAGTGGGCACTTAACCTCTTCAAATTTGCTGGGTCAACAGATTTGAAGATTATATTACTGATACTGTCTTTTGGCTTTCACCGAAAAAAAAAAGAGACTGCAACAGGGTGAAGTTGGATGTTATAAATGACAAGTTTGAGCTATGGTTGCGTTCTTTAAATATCTTAAAGTAAATCTAAAACTGAGATTAGTTCTAAGGATGTAACTTCAGTTTTTTGATCTTTCCTGCTATTTGGAGACAAGTAAATCCTTTGAAGATGTTTCTTAGTTTTCTTAGCTGCCACTAGAGATTTAGGAATTGCTGGAACACTGAGTTGCTGCTTTATTGTTAGTTATGTAATTTAATTTTATGCTTTCTCTCTCAGGTATATGGAAAACCTGTTAGTAACTGCTGTTACTGATTAGTCAAGCTTATATTATGACTAAGATTCCTCTGCCTAGTTCAGTAAGCACATATGTAAGTGATTTGACTTGGATATCTTCTAAACATAATTTCATACATTGACATTGGATCCTAAGAATTAATTTGGTATCAAGTTACAAAAAATTCTAATTGCTATAGATATATTTGGAAAATTTTATTATTTTTATTTAGCTTCTTTGGGCATCAATTATTTTTATTTCGTTAAACATTAGAGATACTGAAAAAAAATTACCTTGCTTGCAGGCTGACCTATTTAGCCATCTGGCCTAGTGGGGTGATTATGGATTTTTTAAGTGCAGCCCATTTAATGGTAATTATTATTAATTATTAGATTTGATATATTTGGGTGAAAAATCCAAGTACCAAGTCACCACTCACCACTTTTTTCCTCTGATGCTGCTGCTCCAGTTATCATCAGGTTGTTATGCTCTCAATGTCACATACTTTCTTAGTTGAACTAAGCCCCAAAATGCTGTGTGCCTGCATGAGACAAAACTGTTGCATTGTGCTGCATCATAAGATATTATTTTCTTTTTCCTTTGAAAGTTGCTTTAATACGAGCTTTATTATGTGAGGTGCCCAATTAGTGAAAAGCTCTTATAGTATTCTGAATCTGTGATACCTGAGGGTTTTATCTAGCTAGTTATTGGACAAAAAGTTTCATCTGTTTTGGTATGCAGTTCTGCAAATCAAATCTTCTGTAATACCGAATGTTTTTTCTGTATGTGTGATAATTTGATGTAGCTTTTCCATGCCAATTTGAAGCCATCATGATCAATTTTATGCTTGACGTATAGATGTTATTTGTCCCATTCCTGTCATGAGTACTCTAACCAGTGAAAGGAGCTCTGACTTTTTTGGAATTTTAATCATAATATACCTTTGGCTGCTACTAAGTCATTGAGGTGTGAGAACGATCACAAAGGGCCGGTAAGTTTGATTTATGGTTTTTCTTGTTAGCATTATTGACACAATGCTGTTTGCTATGATGCTGATGCTCATCTATTAAGGGCGTGATATGCTGGGTTAGTTTCTGGTTGTTGTCTATATACCACATGCTCATTGGCCATTATTTGACAATCTGTATTTTTTTGCTAGTATGGAATGTTGGCTTACTTGTTGAATGGTGAAATTTTAGTATTTTTAGTGCATATCAAGTTCTGGAGAATACTGTTATAAATAATGTTGACAATCACAAGAAAGAAATTTGTATGATATACTTTTTGATTTATACTATCATGCTTTTTCTTCTGAAAAATCAAGTTCTTTATCAATGTCCTGGTGGATATTTTCTTCTGAAATTTGTATGATGTTGATTCATTATTCTTGCTTCTTGGTTTAAGAAAAATAGGTCAATATCTCAATTCATTGTATTGTACAATTATATTAGTTTTGTAGGTCCTAGTTGTTTACTGCTGTGGCACAGTGCCATGGGTAATTGGGCGGCTGTGGCATTGTAAATGTCATTTGGTGATGTGTGGCACTTGCCATACGTGCCATGGGCCATGGCACATGGCATGCACCACATGGGCAATTTGAAAGGGGCCTATTTTATGGGGTTTTTTAAACCCCTTTTTGCACACTCCAGCCTCTTAATAGCGTACTCATTTTGTTCATCCTCTCTCTTGCTGCTTTTGTTCATGAGGTTTGGTTCTCCCTATATGGAGCGCCAGCATAATGTACTATTCGTTGTGATTTATCATGTTGCTTATGACATTATGCTATTATTGTATCAAGAATATTATGCTTTGGTGTAATTTATTGACATTGATATGCCTAATCCACTGATTTTTCTATTTCAGGGTTCAGATACTCCAAGCCAATGAAGTCAGAATTTTAAACGTGAATTTGCTTCATATTCATACTTACTTCTTGATCATTCTTTGCAATGAGATTGATATCTTCCATCAAATTTTCATCACTTCATCTGCACAAGCTTTGCAATTTCTTACAGCTTAAATATCTATGCTCAAAACAAATTTCTGGGATTGATTCAAGCATCCAGTTTTCCCAGAAATTCAGATTGGCATCCATTTTTCTTGAGAAAGTTTCATCAGCAAGTCATTCAGATGAAAGTTCATGTTGTAAGGAATCCCAAGTTTCCAAGTCCACTAAATCCCCTGTGGGCAATTTAGTTTTATCAGAAAGTCATGTTTTAGACACTCTTCTAAGCTACAAGAGTAGACCTAAATTGGCTTTGAAGTTCTTTAAACGAGAAAGATGCTATGTAAAATCTGTTGATGCTTTCTGTTTGTTGCTTCATATTCTGACACCCTGCTATGAGACCTGTCAAGCTGCTAGGAATTTGCTCAATAATTATTTTTTTAGAAATTCATGTGATTCTCTGAGGGTGTTTGTGGAACATTTGATAGAGTTGGAAGGAAGGTACCATCTTAGATCAGATCCGCGAGTTTACAGTTATGTACTAAATAGCTGTGTTAGAGCTAATAAAATAAGAACTGCTATTGATTGTTTTAGAATGATGTTAGAGCATGATGTCTATCCTTGGGTTCCATTTATAAATATCCTTTTAACGGCAATGCTTAGGAGAGACATGATTGATGAAGTACATAATTTGTATGATGAAATGGTTAAAAGAAAAATTTATGGTGATTGCTATACATCGCATGTAGTGATGCGTGCATGTTTGAAAGCTGGGAAGCCTGAGGAGGCGGAGAAGTATTTTGGACAGGCATTGGATAGAGGAGTGAAACTTGATGCAGCGGCATATAGCATTGTCATTCAGGCTGCTTGTCAGAGGCCTTGCTCAGATTCAGCCCGTAAGCTGTTGAAGGTGATGAAAGATTTGGGTTGGGTGCCATCTGTGGGTACTTATACATCTGTAATTGGTGCTTGTGTGAAGCAGAGAAATGTTGCAGAGGCATTGAGGCTAAAGGATGAGATGATGAACAGTGGTATACCAATGAACATATTCATTGCAACGAGTTTGATGAAAGGAAATTGTGAGAAAGGGGATGTGACTAGTGCATTAAAATTGTTCTATGAGATCGTTGAGGCTGGTCTCACTCCCAATGAGGTGACTTTCTCTGTCTTGATTGGATGGTGCTCAAAGATTGGGAATATGGAAAAGGCATATGAACTTTATTGCCAAATGAAATTCATGGGCATCCGGCCCACTGCCTATATTATTAGTGACCTGTTACGGGGATTCTTGAAAGTGCATTTGCGAGAAGATGCATATAAGTTGTTTGACGAGGCAGTTGAGAATGGTATTGCTAATGTAATTACATTTAATATTCTTTTATCCTGGCATTGTGAAGAGGGTATGGTTGATGAGGCTAGTAATTTATGGGACAAGATGATGGATAAGGGTTTTGTACCATCACTAGTTTCTTACAACATCATGATACTTGGTCACTGCAGAAAGGGCTGCATGGAAGACGCATGTAATGTGATGAATGGGATTGTTAAAAGGGGATTAAAACCGAATGCCATTACTTGCACTCTTTTGATAGATGGCTTCTTCAAAAGGGGTGATTTTAAACACGCCTTATACGTGTTTAGCCAAATGGAGGCTGCAAATGTTGCACCTACAGACTTCACATTTAACACCATTATAAATGGCATGTGCAAAGTTGGACGAATGTCTGAGGTGAGGGATATGCTGAAGAAGTTTGTTGAGAAGGGTTTTATTCCTACTACTCTGACTTACAATAGCATCGTAGACGGATATGTTAAGATAGGTGAAATAAATTCAGCATTGTCTACCTACAGGGAGATGTGTGAAAATAGAATTTCACCAGATGCTGTCACTTATACCTGTTTAATTGATGGATGTTGCAGAAGCAATAACATTGATCTTGCTTTGAAAATGCATAACGAGATGAAAAACAAGGGGTTTGAATTGGATATTATAGCATATGGTGCTCTCATTGATGGTTTCTGCAAAAAACATGACATGGAAAATGCAAGCAAACTCTTCTCTGAACTTTCAGAGGTTGGTTTGTCTCCGAACAAAATTGTTTATAACAGCATGATTAGTGGCTTCAGAAATTTGAAGAATATGGACGCAGCACTTAACATGCACAAGAAAATGATAAGTGAGAATATTCCATGTGATTTGCTAACATTCACTACTCTTATTGATGGATTTCTAAAAGTGGGTAAATTAAGTTTTGCTTTAGATCTTTACTCAGAAATGCTTTCCCAGGGTATTGTGCCTGATATCATCTTGTATACCGTTTTGATAAATGGACTCTGTAGTGAGGGACAACTAGAGAATGCACACAAGATGCTCAAAGAAATGGATGGAAATAATATAGCTCCTACTGTACTTGTTTATAACACTTTAATTGCTGGACATTTTAGGAAGGGGAATCTGCAAGAGGCTTTTAGACTGCATGAAGAGATGCTTGATAGGGGTCTTATGCCTGATCACTCTACCTATTGCATTCTCGTAGGTGGAAAGTTCAAGGGATCCAATATCATGAACTGGAAGTCTTAAAGACCCATTAATAGGTCCGGTATTCTCTTAGTTTTGGTGATGGGTTTATTCCTCTTAAACCATAGCTAATTTTGTCTTGCATGTCTTTGTTAGCACACAATTGCAAGGTATGGGACATGAGTCTCACATCAGAAGTATGAGATTTTGATGTGGAGTTTATAGGGACTTTGTGCTCTCCAACCTTATGAGTTAGTTTTCGGGGGTGTGGCTCTTCCAATGGCCAAATCTTCCCATCAATTGCTTTTGGAGCTTTCTATTCTGTCCCAGCTGCAGCTGTGCGGCGTAGGTGGCGACACTGGTACTGCAGTGTTAGTTGAGGGCTAGAAAGCTGGTGCACAGCAGCATGGAGGAATGTTAGGTCCCTATTGTAAGGTATGGGAGTTGAGTCCCGCAAAGTATGAGATTTTGATTTGGAGTTTATGGAGATTCTGGGTTTTCCAACCTCTCCCAGAAGTTCCTATCGACCCATCAAACTTAAAATGCGGTTGTGACTACAGGATTGTGCACTGATTTAAGGAAAGAAAGTTTCAGGATATGGATTCATATTATATAATTATACTTAAGGGGATTTTCACAGTAAACACTTTTTTGTCTGTAGTCACATTGCTAATATGATTTGACATAATTGGGTTATAGGGAGATACTCCTGTGTCACAGGATTGCTTGCCAGTTGCAACATGCAGGATTATTGTTTATATATAACGATACAGCAGTTGCGTATTTGTATTTTGTGGATATACGTACCTCTTGTTGATTCAAACTTTCTTGTCAACAATTTGATTTGAAGGTTTTTGAACCCCGTATTATTTTTTATTTGGCACTGATATCATATCTTCAGTCCATTTAGAATTCCATGGAGAGGCCTTCAAGAAACCCAGGAATAATCTTGTTCAGGAAAAAAAAAAAACTTAATAATCAGAGTCAGAAAAGGTAGTGTAACAAAATAATTTACATCGCCAACTTTCTGAGCTTATAAACTTAATGTTCTTCTGTAGCTCTGCTCTGATAGAACAGAGAGTTTTGAGGTGGAAGACAAACTTATTCATTAATTACTTGTGCATAATTACTCAGTTCTCTGTAAACTGATATTTGTAATAACAAAATTTGCAAATATGCCGTTCAAAATATATGGCACTCAAAACAACGGGTCGATTTCTCGATGCAAGCAAATGGAATTTCTTGTCCGAAAGTGACATCAACTGTATTATATTGATCATTCGGGAATCAAAATAATAATAATAAAAAAAATTGCCTGTGTGTGTATATATAAACTTCTACCACATGTTCTGTTTTGACTTTATTTATCATTTTCACAATAAATGGGAGTAAGTAGCATGATATTTGATTATGAGGTTAGAAACTCAGATATATAGTGTAGGTGAAGAAGGTGAAAGGTTTTCAGAAACTAGTTCAGCAGCAAGTTTTTTGACTTCTAATTTTCCGTATATGATGTCATGGAACAAAATAAGAAATAAATGAAAAAGGAATCACGTTTAATTACGTAATGCAATTTTGTAATGGAGTAGTCAACCATAAATGATATATAATGAAGAACGATTCAAATTTCTATGTAATTGATATATTATCACTAGGGAAATAGGTCTTAGAACTGTGATCATAAATAATATCAGTTTGTGGACATAAGAAGGAATTTTGCCATTTTAACAAGTTAGGGTTACTATAACCAAGGACTTGATCACTTTGTTTGTGTTCATATATTGAATATTTTCACAAAATTTTGAAGGCTATAACTGGGAATAAGGACAAGTTGAACTTTGAAATGTCAACTTCATTTCAATATCAGTCTTAAAAGACAATGAGACTATTTGAGAATAAGCAAAACATATTTTTCATAATGAGATTTTTCATTATTTTAATTTTGATTAAAATTAAATACAAAAAAACCAAAAATTTCACGTTGTAAATAGTCACAGAGCAAACGAATAGGAGTCGAATGAGACGCCCAAAACCACAGAGAGCATATTGCTTTCAACCTAATGATTAGTTGGGTAGGTTGTGATTTATTAACAAAACGAAGGTGGTGTTATGTGAGAGTCACATAATATTATGGTGGTATGCAACATGACTTAAAATATTGTCATCTTGAACATTAATAAACTATAACACAGAGACATTTTATTGAAAATACTATAATCAAGAGAACAATACACTAAACATTTACAAAGAGATAAACACGTACAGATTTCGCATTTTACACACTCACATCTACAAAGAGATACACACACATCTTCCTCAATAGGGAAAATTACATGTTATTAGACAATTAAATAAATTAAACTGAGTCTTGAAGACTATTCCATATTTAGAAGAACTAGGGAAGGGGCCATTGAACGGCGAAAAGAGCCTGAGTCTGGTTAAGGAAAGTAGAAACGGAAGTTAATGACTCTGCTGAGATAGAACAAGAAAAATTGAGTTTGATTAATTTAATTTATGATTTTTGAACAATTATAAAATTACAAAAATGAAACCATTCATTTTGAACAACAAATGTTAATTAATCAAGTTTGACAATTGATTTTCCAACAAGCCTGAGCTTTAGGAATTTTATATAGTTGCTTGAACGACAAGTTACATCTACCAACTATCAGTGCGAATATTGACATGTTTGGGTCGATGAAAGAAATAAAATAATTGATTAATCTTTATTATTATAGGTATTATTCTTTTCTTTTGAAAAAAAATAAAAAATGCTCATGATAACTATTTGTGCATATGAAATTAGTAAAATTATTTACGAACATCTTGAGCAATATAATATTGAAATAAAGATTGTAAATATTGGTACCCTACCTTAAGTAGGTGATGACACTACTCATTCTTTTAGTATTGATGAAATAATGACATGTGAATTAGTAGAATTTGAAGAGGATAAATTTATTTGAAATTTTTTTTAATGAATATTTCAATATCACAATTGTGTGTTTTTTTTTAAAAAATTTTTTAGATCTTATATTTTTATGGAAAAAGTCTATTTTTGGTGTTTTAAGTTTCATTAATGTTTCAATTTAACCCCAAATATTTATTTTAATTCAATATAATCGTCAAAATTTCAAGGGGTAACACCATTCATGTCTTTAACTCATATTCAGTCATCTTCTCCTCGTTGCTCATAAAATTCCCCGATCGCAATTTAGGGTTTAAGGCTCAAACCTTCACTAGCAAGTATAGTAAACGACATCAAGTGTGTTGTCGTTCTAGTGATGCTGCATAGACGACATCCCGAATGGCGGAAAATCCTGCTTGAAGGATTTGGGTTGTCAAAACAGTAAGGACTACAATGAAATCTTAAAATAACGCCAGGGGTTAACATGAAACCATTAAAATCAAAAGGGATTAACATGAACCCATTTAAAAACATAAAGGACTAAATTGAAGTTTTGTTTTTTCTTTTTTAACTTAAAAAAATGCAAGGCAGTGGAGAAATGATGGTAATGCAAACGGAGTTTTCGTTTTGAATTGTTAAATAATATAATTCATTGTTAAAGTTTTACTTAATTTAAAAATTTATTATTTAAGTATGCTGTAAAATTCTAGATTTTGTGAAATATTAATATTCATATAATCAACAACAGATTATTTTGATATTTTAAATATGCAATTCATAATAAAAATAAAATATAATAATAAAATAAAACTAATTCACATGTAAGACGTGTAATGAACTTACATTGTTGGTCAGTCATATATCATCTTAATAGTTTAGCCTTATCTAAAAGGCTTTAACTTCTCTTGATTGTTCTCACAAACCCTAAACCCTCTCATATAATTCGTTACATAATAAACATTCTTCATTCATCAACTTTAAGGACTGGACTTGTGATGATAACTATTAATGGCAACATCATCATGAACAAACTTGCACCAGAACCAATGTGACTTCCACACATTATTAATTTCTTCAATAGGGACGTTCTTTGTTTCTGGGAGGAGCAAAGCAATGAAAATGGTCATTATGATGACAAAGCCGGCAAAGAAGAAGAAGAGACCAAACTTCAAATGGCAAAGCATGGTGAGGAAGACTTGAGCAATGGCAAAGGTGAACAACATGTTCACCGCAACATTGATAGCTTGCCCTGCAGATCGGACCTCGAGAGGACATATCTCACTGGGCACTAACCAACCCAAAGGACCCCAAGACCAAGCAAATGCTGCAACGTATGCGCAAATCAAGAATAAAAGGACATTGGCTTCACTTTTACTGAATGAACCTTCTCCGTTGACTCCAAACTTCAAAGCTATCATGATTCCCACAAGAATCTAACAGCGATTAATAGTAATGAGTTAATAATTTGTAATTCTAACAAAAAATTTATCATACATGAGCCATTGGATGTTGAATATAAGAACATTAGTTGTATGATACCTGGCAAATAAGCATTTGGATGCCACCTTCAAGGAACAAAATCCTTCTTCCAAACTTATCTACCGAGAATATGGAAACCAATGTGGCTAAGACATTAACACCTCCAGTAATAACAGCAGACATGAGAGAAGCATCATCACCAAAGCCGAGAGTCTTAAAAAGAACTGGTGCGTAAAACATGATGACGTTTATGCCTGTAAGTTGCTGGAAAAATGGAATGAAAGAGCAGAAAGTGATTTGAGGCCTATATCTAGGCTGTGAGATGTTTTTCCATGGGTGTGCCACCTGCCTGGCAGCTTCACTCGCGATAATGAGATCTTGGAGCTCTTCATCAACGTTTGGGGTTCCACGAATCTTCTGTAACATTGCCTTGGCTTGATCATGTTGTCCTCTTTCAATCATAGAGTTTGGTGTGTCACCTAAGAAAAGTGATCCTATACACAACAAAAATGCGGGCACTGCTCCTACACCTAGAGATATTCTCCATCCATTTATGTGCTTCGCAGTCCAATAGTTAATAAGGTTTGCAATCAAAATACCAATAGTTATCATCATTTGGAATCCCATGTTGAGTGCTCCTCTAATATTTGCCGGTGCCATTTCAGATAAGTACACTGGAACAGACTATCGAGATGGGGAAAAAAAGGTAAATTTTAAGACACTCTATGAATGACACTGACAATAGAACGAAAGCACTTGAAAAATGAGATGTTGACGTTTACTTACTTGATTACAGTATCCCACGCCAAAACCAAGCAATATACGACCGATGATGAGCATGTGAACGTTTCTTGCAAAACCGTTCAATAGTGCTCCTACAAGGAAAAACAATCCACCAAGAAACATTGAGGGCTTACGACCTAGTATTCTTGTGGTACTGGAGGCAAAGAATGATGCAACAAGTGCTGCAAGGTATAGGGATGATGTGAACAATGTAAGGAGCTCGTTATCAAATTTGCAGTATGTGTTCTCATGGCCTATTCCTTCCTTCATTTGTTTGTACACAGATGGGAAGAACTTGACCAAGAATGGTTCCATGGAAGTTACTCCTCCCGTAATGCCAAGATCATAACCAAAGAGGAGACCTCCCATGGCTGCCACGAAGCAAGTGATTAGCACGAAAGCTGTGACTTTGCCCTCATAATGTGTAGCCTTATTTTGATCAACAAAAGCTCCTCCCGCCATCTCGTGTCTTTCCTTGTTTTCTATCCTTTTGTCTTGATCTACATCTCAAATTATTGTTGTGGCTTATAAAGGATTCGAAGTAACGACATAGTATGAAAAATTAGATGAGATTTTCTCAAAGATTATCCTTTACAACAATGTTGTGCCTTTCAAACGTGTCATAGGATTATAATATCCTAAATTAGGAGTGCTTTCCACCCGAATTCGTTGTTATAGTGTTGTCACATGGATAAATTCCATAGAAGAACTAGTACTGAGTAGTTGTTTTCTGTTTTTGCATGGATAAATTTTTCTAATTATTATCTAAAAATTATTTTGATACAAGTGAAACTCTAACTGCAAGCTGAAAGTTGGCGTAACGTACAATATTACCAATAATCTAAATGTGCTCCTATTTTAAAATTGAGGATGTAAATGCAATTCCATCCTGGTATTTTAAATTTTTACCAATACATGGCATTAAGTTATATTATATATTATTTATTAATTGAGTACTCATGAAAGTAATGAAAATTTAAAAGAATATAAATCGCTGCAAGTAAAATGTTAACAATTAAACAAAAAAAAAAAAAAAGAGACAGAAAATTCTATTTTATTCCCAACATTTTGTCCAATTTTTCATTGTCACGTTACTAATTTTTCAAAATTTCTTCTAATTCCATCTCAAAATTATCTCCCAAACCCCTTTCATGCAAACCAAATCCAACAATCCCAATTCTTGCCTAATGTGTTCAATACAACTTCTCTAATTGGCTTTTTGACACATGCTCTCAAGAGAGAAATAACAAAAACAGGAGCTCCAAATTTTATATATGCGTTTTTAAATTTTTTTTAAATTTTTTTAGCTAGTGGTCTATTTGAGAGCACTATTAGATAACGGAATGAGGAATGGCCACATATAATAGATGTAGGGAACATTTGTATTTTTGATCCTCATAGTTTCATTCCATTTTTAATTTAGTCCCTATAATTTAATAATTTATAATTAAATACTTATAATTTATAAATATTTCAATTTTGTCCACATAGTTAAAATTATGCAAATATTTTATTAATTTTATTGATACAAATAATTATATATAGTCTTAATTTTCTAAATATATATAGTTTAATTAACAATAAAAGTAAAAGTTAACAATGAAACAAAATTAACAAATATATAAATCAAAATATTGAAAATAACAATTGTTACGAAACTAATGAAAAATAAAAGAGAGAATAAGAGAGAAAATTGAGATAAAAAATGAGACGAGTATTCTCATTCACTTCTTTGGTACAAGATCCTTAGTATATAGTCCTATTTATAGGCATAAAAGTAGACCTATATGTTACATTGATATAATTACACATTAATCAATATAATTGGCAATAATTTAACGGTTATTGGGAATATGAAACTAAAGGGACACTCTTTGGGGTTTATGGACATTTACATAATCAATTAATTTATAACACTCTCCCTTGGATGTTCATTAACAAATAATGCGTCACATTAAAACCTTACTAGGAAAAACCCAATGAAATAAAAACCTAGTGAAGGAAAAGAGTACACAATATTTGTGATGCTTATTATAAGTTGCCTTATTAAAAAACCCTACCAAGGAAAATCTAATGGAACAAAACTTTGATTAAGGAAAAAGAGTACAACACGTCTTTTACTCCCCCTAATGACAACATCATTTAATGTCTTTGAATTGTCGCTTCCCAATATTGTTGACCAATTTCTCAAATATGATTGTTGGTGATGCCATAGTGAACAAATATGCTAGATTGTCACATGCATGAATCTGTTGCACATTGTCATTGTTTTGAAGATCATCATTTAAATAAGAATTTTTGTTGAAATTTGTTGTTCTATCTCCTTGAATGTACCCTCCTTTTAATTGATCTCTATATGCTGCATTATCTTCGCATAATATTGTTGAAAACTTTTCTCTAAAAAAAACCACACATATTCTGGATATGTTTGGTCACTGAATTAGGCCATTCATATATTTGAACTGTCTCATGTATCAATTCAGCATGATATGACAAAATAATAGCTAAAATATATTTTCTAAAGTTTCATGACATAGCTGGATTCCCACACACACACGCACACACATTTAACTTGTTTGGGATTAAACTATATATATATATATATATATATATATATATATATATCAAACAAATATCTACATCTGCATAGTCAGTTAGTGGAGATCTAGAAAATTTGAACAAAACAAATTAATATCAATAGCACAAAAGTATGATATTTAAGGATCAATAAATTCTTTATCATCTTTTTGAGATTGTAATGAATCTTTATTTATATCTAAAAACATCTCACAACCATTGGGGTACTCAATGGATGTGTTTCATCTATGTAAAGTCTCTTTTCAATTGATGAAAGTATGGGCAAATGCAATTATTTATGATTTTCTTTCAAAAATATTACTTCTTGCATCTACAAATGCCTTTTATAAGAATATCAAGAGCTTGAATTTCATGCTTCAGGCATCTCAATTCTTTAGGGATTTTCATCTACATAATATCATGTAATAATTCTTATAAGTAACTTGTGATCATATCAGATGCATAATATATAATTCATGTAATGCCAGACTAAGTAATCTTATCCACCACAAAATAATATATTATCATAATCAAATGTCACGTTTTCTAAAACTTTTGTGTTATATATATCATTCTCATTTACTTTCTCATGATATCATTTGTACCCTACTGACTTTAGACCTTCAAGTGTTTAAACTGCAGGTCTAATTAACTTTCACATATTAATATTAGTGTGTCCTTCTACTTTGGCCAAGTACTTTTATATCAGTACTTCTCAATAATTCATAATTCTTACTTAATTCCATAATAATATGCATTATATTATTATGTTGTTGACAATTATTTCTTTCCAAGTTCCATATTTTCTTGTAATGACATAACTTATTGAGATCTCTTCACATTACTACTTTCAAGTTGCAAGTTGATAACAATGACATAAATATTCTAAAGATGCATCTATTTAAAATATTTCAATACTCATTATTGAACGAATGAGCTCATTATCAACCAAATATATTTTAGATATACAAGAGATATAATTGCAACATTGACTGGTGATGGTCAAATGACTAATTCGCCTTTAAAACAAGTAATATAGGAAAATTTAGTAAATAAAGAATCTTCAGGTCCTTCAGTAATAAATCATAAAAATTCTCAATCTATTTGCATCATTGACTTGGGATGGCCTAACCGGCCATGCTAAACATCTATGAACTTTTGGTTCACTTTTTTATATGATTTTATCAAATTTGTATGATATCATCTTTGAGGGAAGATCTATGTCTTTTTTAATATCTCCATCCATGTTTTTCATAATAAATCATTATGAAATAAGTTTCTTAATAGATTTCATTTGAATCTAAATTGGAACTTTATTTGTATAGTACATGGTAAACATAATTGCTCTTCAGGAGATTTTTTTTTCTCCTGAAATTGTGCTTTTATTGCACTTTGATATTATTATTAGATTTTTTAAGCAGAGTGATTCATGTTTGGACTTAAGCATTAGACTATACTTGTATAGATCAATTCTATCACATTAACACAAATCCATCATAATAGGACTAAATGAAGTTTGTGATTTGAACATTTGATTTTAATATCATATATCACAATTTTAATTTTTCTATCGTAATGTTCTTTCCTTCCATTTTGGTATTCACAAATACCAAAAAATTTGACATACAATACTTGTGTCTTCTTGCTTATGTCCGCAAACTTGGATAGAATCTCATATTCATGTGAAATTTTATTAATGTTTTTCATTATTCCACTTCAGGTGGAAATTATGACAAGTCTTCATTGTATTGTCATCCATGGTCAAATATAATGAAATATTGACATTTTCTCCAAGAAATATCTATGTGAGATATATGGTGTAACATCATCTGCTTACAAATTTAAGGAAAATACAAATTCCTTTTCTCTTGCTTCATATTTACTACATGGAATATGCAAACAAAAACCTATGTACCAATTTGTTTATGGAAATTGGTGTAGCACAAGTAATGGATAATCTCGTGATATAATACATTAGTCACTTTAGGGAATATATGTACTAAACTTTCATTGTCGTTATCCATACTACGCAATATTATATAAAACAAATATAAATAAATTCAACAAAGGTATCATCATTTAAAAATTGTTCCTATATTGCTCACATTCTTTTAAACATATTTGATATTAGTAAGAAATAAAATAACACATAAACAAGTAATAAAAATTCACACTTTCTTAATACAAGTGACACAAATGTGCAACTAAGGTACTTTTTTCTCTTTCTTTTAAGTGTTACACATAAGTATTTATTATAAGTAGACAAGAAGTTGTAATTAACTTTTTAATCAATATAAATTTATTATAATTAATGCATTATTTATGCATGACTAATGACGTGAATAATATGTGAAAAGTGTAATTAAGTTAAAATTCTCATGAACTACATAAATTGTCATAATAAAATATATTACAATAACAATATCTCCAATAAACCTTTTATAGCCTTTTAGGGTTCAAAATAACTTTTGAACTTTTCATATGATTTCTAATCATATTATAAATTGTAAGTTTGTAACCATTAGCCATAAAAATAAGCTTATATTACTATCCATAATGGGTTACTTTTAACACCCTTTTGGCTCATGAGTCATAAATGGTCAATATTGCTCGTAAACATGTTGAAATTAAGAGTTTTTAATACAATTTGGTGGCATGAAATACATAGCTCTCACGGCTATAGTAAACAAAATTTATAGCCACTTTGCTTCCTCACTAGTCATCAAAAGATGATACACATCTTCTATGAGCATTATCCATTTGAAGATAAATTTGTTGGCTTTAAAATAACAAAAAATGATTGGGCTGCTGGCTATTCAATCATACGTAGCCTTTTGATTTTCAATATCAAATTAATAATCATATTACAAACATAGATAAACATATTGAATCTATAAATAATGTAGAGCAAGAACAAAAATGCTTATCTTCTTACCTTGTGATGGCAAGAATTTCTAGTGGATTGATCATCCACTAAAATAATTTTTAATAATTTTTTTATGAGTATTATCAAATGGATGCATGACCATGTATATAGGAAAAAGATTATAAGAAAATTTTTTTGCCAACATGTATAATACATAATATTTATAAAACTAAATCCTAAAATGAATTCAACCATTATAAGATCATTTCAACAACATAATATCTTAATAAAATAGAGGGATAAAGAGATTACCTCAAATCAAATAAGAAATGAACAAATTTGATTTGAACTATGAACTTGGAGCAAAATCATGTTGATAACGTGTTATGAAACTAATGAAAAATAAAGGTAAGAATAAGAGAGAAAATTGAGATGAGAAATGAGAGGAGTATTCTCTTTCACTTCTTTTGTACATGTGTAACACTTGCTAAGTAAATTTTGCTAAGTTAATGCAAAAATTTTTATTTTAGCAAGAATGAAGGTATAAATATTTGTAATGTGTAATACTTATAAGATGTGAGCTTTGACTCAGTGGTAAGGCAAGTCATTGACATGTGTCACCCCCCGGCGAAATTACCATTTTACCATCCATTATAGTCTTCTTCTACACGAAGTTTCTCCTTCCTTTGCAGAAAAACGAAAATCTTCTCCTCCTTCAGTTTTTGCTTTTTTACTCTGCCCACCGCCATGTTCAACCTCCAACCAGCTCCTTCCATCACCAGCGAAGCTTTCTGGGTAGCCATCGCCTGCTGTTGGCCGGCAACAACCACTTTTTCTAGCGGTTTCACATCATAACCATGGGTAGCGAATTTTCAGTCATTTTAGTGAGTTTTAATTGATTTTTTTTCATGAAAATGATGTTAGGAGAAGCATTTTCGGCCTTTTCCCATTGAATTTCAGTGTTGGAAGCATGATTTTAGTCAAGTTTTTTAGAGTTGTGCTAATAGGGACTAAAGTGAAAAGTTTTAAACTTTTGGGGTTTTCAGAAAATGGTAAAATTCTGCAGTTTAATGGGTTTAAATTGGTCTTAAAGGAACAATTTTAAGGTTTATGACATAAAACCCTATTACTCTTCATGGTTTTACTTGAATTGAAGGAAAAAGTATGAAATGAGGGACTAAAGTGAAAATTCAGAAAGTTTTTAAGGCAGTGATGTAAATTAATGTAATTCTGGGAAAGTTAAGGGGTGGAATCAGGAAATTTGATCTAGATCTTGTTTTGACTAATGAGAAGGGAATGGAATATGAAATTGGAAATGATAATATGAAGAATTAAAGAAAATATGTGATGAAGTAATGGTTTGTGATTATGATTGTTTTATGACTTTGTTAAGGCATTATATTGAACATAAATTGATGTGTTGACTGATGGGAATTGAGGAAAGTATATTTTGATGATATAGAGATTGTGGGTGAACTTTATCGTTAAGCAAGAGAAGCGGAAAAGGTTATTTAGCACATGATATCTTTTAGGTAAGCAGTAACTTTTCCCATTATATAATTACCATTATATTTATGGTAGTATAATTGTTAGACTTGTTAGTCTTTCACATGAATTATGAATTATGATTGGTATGTGAGATTCATGTAAAATTTGTAAACAAGATGTTTGAATAAAAAGGGGAATGTTTTACTAAAGAATTGATATTGAAAAAGGGAAAATTCATAAATAGCAGTTTCTTAGATTTATGGAAGACAAGATAAGATGGATGTTTTAGCATAAGCTTGCGACTCACGACCGTATAGGTAATTTACCCCGAGATGTTGTGTGCTCTCGACCGATATGAATAACTCGATGGATATATACCCTTGACTGTATGGGTGATTTATCCCGAGATGTTGTGTGCTCTCGACCGTATAAGTAATTTACCCTGAGATGTTGTGTGCTCTCGACAGATGATCAAACTGTATGGGCCACGAGTCCATGACTAATGCTTAATATCTGATAGTCCTCCTTAGAATCTAGGTTCTAAGCCAATTGTATTTTGAATAAAAAGGAAAGTTTTTATATATCTTTAACAAGAACCCATAGGCTAAGTTCCCTTGACAGTTTAATGTTAACCGATGGGAAAGATTCTTTGAACATTGTGGATCTTCGACTGTGAAAATGTGATTTCTAAATGTAATGTACCCTTGACCGATTTAAATTTTCCATAGAATGAATGTTATTGCATGTTATGGTTTAAAGTGTAAAGATTTAAATCATAACTTATGAAAAACTGACCGATTTAAAAGGTATTATTGATTTATTACTGAAAATACTACCCGTTTATGTTTTAATGAATCAAGTAGCCATCCTGAGCAGTTTGCTGATCAAGAGGGCTAAAGGAGTCTGTTGGCACTGTTGACATTTTGATTTCTCCATTTTGTTAAGATTTTTGTTGTATTTGGTATGTAAATGGTAAAGATGTAAATAGATATAATTAATATGTATGACCACAGGTAGATTCCCCATTCCCCTGGGGTTGTAGTTGTCTCTAGATTGAATTGAGAGCTGAGCTCTCTTTTATGTATATGATTGTTTTAACATATGTTTGTAGAAACTTCGGGAGGTCTCAGTTATAGAGGAGACTTTGCCAAAATTTCTACAAATTTGATATGAATGTGAATCTGCTTGGTTATGAACGTCTGTTATGTATGATTGTAACTTAGTTAAGAATCAACTTGTTAGGCTTACAAAGGCAGGCTAGTCTTGTTGTCTGTACCGATCACACTTCGGGAGTTAGGGTGCGACAACATGATCCTTAGTATATAATCCTATTTATAGGTATAAAGGTAGCCTATAGGTTACATCGACATAATTACACATTAATTAACATAATTGGCAATAATTTGGGGGTTATTAGGAATATGAAACTAAAGGGTCACTTTATGGGATTTATGGACATTCACACAATCAATTAATTTATAACAATAATAATAATAAAGACTAAATTGTAAATCATGTATATTATGAAGACGTTCTTATAAATTATGACAGATGATGAAAAAGGAAATTTGAGAGTTCTAGAAAAAGAAATTTTAAAAATTACTTAATCAATTGATATTTTTTATTTTGAACTCGAAGTATTTCACCCTCATTGAATATTTAAGTATTTATTTTCAAATTATATCATTGATCCTTAAAAGTGAATATTTTAAATAATAATTAATTTACTCATATTTTTATTTTAATTTTGAACTATATGGTATTTATTTAATTTTAAAATTTAATTAATAATGACATAAATACTTAATTTTACAACTAGAATTGCAAAATTCAATTAATTTTCACATTTAAAATAATAAGTTATTTGATAATTTAGTTAATTTAATGATAATGAATATAAGATAAAGAGTTAAATTCGAAACTGAATATTTAACTATTAATGAGATATTAACAAAAATATTTATTTATTTTTTTCTTTTATTACTATTTTACTAAAATTTTCTGTGAAAAAGTATGTATCAAACTACTTTTTTCTCTTGTCGAAGTATTTATTAAACTATACTATCTACTTAAAACTAAAATCACTTTTAGAAAAATGATCAAATAATATCAAACATTGGAAAAATAAACAATTCTAATATCAGTCATACTAAAGCTGGTTTCCTAAACTAGGATTTCGGGACCGCCAACAACTATTCAGAGAAGCAAAAAGTACAACAAAAATGGGACCAAATCTAGAGAAAATTCTATTTTTGGTTCTTCTAGTTAACTCAATTTTTAATGTGGTCTTTACACTTTAAAAACATTTATAATAACATCGTCATTATTCAAATAATTTAATATTTAGTCTCTATTATTATTATTTTTGTCAATATTTTAACTTATATGTTAGTTAATTTTACTTCATTATCTACTTTTACTTTCATTGGTAGTAAAATCATATATATTTAGAGAATTAAGATTTTATATAATTAGTTGTATCAATAAAATTAATAAAATATTTACATATTTTTAACTGTGCAGAATAAATTGAGATATTTATTAATTATAAGATTTAATTATAAATTATTAAATTGTAGGGACTAAATAAGAATGGAATAAAACTAGAGTGGACCAAAAATACATTTTTTCCTAAATCTATTATATGTGGCTATTTCCACGTAATTTAGACTATTACTGATAGTGGCCCGGGTCAAACCACTATCTGATAGGACTTTGACACTACCTAAATTTTTTTGGGGAGTTTGGAGTTGTGGCAATTGGTTTTAGTCGTTCCTCTCTCTAATGAGAGCTTATGTATAAAAAAGATAGCGGTTTGACACTATTTAAATTTTTTTTATTGGGAGTTTGGAGTTGTGGCAGTAGATTTTAGTCCTTTCTCTCTCCAATGAGAGGTTATCTGTCAAAAAGCCTCTCTAATTCCTTCGAATTTCTCCCCAATTTCATTTCATATTCTGTAATATCTGTCTTTTCAAACGAGTCCCACACTCCCTGTAAGTTCTTGCTCCGTTTTCAAATTTCTACGTGCAGCAAGGACTTAATCACTATAACGGTTACCTAATATTTAGGAGAATGGATTCCTTTACGTTCTAACAGGAATACGAGGGTCATATTTTAATTGACAGTTGTTGAATGTGTTGAAATCATTTTTGAAATATTGTGATTTAGTATTAATTTATTATTACTGTGTTAATTAATTAAGCAATCAATTGTAGCATAAACCATAAATAGATTGAGTTTAAATTAATTGTGAATAATTAGTGATATGTTGAATTATTTTTAAATCCATTTTGTAGAGGCCGCAACATGCAGCCTAAAGTTTGTTAGTAATTATCTTATTAAATTACTGATTAAAGGGTAAAATGATGATTTTATAAGCTAATTTATAATTTTTAACATCTAATAATAAATCCAAGTAGTTGAGGAAGTCGAGAGATATCTTTTGAAATAAATATATATTTTATTTATTTAAAATTTATATTTTCTGAATGTGTGTCAACTCCCCAATTTTGATGACTTATAATAAATTTCTTTTGGCTATATAAAGTCCTTTCTCTCAATTACTCCAAAAGTGAGAAAGTTTGGATAAAGTTTATTGTTATATCTACTACTTAATTTATGGTTGCATTGAAGATTTTCTCTAGAAAAGTTTTCTTTCTCATTAATGATTTATTTGTATTATTATCTCTCATTAGTGTACTCGAAATTATTTTTGTAATCAATTGGAATCAGAGCCTAAGGTTTTAGATATGATTTTTTTTTTGTGTGTAAATATGTTGGATTTTGATTATTCATGTTTGTTTATTATATTTGGCATATGTTTGTCTATTAAGGAAGAATAAACACTCTAATTTTCGAATAATATTGCTAGAATAATACAAAGGTCCTTGGAAATCAGATTAAGGGTTTTATTATATAAGAAATTTCAAGGTTTATGATGTGTGATTCATGCTCAATAAGATTCGAAACTGAACCCTTCAAAACCCAATAATTTCGAATGCAATTACTCAAATAATCAAAGGTACGTTGGATATTAGTTTAGGGTTTTCATATATTGAGAGATTTTGAACAAATTGGTATCTTGAACATGCTTTAAAATAACAAAATTACTAGGCCACCATTGGAAGGTTTAAACTCGTAAAAGCCTAAAATTTTCAATAAAATTTTTTTTAAAAAAATAAAAACATTTTCGTTAAATAAATTTTTTTAAAAAAATAAAAGCATTTTCGTTAAAATTTCCTTAGGGGTTTCATAGAATATTTGATTTCAAGTAGAATGGTAAGTAAAACATGCCTAAAACACAAAAAATCACTTAACCTTTATTAAAGCTCCAACTCAAGAAATCACCTTATTTTTCAATCTGAAAATGCACACAAATAGGTATGATTTACATGACATTTATAGATCTAAGAATCCTAAGTAAAATGAAAGCCAAAATGCCCTAAAACTCTTAAGAAATCATCGAGTAATGTGTTAGATCAGTTACTGGGTTGTGCAACCCAATTCAAAATCCACGAAGGAGAAAAGAAGATGAATAGTAACTTTTGGGCTTGCCCACTCGTGCCCTTTGGCACGTGGGGGGGGGGTGGGAGGGTGTGGACCCATTTTTAGGGCTAATTTAGGCCTAAAATTTTTGTTCTAGCATTAATTTTTTTCCTATTTAATGGTAATTTTGCTTGAATGTTTTGAAATCCAAAAATATGATTTCTTAAATTTCCACGATATTTTACATGGGATTTTAGATAAGTAAACTCTGAAAATTGAACTGAAAAATTTTGTATAAATTTTAAGTTATCTAAGTGTCATATATTTTTCACACTCTAAGTGATGAATTATTTTGATATGTAAAATAATTTATTGGAGAAATTGCGTCTTTATAAATTCAATATTATGTGGAAATTGAATTTTGAGCCTAGTTTCTGTGTAAATTTTGTAAATTTGATTTTGGAGATGTTGGTACTAAATATTTTGTAGTTTAAATATGCACTCACCCATTATAGGTGAGATTAAATGTGTTAGGATAGTGCGGTGGGTCTAGATTAAGGCTAATAATATAAGTATATGCTTAAACAAGAGGTTTGACTTCAAACAGGCATAACTTTTTGCATAGGTGGATTTTTTAGGGTTATAGTACCATTTTAGAAAACTTATTCAGAGCCTAATGCATAGGAAAATTGCCAGAGGCGATTCAATCCAATTTTAGGCCTAAATTTTACTATTTCCATTGACTTTGGGACATTTAAAGTTCAATAAACTTGTTTTCTAGGCCTCCTACAAAGGACTAACAAAGATGTTTTGAATTCAATTTTGCCTTTTAGAATATTTCCAACTATCCAAGACATTTTTTTTCTTTGAACTTATTTGAGACACACCGTTTTGGGCCTTTTATGACTTGGGCATTTTATTTTCTTTTTGAAAACTTGATTAACAATTTCATATAAAAGCTAGATGGAGATGGTATATAGTCAATTTTTTCCTTAAAATATGGTGACTATACAGAACCCAATATTGTATATATAGATGTTCTTTAATTTCAACAAAATTAGATATTAGAATCATAATTTCTTTTAAAATCTTGGCAATCAATCATGCATCCTTTGAATAACATGATGCCAAAATTATTAGCATTTATTTACTTACTCTTAGGCATGATTAAGTGATTTCACTTGCCTTGAAGATCAGGTGATTAACACCTTTTGGTTGTGGGCTCACCTATCATTGGGCCAATTGTAAATGTGTTTTGTTGGTGTGACTAAGGTGTCCATTTCAATTAATTTTTGCTAGGTAAATTACATGGGCACTAGATACATCTTATCAGTGTAGCATTGATTATGTAATTTGTTAATATATGATAGAATTGATGTCTTAATATTTCTTATTCCTTATCGGTATAAAAATGTTAATGACATTTATTATTATGGGGACAATTCATGTATATAATGAGTTTTCTTGGTTTATTGTGATTTGGATCCCTTAGGAAGGAGAATAATGAATGTAAACATAGTTACATAAGTTGAATTTTTGGAAGGAAACCTTGCTTTATAACTATTTTGTATATATATAATTAATCTTTCATGGTTTCTATTACCTCAACTCTTGTTTTTTAGCAATTATTAGTGGTGAAAACTTTCAGTGAAATAAACTATAATGACTTGAAAAGTCCCTAAAATTGTGTAATGACAATTGTATTGAAGCCCCTCGCCTAAAGGTGGATACATTTACTATGCTTAGTATTCCTTCAATTGTAATTAAGATAACCTTTCTTTAATTGCAACATCATCCAATTGGAGTATGTGCGGAAGCATAAATGGAAATAATAATGGAATGTGTTAAGGCCATTTGGGAGATGAACTTTGTATAGCACGAGAAGGGCTATAACCTTTCCCTGTTTAAGGATTTTGAATTTGAATATGTGTCTAATGTTAAAAGAACACATTTTTATGCTTATACATTATTAAAATGAAGCCTTACAGTTGCATTTTTAGGAGATAGCTTCAAGCTCTAGCACATTTTTGGTATCTTCTGTCTTTGTTTTACTAAAAGCTTCATGCTATACCCAACAACATAAGTAGACAATTAATGAACTTTGCTATAAAAGGACATTTGTTCCAATGCTTCAGCAAAGGGAATATTGATTTGCAACTTCTTAAAGACATCTAAGAATGTTGCAAATTTCTTCTCTTGTTCTTGTTGCTTCAACTTTTAACTAAACAGAACCTTGACATAAGGGGATGACTTATATGGCTTGTCCCAATCAAATTCTTTCTTCTTCTGTCTTGCCCTTTAAGGTGGTTCTCCAATTGGTTTGTCTTTATCACCATGAGGTTCTTTAGATTTGGATTCCAAGGAAAGGTCAATCTCCACTTGCTTTGTATTTGATGAGCTCACTTCATTTTATAGCCTTTTCTTATTTCTCATAAGGCACAACAACCTTCCCACTCCTTAAAGTGATTACCTTACATTGCTTCCTTAGATTTACAACGGTGTCACTGAAAAAGAACCATGAGAGTTTTCAGCTAGTTGTTTAGAAATTTAGCCCAACAGAGTTTCTATGTTCAGGATAGAAGCCTTTTGATTCTTGAAGTTGATCCTTATTTCTTGCATGAAATTGGAAGTTTGTTGTACAAAGGTAGAAGTTTGTAGTGAAAGCTTTTCAAGAGCACTTTCTAATGAAGACATCTTGTCTTGAGTTGGTTGTAAAGAGGATGTTGCACCTTGAAATGAAGAATTTGGTTGATATGGCTTACCTTGCTCATTCCAATAAAAGTTTAAATGCCTTATGTAACTTGGTTGTAATTATTACCATAAGGGTTATTTAAGGGTCTTTGAGGGTTCCTCATGTGATTTACTTGTTCTTGAGATAGATTACATTTGTCCTCTTATTTCATAATCACCATTCGCATGATGTATTCCCTAAAAAATCACTTACTTGGGGTGGAAAGTTCATTGCATTGACTTGCAAAGTGTTAAATTGCTTTGTGAAAGTTGTAAGTTATTGAGAAAGTGTCTTCTTTTGTGCAAGAACAACATCCAATGTATCCAATTTTATGACTCATATTCTCCCCATTGATCTATCATAGGGGTTGTTGTAGTCATTTGTAGCCATCAAGTCAATCAATTGTGTAGCTTCCTCTGGTGTTTCGTTATTAAGAGATCCTCCAGCCGCTGCATCTACTATAACTCTTATTGCAAGGTTCAAGCCATTATAGAAAATTTGAATCTATTGCCAATCTTGGAAAGAATGATGTGTGCATCTTCTTAATAACTCATTATATGTCTCATATGTATCATAGAGATTTTCCATATCCCATTGTAAAAATGGGGTAATTTCACTTCTAAGCTTTACAAATTTAAAAGGAGGAAAGTACTTGGTGAGAAATTTTGCCACTAAATCATTCCAAGTTGTGATATTCCCTTGTGGTTGAGCTTGAAGCCAACACTTAGCTTTATCTTTCAAAGAGAAAAGGAAAAGTCTAAGTTTAATTGTATCATCACTTGCACCATTAACTTTGATTATGTCCTACAACTGCAAGAAATTGACAATATGTAAATTTGGATCTTCAATGGCACCTCCCCGAAACTGATATTGTTAAATCAATTGAAGTAATAGAGGCTTGATCTCAAAGTTGTTCGCTTGGATAGGGGATCCTTATAATACTTGTGTTGCATTTTTCAGCAATAGGGGAAGAGCAATCCCCTAAAGTACAATGATTGGGTGCTTATTCCTTTTCAGCCATTGCTTCTTTCACAATTTTCTTCTTTTGTTTTCTTGCTGCCTTTTCAATTTTTGATTAAAAAAGTAATGACTCTTGGTCAACAGTACCTCGCATAAACACAAAGACTCAGATTAAGAAAGATAGGTAACTAAAACTAAGAAAATAAATAGAAAAAATGGGTGCCTAAATTAATATCCACTTAGATACTTTTTGATATTATAAACAAACAAAATCCCTAACAATGACGCCAAAAACTTGATGATTCCTCAGCATGTATACCGAATTGTACAAGTAATACAAAGTGAGAGAGTATTATCCCACGAGGATTTTGGTTACTAAATACCATTTTCACTAATTTGATACTATATAAACTATGGAAAATTGGAATTAAATAGAGCTCAATGTAGTTAAAAAGAAACACTAATAATAAAAATCAATTAGTTTGTATTTTTGGATTTTTAACAATAGGAGCAATTAAAACTATGAATAAGCATAAATATTAAAAAAGAGATAGGGATCCGACTTCACTTGACCAATTAATGTATCCTAGAATCCTTACTTAACTAAGCTCTATTCCATATTTGATGGTTAGATTTCCATAATTAACTAATAACTAATCCATTAGAATATTAACACTTTTTTAGCAAAATGAGATTTTCCAATCCCTTAGACAAATCCCAATTAGGAAGGGTTTTACAAAAGAACAATGAAATTATACCACAACCACAAAATCAACATCATCTATCCCTAGATAAAGACAAATTATGGTGTCTATTACATGAACAAGCTCATATATGAATTTCCTAATTCTATACATGAACCCTAAATTAACTCATGAGTGGCCAAGTCAAAGGAAGCATTAAAATCATGATAAACACTCAATCAATGGAAGTAGAAACTTGTATTAAACAAGAAAGCTAACAAAACATCATCTAAGTCAAGTTACATTTTCACCCTAGCTAAAATATTTCAGCTATACATAGATAAATAGCAAAAATAGATGTAAAAGAAGATAAAGTAAGCAAACTCCATGGTCTTCTTAGTCCCAAAATGATCTTAACGCTCTTAAATCCCTTGGAATAACTATTCTGGCTTTTTCTCCTCCTTTCCTAGCCTACTTTTGGCCTCCCCCTCGTAGAAATTGCCCTTAATGGTTAAAAGAGTCTATTTATAGGTGAATTTTTGCACATGTCATACATTACTTTGGATGCCTAGGTATTGAGCAACCAAAACAAAAAAATAATGGTTGCTATGGATGCACAAACACAAGATTGAATGCTTGGGTAGTAGGTGGCTAGAATACACAAAAAAAAGAGTATCAGTGAATGCTCAGGTATTGGTTTGGATGCTTGGGCATTAGACCAACAGAACACATTTCTTTAGAATTTTTGAATCCAAGTCTTCTCTTAAACTTCCAAACCTGAAATTTGTTAGTAAAACACTTAGATTTAGTGCATACAAGTCATGATAAGAGAGTTTACTAACTTGAAATTAACATTAAAATGCTAAAAATGAAAACTTGGAATTCTAAAAAACTTTTTTATACAAACAACTGCTTTTGAATAGGGAAATTAATATTGAAATCAAAGTTATCAATACCTTGAAGAAGTGAGAGATTTTTGCATCGATTATTTTATAAAACTTATTAGAAAGCTTAAAACATGAGAGACGATAAATAAGGGAGGATCTTGGAACTAATTTGATGAGCATAAGCCTACCCGCTTTAGGAGAGAAGAGAGGATTTACATGCTTGGAGCTTTCTATCAGTTTTTTTCACATGGTGATTGTAGATTTTAGGTTTTTCCTTACTTAAATCCATTTAAGTTCCTAAATACCTTCCAAGCTTACTAGCATGTTTGACTTCTATGATACCATGCATAATTTTCTTAAATATGTGATTTCCCTTTATTCACTAGGAGACCCAAGAAGGAACCAAAGTATTGTAGAATGTTTTTCACCGTATTGTAGGTCTTTGTATTAGCCTGAAAGAAAAGGATAGTGTCAATTGTAAACATCAAGTTAGTGATGGGATCCATCGAGCAACCAATCTTGATTTCTTTCTACTATTTTCCCTATTTAGTATTAAAGATTATACAAAAGAGAATATTGGCACACATTATGAATAAATATGGTGAGACAAGTTCTCCCTGCCAGATGCCATGTCTAGGGACAATAGTGTGGAAAAGAAAACCATATATGTTCACTTGATACCAGGCTGTTGTGACATACTACATTATCAAATTGATCCAGCTATTAGGGAACCTCATTTTTAAAGTTACTTCTATGAAACTCCATGAAAGTAAATCAAAAGCTTTGGAAAAATCTAATTTGCGAGCACACTTTTGAGCTTTGGTTTTTTTCTTTAAGTGAATATTTTGAATGATTTTAATAAAAATGATGTTATTAGAGATCAATCTATCTTTCAAAGGGTGAAATGTAGTAAGAAAAAATAAGTTTTAGTCAGTAACAAAGGGCTTTAGAAATGATTTTGTAAGTGATATTATAGTGGCTGATAGACCTCAAACCCATAAAAGATTGAGTATAATTTGATTTCAGAAATGAAATGATGTGAATATTATTGATGGCTCTTAGAACTTGGCCTATTTCTATAAAGGAGAGGACCATCTTAGTTATGTCACTACCTATTGTGTCCTAAAAATGATGGAGAAAATTAGCTTTATAACCGCCTGGGCTAAGGGCATTTGCACCATAAATGTCAAAGAATGCTTGCTTAATCTCCAAACGAGTGAAAGGCAGTTAAAAGAGTTCTTGATGTTCATCTGATAAAATAAGGACATGGAGATGGTTGAGACAATTAAGGATGGCTTATGAGGAGGAGCTTTCTACACCTGAGTAGATATCTTGAAAATAATTGGCTACTTGAGATAAAATTTTATCTTGGTCCTCAACCTATGAACCATCAAAATCCTTCTGTCTAAGGATGCGATTATTAGAATTTCTTTTAGATGCAACAAGATGGAAATACTTAGTATTGCAATCACCATGAAGGAGCTAGAATTGTATAGCTCTCTGAACCTAAAGGGATTCTTCGCATTTGTAAAAAAAATTCTAAAGTTTCCCTAACTTCTTTTTCTTTATTCATAAGGTTAATGTCAGTAAAATTGTTTTGAATGAATTCAAGTTCTTTTAAAGGGAAGCAATTTTTGTTTGGGATACGACTAATAGAAAGATTGTTCCAAAGAGGAAGTACTTTACTTTGACTTGCAATTGGAACGAAGGTGGCCTTATAATATGTTAACTCTAGGAAGCATTAACAATCTTAGCACATAGTGGGAACTTAAGCAAAAAATTTCTAAATCTATACATTTTTGTTTTGTTATGGATGTTGCAATTAATCTGAAAGAAGATGGGCACATGATCATAAACAAAAATTGGAAGAATGGAAAGATAAGCATTAGGAAAAGTTTGCAGCCATTTGATTTTGTAAATAACTTTATCCAATCTCTCTCAAACACAATTTGAGTTAGATCTATTGTTGGTCCAAACCTTTAACATGGAATTAAACTCATTGGCTCCCTAGTTAAAGGAGCAGTCACTTAACTTATCTAAAGCCAAGTGAATTTAGTTAAAGTCACTAATTAATAACCAGGGAATGACTAAGGTCATGTTTTTTATCTAATTCCAAAGATGTCTGTTCTAGTTTTTCAGGACCATAAGTAAAGGTTATGAAGCAATCAACACCAAAAACCAAGTTAATATATAAATGAATCCAATGAGGTAAATAGTTTAAAACAACAAAGTTAATATTATCTTTCCATGCTAATGCAAAACCACCACTTTTCTATTCAACATCTGCCCTACTTACACACGAGTAAAGTTTTAGATAGAAACATATATTAAAGGCTTTATTTACATAAAAGATGCTTAGTGCATTGAATTGTCATAGGTTTGCGGAAACCACGATAGTTCCAGCATAGGGCACTCATGGTTGCTGGGAAAGCATTTCATGGGTTGTTTCCCAGATCCTTTCTAAGTGAATTATATCATACATTTATTTTTGAGATTCCTTTGAAATGGTCTCTAGTTTATGAATATTTGAGGAAGAAGATTCATTCAGCCTTTGTCATTTCCTCACATACTTCTGCATATGAAGTTGTTACTTTCATTTCCTAGTAGGAGAGCCATAGATTGTGATAGGCTTCTTGTCATCAATATTGTTACTAAGATTCAACAATTCATTATGAGTTTTACTTGGACCTATGTTACTTATTTCCATGTAGTCATCCGTTGAATAATTGTTTTCATCTAGGCCAGACAAAGAGAATTTGCTAGTAGAGGATAAGGATTTCTCACGTGTGAAAGAAATGTGTAAGAGCAACATAAAGAAATTGTTAATGGAGACCAATGCTATCTCATCTTGGGACTGCAGAAAGAAACCAAAAACAGATAAGGAACAAAGAAGTCTTCTAATTAGGAAGAGCTGACTCGGCTAGACTTTCCAGGCTATGGAATTACTAAGGTTAATTTTGACTAGTTAAGCAATATTGATGGCAAACTCCTCACTTGTATATGCCATAAAGTCCAACTAAGAGTACAAGGCCTTTGTCATTGTATAAAGGTTTGATAACTGTTATCATTTAAGAATGTGCAAGCTAAAAGATGTTGGATTTAAGTTATTGTAGTTTGGTAATAAATGTGTCACACTAAACTACGAAAGAAAATCCATCATGACATGGTGCTATAGGATGGGTTGGAATGAACTCTGGATAGAATTGGCCATGTAGTTATTTCAGTTGGGGTATGTTGAGTCATCATCCTTTTCAAAATGTGAGTCATTATGCAAAGGAATAAACTTAACATTAGTAGGAGATTTCTGCATGGTAGCATCACATAAGGAGGCAACTTCATTAAAGGTTGTCAGGGCAAATAAAGATTCTCCATTTTGGAATGACATAACTATTGAATCTATGGCAAAAGCAGACGCAGAAGATGAATAAAGATTATTCAAACTTTCCATATGGGGTTCTTGTAGTGAGATTCCATCCTCTAGAGGTTGTTGAAATGGGTAACCCATGTGCTGCAAGTCTAACTAGGTAGTTGATAAAAAAATACTGGTGTCCAAATGATTGTTTAGCTCATTTTTAAAACGATTAACCATAAGTTCCCATTTGTCACCTTTTAAGTCTATGTCCATATCAGAGCTTGTCTCATTCCTTGGGGGGATGTAAAAGTGTTAACTATTTTTATTAAATTGAATATGATTATGCTCTTGGCTTCAAATTGCTCCCATTAGTTTGCAATTGGGTTATAATTTACTCCATCAAGGGTGAAAAGAACTTTCCTCAGAATAAGAGGGAATCCCTCTTCTTGTTGGTTGTGGGAAGAACAAGATAACAAATAATCCAACTCCGTACTAATATGATTAGTAGGTTGTGAAGGTTGTAGGGCATCCAAGCTCAAAAAATAGGGGTTTTTGTCATACACGTAGTAATAATCACCATCTGAGGAGATAATCCAACAAATTTTAGTGCTCTTTCTAAGACTTTTATTTTTCAGAATGTTGAGGCCATATTTGAAGCTAATGAGAATCTTAAGTCTTCCACATAGTCAATCTGGTATTTTTTGTAGATTTTATCTTTTAAGAATTGTTAAGCCTCTTATATTTGTGTTAGATTCTAGTCACAGTTACGCATTATATGATCTATTCTACTACATTGTTTACAAATGCAAAAAACTCTTTCATATCTACAATCCACCTACATAGAGACTCTTATGTCAAGTTTAACTAAAACTGCCATTAGCAAAGGTTAACTCAAGTTGAATAGGACTCTAACTCTTAGGAAAATGAGATTTTTAAAGTGTCTTGTAAATCCATATGACATCATACGAATGCTAACCATGCTACCTAAGATTCCCGCCACATCTATGTTCATATATTCCAGGGGTAAGCCCTTGAATTGGATCTAAATAGCAATATGTTTGAATTGTATTTCATTAAGCACAAGTTAGATTTCCAATAATAAAAAACCATAAGAGAATTATATATTGACCAAGGTCCATTCTTAGCTATAAAATCCTAGTCCATGTGGTTCTCAAACTCTATACAGTAAATGTTTCTATCTCTACCTAAGACACAAAAGTCTGCTTAGAGTTACAAGGTAAAGTGAAATGTTGTATCAAGCTTATGGGGATGAATGGTCTTTGAGTATATTAGAACCCCAATGAGGCGCATTTTCCAATAATGTAAATGTGTAGAGTAGAGCATAAAGATTTTAAATCAATGATCAGAAGTCACATGTAATGAAAGAAAAAAGGAGACTAAAGAGAGAAGGTGTTATAGAAAAGACAAAGTTGCTAAAAGAAGCAAGGAGTAGAAAGACAAAGAGACACGTGGAGAAGTTGTCGCTTATGTAAGCACTGATAGCTACTTTAACTTGAGAATTATGATTTTTGTGGGAGTTATACTATGGTAAAATGTCAAATAGACACTTATAACTGCCTCAACTTGTGTAGATCTATATGATATTTTAGAGGTGTTGTCGCGTTGGAAATTGTCATGCAAACACTAACAACTACCTTGCATGCATCTTTAAGATGTTTGGAGGAGCTATTCTGTTAAGAAGTGTCCAATGAATACTTACAGCTACATCATATATATGAGTGAAGAGTATATGTCACTTGTTATGTGATGGCCATTTATAAATGGAATATGGCTAAGGAAATGAATTTTTATTGTGTACATATTTTGAGCCTTGACCACTTTTGTTGTTACAATGACTTTCTTATGGGCTAGTTTCAAAATCACAAGAATTTTAGTTGTATCAAATTTATGATTCTCAATTCCTATTTATTGGAAATAAAAGTTTTATGAATCCCATACTCATATTAAACTTTTGAGTGATCCATTTACCAAAGACTTACCTATTAGAGTTTTGAAACTTGTTACTCTTTGGTACTTTAAAAACTTTAGTGTCTTGATTTAGTGGGAGTTTGAATTGTATTCTTAAGGGACAATTTGATATATATTTTTTATTTATAACATTTTTTTCCCTATCAGATTTAATATTCTTAGTTGTGTTAAAATTTTGGATATAATTGAAAAGTGAACCTTTACCAACATTTATAACATTTTTCCTTATTAGATTCGATGTTCTTGATTCATTGTTTCATTTATGAATTTTTCCTTTTCTTAGTCTCATGTGGTTCAAATCCTTGGAGAAGATATGCCTACGGATCTATTAACCAAATGCCTACCTATAGGAGCTTGTCTTGTTCAATCCCTGATGTTGCCTTTGTCTAGTGGGAGTGTGAGTTAAATTTTTAAAGGGGTTTTGTGATGTAATTAACATATTAAATGTCTATTCTGTTTAGATTTTGGAACTGTGTATGATTATATTAATTTCATTTATTTCCCTATTAGATTCAATGATCTTGGTTATGATCATATTAATATCATTTGTTTCCTTATCGAAACCAATGATATTGTGTTATTTCGTTTTTGAACTTTGTATGGTTTCATCTATATTTTGGTTACTTAATTTTAATTGGTATTTGTTTAGTTAATTATCCTAATGCTTGATTGAAGCTATCCAAGTAAGAGATTGTTGAAATAAGTTTTTAAAATATTGCGGATTATCATTAATTTATTATTAGTTCAATTCACTGGTTTAATTAATTAAGCAATCAATTTTGGTATAAACCAAAAATGAATTGAGTTTGAGTTAATTGTGGGTAATCAGTGATAAGTTGGAATATCTACAAGTCCATTAGGTAAAGGTCCTAACATGTAGCCCAAAGCTTGTTAGTAATTATCTTATGAAATTATTGACTAAAGGGAAGAGAAGGATTTTATAAGCCAATTTATAATATTTAATATCCAATTATAAATTTGAATAGTTAAGAAAGTTGGGAGTTATCTTTTAAAATAAAAAATATTTTATTTATTTAAAACCCTATGTTTTATAAACATGTATTAACTCTCCAATTCTAAGAACTTATGATAAATTTCTTTTTGCTATATAAAGTCCTTTTTTTCAATTACTCGGTAAATGAAAAAGTTTAGGTAAAACATGTTATTATCTCTATTGTTTAATTTATGGCTGCAATGAAAACTTTTTCTAAATAAGTTAGTTTTCTTTCTCATTAAAAATTTATTTGTATTATTATCTCCCATTAGTTTACTTGAAGTTTTTTTTGTCATCAGAATGAAAATTCAATTATTCAAATTGATAGACAACAATCTATAGTAGTTGTTTGTTTTAAGTATTATGGTGCATTTCTAGAGTTTTCTAGCAATACGAGATGGGGACTGTTAGTACCATTGAACAATTATCATATTATCAATATTGTTACGTAGGGTTGGTCATGTTTAATTACCAGCATGAACCTGCATGCTTTTCTATGTTAGTGAACTAATTAAGAAACATTAAGTTTCTCTGTTCTTATGCTTTGTTTTCGAATGCTTCAACTTGTTGCACTAAGTTTTGCTTCAACTTGTCGCACTAAGTTTTGGGTTTTACATTTCTACTACTCTTCCTCTATCAATTTTGTAACACTTGCCAAAAATATGATGCAAATTTTGTTCTTAGCAAAAGAGAGAGTATAAATATTTATAGTGTGTATAATTAATCAGATATGAGCTTTGACTTAGTGGTAAGGCATGACAGTTAGAGCAAGAGAGCATGGGTTTGAGATGCAGGTCCCTCCTCCCTCAAAAAATTTTTGGTAATGGCACGTGTCCCCTAAGTGAAATTACCAAAATGCCCTCATTTTTTTCTTCTTCTTCCTCTCCCGTAAGTTCTTCCTCTTCAGAATGCTTTTTCCTTTTTCTCACTGTTTCTGCCTTCCACCGTCATGCCCAACCACACCACCACCTCCGGCCAGCATCCTCCCTCACCAGCGACGTATTTGACAACCATCGCCTGTAGTTGTCGGCAACAGCTTCAATTTTTCCACAGGTTTCGTGACAGCCGAGAAAGAGTGATTTTCGCAGTGAATTTTGGTGAATGTTGATCAATTTTTCATGAAAATGATGTTAGGAGAAGCATTTTTAGCCCTTTTCCATTGAATTTCAGCCTTAGAAGCATATTTTTAGGCAAGTTTTTTAGAGTGGTTCTAACAGGGACTAAACTGAAAATTTTTGAGATTTTGAAGTTTTACAGAAAAGTGTGGAATTCTGGAATTTGATAGGTTTAAATTGGTCTCATAAGAACACTTTTAATGTGTATGACATGAAACCCTATTATTCTTCATGGTTTTACTTGGGTTGAAGGTGAAAGTATGGAGTTTGGGACTAAAGTGAAAATTTAGGAAGTTTTTAAGGTAGTGAATGTAAATTGAAGAAAATTCTGAGTAAGTTATGTGATGGAATCATGGAATATGAACTAGAGCTTGTTTTCAGTAATGATAAGGAAGTTGAATATGAAATTGGTAATGGAAATATGAAGAATTAAAGAGAAGGAAGAAATATGTGATGAATTAATGTTATGGGATAGTATGAGAAGATTAGATATTATGGTTGCTTTATGACTTTCTTAAGCAGTACTACAATGAGCCTAAATTGATATGTTTTAGTGATGGGAATTGAGGAAATTATATTTTTGTGATATAGAGATTGTTGGTGAATTCTATTTTATAACCAAGAGAAGAAGATAAGGTTATTTTAGCTTAAGTCGTCCACCAGGTAAGCAGTAGCTCTTCCAACTAAATGATTACCATTGTATGATTATATGGTAGCCTAATTTGTTAGACTTGTTAGTCTTTCAAATGAATTATGATTTATGACTGATATGTGATGTCCATGCAAAAACTGTATAAAAGGAGGATTGTATAAAAAAGGTTAGTGTTTTACTTGAGATTTTGACATCATTGATATTGAAAAAGGAAAATTCATGTATGGCAGTTTCTTAGATTTAAGGAAGATACTATAAGACAAATGTTTTAGTGTGAGCTTGCGACTCACGACCGTATGGGTGATTTTCCTCAAGATGTTGTGTGCTCTCGACTGATAGTGATTTACCCCGAGATGCTGTGTACTCTTGACTGATATTGAATAACCTAAGGGATACATACTCTCGACAGATAATTAAACTACATGGGCCGGAAGTCCATGACCGATATTTGATGTCTTTGATAGTCCTCCTTTGAATCTAGGTTCTAAGCCAAACATATTTTGAATAAAAAGGAAAGGTTTTACATGTCTTTTAACAAGAACTCAAAGGTCCCTTGACCGTTTGATAAAAACATACAAGGGCTATGACCCTTGACCGATTTAATTTCTATAGAATGAATCCATGACCGTTATTATTTTATTGCATGTTTATGACTTAAATTGTTAAAGTTTTAAATCATGATTTATCGAGAATTGATTGATTTAAAAGGTATTATATTGATTTATTACTGTAATGCTTTAAGCAGACATCCAGAGCAGTTTGCTAATCAGGAGGCTTAGAGGAGCCTTATTGGCATTGTTGATGTTTTGATTTCCCTATTTTGTTCAGATTTTTGTATTTTGTATGTAATTGGTTAAAGATGTAAATGAATATGTATGACCATAGGTAGATTCCCCATTCCCCAATTGTGTGGTAGTTGTCTCTGGATTAAATTGAGAGTTGAACTCTCTTTTATGGATATTATTGTTTTGACAAATATTTATAGCAATTTCGGGATGTCTCAGTTATAGATGAAACTCTGCTAAAATTTTTACTAAATATATATAAAAGTGAATCTGCTTGATAATGAATTTCCATTATGTCTGATTGCAATTTAGTTAAGGAATCAACTTGTTAGACTTACAGAAATGGGCTAGTTTCGTTATCTGTACTGGTCAATCTTCGGGAGTTGAGATGTGACAAATTCATATAAAATTAACAGGCTAAATCAATTTTTAATAGGGAAACAATTGTCTAGTAATTATAATATTCGATGAAATTATTTTTTTGCTGCAACATTGTCAATCCGTACCACCAACCTATTTATAACGAAGCAACCCCACTATAGGCAATTATATTCATTGTGTTTGATATAATTATATTTCTATTTAAATGTGTGCACCAAACCAATCTAATGCATAAATGTGTCTATGAACTCGAGCCACAGAGAAAGAGTGAGTGGCAGAGAAGTTGGTGAAAAATCTGAATTAGATTGACCCATTTGAATGAGTGAAATTTGTGTTGATCAGTTTGAGTAGCTCACTAACTTAGAAACTAATCTAAAATGACAACTATCTTTTATTCCATGTTATGTGTTGCTGCAGGCCATGCTCCCACTGAGCTCGAGCACGACGATTTTGACCTCCATAAGGGTGTCTAAACCAAATGGGAGACGATATCTTAAAAATTTTTGTAAAAGATATCTTCCTACAACATATCATTTCCACTCAATGTAGGTTAAAAGTGCAAATGCATATATGGAAGTCTCTTGAAAATTATTGTATATCAGCATGTCATTTAAATCTCTCAATTGTGGACATTTAGTTATAATTAGAGCAAAACAATTATAATGTTTTTAGCCCACCAGCACTTTTTGAGTAGCCAAGAGTTGCATTGCATGACCTTGTTGTGGGAGGAGAAAACAAATAGACATGCTCGCACAAATAATTCGAAGACTTATAAGCATTCAAATGCCAGTATACCTATACTAAAATTGCATTAATATTGACATTTGAGCTAGTGGATGATAAACTACTTGTTGAATACAAGAAAATTGTATTGGAAAATAGTATACAAGGGCAGTGGGTTGCCTCTTCAAATGTTTCCGACTAACAAATTGTTTCTCAAGAGATGGTACCTTTGTCATCTAACCATGACTTTTGGGATCAACAACTTGGTGCACCTTCCTCCTTTCAGCGCTTGAATATTGTTTGAGGTACTGATGCTTCTCCACAGGCAATGACATCCATATTCTCAAGTAGGAATTGTCTTGGAAACTTGCCAACTGCATTGCCCTCCTTATTCCTATCTTTTTAGAGGAATGCGAAATGTGTATAAGCTTCGATCCCGATGCAAAGTGGGTGGCTTCTTCACACTGATGTTTTTTCAGTGATAGGAGGCATTCATGTTCTTTCTTTTCTTTACAACAAGTTTTCACATCACTTCACTTGCCACATCAGCACCTAAGTCATCCATCCACATCAGCCCCGTTAGCCCGTTCTGCAATATTTTGATGGTGTCATAATAGTGGAAGATGGCAGGGACTGATTCTGAAACGTTTTTGAAGTGTGGGGAGTGATTTGAAGAATTTTAAAGTATAAGGACAGAATTGAAAACTGAGGAAAAATATAAGAACCAAATGATGAATTTTTCCTAATTATGGACTTAATTAGAAATATTGCAAAGACTTGATCACCATTGGGTTATCTTACCTATTAATCCATACCTAGCATGATCCATTTTAGGATCTTTTATAAGTTCATGTCAAACTAAATTAATCATTGTGCCATGCAACTATTGTATTCTTTTACATATTTAACAAATTTTTTTTGAATATTCCATTATATATCAGACAAGGGGCAATCAATCTCAGAGATTAATGGGTAAAGATTACTCACGACTCATGGTAGGAAAAAAAAATTTCGAGTCCGAAACCAGCTACGTGTAATTTTTATTTTGCAATGTGTGACATTTATGTTTGTTAGGTGACTGTTACTCCTGAAGCTTTGAAAGGAAAGTTCAGAATTACAATAGATTCGGCTCTTTTTGGTTTCTGTGGTAGCGGTAGCCATCCGAAGAAAGTATTATGTGTTCATTGCATACCAGATATTGAAAAATATTTAAATGCATATGAGTTTAGTATTTGGATACCCACTATTTGTGTAATTTGCATTTCTTGTATTTATTAAGAACTGTGCAAATCTGATGATTAATATTAAAAGAAATGTATATATATATATGATAGTTTAAATTTAATACTAAAAAACCAAATTAAGATATAATTATAATCTGACAGCCAATATTAAATGAACTACGCAGTTCAATAGTGCATAGTTCATCTTTGAAACAGTAAAAAGTCTAAATTCTCTAACAAATATATGTTGGATTCAGATATCATTGACCAGATTTCTGCCCATTGCTATTGCAACATGAACATCTCCATCTAATAAACCAGGTTCTAGGATGATCAAAATAGAACTTTAAAAATGAAATCGTTTAAAAAATAAAGGTCCTCTCTTGCATACGTAAAGACTTAATTTATATTTTCATCGATCATTTTAATACTTTTCATATTTAAAATACTAAATTGATCTCAATATAAATAGTGAATGACTAAAATTGCATTTTCCTCACACCCAATTTTCCACCAATTATCAATTTGGTATCACTTTTATATGTTTGAGTGTTCTAAGGAAAATGAAATGAATAAATCCACAAAAAGACAAAAAAAAAAAAATGAATCTACAATAGATGTGTAATACCCGTGAAATTCTTATGTTAAATGAGTTATTTTAAGTGAAAAAAAAATTATATAATTTTATGATTTGGAGAAAGTAAGTAAATGTATTTGAGGTAACTATAAATTTTAAATGATGAGGGAACATTAAAAAAGGGAATTTTTAAAATATTAAATGAATTTAAATCATATTATATCTGAGTTAGAAGCTAGCATGAGTGTTGAATCCATATCCTATGTATTCCCAACATTTATAATTAAATCCTAGAATGTGTAAATCAAAAATTTTCAAAATTTTTGGATTTGATAGTGCAAAGTATCTTATAAGAAATTACCTAAGTGCCTCTAATTGGATTAATTTACCATCAGATTCCCCTCCTACGCGTTTTGGCATCTCCTTAATACGTTCACTCTCCCTTTCGTCTAGCTCATTTCTGCTTATTGATCAACATCGTTCAAGCTCACCGGTGGTTGTCCAATGTCCTTGTACTAGCACTAGCTTGGGATTGTCCTTCCTTGACCTCAATTTGGCCAGAAAACATGACATCTCCAGTAAACCAACATTTTACGTGATTTCTAGGAATGTTCAACCAAAATTGGTGTGCTTTTTCCTTTGAAGTAGCTTAAGGCTTTGCTTCCTTCATGAATTTTGGCCCTTTCTCCCTCATTTGCACAGATCAATTTCAATTTGGCTCATAATTGAAAACCCGAATTTGCAGCATCCAAATAGCGAAAGTTCAAAATCTGAGCTTGAAGTAGTATTATCTCATCAAATTGGATTAGGGCTTTAGTCGTAGGTTGATTATCAATTATTTCTCTCTAGTTTTCATCAATCAATTTCATCAATTTGGTTCTAATATGGAAAGCC
Source organism: Delonix regia (assembly GCA_037074485.1). Taxonomy (NCBI): domain Eukaryota; kingdom Viridiplantae; phylum Streptophyta; class Magnoliopsida; order Fabales; family Fabaceae; genus Delonix; species Delonix regia. The sequence continues at coordinate 6,825,710 of CM073459.1, forward strand.
CTCTTTTTGCAATGTAAAGAACGTGTGAAGCTCAAATATTAGTTGATTTTGGTATGATATATTCGAATCAAGTTGGGGCTTTATGTTCTTGATATAATTTGAATCTTTTCCCGTTGAAATCAATGTTCAATTTTGTGTTGTGGCTCCTAGATTGAAAAATCCTAATATGGTTATGTGTATTCATACTTGTAGGGTGATGAAATCCAAAGTTTTTGGACTCCTCTAGCATTATTGAGCATATAAGAGAAGGGATAAGGCCAACAAGAGTTTTCATTTTAAGTTGTAAGTAGGTTTCATAATTTTTCTTAATTTTCTTGATTTTATTTGATGAAAAAAAATAAAAAGGAAGGAAGAGGACTGGAAAACCTTGTTGGAGTTGATTATATGTCATTAGATAATTATTACAATTTAATGAGTAGTTTTGGAAATTGCTTGGATGATCCCTAATGTCACAATGTTGAAAAATTCTTGAATATAGAATACGGGTATAATAAAGTATGTTAGATAAGATTTAAGACATTAACATTATTTAATGTCATGAAATTTATTTAGAATAAAAGAGTATCTTTTCCCAAGCAATTGATGAAGTTGGATGGCTAGTGATTGTAAGAAGAAGAAGTGAGGGTTGAGCAATTTAGGAAACGGAATATGTATGTGTTTAAATTTTGGACTTAAGTTAATTAGTCTTCAATTGGTGGAAATTTACTGGGCATAAAGACCTTACGCAATCTTATGGTATTATCCCAAGTGCTAAATGTTTTTGGCTGAGTGGGTTGAAGGATGAAATTATTACCATATGGATTATTTAAGTCCCTAGACATGTTTCTAAATTGTATATTTATGCATTAGTTAATCTTAGGAATTAAACACAAGGGAATCAAAGTGAATATTTAAACAAATGAAGGAAATGAGGTTTAAGTCAGAAAATTTGTTCAAGAGATATTGCCTAGCATAAGACATTAAGGCATTATCTTTTGCTTTTAGGGTAATAGTGTTTACTTTATCCAATAAGTGGTAGCGGAGATTGTAAGGAAGGAAACTTTTGTGTCCTGAGGCTAGGTGAGAAGATATTACTGTTTATACTTGTTTCCACTTCTATCTCATTTCTTGATTGAAAACAAGTTTTAACTATTGATTTTGTGCTTGTGGGACAAGCTTCCTATTCATACTATTTTTAGTACATGAAATTCTAATTGAAAGTAAATTGAATATTTGGATTGGTTGATTCGTTTACGGGTTGATTCAAACTTGAAAATTGTTTTGAATAATTCACTTGCTTAAATAAAGAGTTTTAAAAGACAATACTATCACTAATGGTTCTACTTATGAAAATGCTACGACCTTGGACTTTCTGTATTTATGAATTTATCTGATTCTATATTTATGAACTTATTTGATTTTGAATTTATAAGTTCCTCTAGTTATGGGTTTTTTAGTTTCTTTAAATCTGAATTTTTAAATTTTCAGTTATGAAAACAATTTGATATGGAATTTACACAACTCACGAAGGGTAAATCACCACAGATTTAGAACACATAACTCACGGAAATCAAAAATTACACACACTCTGAGATATCTTATTTTTATGAGTTATGTACTCTATATTTGTGGTGATTTACCCTTTGCGAGCTGTGTGCTCTACATCTAATATTTCTGATTCTGTGAGCTATGTGCTCTAAATTTATGGTGATTTACCTTTCGCAAGCTATGTTCACTACATTTGAGATTTATGATTTTTGTGAGTTATATGCTCTATATCTGTGGTGATTTATCCTTTGTGAGTTATGTGCTTTGCGTCTAATATTTCTGATTTCTGTGAGTTATATGTTTTATATCTATGGTGATTTACCCTTTATGAGTTGTATGTTATGCATTTGAGATTTCTGATTTTTGTGACCTACATGCTCTATATCTGTGGTGATTTATCCTTCATGAGTTGTGTACTCTACATATGAGATTTCTAATTTCTGTGAGCTATATGCCCTATATCTGTGGTGTTTTATGCTTCACAAGCTAGGTACTTCGTGTTTGAGATTCTGATTTTTATTAGTTATGTGTTCTATATTAATGGTGACTTACCTTTTGTGAGTTGTGTGCTCAATATTTATATATCATTCTAGTTCCGGTTAGATGCTTTCTATTTTGCTCTGTTACTTTATTCTCATTTGTATATTTGATTCAAAAATGGTAATTTGATCATGTTTTGATTTCATAAGTTTGCACAAACGATGTCTTTATTCATATTATGAATAATCAATATTGATTCTCATTCCCCATAAATGGTATGGTAAGTTTTCTATTCGCAAGCAAAAAAATTTGGAGCCTTTGGCTTGTTCCTTCCCGACATAAGTAATATTATTAACTCACTGGGTGTTGTCTCTCACTCTTATATTCTCTATGTTTTTTACGGAGTAGTGCTACCCTGCAACTCTCTACAGCGTAGAGTCAATTAAAGACATGGTGGTGAGCCTTGCCTTGTTCACAAGAAAGACATTGATTTAATTGTTATTCATTGTATTACATTGTAATCTAAAAGCTCCTATTGTCACAGGCCAGAAATGAGTGACGATATGGAATATAATCTATTTGTATTAAATTATAAGAGTAGAGCTCTTTTGTCTCTTGATTTATAAGTCTAAGTTATGAAAATTTTAAAAAATTCATATTTTAGATGAGACTTCATCAAAATTTTCACACGAAAGCCAAATAACAAATATTTTGCTTATAAATTGGCATAATTTAAAAATTGTCTTTTGATAATTTTGTCATTAAACGGTTTAGGCTATTTGATTTTCCAGATTTGTAGAGACAAGATTTATTTTATTCTTCATATCAGTTACACTTGATGTTAGTGGTGTGACACGATGATTTAATAATGGTGAAACTTTCTCCACGAAAGGGTAGTTGAAAATCCTTTTGTTATTTTCTCCTCCATCGTTATAGTTTCCAAACAAAAGAAATATTTCAATGAAACCATCTCTTTCATTTTCCTTTCCTTCCAATATCTTTCAGAAAAAATTTATCCATATATCAGAACGTGAGAAATAGGAATGGGAAACACGAGGGAGGTAGTAACCAGTAAGCAATGGCGAAATAAAAACTATCAATCTTGTTTCTTAGTCTGCTAAGGAATTTCTCATTATCTTCCTGAGCCACCTTTAGCATGCTTTCCGTTAATTAGAAGCTTCTTGTGCTGCATCCCATGCTTGGGAACGTAAACTCTATCAAGTAAAACCTCTCCATTAATAACCACAATTGAAAGTGGGTTGTCCAAGATGTGGCAAATGAAATTTCTCAGGGAGATGTAGATAGAGCAGAATTTTTGTAAAAGATATTTGCTCAAAACGAGTTTGATAACTTTTTTTTGTTTTGGTTTCAAAGAAGACGTATGATTTTTCTTCCTATAGAGAAGCGTCATCTAATTAAACCACGTGAGGGTAAAAGCATTTTTCCCCCTCCCCACTCATGTTGCACAATTTACTCTCCTATACATTAAAAGTTGATTATAGACCCTTTAATTCTTAGTTTTGTACAAGAAAACTTGAGAAAGTAGATTTCAAATCAATTGAATTCCTGAGTTCAGAAGGGATTCAAAGGTTCCAAAAACAAGGAAAGCAACCTTCGTTTGAGTCCTACGTTCTCTACGTACAACTTTGACTATATTATTCACAATAGCCTCATCTGACCTGCATAAAACATACTACTACTATGCCAAAAGCACCCTTTCTCAACGATTCTCGAAGAAATGATTAAATTACCTGTCTATGTCAACAAGTGTAGTAACAAGTAAAGCAACACTTGACGTTCACCATTTCTCTTTGTTGGGGTAGAATTCATACCTCTATCAGCACAGAACAAGAGGACCCTGCAATGCCAACTACTATGTCAGAGCTTATTGGTTCTCAAGTTCTTTTTTAGCAATAGAGACAGTAGTAGCCAAGCCAGAGTGGTTTACTCACATCGTCAGATTTGCATAATGCACCTGCCTTAAGCTGTAGCTAAAGATGCTTGAATTGGGCAGATGAAAGCCCACGTTACCATACAGTACAAACCAGAGCTTCAACATAGCAAACTGCGTTGACATGTTAAAATGGTCTTTTGCTGTAATTGGACGAGTGAAAGATGAAAACCCTGTTACAATTGGTTTTCTGCACCTGGTTAATGCTTTCAAGTTTCAAGTTCAAACTGGAGCGTATTTTGTCAATTCTTTTAGATACAAGCTCAGAGAATACCACCACATTGTAAGAAATACCTTGGCTGTTATCAGCTTCTCACCTTCCACAGATTAGGAGTTTACACAGCCGGCTTGTTTTTCACATGATACATTATACACGTCAGTTTATGTGGCATTAGCTACTAATATTTTATCAGGTTCAGCAGCATTGACCTTACTTAAGAAAAGATCTCGAGTCTCACTATCAACTCCATTTGACATAGCCATTGCAACTACCTTATTAATTTCATCTTTCATTCCTGAAACAGAAAGCCCCTCGATCAACATTGAGTAAGTTGATTTATTAGGTGAACATCCTTTTTCCAACATCTCCTCTAGAATTTTGATACCCTCCTTTGCATTACCAACTTTACAAAATCCTTTCATCAACATGTTATATGTGAAAGCATTTGGAACACACCCCTTTTCCACCATGTCATCCCACAACCTTGCTGCCTCACAAAGTTCCCCTGTCTCACACATTCCAGCAATCAGTGTGTTATATGTCAAGAGACTAGGAATTGAACCTCTCTCAAATTCATCAAACATTTTCTTCGCTTCCCATATATTTCCCTTCTTACAAAGCCAATGTATAAGTGTACTAGATACAACATTGTCAGGAGTACAATTCTCCTTCAAAAGCCTCCTCCATAGCTCAACAGCTTTTTCAACATTTCCTTCCTGGCACAACAACTCAATAACCTTACAACACAGGGATGAACTTGGTATATATTTCTTGTCAAGCATATCATCAAGCAAGTTAAAAGCTTCCCCGGATTTCCTGTTCTTACAATAAGCCTCAATCATAACCCCATAAGTGACATCATTCGGTTCAACCCCATTCTCTTCCATATCATCCATTACCTTAATTGCATCAATCAACCTACCTTGCTTACAAAATCCATCCATCAAAAATGTGTAAGTAGTAGCATCGGGTAACCATCCTCTATCAAAAATTTCACCAAAAACCCTCTTAGCAGCATCCATGTCACCTCTAGAAACATACCCACCTAAAATTGTAGTATAAGTTACCACATTTGGGATCATACCCATTGCAGGCATCTCATCCAAAACCTTAATCGCACCCTCAACGTCATTTTTCTTGCAAAGCGCTTTAATCAAAATGTTACAGGTAAACACATTAGGTATAACACCAAACTTCGTTTTACAATTTCTAAACATGAAATGAACCAAATCGTACCGTTTATTCTGAACCAAAGCGTTAAGCAAAGTGTTCAGCGACCTCACCGATCGATTAACCCCGAATGATTCAACCCGCAAGAAGGTTCTGACGGCCAATTTAGGTTTACTCGCAAGCCCATAACTCCGAATCACATTTATGAACAGTTCCTCACCGCATTTGATTCCAGACCTGTGCAACTGAGAGAGAAGTTGTTCGACATGATGGAATTCACGTGCCCGCGAGAGTCTCTGAATGATGGCGTTATAGGTACCGTAATTATGGGAAAACCCAGGATGGTATTTGTCTGCGTAGTCGAAAATTTGGAGGGCGAGGTCGAGATTTTGTTGGCGGGTTATCATTAATATGAGACGCTTAGGGTAGAGGCGTTGAGGCCAGGGTTTTATTGGCGGTGTGACGGTGTAGGATTTGAGAAGAGAGGGATCAAAGTTGTCAGCGGCGGCGGAGGAGAAGGAAGGGAAGGTGGTGATTCTGGGAAGAAGTGAGAGTAGTCTCAAACGCCGGTGGTGAAAGATGTACCTGTAACAGGTATTCATGGCGAACACAGATGATTATTCAAGCAGAGAACCAGAGCTTGAAGACTTACTTCGCTATGGCCAAGCACGCATAGTGGCGAAGCTCTGAGCATTTGTGAATTGACCCATGGTTCCTCCCATAAAAAAGATTACAGGTGAAAATATTTTATAAAACATTTGGACCATATTTGTACCATCAGATGGTCCAAATCGTGTAAAAAAATTTTTGGTGTGATTTTAATTACATAAAACAAATAACAAGTATTATTCATTACACATGAAAAACTAAGTTTATTGGTATATTATGTTTAATTCATTAAAAATTTTTATTAAAATAAATATTAGATATGATTCATTACTTTTAAATTTTTTGTATAATATTAAAAATAATTATAGTCGCAATAATCGTAATTCATATTATAACATTCGCAATACTTACAGTGACAATAACCATATTACAACTGCAATTTAAAACTCTGTTACTGAGCAACCTGTTGGACCAAATGGAACTAAATAATGACAACAGCGCTAACCAGTATGAGCTTAACTAATTAGAGTTCTTTCTCTTAGTCTTCCAGACTTGACTCTAACTAATTAAGATGAACCCAGATGAAACTGAGGAAATAATGATATATATATATATATATATATATATAGATATATATATGTTTATGTATGTGTATATGCAGGAGATAAGAGCTTTTGGGATTGGAAGGGTGATTGGATCGAAGGATAGTACGAGGAGGGAGACATTGGGGTGCATCCGAATTCTCCGATTGCCGAGTATTGCATCGTATCCACTCAGATGCCCAGAAAATTTGATCCGAGCTCTGGGATTTCATTGCCCAACTGTATAAGCTCCTTGGGTGAGGAAGGAATTGGATTCTTGAAGGAGGCAGTGGAATGGAGATGCGTGAGAGAGAGAGATAGAAGAGAAATAAGGACGGGCAAATTATTTGCCATGTGGTGTGCCATGTATGGTCTGTTTGCCACACCATTTCTTTTTCGATGATGTTAAGATGGAAATTAATAGTATGGAGTAATTTTAAACTTTGCAAAGTGTAGGAAGTGTTTTGAAAAAAATTAAAGTATAAGGACCACATTATAAAGTCATGCAAATTATAAGGACTAAATAATTAATTTTCCTTATATATTTAGAATGTTAAGATATTATATTTGCAAAATTTAAAGCAAAATTAAATGAAAAAAAATTAAATAGAAAGATATTAAAAATTTTAAACTATAGAGATTAAATTAAAAATAGAGTTAAATTAGAAAGTCTAAAAAAATTTCTATTTTTAACATCTTGTTTTAAGAAGATATACATTATTTCATAATCACTTTCTTAAAATTAATATTGTTTGGTGACAAATATTTTTATGTTTCTCTCCTGTTATATGAAATGGAGCATTCTACTGATTCTGAACTTGACTTGGATACTGTGCGACAAGTTTTCTGCCTAGGGCTATGAATTCTTTGCATTTGGATTCACAAATTAACATGCTTTGTTTTTTTATTTGCTCATTTCTTTGAGTATACATCCTTGCCGTTGATGTTTATTTTGATTCAATGGTTCAAAATGTAAATTTTTTAAAAAATAAATTCAATTTTTTGGACAAAAAATTATTACACAAAAATATATTAATATTGTAGTTTCCTTTTTATACAAGACGGTATCCTATTTGAAAAAAAAAAAACTAAAGATTTCTTATAACTTGCAATTTATTTTATACATTTTATAATTTATTCTTTTTCAACAAAATATCATTCTGTATATAAAAAAAGTATTTAAAATATTAACATATTTTTTGTAATAATTATTTTTAGAAAAATTTACCTTTTATATAAAAAAATTCTCACATGTTGAGCCATTAGATCAAATCCAATGGTCCTAAACCGCCCTGCAAGTGGCATTTCTTCTTATTGCGTACGTTTTTTTCTTTTTTTGGGTTAACTATTGGACATGAAGCTACATTACTATTATTAATCATAAAATCGTTGACTTAACCATCATGTAAACCCTAAACCATATTATCTTCATTCTAGACGTTATATTATTTTATCAATAGCTAATTTTTTTACTTAATTTTTAATTTGATTTTTATAATTAAAAAATTTATAATCAAATTTTATTGTTAAACACTTAAATTACTATTTTTGAAATACTATTAATATAGTCAATCATACATTGCCTAAATATTTTAAATATGTATAATTTATATTAAATATAACTGATAAATGCCAAAAATAAAATTAATGCCCATGCAAATACGCATTTAAGTAACAAATCTAAGTGTTTTACTAACAAATTTTAGGTTTGGAAGTTTAAGAGAAGATTTAAATTTTGAAATTATAAAAAAAATATGTTATATTGGTCTAATGCCCAAGCATCCAAACTAATGCCCGAGCATTCACTAATAATTTTTTTTTTGTGTATTCTAGTCATCCACTGTCCAAGCATTTAATCTTGTGCTTAAACATTCATTGCAACTATTATTTTTTGTTGGTTGCTTAACACCCAAGCATCCAAAGTAATGTATGGGTATTCATTATTTTTTTGACATGTGTAAAAATTCACTTATAAATTTATTCTTTTAACCATTTACCCATGAAAATATGCATTTAAGTAATGAACCTATTCTAAATTACCATGATAAAAGGATTAAAGAATTTCTGTCAAGTTTTTTGACTCAATTTATTTTCTGTCAAGAGTATGACTCTTTTGGAGAATAGATCCTCTTATGTAAATTTTTTTTTACAGCAAGGGATGCTGTAGAGAGGAGCTGCTTTTTTATTTTTTAAAATTTATTTTTCTATCTACAGTCTCTCCTGCTATAAAAAAATTTACAATAGAGGATATGTAATCACCTCATTTGTGAGCAATCATTGCTATTTGTGAGCAATAGTTGCTAACTGTAATTCCATTGTTATGAATAGGATGTATATAGCTTATTTTTATGTGTGATGATGAAAATTTTATAATAAGACTCTTTAATCCTGAAGTGAAATCCTCAAGCAACCAATTGAATTCTACTTGTTTTCAAATAATCTATATTCTATTGGAAATCAATGCCTTATTAATTATGACATCAAAGTGCAACCTCTAATCAAGACCAATTTTATAGTGTGTCGGTGCTCATTTATTTTATCACTAGATAGATTTTAAAGTTCTCATCTTACTACACAGAATAAATTAGTTATATGTGACAACCCAAAATTTAATTAGAGTTGATAAAATTACGCGTTAACATTTTTTTTTAGAAAGACAAATGATAAATGATGGATAAAAATATTTAGGTAATATGAAAAGTTTACAAACAATAGTGCTATAATTATAATTGAGAAAGCAAAATTTTTTTTATTAGAATAAAAATAGATTGATTATGATCTCTACAAGTACGATGAATTGACTAAAAATGACAATCTATTTTGATTTTAGCTTAGCATTATAAGTTTTTGGTGTATTCATATATGAACATTCCCACCATCTCTTGTAATTTTAATGGACAAAAGAATCTTAGTCACCTTTTAATTTCATATTCAAACTCTCCCTCAAAGTTCTGCCTATAAATATCTAATAAAATGGCATATCAAAAGTAAGAAATGGGTTCCAAATCCAAAACTAAATAGTTTATTTAACATTTATACTAGCTCTTGAGTTTAGGGTATCATAATATGTTAAAAATAGAACTTGGGCACGACTGACATCTTCATTTCAAATATATTAAGAAATGGTTCATGTATAATCATATGAAAGAATGCAAAAATAATACTCAATGATTCTGTACAATTCTTACACCAAGAGTTTCAATTGACGAAAGAGAATGTAAAAGTTGCGAAGATAATTGAATCCTAACCCAAAGGAGTCTCAACTTCTCTTGATTGTTCTTACTTCTTCACCTACCATGGAATTCACTACATTATGAATTCATCCGCCATCCATCAACTTCAAGGACTAGGCATGTGATCATAGTTATTAATAATAGGATCATTAGTAATAAACTTGCTCCAGAACCAATGCGACTTCCATATATTGTTAATCTCCTCAATAGGGACATTCTTTGTCTCTGGGAGGAGCAAAGCAATGAGAATAGTCATTTCGACAACAAAGCCAGCAAAGAAGAAGAAGAGACGAAACTTCAAGTGGCAAAGCATGGCGAGGGAAACTTGAGCAATGGCAAAGGTGAACAGCATGTTTGTAGCAACACTGATAGCTTGTCCTGCAGATCGAATCTCAAGAGAGCATATTTGACTGGGCACTAACCAGCCCAAGGGTCCCCAAGGCCAAGCGAATGCTGCAACGTATGAAGCATATCAAGAACAAAATGGCATTGGCTTTACCTTTGTTGAATGAACCTTCACCATTAACTCCAAACTTCAAAGCTATCATGACTCCCACAAGAATCTAAAAGCAAATAACAATAATGGGTTAATAAATAGTGATCTACCAAAGATTTTAACAAAAATGAGCCATATGATATTGAATATAAAAACAATAGTCGTATGATACCTGGCAAATAAGCATTTGCTTGGTATCCTTCATCCAAACTTATCTACAAAGAATATCAAAATTGTTAGAATCTCGTATAATATTTAAAATTTAAATTTATTAAGATATTATATGGAGTTCACTCATAAAATATGCTCATTAAATAAGGGTAAAATAATAATTATAGGAATTATTATTAAACTCTAACTTTAACTAGCCTTTTATAAATAAGACTAGACTATTATACGATAAATAACTGATTTAAAGAGAGACTTAAGACGTTTTGAGAGAAAAACCTACGAGTATTATACAGTTGCATTTAAGAGGGAATTTAGGCTGTGAAAATCAAAGATACACCCAATACACTATGAGTATCTTATTTGATCAGTGATCTCAACTAAAGTTTGATAAGCTTTCGCAATTAAAAAAAATACATAAATCTTCTACTCTAAATCTATGAATGTATTCGTTTATTTTTTATTCCCTTCATAAATCAATGTTGCTAAGGCATTGACACCTTCAGTAATAACTACGAAGATGAGGGAAGCATCGTCACCGAAGTCGAGAGTTTTAAAAAGAACAGGTGCGAAAAACATAATGACATTGATGCTTGTCAGTTGTTGGAAGAAAAGAATGAAAGAGCAGAAAGTGATTTAAGGCATGTATCTAGGCTGCGAGATGTTTCTCGATGGGTGTGCCACCTGCCTAGCTGCTTCGCTTTCGTCAATGAGATCTTCAAGCTCCTCATCAACATTTTGGGTTCCAGAATCTTTTGCAACATTGCCTTAGCTTAATCATGTTAACCTCTCAGTCATGGAGTTTGGTGTGTCACCTAAGAAAAGAGATCCAAGACACAACAAAAATGCAGCCATTGCTCTTAGACCTAAAGAAATTCTCCATCCACTTTTGTGCTTAGCGGTTCAATAATTGATAAGGTTTGCAATCAAAATACCAATTGTTATCATCATTTGGAACCCCATGTTGAGTGCTCCTCTAATATTTGTTGGTGCCATTTCAGATAAGTACACCGGAATAGACGGTTGAGAGAGGAAAGGAAAAAATCAAATTAATTCTAAGGCATTCTATGAATGCTTGCGACACCCGAATGGAAGCACTTTGAAAATGTGAACGGTAATTTTTACTAACGTGATTACAGTATCCCTTACCAAAACCAAGCAATATACGACCAATAATAAGCATGTGAATGTTTGCCGCAAAAACTTTCAATAGTGCACCTACAAGGAAAAACAATCCACCAAGAAACTATGAGGTCTTATGACCGAGTATTCTTGTGGTACTTGAGGCAAAGAATGCAGCTACCAATGCTACAAGGTATAGAGACGAGGTGAACATTGTAAGGAGCTCGTTATCAAATTTGCAGTACGTGTTCTCATGACGTAATCCATCCTTCATTTGTCTATACACCGATGGGAAGAACTTGATCAAGAATGGTTCCATGGAAGTCACTCCTCCTGCAATCCCTAGATCATAACCAAATAGGAGACCTCCCATAGTAGCCACAAAGCAAGTGACTAACACAAAAGCTATGACTGCCTTCAAAATGCCTCACTTGACTTTGATCAACAAAAGCTCCTCCTGCCATCTTCAAAATAATAAAATGGTTAAATTACTTTAAGTATATGATGTCAAATCTTGTTTTTTCACCTCTTAAAACCTTCGTATTCATCTACACCTCAATTATCATTGTGGCTTATATAGGATTTGCAGCGATGTCTTGTATTGAAAGTTAGATAAGATTTTCATAAAGATAATCCCAGACAACAACATTGTACCTTTTTAAACACAGTCATAATGCCCTTAATTAGGACTCCTTCCGCCTGATTTCATTGTTAAAGTAATGTCACAAGGATATTCTCTACAAAAGAAGTAGAGCTTTGACTTGTTATTTTCTATTTTTGAATGGATTATTTTTCTTAATATTATTTAATAATTATTTTGTTATAAGTGAAATTCTAACTATGACCAGAAAGTTAGTTTAATGGATAAAATTCCCAGCTCCTATTCTAAAATTACGGATAATATGTGTGTTAACGATAAAAAAACAGAAAATTATTTTTTCCATTATGGTGGAAGAAGATAGAGATTTGAGATGGCACCACAAATAAGTGGGATATTAGCTTACAAACATATGAAAATTTGCTACCACAAACTTATTTTTGGATCAAAATATTCAATTGTCATGTCATATGACATTGGTTTGATTAAATTCACCAATGAGAAAAAGAGATAGAGGTGAGAATTTCGAATAACCAAAAGGGAGATTTTCTTGCAAAATCTTAAACATGATTACTGTTGGCTTTGTTTTACATAAACTTAATTAGATTAGAAATTCCACATGAATTACAATTTAGTATCTCAGTTATTATATAGCAAGATATTATTGACATAATCAATCATATGTTATATTGACACTTTAAACGTATATTATTTATGCAAAAATGGGATAAGAAGTAAACAATATAATAATATACAAATTCACATGTAGATAGATGCAGGGGACTTGATGAACTTATATGCTGACTGACTTGTGAATTAACTTCTTGTTTTGAGAAGATATACATTATTTCATAAGCAAATAATTAAAATTAAAATTGTTTTTGTTAACTATATTATTGGTGGCTCTGACACAATGTCTATGACTACATAATTCAAAAAGAAAAATAATCAACGGCCATATAATTCAAATACTGCGGGGGAAAATGTATAAAATTCTGGAACAAGACTACTAATGCTATTATTAGTTTAGATGTTTCTCAGTTGATTTTTTGTTTTTGTTTTTTTGCTAATTTATTGTCTTATTTGAGATTAATCACCCACATATAAAAGAGAACTTGTCACATTTGGAAACACTATAAAATTAAAGAAAAGGCAGTTTAGAGAAATAAAAGATACCATATGATTAAAGTTTCCACCATTTATTTTACTTCGAACATTTAGAAAAACTATTGCTTTCACTATGCACATTTAACAACACTACTACTATATTTGCTTTACATTCCACCTAGTGCTTGTTTTCATATGACATGAATAACCCTTTTTGCTTAAAAGTGTTACTAATTTTATAATCCTGCATTTTCTTTTAACATGTGGTTAAAAACAATCTTTTGTTTCCATTATCACTTGAGCCTTAATCTTTTCATTCAGCACGAAATGTTTCTTCCACTTCTTTCATGGTAGTTTTGAAAGAAAATTTTATTTTTGTGTTTCATTTTCACAAATGTACTTTTCATGCTTTTTTTCAAAAAAAGTTGGCAGGCTTGAAAACTAACGTATGATTCCTTCAACTATACCACTTACAATAACCTATCATGAATTTAAGTCGTCTGGATAACATTCTACACTTATTGCACAATCGGAATTACTTCAAGGCATTTTTTGCGGTTCATTATGAATGGGCACCCGTACCTGTATCAATGCTTGAAATTCATTAAGACTCGAGTGAGACTGTGAGAGCTTCGATAAGACCTAAGTATGTGTTCTTAAACTTCGATAAGACTCTAATTAGAAGAACTTGAGCATCAATAAGAGACAAGTAGTTAAGGCTGCAAGGTGTGTGTGAACTCCATAGGACTTGAAGGTAAGGGAGTTTGGATGAAAATAGATCACTTGCTATCACAGTTGGTGTTGTTGATTTTTAGTTTATTTTTAACTGTATATGGTCAATATTTGTATTTATAGCGTCTGATGTAATAGTAAGAAATCTGAATTAAAGTTTGGACAAAACTCTATAATAAATGCACGTGAACTTCAACAGTAACATTTGTCTAAACATTAATGACCTAGGCAAGTTTATTTGAACTTGAACTTTGATAGGAGCCAATTACCAATTCCGTAATTTCTAGAAATTTAATCTAACAACCATAAATAATTTACAAATTTAATTTGATGGTAGTTCATTTTTTAGTGAAGAGCAGCTGCTGTTAGAGTTTTTAACAGGAGATCCTTTTCACAATTTAACACAGCTGGAATTCTAAGGTTTAATTATTGTTCTATTAAAACAAGAATTCAGAATCCGACATATTTATGTAAAATAAGCAAGAAAAATTGCTGTAAAAATAAAATTGTGACATTCATGGTCTAAATTCTGACCTAATATGGTATCGGTAATTGTTGACTGTCAATCAAAGATGCATATATTTAGTGATCTGATCCCAGAAAACAACAAAAAGGAGAAGTCTAGTTATGTTCATTGTCATTACCATAATCTATTTGCTGAGCAGATTAAACCAATGGACACTAGGCTGCCCTTTCACACAGAAAGATGTGGACAGAAAACAAATTAGAAAGAAATTAGACAAAGATGTCTAACATAATTATATAAATGAATGACTTGAAACAGAAAATGACGTTAGGGTTTAAACCTCATTCTAGTTAACAAGTTTCACATGATTAGAGGAGACATTGAAATGAAAATATTTTCAATCTAGTTAACAAGTTCCATCAAATCAATAAAAATTAAAAGCAAACTAGTTTTTCGGTCTAATAACATGCCTGTAAGCATACGAACATATTTTATTTTCTCGTAGATTATGTTACCATATAAACCTTTGGATTCCAGGCTCATGATCCCAACTGAATGGCCTAAACAAAAACATCATCATTGTGAAAATATTTACGACTATATATAGCATCCCTGTGAGAAGCCAATTTTCTCTATCCTCATTACAGTGAAGCACCAAGAAGTAGAATGGTATGGTGTAGTATCTGAACTCTATCAGCAGAGCCGGTACAAGTACAGTAGCAGTAGCCACAAAGTACGCCAATACCCAGATTTTATTTCGAAATTTCCCTGTTTGGCAAAAGATATACTTATGAGTTATAACCTTACAGGTAAATGAAACACAAAAGAATGCTTGCTAAGGTTATGTGCTAACCCAACACGTGGATAATGCAAAGCCATGACCATATATAAAGTGCGACCAGAAGGTATTTAATTGACCAGTGAGCCATGATGACCTTCCTCCAGAGATAAAAAAGGGTAATGCCGATTGTCAGCAAGAACGTATGGATGAGCAACGTTGCATTGATCAACTGACAATAAGTGGCAAAACTGAGAGTAAAACAGTCTGAGAATGTAGCAGATATAATAAAAGCATAGTTGATTTTCATCTGAGATAAGCTTCAGATAAACCAAATGTTGCTATATTAACATAGAAGAATGAAGACAAAAATATAAAGCAAGCTAACAGTCTGGTCCCTAAAAATTAGTGAATGCACAGGTCAGTCCCCAAACTCCATAAACTCATTGCACGTTAATCCTTCAGACATCTTGAGTCACTGACAAAAGGATTAATTTGTAGCAAATGTTATTGTTAGAGACTAACTCATTCACTCTAATTTTCAGAAGCTAAAGGTAAATTGGTTTGATAATTCAAGGAACAAATCATTAGTTCATTCAAAAATGTGTTTAAGTGCTAAATCTCAAATGAGATATGGACTAAAAAGAGAAAATTATTACTTGGCGTGATGTGAATTCAAATAGATCATATTGACCAACACCCAGTGATGTAAGTCAATAAATAACGGAAGCTAGCAATAAAAAGTGCTCAAAAGGGGAACATTAGATTTAACAGCACCTCCACCCTATTTATTGACGGGAGCAACATCAGTTCATAATTTCACCAGAACATGCAATTGGTTGTTAATGATCTAAACACATATTCAACTTGATATTTTAAATGTCTAATTAATCATCTGACCCAACCTGAAAAAGTGTACAGAGACAAAGCCAGCAGTAAGGGCCATTAATCCCTGAAAGAAACCAAAGGTCATATTTTTCAAAAAGTACTGGAACAGGTCCACAGCCTAGGTGACGGTCGTAGGAGCCAGAGCCATTACAGAAACCAAACTGAAATAAAGTATCTGAGCAAAATGAGGGGTAACTACACGAGCTTCCTTTGCACCTGCAGTGTCAGTAGGAGAAGTAAAAATCAGGGCTTTTACTGGCCCAAAAAATAACATGGGATAATAGTAACAAAACAAATCTTACCCAGAACAATACTACCATTCCAAAGGACAAACCAAACAAAGGCAACAAACACCACCAAAAAAGGGCTAAATGAGATCAAAAGCTTCCACTTCATGTGCCATAACGTTAAAAGGATTGCCCAAATATCATCAAACAAACCTGCAAGATGAAATCATTTATAAGTGTATTCTAAAGATTGCATAAAAAAATATGAGAATGAGACGGGAATAACTTTTCTTTAGCCACAAAGTGATAAGTTACTTGCTCATCATGACTCATGAGCATAAAATAGGCAACACGGTTTTAATAAACATGTAAAATGTTAACCTGAAGTACAAGGAGAAGAAGCATGTACACTGGGCAAAGAACTTCTGACTGTGTCCACAGCCTTAACAACCTTTCGCATTCTTAGGTTTAAGCCCACTGTCCTACCACTGTTATGATATGCCAAACCAGGTTTGTTGATAGACGCATCTGACTCAGCTGTTACTGCATTATCCTTTCCATGGGTCACAGCAATGTCTATGATCCCAGTACATGTGACAAAAAGCACCCATAGAATATTTGTCTGTCAAAAAACAACTGAAAAGGCTCCAATCTGCATAAATAAGATTGGATTAGCTACTACCACTCTTTCATATAAACTGTGTATAATGCGCCTATTAAAATTGCCAATTCATATTCCATGTGAAATATCCATAAATCTAATCATTATTAACGTACATGCATAAAAGGAGGAAAAGAACAGCATCTCAAAAGAACACTCCAATCCCTCTATAGATTGTCAAGAATTGTTACATTTTCAGGGTAGATTCTCTGTTAGAATCACGTGGGCATCAAGAGTTGTATACAACAGTATTAAGTAGCCAAGTAAAATAACCAAGACTTAAAAGTTCATGATCTAGAGGCAAGCATGCGAGAAAAAAGATAATATAAAGATCCACTTGAACCAAGCTCAGACATAAAATTGATGATATACCTTTGGATTCACATATTATCACCTAATCTATAAAATTAAGTTTCTTGAGCTCAGTTCCAGACTGAGGAATAGAATTATTGTCTTGAACTTAGCAATTCAAGAGAAAAGATAACATAGAGATTTATCTAAACAACGATATGTATAATTTTTCATAGTTGTTAGTAAGAACCAAGAAGACAACATTGAGAAACACCTAAGGCAAAGAACTTGGAAGAATTTTAAGTATAGGGCATCTTGATTTTATTTTTGGATGAAAGAAAAAAACATTTTTTGTAGAGAAAAGACAAAATAAGACTGGCGGGTGAGTAAGATATTCCCCAAAATAATATGAGCAATAAAAGAGGAAAAAGCCAAATTAATTAAAAAGACAACAAAGAAGACCATGTCTACATATCACAAATTGAAACTCCCTTTAAACAAGCATGTGCAGAGTAATAAAGGAAAGCCATGAATAAACACAACTCTATCCCATACAAGATGTAAGGGGCAAACTGATGTTCAAGAAGATGAAGGCATTCTTCTCCAACTATACAGGCCAGAAAGTCACATAAACCATGTGTTGCCACAAAATTTTGCTCTCCTTCCATGTACCAAAATTTTTAAAATTAATCAGAAGAAAAATGCTCCAAAGCATTAGGACAAATTCAGTGTTTACCAAGAATTCCAAAAATAAGTTGCTGCTTGACAATGTAGAAACAAAGAGGACAATATTCCCAAATCAGATCTACACATTGCTAAGAATCCTAAATGGCAGGCATCTGTGTTAAAAATGACTAGGTTAAGAAATGAATGTCCAAGGAATGATGAAGAATACTGGAAAAGAGGCACTCAGATGAATATATTATATCCACCAAAACATATCAAACAAATTTCATTATGTACAGACAGTTTATAACATAAACTCCTAATAACATCTTACCAATGCACTAAGCCAGTAACTCTTCTTCAAACATGCAAGATACATAGCCAGCACTGCAGTTACAGATGCAACATCTGTATAATAGAGAAAGGTGAAGAACCAGTGGAGGGGATACAAGGATAGGACCACTGCATGAAGCATTGCCTTTCTATCATCAAGTGTTGACTTCAAGTGAGTAATTATGTCATAAAAAATAATGCTTCATATGACTGTTAAGACACCGTTGAATGATCTAAGAATTGCAGTGGAACACAAATCAGCAAATGATGAAGCAGCTTGCACAGAGTAAAAGCCTGGAAACAAAGAAGCAACATGGTCAAGTGAAAGAAAGTACCTGCAAAGTTTTAATATTGCAAAGATCAACCATGGTATTTGGTAATACCCACTTTGGGTAACTATTTTTAAGTTATTAAGAATGTTTGTCCATGTAGGACTATTAAAGTCCTCAGTCTCCTGATTCTGAGATATGAGAAGCACTTAAAATAGTCTGTATCCATCACCATGATTTGCAATATATATATATATATATATATATATGATATAATTAGAAGAATGCAGAGAGATCAGTTTTAAAAAATGCCAAATTTATAGCTCAACTTTTGGCATGTATTCATGTTCTCATTTACTTTTAAAGTAACATCATTGCACATCCTTAATTGCATCCATTATGATTTTCATATCTTAATGACTTAAACATGCTAAAGTCTACAAATACTTATTTTTTTTTTTGAAAAAAAGTCTCCCATTATAATTGCAGTAATTCCAGAAATTTTGTCCCTCTAGATTACTCATCAATGCAACCTAATCCGTTTAGTTTCAACTAGAGTAATGTTATCCATCTAACTATTATATATCAGCAATAGAACACAATGTTCAGAGGGACTAAGGGACAATAGCTAACTTCCAGCCAATAGCATGTCATGTTATGCTCCATATACTAAGAAACTAACGTAGATAATATAATGAATTGATCTAGAATTATTACCCCAAGAAAAATTCATACTTTGAAGAATGAATATGCTCATGTTACAGCAGCCTTAACAAACGCGATGGCATTTTACCACCAAAGATATAAATAATGTACATAATATACCCAGAAAAAAAGACGATAGCATAATATTCTCAGATCAAAAAGTACAATATACAACTTTTTGTCCCTAACATTTTAACATTAATAATCATAGTTCTCCAGAACTAAATATGCTCCAAAATAAGAAATAAATAAAGAAATAAAGAGATGCTAAAATCTGACCAATCGCCAAGTATGCCAAGATTTGAGAATACTAACATACAAATAGAAGTGTCACACAAGGTTCATTGAGCATAAATTATCAAGACCATGCTAACCCAGGAGAGAAAACAAAATGATGTAATATCATTCAGTCAAAAAATGAGCATATGTACAATGCATAACTTTGTGTCACTAATGCTAAGAACAAACAACCATAAAGCTATACCCTTCATTATATACCATAGCCGTTGGAGTTCTTTAGGGAAAAAATATCGAGAGAAATTTCAACAATAAAGCTAATCAAGACGCGTATGGAACACTGAGCAAGTATACGTAAAGCTAAAACCAAGCATGAAATCTTTCAATTGAAACGAAAAGCTATAGCAGCCAATCTTAGATACAGGAGAAACAAAGGGATAACATAAAAGTTAAACATAATATCAAAAAAGAAGAAATTTTGTCTAATTAGCTAAAAATAAAAACCTCATGGATCAAAAAATTTCAGAACTTGCATGATATATGAGAGTTTTTCACTTCAAGGGCACCCCACATTACACAAAAGCCACTTTCAGAAGATAAATTAAAGAAAAAGTGGAGAGGGCTATTACGATGCTGCCTTTGTGCGCCATTGAACGATAATAGTATGCGAAAACGCAGAGTTTTTGTACTCGATTCGGTGAAGGAAGCCTAGGACTGAAGGGCTTGAGAACCTGAAGCCACTGAGCAGCTTCAGCGGCCTCAGGTTCTAAGGGTTCCGAGACGACGTCGTTGGTTATCATATACAGGGAAGTAAACAGTCTAAAGAATTTAAGCAATTAAAGTGTTACAAACAAAAATATTTTAATAATAAAAATATACAATATAAATACAAAATTTTATTTAATAATTTTACAAAAAAATTAAATTTTATATTATTTGTAGAATATTTATCTTTATAATTGTAAGAAACATATTAAATGAAAATTATAATCACATATAAAATATAGGAATGAATTTAGAATTTGATTTTAAAGATAATAAAAAAATTTTAATCAAATATTTGAATAAAAATAAATAAATTTTTATTATCTAAAGGGATAATTTTTTATACATTAAAGAATTAAATTAAAAATATACAATAAAATTATGTATAAAAATTAAAGTTTTAAAAATTTTAAAAAATAACCCCACCTTGCACCCCCTTGCACCCTTTGATCTATTCTTGAGAAGGGGTGAATCAAAATAATAAACGCTCTTAATCTACAAATTAATAATTGGGATTCATAGAAAACATATTATTATGAAAATTAAGGAGGACATTATTGCACATTTATAATAATTACTGTATTAATATCA
The DNA here is from genome assembly GCA_037074485.1 of Delonix regia. NCBI lineage: Eukaryota > Viridiplantae > Streptophyta > Magnoliopsida > Fabales > Fabaceae > Delonix > Delonix regia. Next base: position 6,846,581 of record CM073459.1, read on the forward strand.
TTTATTATACAAGGTGCTAGTAGTAACCAGCACATTTCAAGAGTGTATACAAATGCATTTAATTTATTTATCGTACGCTATAAAACAGTTTGCTTAATTCTTTAATATATACACTACAATGATATATTTACAATATAGATACATATAGAATTTAGTTCAATCAAAAAGCTGTTTCTTAAATTTATAACTGCCACAAAGCATCTCTCACATCCTTTTTTTTCGAATCAGCATCTCTTGCACCTTCTTTGCATGGAACTCAGTTTGAGCAGGACTGTTTTGGTACCCAACGAAACATCCTGGTTTGGTTCTTATCCCGATGGTGCCTTTGGTATGGCGATCCTTAAGATTTAGTTTTAAAAGAAATAAAAAAATTTTTAGATAAAATTTTTTTTTAAAAGGTACGAGAATGAACTATTATAAATTAAATAAATAATATAAATTAAAATTTTATTAATCTAAGGAGTGTTGAAGGGCGGTCACGTCACCTCATAAATCCATCTCTACCGTTAGGGGTTGTCTTAGGTTCTAAAGAAGCCACACCCCCAGAACGAAGCTTCATCAGCACCTACTCTCATTGCTACTGCTTGTGCTGCTTCATCCCCTGGACCTGGAATTGGTGCTGTTCTATATATATACAAGTTGGGTTACAAAACTACAGTACCTTGAGTGATTGTGTTCCCCGATATGGCAGCCTTTCCTTCTCCCTGCGTCATTTCTTGTTTAGGCAAGGGCTTCTTCACAACATCTTGACGGAGGATTCCAGCCATAGATGTGGTTAAATAATTCTCATTGTATCAAATTTTTGAAATATTTGTAGTTGTGAGATCAAATTTTTAAAAAGTTACTGATTTTGATTTTTAAAATAATACTAAATTAGATAACTTTTTTAATTATGGACCATTAGATTTGTGAAATTATTTAACATAAATTGTCAAATATATATTATTGTAAAGAATTTGGATCTTTGCTTGATGCATTTATTTTTATGTCGCGTTTTTGGAACCTTACCCAATGATTATAAATAAACATAACATAAGAATAAACGCAGTTCAAATTCAAATCTTTGTTTATATTGCATTTTTTAAGTCTTACCCAACGCTTATAAATAAATACAACATAAGAATAAACATGGTCCACATTCGGATCCTTGCCTGATGCGTTTATTCATATGTCACAGCTTTGGTACATTCTTTATTTCAAAGTTTTAATTAGGGAGATGATTCTTTTTTATATATAAAAAAAAAGTTCTTTAAAAAATGAGAATTATGATACAATCTCTCAATTAAATATGAGAATGTGAGACATATATGAAGGAGTACAGATTCTTTAAAGAATAGGAATGATGATTCTATCTCTTCATTAAACAAAAAAATGTGTTTATTATTCTATTTTTTCATTCTAATAACCAAATGATATCCAAGAACAAAAGCATCAATTTAGAATCACTTATGCTCAAATAAGAATAATATGTTTTATCTTTGAGTATGGTAATATGTTTTAATGTAGATCTTGAGTCCAAATAAAAAATAAAAATATCATATTATCAAGTCAAAATGAAAAAGAAAATGACTTGAACAAAATAATGGCTAATCAATTTCACGATTTTGATATCTTTGCAACTAAAATGTAGAACTTTGTTCATTTAAAAAGATCAAAGAAATTATCAACAACTTTAATATTGCTATAGCATGAGCACATTCCAAATATGAAATAAAGAGTGATATGTTTTTCATATATTTGTAATTAAGTTTCTTTCTATGTACTTTTGATTGAGATACTCAAAGACCCTCCAATTATTTAAAACCTACATTTTAGTTTTTTCAAAATAAGGGATTTGGAATAAAATAAAATTGATATGCAGTACAATTATCATTCTATTTTCTTTAGGTGGAAACTTGTTAGATTCACTTTAAGTTATAAGTATAATAGAAAAAAAATAATTTATTAATCATTTTATTTCATTAATGACTCCCTCATTTATTTCATTAAACTCAAATAATAGAATTATACATTGTTGCCATTCCATTATTTGTCAATTTCATAATAGTCCTTTGTAAATTTTCAAACATGACTTCAAATAATTAATAAAATATGATTTTGCATTAAATTATTTTACATCATAATTTAACATGTGATATTTAGGAATTCATAGAATTATTACTGTTTCCAAATAATCTTATGTTCTTAAAAATATTATGTCCCCTTATTATAATATAATTAAATATTGACTACTACTAAAATATAAACTAATAATTTTCTATTTTAATATATTATTATAAAAAACAAAATTATTAATAAATTATTATTTTATATCTAGTAATTAATTACCTTGATTGATGTTTCCTAAACATAACATCACCGTCCTTCCAAATAATACCAAATAATACATTCAGGTCCCAATGAATTGTCCTGAAATCATAACCACAAAAGAAAAAGATAAAGCAGCAGATATGCTTGTGGGTCGTAGTTGACTTCACTCAACAATCTGGTGAGTTACAAAATGAAGGGTTAAGATCACAAGGAATGTTGACAGAGCCAGAGATGCAGACAAGTCTCCACACAAACCCCAAAACAGACAACGCATTGGACACTCTGAGGCATGCATTTATGGACTCTGTAACTGTTCGAGGCTGCTTGCGTTTTCAGGTTTGTCAGCTCTCAGGAGGATGCATTCTCTGAGACACAGACCCCACCCTACCCACCTGCCTCTATGAATGACTTGCCATCTTGCCTGGTTTCTCCTATGGTACGCTAGTTATTATCATTGTCCTACAGCAATTCAGCTGTGTGCTAACATGGTAATAAAGGGCTCAACAAATTTTAACGCTCACACTTTTGTTGTTTGTGAGAAGTGGAATGTAGATAAACTGTTTGACAATATGGGAATGGTAATTGGATGTAGCTATGGTTTTCTACTCCCATAATGAACATTCGAAAACTCCTTATTGTCAAACACGAGAAAGATTATTTATCACTTGTGGCCAGTTATGGTATTTTAGAGTTATGATTCTTCATGTGTCTTAGTTTTTCTTAGTTTCTTAAGCAACAGTGCGGGAACAAATATTATAGACGTTCAAATTCGTTTGATGTCACAAGTTGATATTGGTATTAAACTCTTTCTAGTAGAATTTTTTAAGTGCTTCCCTGTCTTTTGAGTAGGTCTTCATTCATCTCTTTAAAATTGTCTTTATGTTGATTCCTATATTAAATTATCAGACAAATAGGAGTAAGGGTTAAAAAATATAAGCACAAAACTATAAAAAGATTTCAATACTTTACTAGGCATTAGCGTTTTAACAAATAGTGTTAGACTAGCTTATTTTTCTTACTACTTCTAGATAGAAGAACTCAAGAAAGATACATTATCATTTGTGGCCAGATGAGGAATTTGACAAGTAAGAAGATTTTTGGAGTTGCTAGAGCAACTCTGGGAGCAAATAGTGTCTTCTGCCATAGCCAATGGCAGATGCCTATCACGTGCTTGGGGGACAGCAAGAGTTTGTTGACCAAATTAGCAGGGATTCCTGTTTGAGTTAAGTATCTTATTCATTCTTGAGAAAGTTAATAATAAGGTCATGATGACACATGCATCACCCAAAATCGTTATTTTCCCTTCAATGGCTTACCTCATTTCAGATTCTCTCTCTGTCTCTCTCTCTCTCTGCATGGACTGGTACCTCACTTGAATGCTCCTCTGAAAGGAACACGGGCATGAGACTAGTACTTTTCACCAATCTTATTCACCACTTCCTTTTCTGCCTGCTCAATCTCTTTCCTTTTTGTCCATCATTCGTTTGAGGGAAATAAATAGTTATAAATACTCAAAATTATAGGTCATATTCATTTATAAAAGATTCGTGAATACACGTTCAAATAATAGAATGTCTGTACAGAAGAGTGCTGCTTTCTTTCTTTGCAAACATTTTGGATGTTAAGTTTCAACTTTCAAGCCTACAATAGATATTCATAAGACGTACATACTAACCAATAGTATATTAATAATATGAGTGCAATTGAGTCCTTAATAAGATAATAATTATGCATGCTCTTGTATGAGTCTAACTAATAACACAATTAACTGGACACTTACTTTAATTCATATTTTATTTTATGATATAATTTGACATTTTTTTTAGAATTAAGTCAAAGATTATACTTCAACCAGAGAAATCAGTTCAAAGAAAATTACAGAATACAATTGTAACTATATCTCAAATCATTCTTGCTTCTGCCAACCTTATCAAATGAAATTCTTGCGTTTTGGCGACTGAAAGTCATCACTTTCCAGAATTGCAATTCTTGATCCATCTTGTAATATTCCACTAATATCCTGTAATGAGCATAAGATAGCGGCATAAAACTTAAAAATAAATTAATAAAATAATATTCCTTATGTTACTCCACATAAATGAATTTATAAAAAATTCCTCATTCCTATCTACTTTTACTGTATCTTTCTCTCTTGTCCCTCTATTTATACATCCCTTTCATTTCCATACCTTTATTCTCTCAAGAACCACAATCTAAGGCGAAATAATGTCAAGAACAGGTTCATCAAGATGGAGCCCAACCCCAGAGCAACTGATGATATTGGAGGAACTCTACAGGAGTGGGATTAGAACTCCTACTGCTTCCCAAATCCAACACATAACGACCCACCTCTGTTTCTACGGTAGGATTGAAGGAAAGAATGTGTTCTATTGGTTTCAGAACCACAAGGCTAGGGATAGGCAGAAGCTCAGGAGGAAACTTAGCAAGCAACTCCACCTACAGCAACTACAACATCAACAACAACAAATGCAAGTCCATCATTGCCAACTGATTAATCAGAATAAAAGTCATCACTGTTTCTTTGGTGGCTTTGATTCTTCTCATGGTTCTGCTACCCAAGAAGTTTCTTTTTATAACCCAGATATCTTACTTTCTCAGGTAATATTCATTTTATTGTTAGTTATTATTATTATTATCTTTTCCTTGCTGAGTCTCTTCTCTATACTGTATTCGAAGAAGCAAGATACACAAGACCTTGAAAGCACTGATACTCTGAAAATAGAATCACATTTGTATTAGATATAACACGACATTTCAAATTAACTTAAATGTTACATATATTGTCCTATCATGGTGCTGCTAGTATCTTGTCGTGTATCCATATCCATGCTATATAGTTAGAGATGCGACAAAGAAGGGAATGAGATGACAAATATAAAAATATCTACCGTATTTAAAGTAGCGTTATGTTTGTTTGATATGAGACCTTGATAATTATACAATTCTTTTTCTTCTAATTATGTCGGAGTGCTTCATACAATAGTTGGAATAGGATTTTGTTCAGTGGATATTATGGTTTAGAGAACGGTGGAAGGCACAAACGGTCACTTGGGCTTTCCTAGGGTGGGCTAAGAAACTTGAAATACAACAAAAAAAATGTGGTGTCGAAGTATAATTTAATTCTGATTTTGAAGTATCAGGGCAAAGAAAAGATGGGGTTGAGGGTTCATGTCGTGTATTGAGTCCAAAAGTCAGAGTTTCCAGCCTGAGCTATGAAATCTCAGAATATTCAAAGTTTGCTTCTTTTTTAACTTACTTTCTTCACTTGATATGTTTAGGGAGAAGCTGGAGACACATCAGAGACATGGAAAACTGTGCATAACCCACAAAGTGTGGTGGCTAATACAGAGGCATCATTGCTGTGCAACTATGGTTGGAGTACTGTGGATGTTAATGAAGCATCCTCATGTTGCACAACTCGACCTCTTAAGACTCTGGACCTCTTTCCAACCACATCTTCCAAACTCAGAGAAGACCACTGCACCACATCCACCTAGCAGCTCTATCATTCCATGTCCAACAAGTAAAACCAAATCTTTTTTCGTACATTTGATGTTTTTGTTTATTTGTTCGGCTTAAGGATACTAATGACCTCTCTGGTGCTTCTTAGAAATTTATGATGTACTAAGAGCCCCCTGTCTTGTGCCTAGGACCTTGGGCTCTTCTATATCAAAATATGACTAAGTGTTGAGCTTTAAGAGTCTCTTGTACCAATATAGGCATTCTCACGGATTAATGTTTGTGGGACATGATTTAAAGATTTATTATGAAGCATTAAAATGTAACATGGGCACACTAAGTTAAACTTCAAAAAATATACCAGATACGGTATTTAAATAGACAACATCAAATTATTGCGTTGATTCTTAAAATTTCGCTCTACTTTTAATTTAGTTAACTTTTTTGGAGTTTTAATGTATTATTAAATTCTATTAATGTGACCAATTATATACTCTCTTAATATCTTAAATATATATAATTCATATTAACAGTAAAGTTTGTAGATAGAATGAAATTCATTTATATTTTTTACATGAAATGCCACATAAGTGAATGGGGCAAGTTAATATAAATCATACAACTTCAAAGCATCATGAGGTTCACGGTTGGTCATATTACTTAATAGAATTTAACCACACACTCACAGAAATTTAATGGCATTGATTAATTAAAATTATAGAAAAAAATTAAATTTTAAAAAAAAATAATTGAGTGAAATTTTAGATTAAGAGTGACATTTTTAGTGCCTCACGTTTTGCTCTTGATGGGAATCAGCATGGGGAACTTCCACAAGATGTTAAATTATGTTATTTAAATTATTTATGGATGATAAAAACATTATAAAATATCAGATATTCAAATTTCTCATCTTTTCATACCAACTATGTTCGAGCAATGTCCAGTACTCGTCTGAAAGAAAAAGACAAAAAAAAAAGTTATTTTGAAATGTCGTTATGCATAATAAACATGTGTTGGCAGTGCGTTGTGCAATTATTTGTCTCCGACAGCCAATGAGTAAATGCAAGTATGTGTCCAGGCTTTATAGAATATAATTTCGTATTACAGGTGAATCCTACGGCACAAATTTATATTTTATGTACTTCGCAAATTAATAATCTATGTACATCAATTTGGTTATTAGTAACATCTTTTTAGCATACTGGTGACCTCTTTTGATGCGTTGGTAATCAATTTTTTTTGTATTAATTGCGTTGGTAGCATCTTCTTAGCATGTTGATAACATAACTTGGATGTGTTAATACTTATTTTGTTTTGATTTTTACAAATTGAAAATTTTAAAAAGCTTCTCCATTTTTAAATTTTTTTAGTTCTTCCCAAATTGTAAATCCCAAATTAGTTTTTGACTTTTAAAATCTAACCAAAAGTAATTTTTCTTTAAATAAGACTAAAAAAAATCATTTTGAGTTAGAGTTTTTAATAATAGAAGATCATTTTTAAGATTTTCAATTTGTGAAAAACCAAAATAAAATATAATTAAAATTAAAGAACTATTTTAATACTTTTAATTTGTAAAGAATTAATGAAATTAAATTAAAAATAAATAACTAAAATAGTTTTTTTTTTTTCTACCAGCATGACAAGAAAACATTACCATCACAATTATTTCGATGCAAATATTGCTACATTTATTTTAATAAATATATATTAATTAGTATTAATTAACTACTAAACGAATTAACAGAATTCATGTTTAATGATATTGAGCAATCAGTTTTAGTTTAGCACTACTTAAATTAAATTGAATCATGTAGTAATATACTCAAAATAGACTAGTCTATCTATGAGTCCGTTTGAAGAAAGACCCTAATTTGTAACTCGTCTACCACATTATGTTAGCATAAATTTGAAACCAGAATTTACCTTTTTATTAATTAATTATCACTCATTTACTAGTTAAATCTGAAAATTAGCTAGTTGGTTGAAAGAATCTGCAAATCCTGGCATTAAAACCTCTTGCGTTTTTCAAAATATTTGCTGTCACTGCATTTTATTTTCCTCAGTTCCATTATTGATCAGATTAGGGCATCAGTCCCTGGAAATTAAATGAAAATGGTCAAACCAGCAATTAATCTGTATTTAATTCTTCATCTTACATGGTCTTTTCCTGCTAAATCATTATAGGCCATTTAACGTGTACTGGTTTTTATGTTGTTCATCAATCTCGAGTTTCTCTCATAGTACCTATATGGAAGCTTCACGACACAAACAAATGGACTCTATGGACATGGACGATCAGCTTTATCTTTCTTGACATGGACACTTCTGAGTGAATAAGACAGCGGCAATTACTGTTACCAAAAACAAAACAAAAAATGTTGGCTACAATGAATTGTAAAGTTGAAATTCGGATTTCCTAATAGTTTTTAAAATACATTGTTTACTATTAAATAGCACAGTTTCTTAAATTTAAACAATTTGATCAAGAATTAATGCAGTTTCTTTAATCTTAATTGTTAGATTACATTTTCTCCACAAATTTAAGTTGGTAAAGTTGATGCTACTTATAATTGTCAATGCAGCGAGCGATACCAATAAATAACATTTTGGTAGAACTGGACAAAAATGAATATATGACATTAATGTGTGGGTGATTTAAGTTCCCTATAATTAATGCAGCTACAATTTATATGAAAATCATGATTGTGCATACTTGACCTTTTGACCAAGCACAATCTTTAAAAATAAATCTCAACGGTTAAATTTTTATTGCAGCTGCAATTGGTGTGCACCAACTGCATCAAATTCAAATTCATATGCTGGTATGTAATTTGGTAATTGTAATAATTTAGTAATAAAATCTTTGGTATACTTATAATTGTAAGTGAACCAATACATTTAGTTATAATATATAAACATAATTATATTATTATTATTATTTGAGTTTATATTATTATAATTATACTCCTACATTATAACTTGGTGTACTAATATATTTAAAATTATAAATGTGTCAAATATGACACTTAATTTAGTTTGCTAATTTGGTATTTGGACAAACCCTTCACTGGATCATCTTGCTAGTTGGATTAGAATTTTTCTTAAATAAAAAATTTAAATATTACGTGGGCGAAAAATAACTCTCCTTTTATATTATTTAAGGTACATGTGACATAGGAGTTTGAATGTTTCATACTTTTCATATAATACATGTATAGTTTTGTAAGTTGTTCATGTGATGCTTTTGTTATCGTTAATGAGACACCTTGCATATGTTTTCTTTTCACTTTTATAACTGGAGAATGAGTTTTTTCTTGTTTCTTCCATGTAATGTTGAGTTTTAAAAGAGTCATACTAATTATTCCTTTTTCGCTTTATATTATTTACTTAGTTATTATTTAAATAGAGACTACTTTTAGTTAAATTTTGAAGAGTGAAAAATTATTTTTAAAACTTATAATTTGTAACAAAGTAAAATAAAATTAAGTTTAAAAGTGAAGGATAATTTTGAGACATTTAATCATAAAAAATTAAAATTTAAATTAAACTAAATTCAAAAATAAAGAACTAAAATAATATTCTTTTCATCTAGTTTGTTTTAAGAATGTTATGATTTTTCATTTTTCTACCTTCACAATCTTCTCAGCCATTAAAAAATTTGAATGTCTTCATTCAGTTATCAGTTTTAACTACCTAACTTCACAGAAGAGCCACACTCGAGACATACAAATCTAATCCGCATTACCTCACTTTGATTATTTTTCTTTCACAAGAGAAAAAAAAAAACAAAAAAAACCTCCGTTACTATGAATCTATATTCTATATACTCGCATGTATTCTTTTTCTAGCCAAGCAGAGGGACTAACTAAAGATAGTTCATGATTGACACAGTATGTATTGCAGCTCTAGAAGTTCTCTTTGTGAAAGGTAAAACGGGTGGTGGAGTCCATGCTGAACTCTTGGCAAAGTGTCTTCAACGTTTTGGTGAGAGTAGGACTACCACAGTAGAAAACACCTACATCAATAGCATCAACAAATAGTCATGAATGAGAAATCATCTATTCTCAAATCTGAATGACCTTTAGAATTTCACAGATAAGGAATCAGAATTTGTTTATACCTATTCTAGAATTTTCATGTTTGCTTGCTAATTCAGAGAAAACCTTCTTCCAGTTGGGTCTAGCAAAATGAGTTCGGATCTGGACATGTGGTAACATGAGAAAAATGTTAAGGTCAGTATTGCAGTTTACGTTTTTATGTAGCAAAAGGTTCACCCTTAAATAGTACTAAATCAGTACCCTGCTTTCTGAAACTACATCAACTCCATTTCTAGCATGCTGCAGTTTCTGCACCATGGCAATAAGAGCTGACCGAGCATCGCCTTCTTCATGGACACTGGTCAAGTAGTTGTGCATATCTATAATATGCTGTCACATTCACAGATGCCCCAAAAACTATTATGCAATGAAATATCATGTCATGGAGGTAACAGAATAAAAAATTTTGCTTAGCTTAAAATCTCACGTTATGGTCATATTCTGCAATATCATCCATGACACCCTTGAACCATTCAAATGAAGCTTGCTCTCTTGTTACCCAGTAAAAATATGCTCTTTCAGGATATTTCTTATCTTCTGGTGAACTGTCATGAAAGTGATCCTGCAGATAGTGTTCAAGTGGTCTCTGTCAGGTTATGCCCCATGAATGGTAGTAATAGAGAACATGTACTTTTACTAGAAGAAAGGACAAAACTAAGGTAAAGTTCCTCAGCTGTTTGTTTATGGGTTCTTCAATAGAAATATAACATGTGGAAGAGCTCTTTTGAAATAGCCATTCATGTTATGCTGAGTTGTAAAACAAGAAAAATTATGAATCATATTTTTATTAGAAAACCTTAAAGCAAAGATGCAAAAACTGAATCAAAGTTTTCTCTTGAAATGATTATATTTATGTGTGTATGTATATATATATATATTGTTGTTGATCGCATTACTCACAGGCTCAACGTTTTCTGGCTTGATGTGGTTCAAGAGATCTTTAAGAATACTGATCATTGGCGTGGCCCCAATTCCCAGACCTATGAGCAAGAGCACATCATACTTCTTATAGTTTTGTGCTGGGGCTCCATAGGGTCCTTTAATGATGATCTTCGGATATCTAACGCATTAAAGGGAGCAACAATAAGATATATATAAATCATCAAGTAAGTAAAGAACTACGAGGCTCGATCTACCTTACTGCTGGCTGGTCATGGCTTCTTCTAGTTTCCATCCTCATAAGGCTTCCCTTTCTTGTATTCTGGGGCTCACAAACCTGCATTTCTTGGTCTTAGCACAACTAGATGTTTAACAAACTATCTAAAAACTAATTGAAGTACTGAACATTTAGCTGTTGGTTCACACATCACTCATAAATAAATTAGAGAGAATTGACATTTGGGCCCTTAAATGATAAATTTCAATCCTCCAAAGAGTATTTTGTCTTCAATATTGTCTTCATGTTAAGCTTGTTAACAAATATTTAACAGAGATGGGTGACATGGCCTAATGTGAAGCTGATATTGCTGAAAAATACCCAGCAGTCACTACATGCCATTACAAAGCACCATATCACTTGAAGCAGAAAAAGCACCATACCATTTTGGTGCTCTGTCGCAGCATGCTTCAAAATTAGTTTTCTGATTACTCATGAATAATTATGGTAACCATCACCTGTGCAAATCTGTTTCGAAGCTCCGTAGTCCAATCTCCCAAGGTTCGTATATGGACACTCAGGTAGTCATCTCCAGGTGCAGAGGTGATGGAGAAAGGATGCCTGAAACGAGAGAAAGTTGGAGTATCTTAATCAAAATGATGTTACTGCAAAATCGATTTCTGATCACTATCAACAAATATCGTTGTTAATTACCATTCATAACTTGATATATCTGGACACTTGACGAAAAGGTACATGCCACTTTTATACTTGAATGCTTGAGGTTTCGTCATGTATAGTGCTAGCACATTCCCTGAATATATTATTGCCTAATATTTTCAAGCAGTAAAATTACTTTCCAGCATTTGTATAAAAAAAACATTAGGGAGAAGAAGTTGTTGGCACAGACCTTAATGACTGTTACACGGTGATCTTTACTCCTAAAAATTCGATGTGTTCTCTCAAAGGCATAGAGTACTACCGGAATTATGAGGTACATCCAAGTCTGCATGGTAAAAGATGGTGAAACTGATAAGTTATAAACGTTTTCAGATTGTGGCCTATGAGAATGCCATAATACAGACTTGTTATCAGCAACAAATTCAATTAAAATCAGATTACAAGTGGAAAGCTTTGGTATCTGAATTTAGAGCAAACTTTCGAAAAATTGAAATCTGAGTCAGGATCTTACAGATTCATTTTGTGGAATTGAGTAGCTAGCGGGCAAGACACATGAAAAAATTTATGAACACGAGGATGTTTCAAGTGGCCATTATCTCCCAAAGTCTGTACATGCTTGTCTTTAAATTTTTTTCGAAAAGAAAAGACTTAGGTGCAATTACTCAGATGTTTGCTATCAGATACCTAATTAACTGCATAACTGTTAACTCCTTCAAAAAAATTATTAGACCCTTTTTACAAGTCAGCACCATAGTGTTAACTCTTTCAAAAAGTTTCTCCATGTGTCATATCTTCGATAAAAAAAACTAATAACTAACACCAAAGAAACTGCACTAAAAATAAATGTCTAATACACACACACAAACATGCATGCAGTAAGGTATAGTTTGTTGGAACTTAAAATGACAAAATTGTTAGAACCGCTCTTACCGTCTTCTTTTGCCAATCCTTGGTGAGATATAGATAGTAGCCATGTAAGACCAGTAGTACGTAAACCAGAATCAGCAAATGATGTGCATACCAGAATGCATTGAATCCAGCCAAATGATGCAACGGGGAGGGCAATTTGACAACATTTTTTCTGAAATGGTGTGTTGCCAGTGTGAAGGAAAAGGCCATAATCAAGACCATTAGAATTCCAGTTACTCCAGGAATACTCTTAACCAAGTCCAGGTAGGTAGGCTGCTTGAAGCTGAATCCTGGGCCGAGTATACTCATGAACTTTGATTGTGGGCACGAGATAATTCTTGGGAAATCACAAGTTATGTGCATCATTACATGTATAAGGGTCCCTACAACTACACCTACTGCAATCAATTTGTGAAAGTTTATGTTGTCATCGAAAGGGATGATCCTACTAAGAAAAGATTCTCTTAGCTTTGTGAGAGTTCTTCTGCACATGGTAAGGACAACGAGAGCCATATTGAACTTGAGAGTCTCAGCAGCACCCTTTGCAAAGCAGACGCAGTAACCCATGACTTCAAATGCTCCTCTATTCTTGTATTGAAGGAACTTCCAAATGTAAAGGACCAAGTTTATGGCCAACCAAAGTGAGATGACCCATATTTTCTTCCAGTTCTCACATACAAACTCTTCAGCTTTAGAGAAAAATTTGCTCATAGGAGTTCGGTATATACTAGGTATCATAGCTCTTGCCAAAGTTTGGGTTCTCTTGCCAAGAGCTTTGGGATTATCTTCAGCACTTACCATTTCCCTAAGTAGAGTTTCAAGCTGCCACATCTGTTTCAACGAAGTGGTCACAAGGAGGGGGACTCTTAGAAGAAGATTTTGATAGGTTTGATGAGAAAAATGAAAGTTAAAGATGTGTTAACCTCTATATATCCATTATGATCTGGGTCCAGCTCTTCCATGATTAAAGATGCATATACTGAAGATTGCTGTTTGAGATTTCCTAGCTTATTTGCTGAGGCGCTCAACACTATAACCTTTACAGAATGACAACTAAATTTGTGATTTATTTATTAATGGAAGGGGAAGAGGTAAAAGAATTAAGAATTTGAATGGCCTTTGTCCTCACCTGCTTAACCTCTTCTTCTGAGAGCCTCCCATCCCCATTCTTGTCACACCTGAACAAACAATAACAAAGTTTATTCACGGATATGTTATACTCGCAAGATTGTGCTCTAACATAAAAAAATGTTTGATTTCACAAACCAAACGCCCCATTAAGTATTTCCTATCAAATGCTTCAATAAGAGCATAACATGTAGTCATTTTTACAGCTCAATGTAACACCACTGACTCCTTTGAGAGATTTTGGGTAAATAAATGTACCAATTGGCTGTGCAATAAACCAATAAAAATTCACTAAAATGGGTAATATAGGTGGTGGGATCTACAAACACATTCAATATATGGCATATAATAGAAGGATAGATAGGGATTTAGGTATCACTTGAATGATAGACCCACAATATGTATGGCTCCTACACAATTTGCATTTATTCCGCTTCAAAATTGACTACGAATTTTGAATAGATAGGTAAATAGTGAAAGAGATTGATCTTTACATGTCAAAGAACACCTGAAGTCTGGTTTCAAGGTCTTTATTAGTCATGTCCTCCCAGAATATTCTGAGTTCATCCTGAGTGATCCCATTTTCAGCATATATATTCCTTCGTCTTGCCAAAGCATCAAATAGTTCTCCTGCAAAATCCTTTGATTCTGCCCCCATCCCTGTGAAAAAGAATTATACAAACCTCATAGTTCATACTTTGTTCCTAGTGAAAATTAACAAATTCCCATTAAATATCTGAAACATATAAACATATATACCAATGCACGTTCCAAATTTGTCTCTTGAGAGCTTCCCATCAGCTGCATTTTGAGCAAATCGCTTCTCTATAGCCGTCCATGCATCATGTTCCTTCCCTGTGACTGTTCTATCAAGAAATCGTAAACCCTTAAACCCTCTTGCTGCTCCTGATTGCAACCTCCCCATCTTTCCATTACTTCCTTGAGCCACATTTCGATTCCTTAGACCGCTATTTTTATTATCATTGATCGTCTTTGTCTCTGACACAGCCTCATTGTCACATTCTGCCGCCGTTGCGCTTTGAGACTGTTCGTTTACGGGCAAATCCTCCACCCGATCAATCTGGATGCTTTCGAGAGCCCATTTTGATGAATCATCACACAGGCTTTCTTTTTCTGACAACATTGGTTAAAAGTTAAAACTATGTATAGTTGAAAGAGTAAATCAAAGCATCAAAATCTCGGTGAGGGGAATCAAAGGGAAGAGAAATATCTTCTGAAAGATGAAATAATCAAAACTGGGACAGAAGGAGAGATCGAAACATGAATGTTTTGTTTGTTAGCTAAGAACAGAGAACTGTCTTCACAGTGAACACCCGATTGTTCTCATTTCCATACAGATGCATTGCCGTGAACAATTGATTCCGAGGAAAACATGCTAATCCCAATGACAATATGACATCCTTCTATTTACGATTAGTTTTCTGAAAATATCAAATTCTAGTCTTCTAGGATATCTCTGCATCGTAATATTGGAGGGATAATGAGTTTTCTTTGTGCCATTATTTTTCCCGGAAACCAAACAAACCGAGACAATTTGCAAGCCATCATTGAGAAACAGCTAATAATTCCAAAAGAAGTAATTTCCATTAAAGCTTTCTCCATAGACATAGAATACAGCATGTCATTGCAGAAATAGAATTAGCACATTGCATGCATAGATGTCTGGTCCAGTGCATAATTACACAAAAATTAAATTAATGTTTTATTAAATAAGTACATATTTAAATATTTAATACAATATTATTTAGTTTTAACAATTGATTACATTATAATTATAAAAGTAATCATATTAAAACATAAAATCATTGCTTTAACAAAATGATGAATATGAATTCTATTGAAAGTATAATTTAAAATAGATCTCACATGTGCTAATCTTACCTGCTACCTAATTCAAACTTCAATATTAGAAGAACTAATCAGAAAAAAAAAAATTCTTTTTGAAGAGTAATTTTTTTTACTGTCCTGTTTTATTATATTTTTATGTTGTTTTATTTAGTCTCATTAGTTATATGGTTTATCAATTCAATTGAAAAGATTTGCTCGAAAAGTTACCTGACTTTAAATGGATATAAAAAAATTTTAATTATTTATTGATTATATTATATTTTAAATAATAATGCCCAAAAAAAAGCCGTTTCCATTAAAGCTTTCTCCAAGCATAGAAATAGAATACGCATACAACTAAAAAAAATTTCTATAGTCTTGTTTTGGAATATAATAATGGATATTGTTACATAAAATTTAATAATTTAAATTCTTATTGATAATAATAATACGATCATATTTATTATAGACAGTTTAAACTGTTAAATTTTTATCTGATAATCACCGACACACCACTGCAAATTTTCAATATGCTTCTTACTAGATGCGATCTTTTTTGCTTATTTGTATTACAGGACGGTTATTACAATTTGAATAGTTGAATAGGATTTATTGATTTTAGATTTATAAAAATCACCAAAAATAATAATTTTATAGCAAATTAGAATCATTAAATATATATAATGACTTTACGAATTATTTAATTAATCTCAACTTTGAAATAATCTAGACAATCTGTCTTCGCATAAATAGAGTAAGCATGTGGCATGTCTTGCAGAAGTGTTTGGTCCAGTGCACATGGGCACTAAAAACCAAATCCTACGTATATGTCATTTCTTCATTAAACAAATAATAAATATTATTTATGACTGTGAATTCCACTTAAAAAGTCCAATCACCAAATATAGACCTCATGCTAATCTTCCCATCCACCTAATTCAAAGTTTTGCATAAGAAAAACTAATCAGGAAAAAATATTTTATTAAGAAAGTGAGTAAACTTTCAATGCTATCTTGTTCTCCTTATATATTTTTATGTGATTTCACTGTATTTGATTTAGTGTTCAAAAAATTTAAAAATTTGTTTGTACATTTAAATAAGAGTTTGTGTTGTAAATAATTTTATATGATTTAAAATTTAATTTTTTTAAAATCAATTTTATCCTTTAACAAATAAAAATAGTTACTTTTACTGTAAATGATGACAAAAATTAATTTTCAACTAAAAGCTTTTAAACATAAATTATAATAATATAAAATTATGTTAAACTAAAATTAATTTTAAAAATGAAATTAATTCAAGACATCAAATCTCAAAAGTTATATGGTTAAGTCATTTGACGCTAAATGCTTTTCAAAATTTTCTTCCATTAAACTACTTATTGATTACATCGCAGTTTAAGAAAATATGAGAATAATTCAAAAATTCAGTGTTTTAAAAATTGAGCCTATGCACTTTTTTTTTTTCTTTTTTATTATCAATCTCATTATGACATTTGGTTGTTGCAATAGGTGACATGAGTGCAATGGAATTTTTAAAAAGCATATCATATGATTACGGGTTAGTGAACTGAAAGGAATTGGAAGTCTTTATCAAATAATTGACTAAGGAGATCTGAATTATTAGGGGGGATTTCATTCAAGCATCCTAATGATCGACCCAACTCAATACACTTATTTCCATGATTTTTAAATTAAAAATATGAAAATTTTGCTCACATAAATTATATTAGTTTTATTGCTATTGGTAGGCAACAATTTTTAAAAATTTTTAAATTTTCAAATAAAGAGAGTGGATATGATGTCATAAAAATATGTCTAATAATTTTGTAGTTATTCTCTAATCTGATATAAATTTCTATTTATAATAAAAATAAGCATAGACACAACTCTTTTAATAAAATATTTTTTTCAAAAAAAAAATTGTACCTATATATATAGAATCATATTTATTTGACATTTAAATTTTAAAGTAGATTAAAAATTAAAACTAAAATTAATATAAGTCATTGGAACTATTTCAATTTAACACATACATATTTTTTTAAAATATTAGTTATTCTCAAAATTACAATCATGACAGAATATATATATATATATATATATATATATATATATATGTTTATTTTTTTCTTGTTATGAAAATTTGGGTAAATTTTTTTCACTGTGTTCTCAAAATTGTAGACTATATTTGATATTATTATTTCACTAACACAAATATCCAAAATGGTCAAATAAAAACCCTAATGTGTACAAATTGTGGTAGCTAATTAGATCCATGAAAATAAAATAAATATATATTGAATTAAATTTAAGTAAAGTTCGTTTTATTATTGTTATCAAGTTTTTTTAATTTAATCATTGAATACAATTTATACTTAACTTTTTAATAATAACATGAAAGATGTATGATTTAGTTGAAAAAACTTAATCAAAAACCATATACAGGAGACTGTGTATAAAGACATATATATATATACATATTTAATGGTCTCTCTTAAAGGAGAAAAAAGGAAAAGGCCAAATTGCAAATAATTAAAGTGCTTGCTATCATCATTTTCTTTTGTTTTGCTGTTTGAAACGATTAGAGTTGAAATCCAACAACCCTTAAGTAACACGCAAAATATAACAAACCGATAATGTTGTTTCAAGAACATTAATCTTCTTTATTTTAGCTTTAAACTTTTGTCCCGACTCATATATGGTTTATCCTTTAGGTACATCGTCAAGTGGCATCACAGCAAACAACCACTTTGTAATAACCCTTTTAACTTTATAAAAGTTAATTTATACAATTCCCAAAAGTTGATATCTATTGATTGTAGGAAAATTATGTATTTAAGATTTAATTTTTTTTAAATGATCATATATAATCATAATTTATAGTATAATTATATTTATAGTAATTATAGAGAATATAAATCGATTTATAAATTCAATTGATGAAGACACAGTTGATTTATATAAATTTTCCTTTTTTTTTTCTTCAAAACCCTTTTTTGATCTCAACACCAAATTATCAACAAATTCAATTATGGAATATGAATCAAGTTTAAAAATTTAATTTTAAGTATCAGCTCCGTCATGTGCTTTAAAAAAACCAAACATTGCGCTTTTAAAAAAAACAGATTTATTTTAAATTATAACAAAAGTTTCATGATTTTTGGAATAAAATAAAACAGTTCTTGGTTGATCTTAAAAAAAATGAATTTTTGAAACTATGTAAATTTAGCATTAAAACCGAAGCCAAATATTGTAGATAAAACTATGTAATCTTTTGTCATGAATTTTAACTAAAATTTGAAGTTTAGAAGAATTTTTTGGTCATGTTTTAAAGTTTAAGTAGTATTTCTATAAAAATTAGTTATACAATTCTTTATGTCTTTCTTATAAAATTTTTCAATTAAAATATGATAAATGTATGAGTACATATTTTACTAATCTAAGTCAAATTTTGTTTTGTATTTTTTTAATTTTGTAAGTATATCTTAGAGGATAATGTGTATAGTGTAAAAAATGAATTATTAATTACTTTTGCTTATGCTCCCAAATATCCCAACGGAATATTCAACTGGTCCATCCCCTTTTAATTACTTTTGCTAATTGTCACATATTTTTTTAATGATTTATTTTGACTTATATGCTACTTTTACTAGTGGACAGCTGTCCTGACCACTGAAAAACCCATAACATATGGTTATTTTTACATTAATTAATACTAATAGGAAAAAAAATTTCAAATTGTGTTTAATTTTTACTTAAACTATGTTAAATATAAAATATATCCTAAAGTTAACATTCTCATAATTATACGTCATGACCAATATAGAGATCATAATTTTTTTTATATTCTAACAAGTAGCATGTTTCATGTGATGATAACTTTTAAAAGGTTACTATAATAATTAAATAGGATTTGCGAATCAAAGTATGGTTGAATGTTAGGTTTTATTGAACAATTTCAACGGGATAAGAAAGACACTCTTTTTTAATTTTTCTAGTGCCCCACAGCACTAGTTATTAAATTAATTAATTTATCAAAATTATGGAATTGACAGTGAATAGGTAGCACAGCACCATGATTGGACAAGACATCCAATCTTTTTGACTTAGAACAGTTTATGCTTATCTGATTATTGCAGATATTCATGGGAAGTCTTTATTGTATGTCAAAAATTAATAAATAAATAGATTATTCATTAATATTTTAAAAATTAGTTATTATTAAATTAATCTACATTTTTGTAAACTACAGCTTGGCTTTGCTAATTCTGAGTTTTGTTATATATGTGTTAAGAGAGTTGTCTATGTGAATTAATTTTCTTTTTTAGCATGGAATATTGCATACATGACTATTAAGATGACTCCGCTGAATGAATGATAAATAGATTTAGTATCTACTTTCTCTTATTGGATATTAAGTTTACTTCATTTTTAATTTGGTTATTATAATTTCAAAATTTATAATTAAATCCTTAGAATTAAATGATTTTTAATTTATCCCCTGGCATCATATTTTTATGAATATTTTATAATATATATGAATTAATTTTATTTCACTATTTTTTATCTCTTTTATTAGTGTAAATTATACATATTTAAAATATTAACATAACATAAAATTAATTATATAAAAAATTTTCAAAAAATATTAATAAAAGTAAAAATAAATTAAAATATTATATACAGTAAAGACTCACTTATAATTTTTAAATTATAAAAACTAAATTTTAAAAATTGAATAAAACTGTATGATCGAGAACATAATTTTTCCAATATTAAATTATTTTATAACATCCACCACATGAGAAATAGCTGCCGACATGCGCAAACAGATATTCTTCATAGGTTTAGATCGGAAAGCTGAATATACGCAAGAATGTCTTTTTAGTTTTTCATATTAGAAAACTTGAAGAGTATATATTAATTTAATATTTGAAAAGTTTAAAACTTTGTTTATATATTTAAATTAAAAATTTGTTTTTATTTAATTTTTTAAAAAATTAATTTTTTATTCAAAGTTTGGTTCGTTTACTTTTAAATTGAATGAATTATAAAGATAATAAAAATTAATTTTTAAATATAAATCACAATTATATAAAATTATATATCATTAAAATTAATTTAAAAAATTAAATTAATTTAAAATCATGTTATTATGGAACATTATAATATCAATGTATTATAAGATGGAACTCATAAGTAATAAATACTACGAAATGCTCCAAAATCAGAAGAACCATATATCAGAAATATTAACGAAGTACTTCACTAACCTGCTGGCTTGTCTCCTTCACTTATTCCTTCGGCGATAGAAACAATGTTCAGCTCGTCCAGAGATTGAAGAAATGATTGTGGTGTCGCCGGAGAAGAAGCGGCGGCTATGGAACCGGCAACCGGCGGCGAGGCCAACATGGCTCCAATATATGTGGATTGTCTGAGCCTGTGGTTGAAGAGCTAATACGAAGAGATGAACAAAACAATAAAAGATTCACTATTTATAATAATCGCTAGACAGGGAAGGCAAAGCAGAGACAAAAAGAGCTTAGCTAGACACAAACTCTTCAACATGATAACTTTGTATTAATTTATTGTTAGCGATCAATTACTACTTTTGATTAATTTTTTTATTTTTTTAGTTTAGTCCTTATAATATAATAGTGCATAATTGAAGCTTTATAGTTTTTTCTTAAAAAATTATTTAATGCATGTGGTTAATCATATGATATCTTACTTAACATTTTACATATGCGTGGGACCAATCAAACCAAATCAATTTGACATTACATGTCACACATGTCATTTACTTGTAATTCTTTTGTTGACATAAATATCATACATATGACTCAACATTAATTGGCTAGTCACAGTGGTATATTTATTTGAATTCTAAAAAAAAAAAAGTAATAGTTTTAGAGATGAACTTAAAATGGAGCAGATGCAGTTTTTTTATTTTATTTAATGTTTTAATTAATAAGAACTCTTCCTTCTTTTGTAAAAATTTATCACTTGATTTTATCTTTTATTCAAATATTATTGTCTCTTTGAAATTAAATTGTAAATTTATCTTTATATTAAAATTTTAAAAATATCAACTTAGAGAGCATTCATCCCATTACACTCGGATCGGGATTAGCAGAGGATTTCCCAAATTTTTTCAAGAAGTAATTTTGATGGTTTGATTTGTCTAAATTTATTGTTATAAAATATTTAAATTTTTTTAGAAAAATATCTAAATCATTAAATTAAAATCTAACTGTCTACATCACTATTTGAAAAAAAAAAAAAAGAATATCCTACGATAGGAAATCCGTACACCAGTACACTCAAGCAAA
Source organism: Delonix regia (assembly GCA_037074485.1). Classification (NCBI taxonomy): domain Eukaryota; kingdom Viridiplantae; phylum Streptophyta; class Magnoliopsida; order Fabales; family Fabaceae; genus Delonix; species Delonix regia. The sequence goes on from CM073459.1 coordinate 6,868,464, forward strand.
TCAAAAGGAATTAATTTTTTTACTACAAATTGATAAAGTATATTTTTAAAATGTAAAAAATATTTTATACTTATTTAAAATCTTAAAAAGGAAATATAATTAGCTCTATCAGAATGTACATTAACATAACGGGATTAAACTACTGCAATGACTAAAAAAACAAAAGTGAAATTATGTGAATCAGTGGAGTAATTATTTAATTAAGTACATGTGCGAAGGTTTATTAAGTCATGATGCTATCGTTAGGTTGGTGGATATGCGATGAGGTGTAATCACGTTTTATACTGTTAATTGGTGGAACCAAAAACAACTCGATGATTTGTCCTTTGTTTTCTAGAATATTACTATTATTGTTGCTATGTGAAAGAACATATGTAGTCAACATCAGCATTCACATGGTCACTGACAGAGAACTTCATAGAGGTTTTTCTTCTTTTGTTTTGGCCATCAAATTTTTTTTTTTTTGATCTGACATGTTTATTACGTAAAGAACGAATAGATGTAAATGAATGAAATTTTTATTTATTTATTTTTTACGACCATGTTATGTGAAAAGGAAATGCAAGTCGTCTGACTAATGGTTAAGCACGTATACAATTGCTTTGAACGGTGGAAATTTCATTGTCACTTTTGTAAATTATAATAATATGGTAACATGATAATTTAGTCCTTTAATTTTATTTATTATTTAAAAATAGTCTTTTAAATTTAAATTGTTTTAAAATAATTTCTGAAATTTTAATTTTACCCCATAAAAAATTTTAAAGTGAAAATATTATTAATTTAATGGTATTAATCTTCTTGGTGTTTACAAATTGTATAAACTGCATAGTCCTCCTCAAAACAGTGTTCTAATTTTACTCTATACTTCTCCAGAGAAAGTTTCCAGAGTAGGTACGACCCAATTAATTTCAAAATTCCATGCCATGCATAACACAGTTAAATTAATAATGATTTTCATTTGAAAGGTTTATTATAAGATGAGATTAAAACTTAAAGTATTGAGTTGGTTAAATAAAATATTTAATTTAAATAGAATAATAGACAAGTGTATTAGTTACGTAAGTAAGTCCTTTAAAACAACTGTTGATCTTAAAGGTTTATAATATAATATTGAGTATAATATTATTTTAGTCCTTATTTATAAATTTAATCTCAATTTAATTTCTCATTAATTTTTAATTTCAATTTAATCTTTTACTTATGGGTTAACTCTCCATTTGGTCTCGTCTAATCATAAATTGGTCATTCACTTATATTAAAATTAATTCATTTGATCAATTATTGTTAACTAAATTTGGATTACAACAAGAATCTAAATTGAAATTAAATTTATAAATAAATGATTAAATTGAGATTAAAGATTAGTGAATGATCAAATTGAAATCAGACTTATAATTAAGTGATCAAAATAATAATCTAATCATATGGTATTATTAATTTTAGTTATGTATGACCAAGAAGAATTTTAATTATGGGATGCCTAACTGGAGTTTTTATAACTTTTTGGTTGTTAAGCGTTTTTTTTTTTTTTTTCCTTTTTGATAAGCTTTGGTGGTTAAGCTTTACATACGTACAATGCAGCCAAATTTGACTTATAGAGTAAGAAAAAAATAAAAAGAAAAAAGCTACTTTAGAATAATTGCTTTACGAAATTGGAATTGACTCAATCAATAGTCCATCTTTATGCACACATATTCTGGGAAGGTTATAATATAACGGTGATAATTACACCAAGGAATGAAAGTGTATGATAGTTTTTGTGAGCAACGATTTGTAATCACACTCTAACTACCAAGTAGTAGTATAGCTAATATCTGACTTAATAAATATAACGACCTAAGTCAATAAAATAACAAGACTTTTAGATTACTTGGGAAGTCGTAATTATTAATTCATGCACAAGGTAGTTTTCACACCTTCAGATTAGGGGAGAAAATCATATTAAATTTTTTAGTTGTTTTTTTTATTTTTTGTCTATTATTATTTATGTGAATGCATTTATTGGCAGACTTAACAATAGCACGAGAGTTTTGGTTTTTGGGCTATGGTGTGAAAGATATAATCTAAGTATGTGACTAATCATGGAAAATATTGATTGATTCTAATATGCTTATATAATAATTGATTTAATGTATCAGTTTTAATAAAATTATATAAAAAAGAGAATAAGAGTTATTAAAAAAATAATTTTATTATAATTAATACCATATTAATTGCCACATAAATGTGTAAGGATTTGTCAATATTTTTTTATGGGTCCGAGGGCTAGGTTAGTGATTTCTAGAAAGAAATTGATTGAAACTCATTTTAATGCCCTATTTTCACTTTTAAGGTTTTATTTTTCTGAAATTTGGAGTACTTATTGTTGGTTATTTGAATAGAAAGACAGGTTTGATTGCTATAAAAAAATATTTATCTTATTTGTACAAAAAATAAGCCATAATTTCAAAATAATATAGTTAACCCAATATTTGAAGCTTTTAAAGTATTCAACGAAATTTTAAATTAAAAGTTTTTGTAATAAGAAACTTCAAGAGAAACTAGGACTAGAGAAAGGATGAAAGCAGCTCAAAAGCATCATACAGAAAGAAAAGGAGAGAAATGACAGAGTGAAAACCAAAGTTGAGAGTAAAAATAATAGGACTTAAACTAAAAACATATTATCATATATTTTTAATTCTTATAAACCAAAAAAAGCATAATTGACATGGAGAAACCTACATGTGTAGGAGGTCTACTGTAGTAAAATAAGTGTTTCCCTGGTGAGACATGCGATATTTTCGCCACTAAAACAGCCAAACAATCAGGTTAAGGTCAAATTGTCCCAAGAATATAAGAGAATACCAACTAACTCATACTTTAATTCTGAAAATAAAATCTCTAAACTTATAGTGTGTTGATATAGTAAAAAAATATCCACGTCTAAATGTCAAAGCTTATATATATATATATACACACACACACTTCAAACCATCTGAAAAATAGAATATACATTTGGACCTTTTGTAAATATTTATAAAAGTTTTTTTGGATTTGTTTTCGGTTTTCATATTTAAAATTTTTTAGAAATCATATTCTTTTCAAACTATGTATTTCTGAGTAAATTCCCTCTTTTAATGACGTTTTATCCATTAAGATTATGATTTGAATATTGTTTATTTAAAAAGATTATTTATGGAGGAAAAGCTTGGACATGGAATTGATCTTTCTTCTTCTTCATCTCTTTAGAATGCTAGTCTTGATAAAGCTGAGGAGCTATCCAAACTACGTAGGTGTATGGTAAAAGGTGCATTTGATTCATTTGATTGAATTATGGTTGGTATAAATGAATATGATTCTTTGTACGATCATCTAAAGTCATCTAATGATATAAAAGATCTAGTTCAGAATATACTAAGGGAATTTCTTCAGTTTAAGACAAAGGCTCTTAGTCAAGTTTCACTCAAGTATCCTAAAAGACTAGGGTGCAAGTAGCCAAATTTTATACCTCTGAGTTCCCTAGTCCAATATATTTTTTTTTAATATTATAATAATCTTGTCAAAAGCATCCAATGTATTTTCAACCACTTACAGGTTTCTAGACACTTGAATTCTGCTCCTTAGTCTATAAATAGCATCCTCCAATATGTCTAGGAGCATAGAGAAAAAGGAGAGTGAAAAAACAAGTATCGCAATTCTCGTATTTGAATTATGTACTTGCTGTCCAAACTCTTTTGCAGTATTTCAAGCTTTTTACATTTTCTTGCGGTACGTAGTGTGTATTCAAATTTTGGAGGCATTAAGTTTATGGGTCATTTTAACTAAATTTTCAAGGTTTATTATACTTCAAGTTAATTTAGGATTTAGATTCTCTGCATTTGAAATTTAAGCCATTACATTTTTGGTTAATAATTTATATTTTATCAAATATTAAATAATAACTATTAATTTTATAAAATTTAAACTATTAAATTTTTATTTAACGATCTAAATTTTATTAATTACAAAATTTTTAAAATTCAATTCCTGTTATATTTTCCCACTGTCTGACGTATTTGGCCCATTCCAGATAATTTGGCCTTGGGCTTTTTTGACACAACAATAATTGGAGAAAAACACGTTGGGCTCAATTCAGAGGCATAGTTTTCAGGAGCCCAAAATTATTTTTCCTTTTAAAATGTTGTCGGACATAATTAAAAATAAAGAAAAGTACAATATTAATTTTTATTTTTATATTTTGTGATAATTTAATTTTTTTTAAATTAATTATGACAAATCATTCTCTTGTAAATTTAAATTTATTCAAACAATTTTTCAAAAATTTAATTTTATACAAAATCAATTTCTTTATTTTTATTAATAAGTAAATACTTTTGCATAATTATAAGAGACTAAATAAAATGTAGAAGTGAAGGATTAATTTAATATTTTTTCTCATTAAAAATAGTTTAAAATATAGGATCTATGATGTTCTTATTAAAGACTCTTTCAATTTAATCCAAATGCATATATAATTTTCTAGAGTCCAAAATTATTTTTCCTTTAAAAATATTTTACCTCAATTAAAAATAAGTTAAAATTCGTTTATTAATTAAACTAATAAAGTTTGAAACAATTTGGTTGGACTACATTACTGTGCTCCTGTATGTACTTTTCAGCAATAGATTCATTTAGGCACCCAAATAACTGAGGTATGCTCCTAGTTAACAGCAGCATTCATAGACCATTTTGCTCTCCGAAGCAAGACGCAGAACATTTGAATCTTAAAAGTTTGATTAGGACTAGGGATTCTTGTAAAAACAGTGTCGTAGGTGCTGTTATTTTAATTGCGATCATTATATTAGTTTTTCAAATTGTTTGTAATTATTAAATGAAAATTCTAAAAATGTTTAATTTTGGTTTTTAAAAGTTATCTGTTCAATTTTTAAATTTTAAATATAGATTATTATATATTATAATTATCTTAATATAAATTGTTAGAGCTTTCAAAACACATTAAATTTATTGGGTGGGTTCTGTTTAATTCATTATTTTACTGTTTTGAGTTTGTATATTTAAATATAAACTCATTTAATGAAATCATTTTAACTTGACCTGGTTCACTCACCCATTTATCTTTGCTCTTTTTTTTACTAGTTACTTCTATTAAAAATTTTAAGAAATTGGAATGATATGTAAAACTTTTATTACAATTACAAATTTTTGGAAAACATTTTAAGAGATGCATTTTAAAATAATTGCGACTGTTATAAACTTAAGAAGCAGCTTTCTGTTTTAACTAAATTCTAAATGTATCTTTATCATATATATCTATATACACACACACACACACACACGCACGTTTAGAATTAAGAAAACTTTTTTATAGCGTACAATAATGAATTAAACACACTGTGTGACTAGTAGTATGGGTATTTTTGTAGTTGGTTGACTGGGTGGGACATGATTATATCAAAATAGGTTACGTCGAGCTAAAATAAAAAATTTATAAATATTATCAAATTGGAATTAATCTCAGATTATACAAGATTTGATATAAATATTATTTTTTATAATAAAATTTTAAAATATTAATTTTTTAAATTCTAATTACTTTTTATTCCAAAACTTTAAATTTTTTATTTTATTTTTTATTCATTTTAAATCTTAAATTTTTATTTTTTTTCCCTTTTAAAGAATTCTGTCGTTTTTAATGAAAAATTTATTTTTATAAATTAAAAGTTTTTAAAAAATAATAAACAAACCAACTTGGCCAAAACCGGACAAGTCAGGTCATAAGTTTATAAAAAGAGATCCAATTTAAATTCATGTCGAATATTAAATCTCACAAAAAAACCTGATGCAATTAGACCCATGATGACCGCTAACTAGTTGTGATTCATAATGCCACTTTAGGCAAAACAAAAAATAAAAAAAAATTACTGGCACCTTGTATAATAATTGATATTAATACAAAAATCATTATAAATGTGTAATAATGTCTTCCTCAGTTTTCATAATAATTAGCATTCTATGAATTTCAATTATTAATTTGTAAATTAAGAGCGCTTATTGTTTTAATTCTACAGCTTATTTAACTCTTATACATAATTATAGTATTCATTTAATATGCTTCTTAAAATTATATAGAATAATATTAAAAATAAAAATAATATTACATTAAAGTTTTATAAAATTATTAAACAAAAATTTTCATTTATATAGTATATTTTTATTATTAAGATATTCTTTTTTTTTTTAATCAAATTATTAAGATATTCTTAATTATAAAACTTTAATTGCTGAACCCTTAGACTGTTTACTTCCACCGTATATGATGACCGACGACGTCGTGTCGGAACCCTTAGTTAGAACCAAAAGACCCTAGTTACACCTTCTGCCTCCAACGCTGCTGCTCACCGTCTTCAGGTTCTCAAGCCCTTCAGTCTCTCAGGCTTCCATAACCGAACCTAGTACAAAAACTCTGCGTTTTCGCATACTATTCTCCTTCCATGACACACAAATGCAGCATCGTAATATCCCTATCCCTGTTTTCTTTAATTTATATTCTGAAAGTGGCTTTTGTGTAATGTAAGTTATGTGGGATGATCATGAAGTGAAAAACTCTCATATATCATGCTAGCTCTGAAACTTTATGATCCGTGAGGGTTTAATTTTTAGCTAATTAGACAAAGTTTCTTCTTTGTTGATATTATGTTCAACTTTTATGTTAGCCCTTTGTTTCTCCTGTATCTAAGATTGTCTGCTATAGCTTTTCGTTTCAATTGAAAGATTTGATGCTTAGTTTAAGCTTTACGTATACTTGCTCAGTGTCCCATACGCGTCTTGATTAACTTTAATGTTGAAATTTCCCTCAATTTTTTTTACCCTAAAGAACTCTGACGGCTATGGTATGTAATGAAGGGTATAGCTTTATGGTTGTTTGTTTTAGCATTATTGGCACAAAGTTATGCATTGTACAGATGGTCATTTTTTAACTGAATGATACTACATCATTTTGTTTTCTCTCCTGGGTTAGCATGGTCTTGATAATTTATGCTCAATGACCCTTGTTTGACACTTCTATATGTTTGTTAGTATTTTTGCCTACTTGGTGATTGGCTAAATTTTAGCATCTCTTTATTTCTTTATTTATTTCTTATTTTGGAGCATATTTAGTTCTAGAGAACTATGGTAATTAATGTTAAAATGTTAGGGACAAAAAGTTGTATATTGTACTTTTTGATCTGAGTATATTATGCTGTCGTGTTTTTTCTTGGGGCATATTACGTTCTTTATTTATATCTTGGTGGTAAAATGCCATCGCTTTTGTTAAGGCTGCTGTAACATGATCATATTCATTCTTCAAAGTTGATGAATTGTTCTTGGGGTAATAATACTAGATCAATTCGTTGTGTTATCTACATTAGTTTCTTAGTATATGGAGCATAACATGACATGCTATTGGCTGGGATTTTTTGTTGTTGTTGTTGCCTATAGCACTTTGGTATTACTGTTTAAAGAATGTTCTGCTCTGCCTGTAAAGACATGTTAACAGAATCCCAAGCAATTATTATCTTGGGCAATGTATAAATACTCCTTAGAAGTTCCTGTCTTTTTTTGTCTTCCTCTCTCGTGCCAAGATTGGCTGTCTTTCGTCTAAAATTGTGCTGCCCTGTCTAACTGTGTAGTAATCAGTGTTTAAATGTTGAATGGATCTTTTTGGGAAGTGGGTAATATGATAAACAGAGGCATTAGATGTATATTTGGATACTTCTTAAGGGTTTCATCTGTTACTGAGGTACTCTGGACAGCATAGGTAAATGGGGCCATCACTTGGGTGGGTGTTGGAACCCAGATTCTGAACAACAATTTTATTGATAAGAACACAAGTGCTTCACTATATAATGGATAATTAGATCTGAAAAGAAGCCCACAGAACACAACACATTCACTCTTCACTCTTGGTAAATACACGAACAGGAATATAGACTCGCAAAACAGCACAAATTCACAGTACAATGACAGAACACTCACAGAAGCACTCAGCAAACACTAAGGAGACAGATTCTTCGCACTACAGCTTACAGAACACAATCTTTCTGGCATTCGAGATGCCAAACTCTCTCCCTGGACAATTCCCAAATTTTTTCCTCCTCTTCCTTCCCTTCAAGTTACTTTACTGTTAAAATCCCCTCTCTCCCTAAGCAGTTACGATAACCGCCCCAAACCACCCTTTTTTGGGTTGGGCCAAGGCCCATCATTTGTGGGTTCTATCAGTGGGAATGAGTGAGGTGAAATCCCTTGTGTGGCAGGGAAGAAAATTTGAAGTCCTAAATAAGTTTTAGTGCTTAGTGCCTTAGTCATATGTTGGTTTAATTATCTCCTATCTATTGGTTACTGGGTAAGTGAGCTGAATACTGTTTCTTTTCTTTTTTGATTATAACATGTGATTGATCAAGAGTTTTTTTTTTTTTTCACTGATAGCATATTTTGTCTGCAACTCTGCATGTTAGTTTTTCAATTTGACTGAGCACTTCCGTAATTTGTTTACTTATGATTTTTATGTTAGCTAGTTTTAAAGGTAAACATATATAACTCAAGATGTTGTTTAAAACTCTTTTACACTAGGTTTATGTGTGAAGGTTGAAGTTGATAAAAATGAAGACAATCTCTGGAAAGCCTATTTCAACGAAACCAATCTCTCTTTCAAAAGCGGCAAAAATCCTCTCAAAATTTGTCTCTGCAGAAAATGGTGCTTCACAGGTAATTAGTATATATCTCCATCGGGCCTCCAGTTCATTCAGTGAATTGAACCAGCTCCACAGGGAGCTCAAATCACCACACTCTGATCGTAAGCACAAAAGCAATAGAGCAGAGACCCATGAAGATGAGTCCAAGAAGCACGAGACTAATGGAGTTGAATTTGAAGAGGATTCAAATGAGGTAAAAGTATCAACAAAGGCTCAAGAGAGTCTTGCTCGGATTGTTGAGTCACATCGAGAGCTGGACGATGCTGGTGATGACAAGGGAATGGTGGAGGGGAAGAAACATAAGAGGGAGAAGAAGAGAAAGAAAGGCAAGGATAGTATGGATAACTTTTCCAGCCATAAGAGTGAGGCTATCAAACTAGAAGATGAAAAGGCAAAGAAAACAGAGGACCAAAAAGATATTCTGAGCAATGGTTTCGAGGGTGAAAATGGAAGCTTAAATGATCACCAGGAATTACAAAATAACAAGAAAATGAGATACAAGACAGGAAGCAAGGATAAAAGTAATACTGATGAGGTAAAGAGGGTGCAGAAGAAGAGGAAGAGCGAAGATGTGGAAGGGAGAGTTGAAGATAGAGCCAGCGAACCAACTAAGAAAATTAAGAGGAAACGTGGGAGAGATGATTAGCATTAGGTGTTTCAGCATTTCACTTGGATGAAAATCTACAGGTAATTTGTATTGTGGCGTAGTTTACACTGTGGCATTATTTTCTAAACCATCATGTGACTCATGAATTTTCATTAAAAATGTTAAACATGAAGTTGAGATTTTCATGAGTAGAACTGGTACACGAAATATGAGTGAATCAAAACCAATTATAAAAAGATATTTAACCAAGTTGGATGTGGGTTCTACTGAAAATTGTGTTTACTTGTTATTTTTCCATTAAAAACTTGAATCAAAATGGATGGTGATGTTGTTCTGTACATGGTTAACAAATCTGATAACAAGAGGAAACTGACCGTTGACAATGACCAAGCTTGTTGCATGGCACAACCGTTTTACATTTTGTTACTTGATTTACGTTACAAAGCCAAGCCATTAGATAAAAGGCAAACACAAAATACAAACCTGAAATGCTAAAGGTATATTTATGAAAATATAAGTTAGCTTTTAGATAAACTTGCCAAGCCCTTATAAGATGCATGTCATAATGACACTGCCTTATAATGCTCCCTTGTGTGAGCCGAGGGATGATGATCAATGACTAAAGAAAGAGTGCGGGAAATGCAAGTGATGGGTGAGGAGGTACACCCATTTTTTCTCTGTTAGTGAAGCTAAATGATGGCTTTTTGAGTGGTAAAGAGTAAGTGTTGCTTTTATTTGAACTGTGGATTCAAAGAGATCATGTGTTAGCAATATATAGAAGAATGAGAAAACGTTGTCGTTTTATTAGGTGATGCAATATCATGTTTTAAATAGAAGCAAAGCTTTATTAGAGCTTCAAATGCTGTATTTTCATGGGTTGAGTTGTTGAAACAAAATGACATTTATGAAATGTAAAATGACACGTTTTAAACATTTGATTTGTTACACTGTAGTGTATGCAAAATGACATTTTTGAAATGTAATCCGTTAACCAGGTGAAAACATTATTAAGTTGTCAATTTATTGTATCATCAGGAGAGAAAACGTAAGTGTATAACAGTAGTAGTTCAATGGTAAGATCTTCGTACTCGTATGAATAGTCTCAGGTTTGAATTTGAGTGATGATAGATATTATAAATTATGATGTAATAATGAGTTTTAAAAAAATGATAAAGTAATGTAGAGATTTAGTCGGTAAGAATTTAGATGATAAAATCAATTATAAATGATGCGCAAGGAAGCAAATGATGATATTACAATGCAATTAATATAACTTGTACATTTATTAAAGACTTAGAGACTAGAATCAAGTGTCAAGTTTTTTATATCTTTGTTATTAGATTATTGAATAAAATTATAACATGTGCAAAATAATTTTTGAAAAACAAATAATGTGATGTTATATTGTAAAAGCTATAAAATTGTCAATGTTTCATTCAGAAAAAAATTAAAGCAAAGAACAAAATATTAAATATAAAATCTTTTGATATAATGATTTTGATCCGATTGAAGCCATTTGAGAATTTCTTTAAAGTGAAACTTGTAGGGCCAATTAGGTACACTACACAAGATAAGGTTTTTATGCAGTTGGATTGAATTAGATTAGATAGGATAAAGTTTAGTAAAATTTAGTACTGTATAGAATTAGAATATATATTTTTTATTCCTCATACAATCAAATCTAATCAAGATAAAAAAAAATTTAATTAATAATACAATTCTAGACCACATAAAATTAATTGGAGTTAATTGAATAAGTTTATATTATACAATTTGTGTATTAAACACCGAATAAAAAATTATCAATTTCAGAGGTGCAGCTTTAGAGCCCATTAGTAAGATGTAATTGTCTCAACAACACAACATATATATAGCATGCACTTTATTTTTTACCTTTTAATTGCATTAACTTTTGTCCCTTTTATGCAATCTCTCTTTGAAGCATACGTAACCTTAAATTATTCAAATACATATCTGATGTTTGGTAATGAAGGCACGCTTCATTATACAAATAAAGATATTCCTCGTACCATTAAACTAATATTCAAATATAGTCGATAATCTACAACATAATTCTTCAATCTTTAGTATTCATTTTAATTAAAAAATCCACCATTTAAACAGTGGCTAAATTTGATATTTCAAAAACTAAAGAAAATTCATCAAATTAATAGGATAGTTGACAGAGGGGATGGCGTGCAAATTTGTGATAACCAACTGTTATATTATACAATGAATTATTAATTAGTAATGAATTCATACGTATTATTCTAAAAAAAAGAATTGAAATTCGATGACGATAACATATAGAAAAAAGATTTATATGTACAATACATAATTTATAAATATTATCCATTTAAAATTTTATACTAGAAGTCTCATCTTATATACAGTACAGCAAATGAGTATTATACAGTATTTAATATATAAGATTCATATTATCATTGGTGTCTTAAAAAATTTTGATAACGATCTATCTCTCGTAATACCAAAATATAAAATCACATAAATCAAATATAATACAAACTATGATGCCTATAAAACTTCATAATATAACAATTTGTTATAGTTATACTATTATTTGAACGAGATCAAGATTTGTAAGACAGAGAAAATAAAATGTTGGAATCTTAGCTTTAACCATAAATCTGACTGGATTAACGAGAGATTAGTGAGTGATACTTTGCCTTAATGAAGGAAAGGTAAGCTCTGGTAAAGCAAGAAGCATAAGTAAAAGTAAAGGAACCTCTCTGTGCAGGATTTCACCAAAAAGATAAATACCCTATTAAATATTTAAAGTATTATACATGAAGAATATGCACTTTATGACCGAGTCAAGTTAAGAATGAATGAATGATCAGAAATCAGAATTCATGTCTATAAATTTCGTACGTAACAGAGCATATCAATGTGAGTGGTACGAGTGGTTCAGATCTTTGCGTTTCAGAAAACTGAGAAAATGAGAAAGCTGATGAAGTGGTCCTTTCTCTGTTTTACTGTGCTTTTGCTTGCTCTTCTTGTCCAAGCTGAGCAGAAACTTGCATCAGAAATGAAGGTAATTATGTAATATTAGCGTATATATATATATATATTTTTGGGCCGTCCTCACAAATATATAAGTAGCTGATATTGTGTTTAAATAGTCACGACAAAATAAAGGAGTTTAAGTGAGACTAATTATGAGAGGAAAATACATTTTTTGTCCTTCACTTATTATAAAATTATTATTTTAGTATCTTATGCATTAAAATGTTTAAAATAATCCTCTATTCATTAAAAAATATCATACTTGGTTCCTCATTTTTCAAGAAAAATAAATACCAACTTTAGTATCGTATTTTTAGGGTTTAGGGTTTGGTAGAGAAATTAAATTTGGTAATTTTCTGAAATGTGATGGACCAAATGTAATATTTTTCAATAAGTGAGAGATTATTTTAGACATTTCAATGAGTGAAGAATTAAAATGATAATTTTGTGATAAGTAAGGGACCAAAAATATATATTTTTCCTAATTAATGTACTTAAATATAGTACTTGAACTTGAGATAATGTTTTGGTTCACATTTTGTGTTTTAAGATTATAAGTTGATGAATCTAATAAAAAATAAAGGTCAAATTATTATAGATTTTATTTTATTTAAGATTTTTTTTTCATAATTTTGAAATATAAAGGAATGAGTCTTTAATTTATAGGATAAAAAACTTTTACTTCCCATCATTAACATTTGTTTTCGTTTCTTGTTAAATTTTTCTAACACGTTTAATTAATTGTGTTATGTTGGAATTTTATATATTTATAATACAGATGAACTCACTCTAATAATTTAAACTATATAAAATATGTATTGATGCATAATTCATTACCTCAATAAAACTTAACGAAGCATTAAAAAATGCTTAATGGCATATTGATCAAATTAATTACAACTCAAGTAAAATTTTAGAGAGAAGAATTTAACCAAGCGAAAAAAAGATCCAATGTAAAAGTTATCAGACAGGTCCATAAATTCTTATTTATATAGTCTAATTAATATCCAAATGAATTTTGTCTATCAAATAATTATATTTCAGGTGAGTGTATGTGATATTTTTAGTTGTCAGTTTTTTTTTTCTTTTGCAAACTATCTTTTCTCATCAACACCTTGTTAGAGTTAAATTAATGATTAATTAGTCTGAATGAAAATAAGGAAGAACATAGATCTATTTATTTATTTACATGTATATCGGTACAAAAGCAAGGGTTTAATTCCTCTAAACGCAACAGAAAAATTGCACTTATGTCATCACCGTGGAAACCACATGCACCATTGGAGCCGAGACCTCGAACTATGTAAGCCTAAGATTTGGGGACACAAACTCAAACGACATAGTGGTTCGCCACCTCAACTCCAGGCACCTCAGAAAAGTTGAGCCATTGGAGCCTGAGGTCCTTGACGATGTGCCCAGAAGGCCCTTTCAGGCTTGCATGGTGGACCAGTTTCTGGTCACAGCTCCATGCGTCGACTCACCCATCTGCTACCTCTACCTCAAGACGATCGGCTCTGACAACTGGCGGCCGGGTTTCGCTCAAGTCCAGGTGCTCGAGAGCTCTCATTTCAGCTCCCATTTCTTCTACTTCCGGCGATATATTCCCGGACATGTGTGGCATGGTTCGGATGTTTGTGACAGAGAGGTTACTCCTTTTGGTCTAAGGAACAAGAGAAAGGTGGATGTGAATACTCCTTAGGGTGTTAAAGATAGTATTTTCTTCTTTATTTTTGAAGGAGTGTGAAAGGAAAGATACTGATAATGTTTTTCCTTGATATATATGTGATATTATGTTGGATAGTGTTTGAAACTTACAAGATAAATGTATATATGGCAATGGATGGTATATAGTAAAAAAAACTAGTTGTTGTTACTTGTTAACTCTAATCTGCACCAGTTTAATTTTAAAGGCTCAATTTGAAATATTTGAAAATTTTTATGAAAATGAAGGGAAATTTGTGGTTGTTAACTCAATTTGCTTGAACATGAAATTTTTTTTTCTATAACTGACACATATTCAATTTAAAATAGTTATATATAATATTTTATACCGAGTTTCGAGTGTTGACTAATGATTTTGTGACATTCTTGAATTTCTCTATGTAATACTTTGTTTGAATAGAAAAGAATTTAAATTAACTTTACGAGACGAAGAAAATAAGGAAATATAGATGAGTATGAATTAAAAAATAATAATAATTCTTAAAGAACAAATTTCTTAAATAGTTAGAGAAGACTATAGGATTTAATAAATTATTATAATACATGAGTTTAATATTAGCAGAAGTGGCTACCCCTCTCCTATGTTTTCTAGGGGTCCCAAGTTTGAACCCCGTTGTGGAAACTTCATTCTCCTAATCCCATAATCTTTTATCAGCCACCCCTCTACCCCTTCAATTACCGCTAGTGAGGAGGTGGCCGGAATGTGCTGCTAATTGACGGAAAATCTCCCTTTCATCGTGTGACGTTGAGCTAGCTATAGGAGGAGGAAATCAAGTGGAAATTGGTGCATCTTTCCTGCAATTCTTTTAGGGCTTCATGTTTTTGAGTGTATCTCAACATTTCCCTCTAATTTTGGCCCCTAATTTTGTGAAATTGATTCTTAATTTCAGATCTCTCCATTTAGCAATTTTAGGGTTTCCTCAGGAAGTGAAATTGAGTGTGATTGGGGAGGAATATCCCCAAATTGGGTTGTACCTTTATTTCTTAACATCAAATTTGTTATTTTCCCTTTATAATTGGCAATTAATTTATGAGTTTGGAGTTTTAATTTTGAAATCCCTCTTTTCAATGTTGATGGTTGTGTAAATTCAAAATTGGACTATGTGTAATCACTCATCCCTTCTCTCTTATTTTTTTTTTTTTAGAGAATAACATTGATTCCATTTATCACTCCATAGTTTATAGACAAATGAGAGACTAATTGGTGAACTGGAATGCTGCATTGTCCTGAAGAGCAAAGAGTTATTTTATTTTATTATTTAAGTGTCAAAAATATCTTTCTTTGTACTTAAGAAGCTCATTTTGTTACAGGCAAGATCTTAGTTTAATTACATTATATGATATTGGAGAATTGGACTAAATATTGTTCATATATTTCATTATATCAATATTTGGATTAGTTAATTTGTCATATTTATTCAACCTACATAGATAGGGTTACCTTAATTTTTGTGTTGGTCACCTCTAGCATGATAGGTATGCATGAGGAGCAATATATATCCTAGTTTTTATAGATAATTGTAAGTTATTGAAGAATTAACAATATAATTAATCATATATAAAATCAATCAAGTCATTTATAAAAAAAATGAGAGACTTTCGATATTTTAATAATTGAGAAAGTAAAAGATCTATAACATATATATGATCCTATATATATATATTTTATTTATAACATTCATGTAATATATATATATATATATATATATATATATGCGTTAACACAAACAAACTCTAAAATATTAGAATAATTAATTAATTGATGGATTAACATTAATTAATTATTAGGCTAATTAACATATTATACTTTGAATAATGTCAAATAATTAATTATTATATTTAACATTGTATAAATGAATTAGGTCAAGTAATTAGATAACTTGTTATAAGTTAGATAATCTATAAGTTCACAGTGAGAGAAACCCCAACTAACAGCCAATTATTAGAGTTGGTTATTTTATATATATTAGTTATGATTTCATTTTTAACCTAACCCCTTTTTGGTGGCAATTGGATGTTGCTAGTTGTGATTCTCCATGGTATACACACATATCAATGAATTTCAACATTATACCAATTCAGATCTAAATCTATTAATTTTTATTCTAGTATTTGAGCCTCTGATGTCATGGTTGACTAACATTTAAATATTTTGCACATAATCTTTGCATCTTTCTTTATAATTCTTGTGATACACGACATGCCGTGTCAATAGATTGGTGATCTGAGCTTTGTATTGATTTAAACAAAAAGCAAAAAATGTTACCAAATCTGAATCTTCTTTCCAGTTTTCGTCCATCACATTTGGTACCATATTTAATTTCGTTTATTGAAACAAACTAATATATAGAAATAGGGGGTGTTCAAGCATCTTCTTTGTCAAGATCGTTCTTTCGCCATTCTTTTCAAAATTTAGCTGCATCACTTTTAGATCTGGTTTATTCATCACTTTTGGATTTGGTTTATTCATCTCAAGATTGCTTTTTTTTTTTTTTTTTTTCTTCTTTTTGGTTGAGTTTGCTACATGATTCGAGTTTGTCATGCCTCTAGAGTGTTTTTGGTATTTCAAATGCCTCGAATTGCGTTTATTCTGAAGCTTTAAGGAGCTTCATTGAAGAGAGGTGGAATGTTTCAAAAAAAAAAAAAAAAGGGGAGCGTGCGCCGTGATGTTTTCTTCTTTCTTTTAACAATTTTGGTAAAGTTATAATTTTGATCTGTTCACGTTTGTATTGTTTTATTTTGGCCCCTGTCATATTATATTTTCACCCCAGCAGAATTAACATTATGCAAATCTGTCCTTATATTTTATTCTTAATGTTTCTGGGCTTGATTTGGTCCAAGTTTTGGGGCACTTTCATTATTTTGGCCCTCTTTCTCATACTAATTTTTCCCAAATTTTTGGTTGGTGAAAAACATGAGATCTTAATTTTCTAAAAATAATTTACAATATATTTTAATTATGTATTCTCCATCTTTTTGGGCTAAAATTTTTTTGGTCCATAATTTTTTAAGGTAATTTTACATCACATATATTGCACTCTATCTTGGATGTGATGTTTTATGTGTTACACATGTTTTTAGTCAATGTTATGCAAATTTACATTATTTATTATGTTGGATATTAATTTTCACCCAAATTTTCAATAACTGTGTGAAAAGTTGTGAGATTTGGTCATGTTAATCATACCCATTTTGTGATTGTGTACCACCAATTGTGGGACCGGTCATTGGAGTGTTCATAGTTGCCTTTATTTATTTATTTGTAAATTTAATTTGTATAAATGTTAACAATAATTTATGTGCTATTTTTCTTTACACACAATGATATTGGATAAATTACAAAGGTAGTGAATATGTCCTATCGATGTAGCATTGTCAATGTAACATGTTATTCTTTTGTATGTTTAACATTAATTTCTTTTTTTTTTTCCTTGTGCCCTATCGGTCTGAGAAAATATTAGAGACAATTTTTTTACCTTTTTCTTTTCTCTCTTTCTATATGGACCTTTGATAAGCAATTGAGTTTTTTTTTTGGTTTGTTGTCATCTAGGACTCTTAGTGGGATCACAATAGAAAAACTTTTTTTTTTTTTCTGTTTTAATAATTGCATTTGCTAGATTTTGAGGGAACCATTGTTTTGGCTATGTGCACACATAATTCATGTTTCCCTATATTATCTTTTTATTCCAGCTTATGTGCCTATGTAATTATCATCTGCGAAAACTTTGACAAGACAAATTATAATGATTAGAAAGTCTTTGGATATGTATTTGGCCATTGTGTAGCTGGATCTCGCTTTTCGGGCTGAAGCACTTGTTTCATTGAACAATAATTCCTCTAAAAGTGAAAAAGTTTTTCCATGAAAAATGGCATAATTCTAATAGAGTCTACTTGATGGTCATGAAGTACACCATAAAACTAGCAGATAAGGGATTCTTGGGAAAGAATCTATAGTGGATTATTTAACGGCCATTGGGGAAATTCAAGAAATTTAACAAAGCACAAAAGGGTCATTATCTGTCCCTTTTGGAAAACACTTGTTATGATGGAGTGTTTGGCATTCATGAATACATCATGAAGCTTGTTAATTATTATAACAAGCTTAAGTCCTTTAGTCTTGATCTAGGAGATAGTTTTCTTGTCTAACATATTTTGGAATCTCTCCTTTCTTAGTATTAAGTATTGAAGACTTCTTACAATACCAACAAGGTGAATGGACTATTAACCAACTGATAGCCATTCTTTCTTTAGAAGAGGAATCTATGGAAAGCGCAACCCTATTCCCTCTACAACTAACCATTTATCTCATGAATCAAACAATAAATCAAATGTTAACTTTCACAAGAATAAGAAGCCAAGCCCGATTTGATGACAAGAAGCGTGATAAGAAGATTGTGGAACACAATAATAAGAATACTAACATAGCACCTAAAAAGAAGCCCTTCAAGGTAAGTGCAACTATTGCAAGAATTTAGGTTATAAGATAGCTGATTGCCTTAAGCTTAAGAATAAGCAAGAAAAGGAAGGTATTGCTTTTAACTTTGCCCCTCTAGCTCTAGTATGTTTTGAATCCAATGCTATTGATATTCCCTCTAATTTTTAATGGTTAGATTTTAGTGCAACTGTTCATGTTGCAAATTCCATATAGGGATTCAAAAATGGGAGGAAGCTAGGTGAGAAGGAAAGGATAATTATTGGTGTTGAAAAAGTGGCAGTAGTAAAATTGTTAATTTATGTTTGACTTTTAGACATGTACTAGAACTAAATAATGTTATTAATGTTCCCTCTTTGAGGAGAAATTTGATTTGCACCCCTGTATTAGACCAATTTGGTTACTCTTTCTGGCAAAGAAATGGCAAGATTGCCATTTATTTTGCTTCAACTATTATTGGTTGAGCTATCTTGAGTAATGATTTATTTTTGTTGAATTTGAACTCTAAACCTACTCATCTTAGTAGTCTACTGTTAATGTTGTTGTCAGTAACAAACTTAGTAGACTTAATGAAAATTCTTCAATGTTGTGGTGATAGGTTGTTAAATTACTAAAATTAAAACCCTATTGGGTCTTGATAATTTTCTAGTAAAGTGTGAATAAGGTATTAATCTTAGGAGGAATTAATTTAATTGGTTACTTTAGAATTCATTAAGATTTAATTAAAAACAAAACCCTAGAAATTAAGAAAACTAAGATGCAATGACACCTAGGAGTCTAATGCAAATGGACTGAGTGTTGATTGAAATGGAATTAAATTCTAGAAATTAAAATCCAAAAAATAGCAAAGAAAGAAAAATTAATTGTATTAGATGGAATTAATCATATGATAATGAATTGATTAAGGGATTACTTCCACTACTGAGACACATATGTTCTGGTTTTCAATTATTATGCTTCCCATCTCTCACTAAGTCAATGGTTTAGATAACTGTATGTTTAATTATCTAGCTTTCATAATAGTTAGGCTTGAAACATTCTAAAACTAACCCTAATGAAATTTGATTTAAGGAACGTCTATTAAATTCAATTAGCAATTGCAATAGAAATCACAACCATTTAAGAGTTTCCAGCCTAACGTTGAACTTCCTTTCTTGGTTAGATTTTCCTTGAAATCAACAAAGCAATTCATCAATTAGTAAGTTACTACTTTGATTTAGAATCATATGACACATAAAATCTTAAACTAGAAATAAATCATACTAATAACAAGTTTACATGGCTAGATTCAATAAGTAAATGCATAATGATTAACATGTAAATTTAGACAATCATAACAACTTAGTTTAAATTAAAACACAATAATCTCAAACTAGAAACAAAATAGAATCTTCAAGTTTCCACATCACCCTTAACCTAAAAGAAAATTAGCCTAGCATTATGGAAACCAAAACTCCATTGGTAAAAAAATCATGGAAAAGTAGAAGAAGATAGGAAAACTTGTTGACAACCAAAGTATACATGACTTCCTTGATCTTATCTTCAACACTGTCCTTCTTCTCTTGGTGAGTTGAACTTGGGAATTATAACTAAGAGGTATCTAAATTAAGGGTCAAAGAGACACCTAAGCACAAATGACAAATTGGTGGCAAGGCTAGTAAGATCAAGTTGTTTAAGTAGTTTGAGATTAATTGTAATCGATGTACTCTTGGTCTTTTGTAATCACCATGTAATGAACACACCCACAGGGACACCCATGCATGCTTTGTCGGACACCAACATACATAAACACTCATAGATGCTTGATTAAACTCCCACAACACAAACACCAATGCATATTTTGTTAAAATATGTCATGTGAGGCCTAACACCTCCGTAGGTGCTCTTTTTGAGTTCCTTGCTGTGTGAGTTCCAATGCCTCAATAGGCACACCTTACAAACATCTATGGATTTTCAACATTAGTGTTTTCATGTGAGATCAACGTCTTTAAGAGCACCTAATGATTCACCAGTGGGGTTATATGAAATCCAATGACTCCTTAAGCATTACCTAATACTGGTTGCACTCATTTAAATTAAATTTGGGGTTCCAATGGCCTGTATCTTATTATGTCTGTTTTCTAAAAATAATAAAGTTAGGTTTTAAGTACCCATGTTTAATCATTGTTTTATATGTAAAAAAAATAAATCAATGTAAATAAAATTATTTTTAGTAAAATTCATTTTGTCAATTTCTTATTTCATTTTATTTTCACATCTTTGTCATCTTGAAAATCAAATTAAGTAATTTTAAGAGCAAATAAGAATTTCTCTTTCTTTGAATCTTTTCAAATAAAATATTAAGTTCAAAGTCTCTTTGTTTTTCTAAGTTCATTTCATTAATGATGAAGAAAGACAAAAAAAAAAAAATGTTTGTTTTTTTGTTTCCATAGATATTTAAATGTGAAAATCATGTTTTCTAAATTCATGAAAATTCAAATGATGAAAGCAAAGAAGTGAGATTGAGTTTATTTTATAAATTTAAAACACATTATCCAATTTCTAAATCGTTGTGTTTGTGAAAATTGACCTGATTTCAACTATCTTTTCTAGATGAACTATGTAGACTTTGATCCCTATCACAAAATACACAGAGCCATTGGCTCTCATTCTAATTTATGTTCGCCCTTTGTCAATATCCATTTTTTCTGTTTACATTAATTTAATTTAATTTTTTCTAATTATTTGTGTGCGTGTGTTTTGTTGTGGGTATTTTAAAATAAATTTAAGGCCATATCTTTTACTTTGCTTGACTAATTTAGGATAACCATATTCATAGACAGGTGTTGTGCGGTGCCTTACACCTTTTCCATATTCAAATAAACCCCTAAATCCATATCTAGTTTTGCAAACCTCCCTTTTGTTTTCATTTGGTTTCCTAAAATCTTTTGTTTAAAAATTTTAGTGGTAACTTTAGTGAATTGATTTTTAAGATTCATTTTGAGAGTTAATTTACATTTTTTTCTTCATTCTCTTTTCACCCATCCACCGGGATATCAATATTAACATCCATAAGGGCCACAACACTACCCATGTACCAATCACACAAGATGATGAAATTCAATCAACACTTTGCCCTAGCTAACTACCTTTGTCGCAACTTCTTTTTCACTTTTAGAGCTTAATCCTATTAAAGTTCCAGAAATCATGAATGCACAAATATGCAATCTATGCTGAATTCCATGAATTTTATATTTTTATCAACTAATTCCAGCAATCCTATCAAAAAGTCTTTTAGATATTTTTAGAGGCCTCTATAATTATCTTAAAACCATCAAATTACTTAAATAATTCATTCTCATGAATCATCTTTTTATAAATATTCTAACAATACAAAATTATACTTCTTTCTTCATGACTATAAATTCCCAAAATAAATAGCAATGGCATTTCCTTCTAAATCTTTGTTGTCTTCTAAGTAATAGAAAAAGCCAACTTATCCTATTCCATAAATCCTCAAAATCTCCAAATTTATTCTTTCAAGTGTCTTATAATACCTTGAACAATTTGGGCAATAAACTAGTTGATTTGTTACCTAAAACATGCCATATTTTAAGATTATGTAGACTAGTCCCATTTTCGGTCTCTATTTTATTTGGGCTTAGTTAAGGAAGCAAAACATATCCAAATTTCTTGAAATTTGTCATAAAGATTTGTATATGTATTATTAAGATTTAGTTATAATTTCAGCTCCAAACTCTAGGTTTTGACTCTTGAAATAGACCATTTGGAAACACTATATGATGTTATCACTAATATCAATACAGCTTCTATTTCGAATTAATAATCGTATCAGAGCTATCCCAAATTTCCTATAAATTTCCAGATCAAATATTTGACTACCCTTAATATTGAATTTCAGAAAATTTTTAGGCCTTTTGCCTAGCCATTCAATAAATTTTTTAAGACAGTATAACTACTAATAAAATTTGGACTATGTATTTTATTACTACTGATATTGGTGTTTCAACTTGACATTTTTCGTCCCTTCTTGTACCCATATCCTAGTAAAGTGGCAAAGTTCATCTCAAACCATATTCTAAACACAAATCTCAACCTATTGGTTTTTATAAGCTTCCTATCAATAGATTAGCATAAAGCTACCTATTCTATTTTGTTGATCTAAAACAACGAAGCTTGAATGGCAATATAAATACTTACTTAGAGCTATTGTTGTCTTCCTCTATTATGCATATGTATAACTTCTACTTTTTCTTCCTCCTACTTTTTCTTGCATTCACTACTTCCTTACTATCATATTAAAACAAAGTAATTTGGTCATACTTGTTACGTAACTCCTTTCCATTTTTTGCTGCGCAGAGCTACCTCTTAGGCTTTGGTATTTATAGGTGATTTTTTTCCCTATGTTTACCAAGTAAGTTTCCTTGACTTTATCTTCAAGTCACTAGTTGACATTTTCTCCATGACACCACTTGACTTTCTCTTCAAGACACCACTTGACTTTCTCTCCAAGCCATGAGAGGCTTCCATTTCACACTACTTAAATGCCATGTGTCTCTACCTTAGTTTGTCTTAGTGTTCAATTTGCTGCCACTTGCTCTTGCCACTAATCCCTTTTATTTTTATGCCATGTGTTTCCTTCTTAAGCTAGCTTAGTGTCCTTTATTGCCACATATCGCTATTACTTTCTTGCCACATGTTCTTAATGTGTTGCCTTCTATTGCTACCATCTATTTGAATTTAATGTGTTTTGTTCTCTTGTTAAAGCTTATTACTTTGGTTTTAGTTTTCTTCTTTGTCTTAAGTGTTCAAGATATCCCTAGTGGCCACTTCTGTGGGTTGTAGCATACTTTTTGAACATTCAAATGGCTACGTTGAAGATTATGCTAGAATAAGAGATATGTTTGAACAAAAAATTCTATTAACTTATTGATTTTATAACTACTAGACAAGATCTTCAATATTTTATTTAGTCATGTATTTTTTCAATGAATTTGGTGGCATAGAATTTTCATGATTAGCTTAGTTCTATTTTTCTTTTAAATTTTCCATAATATTTTGTTTATATGGAAGGGAGCTTTAAATTTTTATTAAAGTCTAATATTATGCAACCATCTCTTGGTAACCCATATTTTATCCATCCACATAGATTTCTAATCACCAAGTTGCTATGTGGAATATTCCAATTTGTGCTAAAGATCATTTCTAATAGTCATAAATATTACTAAATTGTAACTTAGATTAATTAGCTTAAAATGCTTTCTAGTATTAAAAAATCATAATTAATAAGATCCAAATTCTTGGTCTTGGATTTAACCTCATGGCTTAATCTCATTATTTTATTTCCTTTAAAGAAACTCCTATGACTAATATTACCAATTATGCCCACATTCCTAAGTTACTGTACTTTTTTTTTTTTTTTAAATGCAATCTATGTCCTAGGTTCTTTTTTTTCCTTATTTAATCATTGCATTTCAACCTATTGGTCCATTTTCTAGTTTATTTCATCTTCCTCCCCTAATGTTTTGGTAATTAGGATTGGTCCCTACAACCTTTCCATGGTTTACAATCAAGGACAACCAAAACATAGTATTTAACATTTAAGTTAAAGTATCACCCCTAAGGTTTAGCAAATTTTTTAAGAACCTTAGAGCTTTCTGGTATTGCTAAATCTTGGCTAGTTAAACTTAATAATTGGAATTGGGTACGGGTAGTTATATCTTAATTATACTTTAGCCTTAAATTTTCTTCTTACTTTTTAGTTAAGGACAGAGGGACCTAAAGGAAAGAATTGGGATTTTACAGTTTCCCCTTGAAATTATTAAAATTGCCCTCAATATTATTTCTTCTCCTTTGCTTTCTTCCTCTTTCTTCGAATTTACATGTAGCGACTAGAGTTCTTATTCCTTCTCCCTTGATTTGTCCAAACTGGTGAATCTATATCACTTTTACTTTGTCTCCTATCATTTTCGACCAAATCTGACTTGATTTCGATGTTAATTGGCCAAAAAATTGCTATGGTTTTGGCAGGTATCACTTTCGCAATTTCTTTGGCATTTGAACGAGATTTGGTGATTTGCTCTTAAAATTTTCATGGGGCTTCACTTATATAATGTATTTTAGTCCTTTCCCCTTTAATTTTTATGTTCAATTTCGAGATTGTGACTTTAAATTTTGAAACCCCTTTTGTTGTATAGGTTGGATGTGAAGCTTACTTTTAGGGCTTAATCTTTTAAGTTTTCATTTAATTAGGTTAGAGGTTTGCTTTTATGATGAAATTCATCACTTTAACTATGTTTTCAGTGAATAATTTCATCTACTACTCTCTATTTTTGAATTTCCCTACATGGCAGTGAGTTTGAAACTTGTAACGTGAGAAACTCAAAAATTTCTGGCTTGAACATTAATAAACCTCAAAGAAGAAGGATTTAGGTTATTAGGAGCTGAAATATAGTGGTAAGTTGATTTGGAAATTTATTCAAGTTTCTTTCAAATTTCCATTTGTATAAAGGGAAGAATGATGAAGGAAATTCTATTGGCAGTAATTAAATGACTATTTTCAATTAATGACTACTTTATGATTGAACGATTGGCAATAAAATTAACTTTCCTATTGAAGCGTTATGGTTATACTATGACAAGTAGAGCCCCTCAGCCATTAATTAATAGTAGTTAGTTTAATGGTTGTTAATAGGGTTTATAGAAAGGAATTTTATTTAAATTACAGTAATATGATAAAATGCCTTGCAAATTAAAAAAAATTGCCTTTCATTTCTTCCTTATAAAGGACCTACCTTAAGAGTACTTCAAGAAGGGTAAGGAGAACAGCTAGGAGTAGCTAGTATTATTATGCTAATTAGGTGAGTAGATAACACCCCATACTTTAGTTAAAAGGAATTGACTCACTTATGTATTTGGATTTATGATACTTTTATTCTATTCATTTTGTGTTATTTATCTTTATTTTCTATTATTTATTTCCCTCTTTCTACCCAATACTTTAAAGCCATGACTTCTTTTCATTGACTGAGGTTTACTTGAAAGGTTATAAGATGATTTAGATTTAGTGAAACTGTGCATAGGAATGATGGCTTGATAGAGAACTAACTTGTTTATGGTTTAAACTGAAACATGTGAGTTTTAGTACTGACAATGTTATTATTGAACAAAGAGATGTTGAAATGATTTTAAATTGTATTATGGATTAACATTAATCCTATTATTAAAACAATTTTCTTATGGTTATTAATTAGGCAGTCAATTTTAATCTAAATTAAAAATAGATTGAGTTCATGTTAGTTATGGTTAATCAGTGATAGGTTCGATTACCTATAAGTTTATTGGATAGAGACCCTCAGTTGAAACCCAATTTTAGTAAGTAACTATCCTATCAAATTGTTGACTAAAGGTTACAAGATAGTTTTAATTCTTTTTAATTATATAATTATTTTTAAGAGAGATAGATAATTGGGGTTAATTGTTGGAATAAATAAATTAAATTTATTTATTATTAAATCATCATATAACTAATGATTTAATGTATGTTAACTCCTAACCTCTTCTATCTCTCAATATATATATATATATATATATATATATATTTCTGATTCTCTCTTAACTACCCTTTTTCTTTGTAGAATATTGGATATTGTTGGTTGTTAATTCTCTACTGCATTTTTTTTCTTATTAATTATTCATGGTTTCAATTGGTTATGCTTACATTTTTCTCTGCTATGGATGAATCACAATTAGAAACTCCATAAACTAAGTAAAACCCTAAAATTTTTGTATGAAAAATTGCTCCATATTGTAAGGATTCTATCATCATAAATTTAAAGGCTTTATGGATCAAAAGATTTCGAATGGAATGGTACCTAATGCATGCCATAAAATGAGATGAACATGCACGACTTTCACTAATGGATACTTCAAAATTTTTTTAATCAAATTGCTCAAATAATTTGTGTAATGTTTCGAAATTGATTTAGGAGTTTTACATATTAAAAGAATTTCGAGCAAAATGGTTCATTTTTCATGTTTTAAAACTCAAGAAATCCTTTTGGCCACCATTAATGCATGAACTTAAGAAACCCTTGAAATTCCTCCCAAATGTAGTATGTTTTTTGAAAATTGATTTAAGGGGTTTGTTGATTGTGTAAAGACGATCACTTTGATACCAATTTTATACCTTAAAACTTTTAATATTAGCGAGTAGCAAATAAGGTTGAACATAGGTAAAGAAAACTTGAATTTAGACCTATCCCATGGTTAGGGACAAACCACAGTGCATGGAATAAGACCTACTCATGGGTTCATGTGGGTGTAGACACATGTGGCTCATACACTGATGCTTTGTTCCTTAAACTTTCAGAGTTCAACTCCATGCACCATTTCTTTTCTGCTTAAATTTTTCCATTGTAATTATTTGGGAGGAGATTAATTGTTAGAGATGCCTACAAGAATGTGCATTATATTGGCAATGGACATATCTTATTGTTGTAACATTGTTGATATAAATTTTTAGGGATTAGGCCTATTCATGACCTGTTAGCAACTAGACTTTAAATATACTATTTACAATGTAGTGCCATTGCAACCAACTAGATTTTATTAACACTACCATACCTAGTATTGCTATAATGAGATGTGTTCACCTTCTTTTTTTAAAATCAATAATTTTGTTATTGTTTGTTGTACTTCATCCTCCACACCGATTGATCTAAATTGAAAGAAAAAAAGAGTTGCAAATGTAATAAGATTATGAAATTCACAAAAATACAACAAAAAAGTGGGAATTCTATAGTAAAACTAGTTAATTACAGGGAATATTCGAATACCAAACACACTTTCATATGGCAAAATGATGTGATTGTATACCTATCTGATACATCCTACATTACATAAATAACTAATTCAAAATATCAAATAAGACTATGACTTTACTATTAAACTTTTAATCATAACCACATTTCATGAACATTCAAAAAGCCATTAGGCACGGGCATTAATAGAACATTCATCGAAAGTAAATCACATACTTAATATGGTGACTACTTAACCTCAAATGAAAATGAGCTCAAAATCACTATCTAGGTTTTTACAAAAGAAAGAAGAAGAATATCTAAAGAGTGAATACTGAGCGACTACTAGATGTGTTAATAATAGAAGAAGTTTTATTATACTGGGACTGATAACCCAATAACCATCAAAGACTGAAGTCAGGAGAAAAAAGAGAGAAAAACATTGAAGGATAAATTAAAGAAGCTTACTTTTGCACTGTTAGCTGACCATAGTGACGAGCTACCCCACCAGTACTAAAGAAGCAAGAAATGCAAGACGAAGATGTTTGATAAGTGAATCAAACCAAAAGCCTTAGACATATGACACATGATTTTTCTAAGATAACTTGTTCCCCTTAATATGCAATTTTTTTGAGAAAAAAGAGGGTTTTTGTGAGTTAGAGGTACATGTGTGTAGGTGCTAATTTTGACTTGAAAGATTTTTATGTTTGATATCAAGAATAAAAGTTTATATAAATAGAGATAGACCAATTTTTGTATCTAATTTTTTTTTTTATCACAAATAACTTATGAAAATGATAATTTGACATTAATTGAGTTACCACACAAATTTGAGATAGACAGAATCTGATAGTAACCAATAATACTTAATTACAAGCATCATATTTAAATTAGTCTATATTTTTGTCTCTATTTGAGATGACAATATTTTCTTGTTTAATTTACATCTCTATTTCACTTTTTTTTAATAGTGTTAGAGAACCTGATTGCAAAGATATAAAGGGCTATATCTAATTTTAATCTATCTTAAAAGCCATTTTACAATGTATCTAAATACTATTGATTTTCACATACTCATATGATATGGTGGGTCCAAGAGTTTTCGTGAGAAGGAATTATTTATTTGACATGGAATTTTAGTAAGTCAGGTAGTCCTTCTTGTGTTAGTAATTGTTAGGGTCCCTTATTTGCCCTTCATAAATCTAAATAAACTACTTATTGTCATGGTCTCTGTAGTTGCTTTGACTACGTCATGTGGTCCTTTGTGTGTTAGCATAGTTGTAACATCATTAGAATTTATAAATTGCATTCACATGTGTGCTAAAGACTTCTTTAAGGGTATAAAGAATCTATCAAAACTTATTAAATTAAAAGCTTCCACGTTGGACCATTATCAATACACTATTGTGGGTGTTTGTAAATAATATTAAGAGTTAAGCACTCATTGTAAATCATATCCATTAGTTGATTAAACAATGGTTGTATTTAGAGTTAACTACATTATGCTATCTGGCTTTGCTTTGACTCAGACTCATATGGACCTTTATCATTTTTTTTGCCTCTGGGGTGCTACCATGATATCTACACTCACCCATATGACTTTTCTTGGCTTCACTCTCCTTTAATGTTACACAAAAAAATTACACTTGCTTGATCAAGCATGGGAAGCTGATAATTATACTTACACTTGCATTCCTTAAGTAAATTATGCAACTGGTTGTTTAGATCAAATATTATCTTGCCTTATAAAACATAGAAACATAAAGTGAAACAAACTTTTTCTCTCTTGTGTGAAGAACTTCTTAGACTGTTGATGACTTTTTTGCAACCAAAGTACCTATAGTCTATAGTATATAATTATAAATTAAGGTTTTATAAATTTCTAGAAGAATTTAACCTATAATCTCACAAATTATATTGAAAAAAAAAATGTTAATATCGTCTAACATTCAACCTAGTTGCTAATTATTCTTCATGCATCACTAATCTGAATGTGCTTGTACAATAACAATGGCTTCATATGGTAAATTTGATGAAAGAATGTAATTTTTAAATGTTTATTTACATTTTTCATATGTTTATTTTAATTTAATATAATAAGTAGCCCCATTACAGTTCTTAACTTATCTCTTAATATTTTTTCAAAAAAAAAC
Source organism: Delonix regia (assembly GCA_037074485.1). Taxonomy (NCBI): domain Eukaryota; kingdom Viridiplantae; phylum Streptophyta; class Magnoliopsida; order Fabales; family Fabaceae; genus Delonix; species Delonix regia. The sequence goes on from CM073459.1 coordinate 6,897,920, forward strand.
TTTATGGGTAACAAAAAATATGTTATTTAATTAGCTAATTTGCTTCTCCTTTAAGAATGTATTCTAATTTTTCTATATCAAAGAAAAATGTTCCAATTTTTTTGTATATACTTCTTTAGTATGTTAGTCACAATATTTTTTTTTTGTCATTGTTCTTATTTATATGTATTCACAAAATGCTCATTATTAGCATCTTTGAATATTATATGCATAACAATGGTTTTTGTTTTTTGAGGTAGCTTTGCTTTTTATTTCCAGAATTCATGTAAAGTTATCATTAGTTTTTTCCTTTATATGTACATATAGGACTATGTACATGAAACCCCTTGTCAATTTGCTATTTCCTTGGTGTGGATACTACATAGTAGATGTGGTTTCAAACACATACACATTTATGAACACAATTATTTATTACAAATGTTGACTATCAAATATTTTTCTAATATATCAAAGATTAAATTGGCATATGAGGTATGAACAAGTTGAAGTGGAGGTCCCCTATCATGGTGAACCCAATGAGGTGGAAGATGATGAATGTGACTCTGGGGGAAGTGATGCAAGTAGGGAATTTAGTGAGGATTGTTTTGATGATGAGGACAACAAAGTCCATTTTAGTTACACAGATTATATCCTAATGAAAGGGGCATACCAAGCCCCACAGTGTGAACAAAATAATCTAAATGAAGACGAATAGTATTACTTGAAAGAGTTATATAATGGGATTAAATTTAAGGAAGAAAATGAAGGGAAAAGACCTATTAGATAGCCATAATTCAACGAAAGTGCACTATTTAGGCAAGTCTCGTTTAAGCTAGGAATGGAGTTCATGAATCTTTCTATGTTCAAGAAGGTAGTCAGAGACTATACCGTCCACACAAGTGTGAAAGTGAGGTTTGTAAAGAATAGTGCAAAGATGTGTAGGGCTGAATGTGAGGCCCTGTGCCAGTGGAGATGTGTTGTTGTCCATAGCGGGTCAAGATGGGGATAACTCTTTCTACCCATCGTAATTGTAGTTGTGGACAACGAAAGTACAGAGACATGGTCATGGTTCATAAAGAAACTGTTAGACGACGTTGGACCCTGCTACTAGGGATGTGCATTGAGTTACATAACTAATTGATAGAAGGAAATCTTTACTAATATGTGAATAAACTTTTCAGTGTACTTACATTCAAAAATGGCTACTAACTACTATTTCACTTTGAATGGTTTACTATCTTATTGTCATATTAAGGACAATCATAAAGGTCACATTGTTGTTTGAATAATCACTGCTTTCTGAGTTGTTGTTGTTTATAGATTTATCTTAATTGTTGTTATTTATTGAGTTATCTTAATTGTTGTTAGTTGAATTGTTGTTGTTCATTAAGTTATTGTAATTACTGTTATTTGATTTGTTATTGTTTATTGAGTTATCTTAATTGTTGGTGTTTGAATTATTGTTGTTTATTAAGTTACCTTAATTCTAGCTATTTACTGAGTTATCTTAATTTTTACTATTTGAATTATTGTTGTATTTAATTAGTTTCTTGTTACTTTGTATATGATCAGAGCTTTATTTGCTATATTTAATTCTTTGCTTATGATAATGAAAAGAGCTTACTTTGCTGTATTTAAATACTTTAGTTAGCTATTTTTTACATACTCAGTTGATTGAAATTCTTATTCATCTTTTTTGGGTCTTATCCCTACCATAGTTGAGCTATCCTTAGAATGTGAGCACTGCTTTTGCGTTTATTACATATATAGCAATTTCTCCAAACAGTTTAAGGAGTACACTTGAATCCATATTTGTATGTGCATTTGAGCCTCACCAAGGACACCTTTTAAAAGGTGTACACACCACATATGCATCCAGTATGTGGTCAGAGCGTGTGGACCAAGGTGGATAGGGAAGAAATCCATCTTCCTTCCATGAGGAAGAAAATGGGCAGATTAAAAAAACGAAAGAGCAAAGACCCTATTGAGAATGAATTGAGAGATCATAAGACTCTTAAGAGGCAAATAGCTCACACATGTTCATAGTGCCACCAAGTAGGCCATAACTCCTATGGTTGCAAAGGAGCTTTTGAGGTGAATTTTATTGTAGTCTTATGTTAAGGAGAAAATTTGATGTAACAAGACATTTTCATAGTATTGAAAGAATAATGCAAATTTTAATTCATGACTGCCTATTGTAATTTCATTGCATGGAATCTCTAATGTTTGGATTCATTCTTCATTAGATTTGTGATTAAAGGTTTTTATATTTACTTGCTTGATGAAATTAGTGTATTAATAATGCTTATATATCAGTAGAATATTTTAAGAATATGTTATTTGAATTTACTTTCTTAAAGAAATTGCTTAATTTTTTTCATCATAGGAATACATGTTAAAATAGTTGTATTATGTATGAACAATGATGCATATCAATAGTTGAAAATTTTCCATTAAAAAAATAGTTGAAAAGTATAGGGTTTGGATTCGAAGTAGATTGGTTTTACTTAAGTTCGATTTGTGTCTCTCTTCTATGGCAATGTTGATGTAACTAGGCTATAATTATTTTGGTTGGTAACATTGATGCTAATTATTATAACTTATGTTTTCATTTTGTAGGGTTTAGGCATTTCACCTAGTGCAAGAAAAATAGGTGTTGTGCCTAGAGGATCAAGGACTAAGAGGCAAGTTAGCAACAAGACAATGACTTTTGTGGGTGTGGCAACTCATACATGATTCACAAAACACCTAAGGGGCTGCTAGGAATTTGCAAGCAATGTTGACCTGAATGCATAAGGGTGTTTGGGTGTTCATGCTATTTTTTTTTTTTGTATGGGAACTTATCTAACTTGTTAGACTAAGCAATGGTGTTGTAACTTTTTTGTAATTTGGGGGACCATGTAATCCACGTGAAGTTGTTGCTATTTTTTTTTTTTTGGGGACTATGTAGTTAATGTGTGGCGGGGATTAATGTATGGACCATGGCAAGTTGAACGAATTATGACAAACTATTGATGTATGGACTATGTCAAGTTTATTGTATTACGACAAGTTAATGAATTATGAATCATTGCCTTTGGTGTGAATGGATTATGGTTAAATTATACATTTGTTGCATTTGTCTTGTGAAAAGGGCTATTTGAACAGGTCTCATTGCCTTATATCTTACTAGGAATCATTGCCTTATATTGTCTTATATTTGCCTTATATCTAATGGCAATTTGTAAAGCATTTTGAATCATCTATGTTTGCTTATTAGTATAGACTAAAACCTTAAGAATTTGTTCATTATAAAACTGTAAGATATAACTATCAAGTTGATATGCTCATTAAACATGCTATTAGCCTTTCCTTTACAGAGGTTCATCCTCAAGTGCTTGTACATGAAGTACATTCATAGATTTCGTTGAATGATGCGAACCATTCATCTGAGTTACAATAACTTGCAAAGTACATAATATTAAAATTTCAAGGTTAGGGCAAACTATACACACTTGACTAGAAAGGCTCCATTTAGAAACTCATTGATCATATTTTACCGTTATGAAAGATAAAACTTTTAGACAAGGGTTGAAGAATGGTTTTTAAAATATTAACCCCATGTAAAAGTAAAACTACTAATTAAGCATTAAGCTTATGTATTGATTTAGGATCATGAAACATCTAAGTCATGTTTTCACATAAGTGCCTTTACATAGGTTTTCATACTAGCTGCTACATGATAATATAAAACTAATGTTTTTAAGCTTAACTTGATTGTATAATGAAACATATACATTCTCTTAAAATTGTGCACAACACGATAAAATACATACATATTCAACACTTTCCATGTTTGCACCAATTTAAAACATTACATCAAGAAACATATTTAGTGGCAATTTATTAACGACAATGATTTTATTACATGTAATAGATTATTAAAGTATAATCATTAGTGGTAGGTAACCATTAGCTAGAGATAGAATATATGTGCTAGCAATTGAGACCATTTAACGGTAAAAGCTTAATTATTTGTAAAAGTAAAAAGCCCATATATGCACATGCCCTACTTTTCATCCTTCACACTTGCTGCCTTTCTTTCCTTACTGTGCGCACCTTTCATCCCTCACTATGGCAATTGGGTATTGTTGAGTTGCCAATGTCATCTATTCTACAAGTGCACTTCTTCTTGTCTTCCAAATGATTTAATATTAGGATTATTGCATTTTGTCTTCCAAACGATTTAATGTATGCAAGATTCTCTTTCTTGGTGTCTTATTAGATATTGATAGTTATAGTTTTTCTCTATTTTATATTTTCTGTTGGTATTTCATGCTATTGTATGTGAACATATCATCACATTGTTCTATGCTAGGCATTTGATTAGAATATTATGATTGGCTTTTGATTAATTAACTATGTGTTACTAGAGTGTGAAAATCATGAAAACTTCATATCAATATTCAACTAAAATGGTCATTGCTTAATTACTTTTTAATTGCATAAAATCGCTACATCCAAACATTAAATATTTTTTAATAGTCATAATATTTGCTTATCCAATTTATTCACCATCAATTTTTTTATTGTCTTGTCATTATTTGATTGGGTTTGCGTAGGTATAAGTGGTTGTCAGATGCAAACTCCTATTTGATCTGTTAAGTTTTCACCATTTAGTTGCAACAACTATATTTCAAGGCGAAGTAGTAAACTTATGTTGGTAGATATCTAATTTAAAATGATTTATTATACTAATTTTTTAATTTATGTTATTCTTTTTATAGTGCCCAATCCTTCTTTTCCTAGCAAACTCCTGTCATTCTTGACCAAGTTAATTCATTCAAGCCTTTGTTTCATCTTTTTAAATCCTGTACATGTTGATACAAATTAAATGTATAGGAGTGTTTTCAGTGTTGCATTTGCACCAAAAAAAAATTAACAAAACCATTCAATGTAATCATGCTACATTTCATCCCTTTAATTCATATTACTTTCCTTTGTTTCTTTCATCCTACTCCTATATTCATTATTTAATTCATAATTCTGTCCTTACTATCTAAATACAGAACCATTCAACATAGATTGATCGGCATTCTTAAGAGTAAAAAATCATGTGGAGGGATAAAATAAAATCGAGAAAGGTATAACAAAAGAATAGACAAAAACTTATTTATTTTTCACTTTAAAATTTTCACATTTATTAATTGGAAGATCATATTGTATTAATGAGACATAATTATAGCCTACATAATTTGGTTGAACTAACATAGGATAATCAATAAAACTTTTAAAATCGTCTAGCTTGTACAAATATAAATTCTTTTGATATTAAAAACATGTGTTGATAGTAATATGCCTCTAAGGTTATACTATCACACATAATAATTTTATGAGATGGAAAACACTTAATTAGACACGTTTACATCAGTTTTAATTGATTTTTGGTTGGTCTAATACAAGAGGTTTATTTTGGTCAAACATAGTTAGACAATTTTAGAAGTGATTCAATAATGTCTTTCATTTTTTCTAACATTTCTAACTCTACATACCAACTAAAGTGACCAACATGAATTATGTGTTTTAATGTGGGTTGATTGGAAATGGTAATTCAAATATACTTGCATTGTAACTTGATTCTTTTAATACTAATGATGGGTTACAGTAATCCATTATGGTGCAAGCCAAAATTATTTGCAATCTCTTGCCCACTCTTTGAAACACTATATGGCTGTTTAAGTAATATATCACAATATCCTCCACTTGCTATTATTTGTTGGGGCAAAGAGATTGGAAAAGTTTATGATTTTACATTAAGTATTATTATTGAATCTCAACTTTTGTCTTTGTTTTGTATATGTTTTTCTTTTCATATTTAATCATTGAAATCATAAAAATGTATGTCTCAGTGTTAGTGTTTGTTTAATCTTTAGTGGCCTTAGTTGCTGATCCTATATTTACTAAAAAAGGAAAGATTTCTTGTCATAGACATTCGTAGAAGTAGAAGATGGATGGACTATAATAAAGTTAGTACAAAATATTTGGATAGAGTTAAGATGTTTTTATAACATGCTTTTAGTAAAATATAATTTGTAAGATTTTCTACCAAAATCTATTTTTTATGTTTGATTTAACCTTACTAAAGTGTTGCTTATGTATTTGTTTGACAAATTCTGCTTCAATAGTGTGAACTTTTTATGTAGTTTAATGATCTTTAATAATAGGATTGTTGAAGTGTTGTTTATGTAGTTGTTAATGTCATTGTTAATATTGTAAAGAGCAAACTGTCAATTTGGTTTTTTTTTTTTAAAGAGTTATCTTTGGTGCATTCACAATTTTGAGTATACCAGGGCACCCAGTTGTAATGTAAGGATATAATTGTAACATTATAAATCTAAAAAATAATGATATTATAATTATGTCACTGCATTATAACGGGGTTCCCTGATGCACTCAAAATTGTGAGTGCACAAAAGATTTTACATTTTTTAATTGTGATTATGCTCATGACATGTTGAAAAAAAAAATTAAGCAATGGTAAAACATTTAGAGGACGTTTGATATTCGAAAAGGGAAAAGGAAAAAAGGGCGATGGAGTAGGCCCAAGACACATTACTATATTTGTTTAGGTGATTGAATTCTGACTCCTTTTCCATAGGAATGACATATTCCTACAAATAAGCAACCTCCATTCCTTACAAAATTGGAGCGAATCCTCAAAGTTTCCTGGGAATATGAAAAACACAAATATATATATCAAGAGGAAGCAAACCACATCCCTATGTGAGAGAGAGAGTTTGCTTTATTGTGCTATGTTGTTGAGCTTGCCACATCGGTCACCAGTGGTAAAGCTAAAAGTGAAGATCACAGAGGAGGAAACAAAGTCATTCCCCACTTTCTTTTACAATTTGCTGTCATTCTTGTAGTTCTGTATTGAGGCTCCCATTTTTGATAAGGACCGCCGTCCTCATTTATGGTTTGCAGGTTTGTTTTTTATGTCATGTGTTTTTGGAATCTAAGCTTCTTTATGTCGATAGGTATGCAGTCTTAATTCTTTCACTTTTTCCTCTTCATTAATCTCAGAGTTGCCTCTGTTCGTTTGACCATAAGTGCTAAAAAAAGCTTTATTTTTTGGGTTTTCACCTTCCTTTTGTGAGTTTTTTTTTCCCTCATTCTTCCATTGTCACTCTTCCTTGGATCCATGAACTGCTTTGAATTATGTGTTTTTTAATTTTGATGTTTTATACTATAAATGTGTATCCATGAGGTATGAACCAGTGCACATCTTTATCCATTTGTACCTTTCCTTATGAAAGTCTAATGCTATGGCTTAATCTACAATTTCTTTTGTTCTAATATTGTTAGAAGATTGTATGGCTGATTGAAATTACATGTGATTGTATCAGAGACATTGGTAGATATCCAAGCTTTTTTTATGCATAAGGTGTTTATGTTTTCCATCCTTTATTTCTCATACTCTCATGTATTTATTTGCATTATACGTATTATGTATAGCAAGTTATATGGAATTGCAATACTTAAAATCCACCATATTGTGTTGTGACTCGTTTTAAGGCAATTTTATTTCATATGTATTTTACAAAAATGAATAAGCATGACAATTATATCTTATTTCATTTAATTTATTCCCTAATAAATACTTAGATATTCCCAGTTTACCTATTATACTATCCTTTATATAATACTTACAATGTAATTTAAGGTTTACAATTTGTTTGCAAATTATGGTTAATATAGCGTGGATTTGCATTACAATAATGTATATCATTAGGCAATTCAATGTTGTTTGCTACTTATGGTTTATCTAGGGTGGGTCATTAACAACATGATGCTCAAATTTTTTAGTGAGACATGGATCAAATTAGAAGACAATTAATAGCTCATGTATTACTTTGGTGGGCTAACACATTGTCGTAAGTTTGTAAATGCATTATGACCATGGGAGTATGTTTTAAAGTTAAAATTATTTTCACTTTCATCCCCCTAATATGCTATCAAGTTTAGGATAAGGATGTGATAACCTTTTTTATGCAAATGTAAAACATATGCAACAAACTAATGACAACATCAGAAAAATCGCAATGCAAATAGAAATCAACAAAATAATACTTACCAGACTTTAAGCGAAATCACTAAAGACTACACCAGGAGCATATGAAAATAATTCATCATATAAGATGCTTCAAACAAGTTTCAAAAAACATTAAAAGACACTAGTATCCTTAGACCCCTACAAATATAGAAAGAATGCCAATAAATCTATTGTATTCAACCAATTAAAAGAACGAGCCTTAATTACACTACATCAACTAATGAAGAAGAAGATAAGGCTTCATTTGGCTAATCATATTGAGGAGGAGCCCCACTAATCCATCTAAGCATATAACGATATTAGTAGGCAGATAATTGTCTACATCAGACATTTTTTAAGTCATGGGGAGAAGCTTTGAGGGTCCATATTAGTACTTTCTATCTTTTAGGGACCAAATTGATCTAATGACCAAATTCAAGGGACTAAAAGTTGATTATTCTCATTTTTCAACTTTAAAAGTTTCAAGTGACTCTTTATTTGGCCTAATTAGCTTTCAAACTAATAGCCTACAACTTTAATACCCTAAACTCTAAACTTAAAACCCTAAAACTTGAAAGCTTAAACCCAAAATCATGAACCATTAAGCTAAAATCCTTCAACCCTAAAGCCCAAACCCTAAATCATTAGCCCACTTGAACACAAAATCCTAACCTTCATACTTAAAACCTAAAACCATAAACAATAAACATAAATATATAATCCCTAAATATTAACCATATGCCAAGACACTAAACTGTAAACCCTAATTTCTTAATAAACTTATACATAAACATAAGAAATAAATGTAAACATAAAAGTAAATATAAACATAAACACTAACATAACAAATAAACATAAACATAAAGATATGATTGCAATTCGATTAGAGAGCCATCTTACTATATAAAAGAAGAAATTCAAGTCCAATATAAACTTTGCTCTATATATACTAATGATATAAGTTGTTAGAGAGAATATGAAAGGGAATTAGGATGGTTACCTCCCATTAGTAGAGTTTGCATATAACAATAGTTACCATGCCATTCTTCTTATGGCAGCATACGAGGCACTTTATTGAAAGAAGTGTAAATCACCTTTGTGTTGGGTATAACTGAGTGAGAGAAGCTTTATCAGACCTGATATAGTGGACCAAAACCACTAGTCAGATTGATTTTATTAGGGAAAGACTACATGCTACCCAAAGTAGGTAGAAGAGCTATACTGATAAAAGAAGAAGACCCTTAGAATTTTAAGTCAGTGATAATGTATTTTTAAAGGTTTCCCCAGTTTTCAGTGTAGGAAGGTCCTTGAAAACTAAGAAGTTCAGTCCCCATGATATTGGTCCTTTCCAAATTCTTAAACAAATAGGACCAGTGAGCTATAAAATTGCCTTTCCACAAAATTTATCTCAAATCCATGATGTATTCCATATGTCTTAGTTAAAGAAATAACAATTAGATCCTTCACATGTCATAAAGTACAAGTCAATGCATTTACAAGATAATCTATCATTTACCATTCAACCTGAATGGATCATTGACACCAAGGTCAAACAATTGAGGAATATGTAAATTCCCTTAGTGAAGGTTATCTAGAAAGGGTTAAAAACTGAAGAAGCCATATAGGAAGCAGAAGAAGAGATAAGAAGGAATTACCCTCAATTATTTAGTTAGAGGTGCAAATTTTGGGGGCCAAATTCTTAAAAGGAGAGGATAATTGTAATACTTATAAAAAGCCAATGATGTTAATAAAATGAAAAAAAAAAGTTTTAGAAATATTTTCTAATTTTAATAAATGTACAACAACCCTAGCAACTTCTATGATAGACTATATTTATTTATTTACTCATTTATAGTAACCAAAACAATTAGTTCTTTAATTTAAAATAGTTTAGTATGTTATATTGTGAATGAAGATTTAGTCAATTTCATGATCTATAAGCTCTCTCTCTCTCTATATATATATACAAATGAAATAAGGCCCATATGTGTTAGAAATTTTATATGACCTTAATTAGCTTAAGATTCTTTTAATTTTGTAAATGTCATTTTTAGGTTAATTATGTGAAATTTAAACTAAGCTTAGATTAACCAATAAGATTATTTAAGAAGATAGTGTTATTCAAAATTAACATATTAAGGGTATAATTTCCTATAAGATAATATGATATAATCATACACGATTAAGCCAAGTTTACTATGGTAATTCACCTTAATTAGAATAATAATAATAATAATAATAATAATAATAATAATAATAATAATAATAATAATAATAATAATTTATGATTAACTTGAGACAAAACACCCCTTGGTGAAACGTAAAAAAAATTTATTAGGCATACAAGGTTAAGAATTTTAATGAGCCCTTAAATTTAAGAGTTTGTAAATAACTTAAAGGGTTTGATTTAAATACATTTATTGATTAAGGGAATAAAACCAAAAAGCCTATAAGGTCCATACACTAATACCTATATTAAATATAGGTCCACTTAAATTTTAGAAGCTAAGTGACTTAGAAGGAAGATTTAAGTACACCATAAACCTTAAGAAAATAGTAATAATAATAATAATAAATTTCATAGAAATTTTATGATTTGTAGAATGCAAAATAGTATAATTTTTCTTGGTAAGATAATAAAATATAAATAGTTACAATTGTATAAGTTGAATTAATTACCTAAATCCCATATATTAATGGAGTAACTTCTGCCCAACATCAAAGAAGCATCCTATATACTAATATACTAGTCACATGAAGAAAGTCATTAACTTAAGCATAAGGTATCACTAATAAGTAGGAGGTGGCATTAGGGATATTCTGCTAGAACAAAACTCATTGAAATCATAGTATATTTACCTTAATATATATAAAATGGGTGGTTGTTTTGGTCCAATATGAATGAAGCTCTTCAAAGCAAGGTAACTAAACTAACGGTGGTAGAAGACAAACTTAGTTGAGATATATTGGTCAGGCTTTCTTCCAAGTTGCAGCAAGCTAATGGGCTCAATTAATACTCCAACTTAGCTAAGAGGAGGTGCTATAAGGCATAGGAGCAATCAAACCAAGAGGAAATAAGAATCAACAAAAAAAACATAGAAAAATGTAAAAAAGTGAAGGATACTAGACAACTAAGAGTATATAGCTAAACATGGTGTTAAAAAATGATTTAAAATGGCATGGAAAGTTGATATGAGAGTTCTTCATGCTTAAGAAAGGTTAGAGGGAGTAAAATATGCTAAGAAATTATAAAAAAAAAGGGCAAAAATTGGATGAGAATGCTGTAAATTGAAATCCATGTGGTGGCACTGAAAAATAGAGTGGGAATTAATCAAGTTGCAGCAGAAATATCAGAGCTTGTAATAATGATTTGAGCAACCAAGTTGCTTCATCTTGAAGCACCTTCAAAGGGGAAGAGATCCTCTATAAAATAAAGTCATGGGTTGAGGAGAAGGAGGAAAAGCATAAGTGAAAAACCAGAAAGAAAAATTCTAGTTTACAGGTAGAAACACAGTGGTGCGGTAAGGAGAGTTTTTAGCAAATTTTTTGTGTGTTTTAGGGGCATGAGTGACACACTTAAATGCTGTAGGAAGTTAGGTGTTGAGGGGTGAAGAAAACACAAGAGAAAGAGAGAAAAACAAAGGAGAAAAGTGGTTGGACAGAAGTGAAATCCGAATTCTATTTTCAAGCATAAAAATAGTGTATTTTGGGTCGTCACTTCCAGCAATTTTTCTCCAAGTTTCTATGAAGTTTTGAGGCTGTGAATGACACCAAAATACTGGGAATACTTGGGTGTGGGTGAGAATTTATGTGATAAAGAAAGGAGCAAAAACAAGGAGGAAAAAAGAGAACAAATTGCAGTGAAACAAAAAATTAGTGTAGTTTTCAAATTTATACTTCCAGCATCTTTTCCACTTGTTTTTATGCCTTTTTTGGTAGTTAGAGACTCTGAAAAACCTTAGGCAAGGTGCAAGTAGTAAGTGGAGAAGTCAAAAAAGGAGAAAGAGAGGAGAAAGTGGCTAAACGGAACCAAAACCAATGATATTTTGCACCCAAAAAATCTATTCAAAATAGTGCACGAATTTGGTGAGTTTTTCTTATCATTATACTTCTAAAAATAGATAGAATAATATATATATATATATATATTTGTTGGTGAGCATGAAGAGGGTTACCATGGATGCCTAATAGGTAAATATAAATTGTATGGGTATTATAAAATTCAAAGTTAATTATTTAATTAGTCATTTAATTATTATGTGAGTTATTAGATGTATATTTGTTTAATCAATTTCACCTTATTACTCATTTTTGCAAGGAATTATTTAATTAGTTAGTTATATAAATTATTTATGGTTAGGGCATTATTTATATGTTTTGCAAGGAAAAAATTCTAATAAGATATTGTATTTTCTAAAAAAAAAAATAATAGAGTAACCTCTAAAATGTTAGAGATACTAATTTTAGAGTTTTAGATGGGAGTACATTATTAAGAATTTATTTTTATGATAGATAAGATCCTCAGGTGTCTTGGAAGCAAATATACAACAAAAGGTAAAAAGGTATAGCTTTCAGCTTATCCTTCACACATCTTACTTTTTTTTGAAATGTTTTATTTATTGAAAGCTATATACATGTGATGTGTTTTATATGTTTGGCACATGCATACTAGTGGGAGACAATAGTTAGGTTTGGGGTCACAAGATTCCTCTATGATTGGCCTTCACATTATGAGGTAGTATGAAACCCTGAAATGGTATGAGACAGTGAAGGGTTAAAGGTTCCAAATAGGGCCCATCAGGTTTGGTCCAAAGGAGGGATAAAAAGTTTTCCTAGCATACCATCATGTTTATAGCTTTTCTTATGTGATTATATGTGTTTTATGCATATTTGATTTGTAAGGGCTGGAAATAGAATGTTTTTATTGAATTGCTGACTATTTGGACTGCAAAATCTCATGTTTTTATGTATATATATTTCTAGGTAACTAAGAACCTAATCAGGAAGTGGGACCTAAAAATTAGCATATTAAGATGCTCTTATTTACATAAAGACTAGACTTATATTATGAGAATTCATCTTTGTAAAACCATTATGGGATTTTAATCATTTATGTATTGCATTAACTGATGATGATATTATTTTGTTGAGTTTTGGATGTAGAATTCATTTTCTTGCTTTTCTCCATATTTTTATCTTTCTTCTTATGTGTTATTGGTTTTAGGAATTTGTTTTCTTTTCATTGTTTATTATTCTTTATTGGTCCCTTATGTTTTTGTAACACCCTTAAATTTCCCTAAGTAATAGTTAGTCTAGGTTAAAAAAAATTTAAATTAGCTTCATGAGATAAAGAACACAAGAAATGTATATGGGTATGAATTAAAAAAAAAAACAATTTTTAAAGAAAAAATTCTTAAAATAGTTAGAGAAGACTAGATTTTTTAATGAATTACTATGAAACATGAGATTAAGGCTAGCACAAGTGTCTAAGCCTCTTACATGTTTTGTAGGGGTCCTAAGTTCGACTCCTACATGAGTAGTTAGGGAAATTTCCTTTCCATCCTCTAAGCCTTACACCTATCCCTTGCTTAGGAAATTACAAGAATGCCCTTAATACATAGTCACACGACTTACTCTACCTAGTGTCCTTCCAATGCCAACCACCTTCTTCTGCCACCATTCCATAGCTTTAGCTGGAAGAGCCACCCCTCTGCCCTTTTAATCACCACCAGCAAGGAGGTGGCTAGAATAAGCCGTTATTGATGGAAAACCTATCTCTCTCATCATGCAACATCGAGTTAGCTAGGAGGAGGAAATCGAGCAAAAATTGAAGCATCTTTATTTCAATTCTATTAGGGATCCATGTTCAGGTGTGCAGCTTGACATTTTCCTTCAAATTTTGGCCCTTGATTTCATGAAATTGATCCTCAATTTCAAACCTATCCATATAGCAATTTTAGGGTTTTTTAGGAATCAAAATTGAGTGTGATTGAAGAGGCATTTCCCCAAATTGGGTTGTGTCTTTACTTCCTAACATTAAATTCATTCTTTCCCTTCTATAATTCACAATCAATTTATGAGTTTGGAGTCTTAATTTCGAATCCCCTCTTTTCAGCATTGATGGTAGTGTAAATTCAAAGTTGGACTTAATTTTAGTGATATTCCCTCAAATTAAGTTAGGGTTTTAGTTCTTTAATGAATTTTGATAATTTCCCTTCTGATTCTCATATGAAACTACTTGGTTTTGGCCTTCAATTTCGAATTCACCTAGATTGAACGTGTAGCGTAAAGAGGTGATGAAATTTCAAAATCTTGGATTGTTTTTAATTAATAATCACTAATGGAATGAAAAAATGTTCTTTCCTTCTTGGTCATTTATCTTATATGAGATATACCATTATTTATTAATGAAATTTCTAGTATTGTTGCTTAAATATATTATAAATACTATTGTTTATTTTGTCATTAAGGAAAATTTCTACTTTGAATAGGATTGGGAAGCTTTGGATTATTGGTAGCCTTGGAAAACATTAGAGAGGCAATTGATCTTACTCACTTAGACAATATTATAAAGTTGAGCATACAAGAGAGCAAAATATCTTGAATCATCCTACATGGATTCCACAAGATATATGGGTTGCTTTTGTTAATTACTATTTAGATCCAGTTATAATGGTAAATTCAAAACTTTTCTATACTTGTAAATATTGATTATTATACTAAAATTTTGTTCATTTCAATATTAGAAAATGTGTGAAACAAATATTGCACATAGAAAGAAACAGGTAACTCCTGACATAGTAGGATATGAAAATTTTGCAAGGAAAAGACATGAGATTGTAAGCGAATACCTTCATTACTAAAATGATAAACTGATTTACAAATAACTTTGTTTACTTAATAAATATTAGAAAAGATCATACCTAAATATGATCATAAGGGAGATATAAAATAAAATAATTTGACCTGAATTTGTGGCAGCCATGGTGTGTTTCTTCATATGAGAAAAGTAAGAGAGAACTATAACCCACAATATCCAAATTTTACTAGAGAATGTTGTAATTTAGAATAGGAGATAAACTAAAAAAATTAGGGCTTCCTAAAACAACTAAAAGTCTCTTTTTTATACATATATATATATATATATATATATATATAAAATAAAATAGGTTTTGATTTTTATAAAATAAGCCCATTAATAAGACTCATTTAAATTAGCTCAATTCGTCTCTTGATCATCAACTCTCAATTAGTAACCTAATGGGGTAGTTACTAATTAAACTTGGTTCGTGAGTTAAGGTCTCTACCTAATAAGCCAATGGATAATCCAACCTATGGCCAATTACCTACATTCAATAAGAACTTGATCCATTCTTGATTTAAATTAATATTGATTTCCTAATTAATTATTACATAAAATTATTTTAATAATATGATTAATGCTAATCCACTAAAATTATTCCAACAATCTCCCACTTGGATAGCTTTAATCAATTATTATTTGCCATAACATATAAATGTGTATATGCTAAACCATACTAATGTTCAGAATTGAAACTACACAACATCACTAGATCTAATAAGGAAACAAGTGATATTCACTAGATCTAATAAGGAAACAAGTGATATTAACATTGTCACAAACTTAGTTTCAATATATGAGCAAAATAGAGTACGAAATGATATCATGGTGTCATATTACACCATAAAAGTCCATTAAGGACTCAACTCATACTCCTATTTAAACAAGGCTACATCAAAGATCAATAAGACCCATATGAGTTAATATAATTTGAATTACTCCTATGGGTTGGCCTTTGGTCAATAGATCCTTAAGCATATGTTCACTAGGGATATGAACTACACAAATCTAAAATAAGGAAAATTTAGAAATGAAACTATGAATCAAGAACAATGAATCCGATAAGAACAACAATGTTATAAATGCCGACAAAGTTTCAATTCTAAATTATATCCAAAATTTGGAACAACTAAGAACATTGAATCTGATAGGGAAAAAAATATTATAAATGCAAAAATACACTAAATGTCCCTTAAGAACACAACTTAGACTCCCACTAAACAATGACATCAAAATTTTCAAAATACCCAATAGTTAAAAGATTCCAAGACTTTAATGGATTAGCCTTGGTGAATGGATCACCCAAAATATTCAAAATGAGTATGAGATTAACAAATCTTCTATCCAACAAATAGAAATTATGTATAATAAGTTTATTGTTGCTAAAATTCTTGTAATTTTGAGATAAGCCTATAATAAAGTTATTGTCGCAACAAAAATAGTCATTGCTTAAAATATGTTCACAAAAGACATTCATTTCCTTGACCACATTCCCTAACAAATGGCCATAGAAAAATGAGTGACATAATCTTCACTCATATATAAAGATAGCTATAAGTGTCCATTTGACATTTATCAATAGAACAGCTCCTCCAAACATCATAAAGAGGCATGCAAAAGTTAAGGCAACTGTAAGTGTTTATTTGACATTTCTCAATAGAACAACTCTTCTAAAACATTATAAAAATGCAAATAGAATTTGAGTAACTATAAGTGTTCGCATGACACTTTCCAGCAAGACAGTTCCTCTAGGATATCATAAAGAAGTATGCAAAAGTTGAGGCAAATATAAGTGTTTGCATGTCATTTTCCAATAAGATAGTTCTTTCAGGATATCATAAAGATGTATACACAAATTGATGTACCCATAAATGTCTATTTGACATTTTACCATAAAATAGCTCCTCCCAAAACATCATATGAGGTACATAAAAAAGTAGATTTCAAATATTCAATTAAATTGCATAATTAAAGTCCAAATTGTCAATAATTACAAGTGAATCAAATTAATTGTAACAGGATATGTGATTTCAAATACCTTGTTGGTGAAAAACACAACTATCTATACAACTATCTAATTATCCAAAATAGGATTACTCAAGTATATTTAAAGTATACTATAGCATTGGTTATATCAGTACAAGTATCTACTTGAGCATACACCGAGCTGTCAATAATGGAAGCAAATAGAAATTTTTTTCCATATCAGTCCTTTCTTTATTACATTAAGGACCTGAGAAGTTTAAATAATGTCTTTGTTACCTACTTGAATAGGTCTACCACAAAAGGAACATGAGCGCATTTTTGAATTTCGCAAGCACTTAGTTAATAGTAGTTCCTTAAGACAAACATGAAAAATGAGACAACTGTCACAATGGAATTGAATTCCAAAAATACAAGAGGTCTTACTAAAATTTATCATGTTGGGTTAACACTAAGAGGTTAACATCACAACGAGTTTAATGCCACTTCAGGCTAATAGTATGTCATTTAACATACGTTACAAAATAAGCTGCACATAACCTTTTCAAACTTAAGATAACATTTCCCTAAAACTTTTTTCAACTCAAGATTGACCATCTTATACAGTCTACACATAATCAAAAATTAAAGTTGTATGAGATGTTTTGTTCAATTAGTCTCATCAACTTTTCTTTCTAGAAATATAACTCAAATAATTACTCCCACAACACTTAAGAGTATTATAATATCATATCTAATTATAGAATCATAAAATTAAAAAAATAATTGAGAACAACAAACTCAATAACATTGAATTCAAATTAGTTGGAGCTAGAGGGACAATCCATTATCTTATGATCCAATTACTATAATAGATCTTTTGTCCTTATAAGATCCCAAAATAACCAACTTAAATGTTACATTAACTCATTATCCACTATTCTTATCACTTGTTAAGACTTAGAATTTTAGTTCTTTGCAAACTTACATTTAACTTACAACTAGATCCAAAAAGTCAAAGAATTCAATGTAGGAGTATTACACATTTCCTTTGAGTTTATTCTTTTAAGAAACAACCTTAATTATTTCATTGACTATCTATTTGTCTAATGGGTATAATATGAAGCCTTCAATAGTTAAACTACACCAGGATATACATAAAAGTGTGTTATATGTGGCGTTTATCTCTCAAGACATGACTGAAGGATCTCAGCTCTATGATAACATGCACGAGCTTTAATACATGTTCATTGAATAGCAATCACTCCTTCAAATTGAGTTCTTTCAAAGTGGAAGAATTCATAGCCCATCTCAAGCCTTAACAACTTGTCTAAACCTTTTCTCTAATGGTTGTCACATATTCCACTATTGTTTGTGGCAGCCATGGTGTGTTTCTTCATATGAGAAAATTAGGGGAGGATTGTAACCCACAATACCCAAATTTTACTAGAGAGAGTTGTCATTAAAAATGAGAGAGAAAGACTAAAAAAATTAGGGCTTCTTAAAACAACATAAAGTATCTTATAAATATATAAAATAAAATAGGTTTTAATATTTTATAAAATAAGCCATTAAAAGACTCATTTAAATGAACTCAATTTATCTCTCAATCATCAACTCTCAATTAGTAACCTAATAGTATTGTTACTAATTAAACTTGGATGTGGGTTGGGGTCACTACCTAAGAGACTAGTAGATAATTCAACTCGTCACCGATTACCTACATTTAACAAAAACCTAATCCATTTTTGTTCAAATTAATATTGATTGCCTAATTAATTATTACATAAAATTGTTCTAATAATACGATTCATCCTAATATACTAAAATTATTCCAACAAAGTAAGAATGGAGCACCAATAAGCCAAATATCATTGTATATTGAGACACATAAGAGGAAGGATGGATGTTATGTGAATGATGAAGCTAAGACCATATGAGTAAGTTTCAAGTGTTTACATTATGTCAATTCATCTTTTCTCCAATAAATTACATTACAATTATTGTATTCGCAAGAAGATATTTCAAACCAAGAGGCATCGCAAACATGTCTCAACTAGTTGGACAACAAGACTCTTTAGCATAGGTGTTAGGCCCAGAACACTTAGACAGAGTTCAAGGCTTAGGATTTAGCCCATTTGAGGCTTAGGATTTAGCCCCACCCCTTCTTAACTATTTGGATTTACCACTCAATCAGGTGTTCAATTGACTATCCTAATATGCCTAGTACTAATGGTTCTAGGCATAAAAAATAGATTTTTGAATTACACTTGCCGTTGAAAGATGAAATTGAGAAGATAAAAAGGATGGAGAATCTTATCCAGTATATGTTTAGAGGTATTTCTTGGAAATGTGCCACTACCCACAGAGTTTACAAGGATATTAAATGCTTGGGTATGTTTGCTTTTCACCAATCTCATATATATAATATAGTGATTCCACTTTTTATTGTTATATTCAATTTTCATTTTAACACTTCTATTTTATTTCTAGGGAGATGTGCTTAGTAAACATCCTTCTTCATCAAGTCATACACTTGAAGCTTTACAAGGTTGACTTGCGTGTGCTTTTTCAGTTCTAGAGTCTAATTATATAAGTTACGAGGATTTTGGGTATTGTAAACTATGTAAATAGCTCATAACAATGTTGAAGTTTTTTTTATAATTCTACTATTAATGTTAAACTTGTTAGAGCTAATACACTTTAGATACATTATGTATGGATTGGATTGCCCACTAAAGCTTTTACATCATGTATGGATTGATGTCCATATCTTATATACATGGTGCTTAATCTAGTGATATCATCAAATTCTGCAACAATTGTATGAATTGGTTTTTCTCCATTGCAAATGTATAAATAAAGGTTTGAAAATTTTCCGAAACAATAATCATAATGGATAAAGGGTCAGAGAAAAGCTAGCTATGTCAATTTGTGGCAATTTTAGAACCCCCAGAAAATGTTATTTTGTGGTGGTTTCTAAACCACCACAAAATGTCATTTTATGAGGGTTTTCAATCACCAGAAATTCGCCAGGAAATGTTTGTCAGCAATTGTACCAGCAGTTCAAAAATAACCACCAGAAAACGTTTAGCAACCCTTGTAAATTCAACGCATTTTGAGCCAGAGATGCATTTTCTAGAGTTTAAAACCACTGCAAAACGCCAAAGAAAGAAAACGCCGCAAAAGGTATCTTTTTTGTTAGTGTTCTGGTTAAAGGGAGACTTTGAGCCTATTAATAATTTAATTATTCAATTATTATTTGAGGAGTTAAAACACGGGAGTTATCTTTTCAAATAAAGAATATGAATTAATTTTGATAATCATTAGATAACTGATGAGAAATTTTATCTTTTTTATCATGCTCTAAGTTCTCAATCTCTAAGTCTCTTAGCTTCTAGGCTTTTCTTCTCCTCTCGTTTTTCATGGCTACTTTTGGATCTTCTCCATGTAATTATGATTATCATACTATTTATTTTATTGCAATCTCCCATGAACGTGTCATATGTTATCAGGACTAAATTAAAAAAAAAAAAGTACTCTCTATGTAATACCAAAATAGAGTTTTACATCAATAAAAATCAAGGCAAAATATATGGGAAGAATTACTATAATATCCCAAGAATTATCCTACTAGAAATAAGATAAGGTTAAGCTCTGAAATGAGAGTAAATATTTACCTTGAGAAATTTTGGGAAAATGTTACATTTTAAGGTAGTAAATTTAAAAGAAAATATCAAGCTATAAATAAGAAATTAATATAGGATATAAAAATTTTACTAATTATATTACCATCCTAAATTTAGTAGCTTAGAAATAATTTTCATTTGGCTAAAAAATGTGGATAAGAAATTTGGAGCATCTAGAATATATAAATTAATTAATTAGAATTAATTTGTGCTATTTTAATACATCCTAAGAATTCTTAATATGAGGAAATAAGGCATGCACGGCCAAAGGGGGATAATGCACTTGTCCTTACCTATAAGCTATGATGTGTGTGATTTACCTTAACAAATGGACATGTTAGGAATTTATAATTTCATTTGTTTCCGTACGGTAATAGTAATGGAGCAAATGAAGTCATACATGAAAGAAGTGGCTTCACGAGGAGTTTGTGGCAGCATCTTACATGAATTAAGGGTGACATGGGAGAATTAGGTGGCAGGCAATGAAGGAATAATTCCAATGACTAAGTAGTCTTATTGATGTGCTGGCAACATCTTAGGAGAAAGAGAATTATATCAAGTTACTGTCTGTAAATTTGTAAATGCTTGGGATAAGGAGTAATTTATCATTAAACCTACTCCAAATGTAATGGAGACAAATATCACTTTAAAAATAGTGTAATATACACACGTTTTTTGGCATAATTTTCGTCTTTTTTATTTTCTACAAATATATTATCAAATAATTTTAAGGTGATATTTTGGAAAATGAAAATTGTTCTGATAATGTGAAAATTAGGCATCTCAATTCCTCTATCTGGCGTACATACCGAAGAAAGAAGAACTTGCAAGTTAGATGTAACCCAAGCCAAACTGAAATAAAAGTGATGAGTTGAACTATGCTAAAAAAAATTTGAGAGTTCTGTGGATTATCTGAAAGCAAAGTGGATTGCAATGAAGAGGGTTATTCAAAATCAACTGCTTCAATATGGTTTCAGTATTAAAAGAAAAATAAAAAGCTACCACTTGAATATTTTATAATATATATGATGAAGACAGGGTACAAGCGTTTCATCATGATATTGGGATGGAATTGGCGTTGTTTGTTTTGTTTAGTTTTAAAAGAAAAAATGGAAAAAGAAAGAAAGAAAACTGGATACATTCTTGGTGGCTTCGATTCATATTGTTCCAATATCATTCATGTGATAGAAAATTTGCATAAATTAAACATTTATAAAATTGTATATATTTTAATTCAAGAAAGGATTGTTTAAAATGAAAATTGAGAACAATTTTTGAAAAAGAGTGTTGGAGAAGATGAAGTTAGATTGTCTATAGTCAAGGAGATTTTATGTACAGGTACATATCTTATTCTTTTATCTTTCTAGGCTAATTATATACACGTATTTGAGTGTCATTCATTTTATTTAATTTTCTTTGAAAAATAGATAAGTTTTGTATAGACTCAAATAATGATTTATGTATGGTTTATTTCAATGATGATTATCATGTGAAATTCTAATGAGAATAATTGATAGTTATCTTATAAATTTTAAATTAATTAGAATAGATGATGATAGTATGTGAAATGTTAATTTTAATTAACATTGTTATTAGTGAATTGATAAGATAGCGTAAAAATTATTTGCTTATGATTTTATTTAAGCATGTTAGTGAGATTATAAATTGTAATTTTGTTATCAATATGATCATATCTAGGGAGAAGAAACTATTTTAAATTGCACACTAGATGAAATTATATTGTCAAATTTTGTCTCATGGTTGACAAAGCATATGAAATGATGTCAGATAACATATACTTAAAAAAAAAACATTGTTACTGAATTCTATGCTTAGATTTCATAAATAACTATTTAGAAAAATGAATTATGTGTGAATAAAAGAACAAGTATTAGATTCAAATTGTATTTTGAATATTAGATATTATCTTGAATTCAAAATGTAAGACATAATGGGGATTATCCATGAAGTTGTTAAAAAGGTTATCAAATTTTAACAATTTGGTTTTAAGAGATAAGGACCCCTTATGGTATTTCACACAAATAAATCAAACAATGGATAGTCAATTGTTTGAATAGTTTGTTTATTTATTGGATTCTTATAATGTGTACAATTTAAATTATAATGAAAGTAAATATAATTTATAATTTACAAATTATAAGACTAAAGTTGATATCCAAGTACTAGTTGTTCAGAGTTAAGGATTATCCTATATATATTAAAATAAATAAAAATCTTAGACTGAAATTTAAGAACTCTTAGATTTGGTTGGATATATCTTTAACTAGTTAGATTACTAGTACATGTAAAAGAAGGAATCTACATCTTGTTTTATATTTATCCATGTTTAAAGGATAATTTTTACTCTTAGATAAGGAGAAATGCACAACTCATTCCACACCACGGACTTGAGTTAGAAATATATAAAATAATGGACAAAGAGGAAAATGAATGATAAATAAATGTGAAAAGAATTGTGGTCACAACCAAAGCCAATCATTTCTTTATATTGTGTTTATAAACCGGTAGATGTCTACAATATTGTGGATTTCAACAAACATAGATATGATAGTTTGAAATATATACTTGAAATGTAATTACAATTCAATATCTCAAATCAAGAAATAAATTAGTAAACATGATATCAAAAGGATTCACGAAGAAATTGTGAGAGATTTTGAATGAAATTGGATTGAAACCCTTCAAATAGAGTTACTAGTAATGAGAACCCAATCTTTAACTAGACCAAATTTTATTTAAAGGTTCAATGGATAAAAATAAGATAGAGAAAAGTGATTGGGAGTAGTAACAAATATTTAGTCATTCCAAGTCAAGTACACATAATAAGAACTTAAGTATTCATGGTGAGTTAAACTCTTAATAGATTTGGGAATGCCTAAAAAGATTAAGGCTTAAAGAAATCCACCTATGTGAACATTAGGAGTGATGCCGCTCCTAACAAGAATTTGGGGTTGATTCTTGGAAATATTTATGAAAAGTCTAGGGTGAAACACATGGGTATATAAGTGCTACAAATTTTGTGAACTTCTTGGAAGTTATGAATAAGATTATATGTGTGGTATTTCCAATTTTAACGTAAGATTGTGGTTTAATACTTTAATATAACTATCAATTTGTTAAAACTTTGAAGTACTTACATTAACCATAGGTTCAAGTTGAAAGATGCCTATCTCTATTGATAGTTTTATAGATTAGAGAAGAGAATTAATTTTCCAAATTAGGTAGGGGATTTTTGGAAATAACTAAATTAAAAATCTAAGTTATATATGTGTTGGATTAAAAAAATCCAAGAGCTCAAATTAAATTTTTTAGTCTATTTCAAAAATAAAGTATGAAAAGATAACTTTTCATAAAAGCATAACTCTTCAAAAAATATATGACTTTTTAGAAAAGAATTGTGTCAGTTTCATATTTAAATTTGAAAATATATAACTCCATGTACTAATATAAGTCTTTATAAAATATATAACTTTTTTAAAAAAAAGGGTTGTGTTTGTAAGAAATCTTGTTATAAATAGAACTTGATTACATATTAGAATTAATGATTTAATGATTATTATTGATGAAAGAATATGAAATCCTTTTTCTTTCTCTGAAACTTTCTAGAGAGTTTTTTAGAAGAGATTTTCAAAAGTTATTGTTTATAAATCTCTAAGTTCTTGGGATAACTCTTAGGGGTGACTTGCCATTAACTCTATAACAAAAATAGTGGAAACATATATCACCTTAAGGATAGTATAATAGATACACATTTCTAGACACAATTTTCATCTTTCCTATTTTCTAAAAATATTTTATCTAATTGTATCACAGTGTAAAATTCCGTGGGAAGCAAATAAGGGATTGGCAAGCTTATAAATAGAGTTGGACAACTTGGAGAGAAACCATCGAGTAAAAAGGTAGTATTTAGTGTGGTGCAGAAGAGAACTTTACGGAAGAAGCAGTCTTCTGGGGCAAAGTTGTACAGCAATCACCCAGTTTTCATAAAGGAAAAGAGAGTACCGGTTTAGCATCAGAAATAAGGCACTGCACAGGTTAGAGGGGGTTGTGTTTTCTGGACAAACAGCATCAGGTAAGGTTCATTTTCATTTGTTCTAGAAATATAATTTTAGAGGTTCAGAATAAGTTGATACACGATGGAAAATAAGAACATGTTAATATAAGAAAAGAAGAGCAGACAATTATCTACAGAGTAAACCGATTCGGTGTTGGAGATGAAGAAATGAATAAGTTGAGGAAAGATGATGTGTATTTGGTAGCAAGTCTAGGAAATTATATATTGTTGCTTCTTTTAACGCATGACATTCTGAACTCTTATCAGGATGAAAGGAGCAAAGAATTGTCACAAGTAAAAGAACATATAAATTAGATCACTGCTATTTTGATTAATTAGAATTTTAGATTTATATGCAGCTTATGTAAATTAACTTACTCATGTCAGTAATTTGAATAATTTATGGAAGCCTATGTAAATACTTATGAAACCCTTAATTAGGAATCCGTTGATAAAAATAAGGCAGATTAGAAATAACCTCCCAAGCGATAAAACATTAGGGGAAGCCAATAATAGAAATAAGAAATTAGAGAATTAGTATAATTGTAAATGTGGGAATACAAAATGTAAATATGAATATGAACTACAGATAGACTGCCTTGGATACCTGAAAATAGGACAAGTGAAGAAGAAGAGTAGCAAAATAGGTAGTTAGCTTTCCTTTACATATTTCCATTCCATATTTATATGTTATACTTCATTATGCCTCTACATATTAATTTAGACAAAGTATTTACATATAAAATACTAAACTTAAAAAGGTCATTATCACAGGATGACCCCATAGAGAGGGGAAAGGTCCAATCGGGTCAATGAGAGCCCCACCTCGCATGAATAACTTGGGCCATAGAGAGTGCAGAGCTAACTACGCATGACCAAATATTAAATATGAAAGGGCTAAAAATAAAACTATTTTATTAATTGTATGTTAATTATTGAGATGTAAAAGTCTTACATTTTTTTTTTAATTCATTTCCAAGTGAGCCAAGCAGTCAATTAAGACATTAAAGGTAGAGAATAGTCTATTAAAGTAAGGTAGTTGCGGATTAAAAGAAAGAGTAATACAAATATTAAGACTATGTTGTTGAAAATTTGGAAAGTAATAAGAAGACTTATGAAAATGTATCAAACACCTACGTGTTATAAGAAAATACTTCTTTCATTAAATTCTTTGAGGTTTTCATAATGGTAATTAGACATAAGGATCTAAATGATTCTCCAGCCTTAGATACAAAGGTGAAAGAAAAATAATTTTTGGACCTTAGTTTTCTTAAGTAACCTTTTCAAGAACTATTCTAAGATGGGATGTCACAATTACAATTGAGAACAATAATTTTTAAAATATATACTATAACGGACATTAAATTTTGAAATTATTATTAAGGACCATACTAAATTTTTTTACACGAAGGATCCTACCCAATAACTCTGAGAACACATAGTAAAAGAGTCACAGGGCAAAATCTCAAAATCATAGGACATATGGTCCTTTTGAATTAAAAAATTTGATTCCTGAGTCTTTTTAGAACAATTTAAAGTTTAAAGTCTTTCACAATAAATATTTTAAACTTCTGGTACTTAGTTAAAATTTTTCCAAATATATCCTAAAACCGGAAAGAGAAAACTAGAAATACATATAAAAGAAAAAAAATGGAAACAGATCCCAAATGGAAATTTTTTTTTTTTTAAATTAAGTAGTTTCAAAATGAAGACATATGAATATATATATATTTTTTAATACAGAATGATATTCTGCTAAAAAATAATAAATTTTAAAATATGTGAAGTAGATTATAAAATATTAGAAGAAGTTTAGCTTTTTTTTTTCCTTCAATCGGATAAAAAAATCTGAAATATTATTATGTCTTTTTTTTTTTTGAAAAATTAATTTTATTTTTATAAAATAACTTTCATATGGCATATTTGAGAGTCTCAAATTGAGCTAGATTATTAAATTTAGATCCAATAATCCCTTTATTTACCGCAGGAAATGATCCCCTATAGTTGTTGCAAGGTATCTGTTTCCAGTGAAAAACATTAACCCTGTGCATACGTCTAGGGAGTGTTAAGTCAAAATCTTATGCATGCAGTGGATATATTGATCACCATAATATTCTTCATTCTTTGATTTTTCTTCTTTTTCCTTTATATGTTATTTGCAAAGAATGCACAAGTAAGATGACATTATAATTACTCACCTTAATTTATAAAAATTATAATTGATCTCCTAGATACATAATTGTTGTGACAATTTTTTATTACATAAATAATATCTTTCTTTTGGTATCAATAGAAAAATTAACAATATGCATTAATAATTTGCTAAAAGTACATTTTTAAAAGAAACACATATCCTTCACATAATATATAAATTCATAATCTTTTATACATTATATATTGTACTCAATTATGATATAGAAATATAATTATAATATTATTATTTTTTAAGTTAATACTATTATAATTATGTTCTTACGTTATAATTGGGTGTAATAGTACATATAAAATTATGAGTATATTAAATATGATACCTAAAATTATATATATATATAACTCAATTATAGGAGGCCTTGTGAAATATAACTCCAATATCATTTTTCTTGAAATTGATATTTACTTAGATCTCATATTTAATTTTTCCCAACACAGTAAAAACCTTTGGTATATTGTTTTTGTATTAGAAGGAATATATATATATATATATATATATATATATATGGCTTTTAGTACATTTTTGCACGGAACCAGTTCTAATATATAACTATCGTCTTCAACTTTCTTTTTTCTTTTCATATTATTCATGGCATTATCAATAAGTAATGCATAAATTAATAAATTATTAACTGAAATATTATATAATATATCAATTAATTTATAAATACTTGACAATAATTCAGAAAAAAAAATAAATTTTTTCGATCGTCTATAATTGTTCTTTTACAATAATTATGTAGATACTCCAATAAAATCCAAAATAGATAAAGGAGAGAGTGATAGTGAGACACGAAAACATGATGGGTGTGATAATGGAGGCAAAATGATCAAAAGCCACAAATATGAAGTACAATGATGAACAATGAGAGTGAGAGTCTCTCTGTTTCCTACATAATAATTAATTTGGTTAAAACTATGCTCCTGTGTGCTGCTTCTTTTTTAGTAAAATCATATTTTATTGCCAACATCTGTAGCATACCATTATAATTCACTCAGTCCCAAAAATTACATAATAACCTTGTAAATTTAATCTATGTATGGTTATAAAAAATATATATATACTTAAGGATCATAATTTTAAGATATTTATTATAAAGGATATTTTATATTATATTGTAAAATTATTCAGAAAGATTCAAAAACTATTTTTTACTTTGAAATATAAAGATATGATTTCATAACTTTAGGATATACTTCTCAGTAAAGTTTATTCCATTCGGTTTAATTAATTATGAAAGATAATAATCTTATAAAGGTATGGTTTTTATTAAAATATATAAACGGAATAATGTTTCTTATGCTGAAATCAGGAGCGAAGGGAAGGGAAAATCCGAGGTCCTGGCCTGAGTATTGATTATCTCCGATTAATGGAGATTCTCCAATTGTGGTATATTAATAATTTTTTATTAATAAAAAACTTACTTTTTTACTAATAAACACCATCTCTAGCTACTGAAAATGATCCATTTACCATGGTCCCCACCCGTCCTCTCCCTATTTATCTATCTCTCTCTCTCTCCATATATATAATTTCTTTAAAAAGAAAAATCATATCTAAGAAATTATATTGTTTTAAAACAATATATTATAATTTATATATTGTTTTAATATATCTCATATTTAAAATAACGAAATTTTATTAATTCTTGTCGTAACTTATTAAGAAAATATTACTTTTTGAATAATAAAATTGAAATTTGAAAACTTCTAGAAAAATATCTTATCAAAATTTTAGAAAATTAAAAATAAAATGGTCTATGCTTATACTTTTATATTAGTATAGAATACGGTCTAAAATTTAAAAGAGTGAAATCATAATTATTTTCAATTGTTTTATATGTTTTACTTTTATTTTTTTTATTCTTTCATACTTACCTCTTTTAACAAAAAATTTCTACATCAGGCTAAAGTTGTATTTCTTTTAAGAGAAAAATATATTTTTGGTCCTCATGTCTCACAAAATCATTATTTTAATCCTTCACTTATTAAAATATTTAAAATAATCCTTTATTCATTGAAAAATATCATATTTGATCCCTCTCTTTTTAAGAAAATACTAAATTTAGTCCATTTAATTTAAAGTTTAAAGTTTAATAAAGAAAAAAAATTTAGTTATTTTTTAAAAAATGAAAGATTAAGTGTGATATTTTTTTTATTAATTAAGATATTATTTTAAGTATTTCAATATATAAAAAATATAATAACAATTTTATGATAAATAAAGAACTAAAAATATTTTTTTTTCTTTCTCTTGAACTTATTATGGTCTCGTTTTGAATGCTCTTTTTGGAGTATGTTAACGATAATAGATAATCACGTCAAAAAATTTAGTAAAATCTCATTTTATTAAAATGATTTACAGTACTTGATCGTGTGGAGTTGTACTGTTCATTTAAATAACACAGCATAGTTACTACTGTTTATTATATATTTTGAATACCACCGTCAGCTATAAAGATCATTAAATTTTTGAATGGCAGGGTAGTCATAGTTGATAACGTCAGCTTTGGAAGCTCAACCAAATCTGAATTTGTTTCCATTTTCAGTGAAAGAATCCTATGAGCTTCGTCAGTTTTCCATCTCCGTTACTCCAATGCAATCTAGAAAGCGACCCTCATAAATGAGAATATATAACCTAACATTTATGTCACTATATTTTCACATTTAAATTTACAAGCATAATTATTGAAAAAATTATCATTTTAATTCATAATTTATTATTAAAGTATTAATTTAGTTCTTTTCTTATTTTATTTGTCAGAATAGTTTTCCACTAATTATAAATCAAACCTTCTAGTTAAAAGAGTTTAACTCAAGACTATATATAATAATAATCTCAAAAATAAAGAATTAAAAGTAATAATTTTTAATTAATAAATGATTAAAAATGATAATTTTCTATTATTAAGGATCATTCTAATAAATAAAATATGTATGAAACTAAAATAACAATTCAATAATAGTAAGAGATCAAATTTCTCCATAATTATATCTAAAAGAATAATATATAATCTTTTTTATTAATAAGATGTGTTTAATTTTTTTCAAAAAATTTAAAATTGTAGAAAAATATACACCCTCTTAAAATCATCTGATAAAGAAATTTAGCCCAAACAAAATTTTAAAACGTCTCTGATATTGGAAAAATAAAAAATTAAGACTCCAGCTTCGAAATAAAAATTGTGAATTTAAGGAATGAAACTGAAGGACATGAAGTTAGACAGGTAGGGTGTGATTTTTAGGCGAAGAAAGGGGAAAAGAGACAAAGAAAGGTTTCATTAATTCATTGACTTGACCAGTGTCCATTTATGTATTTGTTAGGTAATAATATCTTTGATGTTGAACTTTTGTATGTGATATGATGTGAACTTTCCTTGGATCCTTTCACGGTTGTTTAATCACACGAAATCCCCATTTTTCAATTATATATATATATAAAAAAAAAAGTATACTTTTTGTACTCATTTGTCATAAAATTATTATTTTAATTTTTAATTTTTTAAATATATAAAATAATTATTCATTAATTAGAATATGTCATATATAATTTTTTTTATTTTTTTAAAAAATACTAAATTTAATCATTCTGTTAAACCTTAAATTTTAAATTTAATTAACTAAATTTAATATTTTTTTAAAAAAATAAAAGATCAAATATAATAAATTTCAATGAGTATGAGATAATTTTAAATATTTCAATAAGTAATATATTAAAATAATAATTTTGTAATAGGTGAGAGACAAAAAAATATTTTACTCTCTCTTTGTTTATATATATATATATATATATATATATATATAATGCCTACATAATTAATTTAACTATACAACAGGCCATCAAGAATTAACTAAAATTTTAAATTTTTTTTACTACTAAAAGTTTAATAGCACAACAAGAGCATTGATTCTTATACATAGTGGGGAAATTAATGATTAATCTGTCCCTCCATGGCTAAATTAAGAATATACAACAGCACAACTCTTAAGCATAATAGATTAGTATAAAAATGGAACTAAAAGTAAAATGAAAAGCATATTGAAAAGTGAAGAAATCGAAGTATCCATATTGATTTTGAATATTTGGTTATTATTATTAAAACAAAGAGTAAAAAAAAAATAGAAATAAAAATATTTGATGTAGACATTGTGATAAAGTCAAAATTTTTGGTATCTTTTTAGAACTATCTATTGCTTGCGAGAGAAATAAAGCAAGTGATGATGATAGTTGTACCAAAGAGTGATGTTGTGTGTCAATAGTCCCAAGAAGCAAATCACGTGCATAGGTGCATCAAAGTTCGAAGTGGCAGAGAAAGCAAAGCACTGTTCTAAAACAAGAGAATATGTTATTGATGCTACTTCTAAACAAACTCTAAGAATAAGAGACATAACTTGGCGAGATGATGCAGGCTTTCATAAACCGACTTGGCGAAGGATCCAATGCACTATTATCAACACACAGACACTCTCCCTCGTCGTTGACAAATTATAATTGTGGAATTAAGCTTATTGATTTTAATTTCTGAAATTTATCAATTTTAGATTATTTGGTTTTAAATGTAGATTTTAAATTTATTGATTCAAACCCCTTGCTATGCTATGCTGCATTAGCCCGTCATTTATGGTGGTTTTTTCTTATTTTTTATTTTTTGCATTTAAATATTTTTTCCTTTTTTTTAAGTCTCCTTGTATTCGTACAAACATTTTAATATGAAAAAAATTATATTTATGATCCTCCACTTATAAAATTTTTTTTATTTCAATCCTTCACTTATTAAAATATTTAAAATAATCCCTTACTCATTGAAAGTAAGAAACCAAGTATAATAATTTTTAGTGAATAAATAATTATTTTGGGTATTTCAATAAGAGAGGGATCAAAATAATAATTTTATAATAAATAAAGGATTAAAAATATATTTTTCTCATTTTAATACTGATAATGAAATTTGAATAATAAAAAATAACCAAATTTCTCATTTATATTTCAATGTCCTTTCTTTATAGACCATTATTTCTTTAAACACGTACACTTTCTCTCTCTATCTTTTGTGAAACAAAAATATGGATAGATTGAAAAACACATCCTCCAAAAGTCTTAGGGGGAGGGAGATTTTTTATTTTCTTAATTTTTATTTGACTTTAGCAAAAAAAGTATTTTGATGGGTTTAATTAAGACAATATTACAAATTATAAGAACCTCTATTATCAAATGTTGATCCAAAATCTCAAATGTTTTTATATAATGATATAAATTTTCTTAGTTCATCCGTGACACTTTCAATCAGATTTAAATTCCCAACAAAAAGTACAGGCAAAGAAGCTAGCTATGTGGAAACACTAAAGAAAGATGACAAAAGGGTGTGATTTGATTATTACGTTCCACCCTTTTGTATCTCTATAATAACTAACCTCTCTAACTGCAACCTTCTTCTCATTTCTCTCTTCCTCTTCTTCTTTAGCAGAGAGTCGGCTTCATGTACTCAGAAACCGATCATACTTGCTTCTCCGCCATGTCAAATTCAGATCAGCTCTTTCTTGACAGAGACGACCAAGAAGATATAGGCAGTTTCGAGGTTGCAGAAAGACCCTTCTTCAAGTTTCAAGGCCAAGGCCAGTACCATCATGACAGCGTTTCAAGCAGTTCAGAGACTCAGTCTAGAGCCCAAGAAGAAGAGAAGAAAGATGAAGATGAAGGAGGAAGCCGTGACAATAGGATAGAGTCAAACGAAGAGAAGATCAAGTTCACGGAAGATGAAGAAGAAGAAAGCTGTGACAGTAGGACAGAGTCAAAGGAAGAGAAGCTCAAGGTGAAAGAAGATGAAGAAGAAGATGGGTTCAGAACTCCAAAATCTTTGGACCACAGAATCCCAGAGGCCAAAAAATGCCCATCTGCACCCAGAAAACCCAAACCATCACTCAAAAGAAAAGCTAATTCCCAGTCCCACTGGTCGTTCAGATCATGTAGAAGAAACCCACTTGATCTCTCAAAAGAGGTAGAATTGTTACTGTACCCAACCCAACATAGCCCACTTTCTGATTCTCACCAAAACAACAAGAATTCTCGAAGACAAAAGTACCGCAAGTGATGTAATTACTGGCACGAATGCCACTTATACTTGTAGGTTTAGCAGTATATAGTGATTCACAATCTTTGTTAGATTTAAGGGTCGATTTTGTAATTTGGTACGGTCTAGTCTACTTCAATGTAAAACTTTTCTACTCATACTCAAACTTTCAAAACATATTAATGGCATAACAGCAATATTATGGCTGCATCAGGTGAACGTTACGCGATTCCAAAACCTTAGATCTACTCGCTTTTTCTTTTTGTTTTCTCTTGTGGAGATCTCAGATGATATTCTAAAGCGTTTGTGATGGTGTAAAGTGAAAAAGATAAATTAGTGTGAATTATTTAGTATGAAGTAAGAGCAGAGAGAAGAATTTAAGTGTTGCTGTAGAATTTCCTACTTTACTGCTCCGACCAGTTTCTTTTGCTCTTACCTTGTAATTAAGGTCTATGTATCCGCTTTATGTAACTAAAGGAAGAGAACTTATTCTGGTAGATATATTATAAATTAAGATGAAGATTCATCTCTTAATGAAAGCGTCAGACTTGGGTTTAGTTTTCTTTCTGAACTCCGAATAATTAGATTCTTCCTTCTGTTTTACGCTTGGAGAAGCAGAAGCAGTTGGTAATGGCTGAAATGATTGTGGATTGTTTCCGTTAAGCTTGCATAGAGTAGTCTGAGTTTTTTTAAGTACCTTTTTTCCTCTTTTTGGGGTATTTCTTCTTTTTTTTTTTTAATTATTATTATTATTTTGGGTAATAATTCAAAGTTTCAATTCAAGGAGAAGCTCAAATCCCAATCTTACACCTGTTGTATAGAAATTTATTTAAATCTTTATTCCCCGAAGATTGTTATGGTTTTCGTATGGTGGCAAACATGGATGCTTATGAATATTCTATATATTACTCATTATTGGAATGAACTTCAAATGCCCTTTATTTTTTTTATTTATTTTTTAAAATAAAAATCCATCCCATTATTTCTATTGACCTCATTGTAATCCCCTATCATTTTAATTCTAAAATTAACTATGTAAAATTATTAAAAAGTCTTTTTGTTGATTCATATTATTTCCTTTTACTCTTTTCTTCATCTTTTCTTATTTAAATTAATATGTTCATGGAAAAACTCAAAAGAATCATATCTGCACTGTAAAAAATGTTTTAAATTTCTCTTTCTGTCTTTCCAAGTCACCGCATAGATACAAAAACTTGGGAAATTAATGGCCCTTATAAATTAGGAGCAATTGAAACTGCACCAACCAAGCCAGTATAAAAGTAAATTGTCAAATTCGTGAGGGCAACCCGACCCTTGCCGGTTGGCTCGTATGGTTGGTGACGCAACGTTAATTTGATGACTTGTGTTAAATCTAATCAACTATGTCATAAAAAGAATTTAAAAGTTTGTTAAAAAAAAAGAAAGAACCTTAAAAAAAATCAACTATCAAGTTAAATATTTAATTCTAATACCAAAAATCCATTCAACTAATATGTTGTTAATTAAATATTGAACATATAAAGACAATAACAAAAAATTAAAGCTACTTGATTATATAATATTAAACATTTTATGAAAAAAAATCTCTATAAAACTTCTTAAACAAGCCAATCCAAAAATCAATTAAGTTAGTATGTTTATTTTGCAGGTTAAATGTGTTGCATTAATTTAACCCACTTCTATTAAATAAACTAAAAGTTACAACCCAGCCTATTTTTTTCATGCGTTAAGTAAGTGCATCTACATTTAACCCATCTAACCCATTTTGACAAGTATAATTCTCAAACTCAAATCCTTTGTTGTTGTTGTTGTTGTTATTATTATTATTATTGTCTTTTTTCTTCACCTATATCTTCTTCTCCGTAGACAAATTAGTTGGGAAGATGAAAGAAAGATAATAGGGCCACAAGGGTATTAAATAATGCATTTTAGGAATTTTATAATTAAAAATTGTTAATCTAAATAATAAGATTTTATTGAGATGGATAAATTAGAGGGTCAATTGTATTTTTGTTTTTTTTTTCAGATTGGAGGACATGACAATTAATTAGACGCAAATACCAAAATAGGTAAGTGCAATTCCCTTTTTATTTTTCTAATTTCTTTGATTGTAGTCATACTCATAATTACATTAAGTGTGGTACGGGTGATCAAATTTCGGATTGGGTTTAGGTTTGACTCCACTTGTGTTCAAGTGGACTTTACACCAAGCCAATAAGCATGGCTCTGTTCCAAGACCCACCTCGGTTGGACTTGATACATAATTGGATTGGGACATGTCATCTAGGTTTTTTATTTTTTTACACATTTAAATTTAGATTTTTTTTTAAATTTTTTTTTGGCTCATATATAATAAGTAGGATGTCCAATATTAATAAAATTATTTATTTTTAATACAAATAAAAAGTAGCTATTTCTTTTAAAATTCATTAACTTTATTAGAAAAAAATTTTTAAAATATATATATGCTGAGTCAGGCTAAGCTATAGTATTGGTCTAAGACTTAACCCGACTTGACTTGAAATTGAGTTTTATATGTTGACCCCAGTCCCAATCTCAAGAGGTGTGCATAACCCGATTGACCAAGCTTGTCCAAGTCACGTACACACCTAAACTAAGGTTTGGTTATTATTATAATAAATTAATTTTAATATATAATAAAATACTCTCTTGAATTAAGACTTAATTAATTGTAATTTTAGTGCATCAATTTTAAAATGAACCAAATAAAAACACTCCTGCAAACAAGTTTAATTGCAATTTTGATACATTAATTTTAACATATAATAAAAGACCCCCATATATATTATTTAAAAATAAAAAAATTATATCTTACTATTTTTGAATGTTAGATCATTGTTTTCTAATTTCTCCCATAATCCTGCTTATAAAAGAAGAACCAAATCTCTATAATTAAGTTGAAGTATGGTGACAAGGAAACGGGCAGAACGATTATGTGGCAAATTGGAACATTAAGGGTTACATTTAATGAAACGTAAATTTTTTTTTTTAAAAAAAAAACATTTGTCTTATGTTTATAGAGCCAAATCTCCGTAATTAAAAATGCGACAAATAAATAGTCTATTAACTTTCCATTTTATCTTCTGTTTAAAAATTTAACAAAGATGTAAATATAAAAGATAATTCAATTTATTTAAGTAATAATATAAATTACTTAAGTTTTAAAAATAAAGAAGCATACTCGTAAATATTATATTATTTATTATTAACAAAACATAACTTATTGTGTTTTCAATAATGAAAATAGAATAGCTGATCAAACGCCTTATCTTTTTTTTTTTAGCTTTTGCAATACCAATTGGTGAACATATGCATTTTCTATGCAAAAAAACGTAAATATATGGTAGGAACATATAACTATTTTGATTCTTTACCTATTGCATTGTTAATGTTTTAATTATAGTTATAATTTATAGTTAATTTTTAAAATTGACTTAATTAATAATATTCATTCATATACTATGAAGCAGTAATAAAAATTAAAAAAAAAAAAGGAAAAAAAGGAAAAGATAGGAGTATTAAAGAATTAACTATGCTTTAGTTATCAAAATTTTCAATTACATTTACTTAAATTTTGTTTATTTTAGTTACATGTATATTTTTTAATCTTTTGTTTATCTCTTTATACATTTTATCTATTGAAAATATTACTACTATTTAAAAAATAATTAATCAGTAAAAATTGATTCTAAAATTATTTTATATATTTCTTTATGTTCTTTTCTGTATCTTTTTGTAATAAAAAATTTCAACATTATCTTGCGCATAGCTTACATGGGTCTACAATATTAATTATTGCTAGATTAGTTTTGGTTCGTAATTTTCCGAAATTTAAAGAAAACTCTGCAAATGATGATTACATTAATATTTTAAAAAAATATGTTGGAGAGTATAATATTTTCAAAAGATAATCAAAACATTATAAAAATAATATAAATGTCTTTTATTAAAAATATAACTCATTAAGTGCTTGAAACTTTTAATATAATATTTTGTGTTGAATATTATATATTTAATTATTCTAAACTTAAAATTAAATATTTCATATTTTCAAATTCATATCTAATATTTGTTTTATATATATATATATATATATATATATATATATTATATAAGTAATTAATATATAAAGGTATTTTGTCCATATAGATGTAATTGTCATTGTAATTCAACCTTTGTTGCAATGGTGAGTATCTAACGTAGTACATTTTATAATTGTAGAATTAAAGTGAACATAACCTTTTAAACAACAATAAAAAAATTAAATGTGTAATTTTCCCTATTTGATATTGTTCAGTAACAAAACAACTCTAACAGAAACATTTTCATAAAGACATACGAGATCAAAAAATTTTGAGAGTGCTAACCAGACAACAAACAATATCAATAAATAAACAAACTTATTATATATGGCTAGACATATTTTGTTTGGGAATTAATGATAATATATTCATGTCGTGAATATGAAGATTTGGGAATCATGATCAAGGTCAGCCACACCGTCTAATATTCTTTGCACATGCTTTTCCTAAT
This sequence comes from Delonix regia, assembly GCA_037074485.1. NCBI lineage: Eukaryota > Viridiplantae > Streptophyta > Magnoliopsida > Fabales > Fabaceae > Delonix > Delonix regia. Next base: position 6,935,391 of record CM073459.1, read on the forward strand.
AATCAAACTACTTCATTACTCATCAAATATCTAAATAAGCTACATGACAAACATGCTGCAACGTCTGAATTAGTAATTAATATTATTGCTTTAATCTCACAATATCATTATCATATGCCATTGATGCCAATGAAGCTTACAACACTGGGGTTATTTTTTTGTGATGGCCCTTTTTAAATGGACTCAAACATAAAATATACACATATGACATCGCATTTTTGACCAAAAATTTTAATGTAGAAGGTTATGGGTCTTTTTAATTTATATATCCCTCTTTTAATCTAATATTATTCATTGTGGGACTTCATTCATCTCCCAATCATACTTGACTCCAACACTTCCCACCTCCAATTACATGAGTATATGTGATTTGATTTAGGCTTGTAAGAGTTTAAAAATCTATTTGCATACTAAAATAGATGTTTGCTTTGTATGTAATTTCTTTTTATTGATGTTTAATTTCTTTTCTAAAATTATTTTGTCTACCAAACTCTCGTATTTATATAAATAAGAAAAAAAATTACTTCTACAAGTAATAAAGTGTATATATTGATACTACAATTTAATTTTTTTAAATATAAGTTGTTAAATATTGATATGATACAAAATCACATTCAACCAAATTTAATTTTTAAGAATTAAATTGATTCAACATCACTTTTACTTACTTTCAATTGCAAAAACACATATTAAATGCAAAAGAAAAGGTCATGTCATTATTTTTTTTTGGCTGAAAATAAAGTTCAAGACTTTTGAACTTAAATTTGGTTATATTAGATTAGAAAAATTTTACTAGAATTTATAATTAGTTGGACTACTCATGATACTATATATTATTTTATAACAAATTTATAAGATGTGTTCGTCTAATTGCTTCATTGGGAGTATTAATTCAATAAAACCAAAACATTATTCTAAAATCAAATTTTAATCCTATATACATGGTCAAAAGGCTTTCATTTTTTAGAAAGGAAAGATACATTCAGAAAATAAATGGGCGAAAAATAAGGACATGTATCTCTCAATTTTTCTTTAAGAATAATAATATATTTATTTGAGAGAAAGAGTATGAGACGACTTATTACTCAAGTAAATGAGACACCACAAGCAAGTTGACCGACCATTTTTCAAGTACAAATCAAGAAGGTTGAAAACAAAACGTGGCAAGTAGTGATAGGCACGTCACAGCATGATGTGGCAGAAACCGTTGACCATTTCTTTGCCTCCAAAACAATCATAACGGTAACCGGCCCTCTTCTTTCTTCTTCCCTTCATTTTCTCTCTTCCTCTTTCTCTCCCTCCAAACCTCTAATCTCACAACACAAACACAAAAATTTCAAAAAAATTGAAAAGATCAAATTAAAAAAATACGTCAAATACTTTCTCTACGGTTCTTCACGAATCCATTCACCAGCAGCTCCGCCCGCCGCCGCCGCCGACGGCCACCATGGAGCGCCGGAAATCGTTCGCATTGAACTGGGACGGTCTCGGGGACGACGAAGACGACGATAACTTCTTCGAGACTCGCGAACGCATCTCCTCTGCCGTTCCGATCGATCTGGAAGCTTCTTCCTCCGACGAAGACGGCGAAGACTTCGAAGACAGCCGCATGTCGTTCACTGTCAGCACCACCGTCTCCCCCGAAAACTCCGACAGATTGAAAAATTATCCGGTCGCCTTCCCCGCCATGGGACCAGAGTACGACATGTGGATCGCCTCTCCTGGATCAATCACGGAGCGCAGAAAACGATTGCTCTTAGGAATGGGCCTCGACGAGAACAGAGAGCTCTTGAGAGTCACAAGCATCGCGCTGGATCGTGCTATTTCGAAGAAATTCGAAAATGGCCACACCAATCTTTCTCCTTTACCATCAACAAGTAAAAGTACATCTGATCCTCTTCCTCCTCCTCCTCCTCCGTCTTCTTCTTCTTCCACAGTTAATGCACAATCAGAGGAGCAACAACAAAAGAAATCAAGAAGAGCTTCCGTTATCCCCTTCATTCTCGGTCGATCGCGATCCGAAGGCGACATCGATATGTTCTCGATGCCAAAATACAGAAAAGAGGAATTCATCGGCAAAGTCTCGAAACAACGCCTCACGAGAACCTCGTCAGACATAGCTTTTCCTCGAGGTGGTGCTCGTCCGCACCAAGACGAATCCCGAGTTGCCGCGAAAGATTCCGTCGAGCGGGGCCAGTCGGCACGGCACGGCTCAAAGATGTCATCGGTAAAGTCGAATTGGGGATTGGGGGCTTTCTTCTTGATCAAGAATTTGGACACAGGAAAGGAGTTCATCGTCAACGAGTACAACGAAGACGGGATGTGGAATAGGCTAAGAGACTTACAAACAGGGAAGAAACTAACAATGGAGGAATTCGAACAGACCGTGGGGCATTCCCCTGTGGTGAAAGAGCTCATGAGTCGTGAAAAGATCAGTAGAAGCAGCAGCGACGGTTGTGGGTACGAGAGAAAACTCAGTACGCAGCATTCATACTTCTCGAAGAGTTTGAGGAAGAGCAAAAGAACAGGGGCTGCATTGTTGAAGAACATAAAGGGAGTGGCGTCTGGGTTCATCGGTGAGAGAGAAAGGGAGGAGTCACAGATTGATCAGAAACCCACTAAGAATGAACAGTGGGTGAGAGTGAGACAGAGTGGGAAATCGGTGAAGGAGCTCTCTGCTCTACATCTGTGTCAGGAGATTCAAGCGCACGAAGGGTGTGTGTGGACGATGAGGTTCAGTTTGGATGGGCATTACATGGCGAGTGCTGGGGAGGATAGGGTGATTCATGTGTGGGAAGTGCAGGAGTTCGAGGTGATGTCGATGAGGCCGGAGGATGGGAGTCTGACGCCGATTCATCCGTCGTTGCTGAGATCGTCGGAGAGAAATGGGAAGGAAAATGGGTGCGAGAAGAAGAAGAAGGGGAAACATGGAAGCAAAAGAGAAGGGAGTTATGGGATTCCTGATTATGTTCATGTGCCTGAAACTGTGTTCTCCTTTTCTGAGAGACCTTATTGCTCATTCCACGGTCATTCCGACGACGTTTTGGATTTGTCTTGGTCTAGATCTCAGGTCAGCTTCCTCACCACTTAACTAATATTGACCATCTTTAACTTCTCTTGGTTTGTTGTAAAATTATATTCAAACATCATAAATTGAAGATATAAATTTTAAAAAAATTTAAGCGTTAAAATTAATATATAAGATTTTAAGATCAATATTACTTGGAAGGAATTTGCCCTACGACTTATTTATTGTGCTAAAATTTAGATCTTCCGAATAGCTATTAATAAATTTTGAATATTTATTAATAGAATAAAATGATCTACATATTATTTTTATAAATATAATATTATTATCAAAAACTTTTAACCAAAAAGGATATAACAATATCATACCACTTCATTTCATTCTTAATGTCCCAATTTAAAGGTTAAACAAAAATGAGGGTTTAGATGGCTCCATCCCATCTCAAAATAAGTTTTCAAACATGTTTTCACTCTAATTTAATTATTTTACTACTTGTCACTCCTTCACCATTTATCCAAACTACTCCTAGGGTTTTAATTTAGGATTTCTTTAAAAAAATAAAATTTGGTTTCATTGTCCTTAAAAATAATTCTGAAATTTAAAGTCTTTCGTAACAAATATATACGTTAAACTTAAGGCTATTAAATGTAATTTTTTAATGGTAAACTTTATGATATGATTTAAAGTGCAATTAGCCTTAAATATAATTTTTTATTAGTTAAGGAAGCAAAGGACAAAAGTAAAACTTGAGATAAAATTAAGGGAAAAAAGGGGAGAAAATGACAATTAAATAATAAAAGTGAATTAAATGATTAAATTAGAACAAAATAATATTAAGAGATAAAAGGGAGACCTAAAATTAAGTTCAAGGACTTAAAGTATAATTTTGCCTTTTAAGTTAGTTTTGTTAATATATTATTTAAAATGATCTTTGACATTTAGTTCAAATTTGGACATTATGTCAACTTAATCCTGACAATATAACTTTGTTCAAAATAGAAATGATGGACAAAAGTTTGGCATGTCATTTGTGCTTGTTATCATAATTTTTAATAAAAATATGAAAAAAGAATATTTTAAAATATCCACACGATTGGAATTAAAAAAAAAAAAATTTCCATGTATTGTATTTTATTGGACAACTTGATAACAAGTAGTTCAGGAATTTTACCAATAAAATTGTCCATCATTTCAACATTGTATGATTTTTTCTACTATTATACAATTCAAATGTAAAATAGTACAATTTGGCAGAATTATAGGTTAATTCCTAAGTTGTCATATTTGATAAATTTGCACCTGCAGTTACTCCTCTCTTCTTCCATGGATAAAACAGTGAGGTTATGGGACTTGGAAACCAAGGCATGCTTGAAGGTGTTTACCCACAATGACTATGGTATGAAGCTCTGATTAATGTCTTCTATGGTTGTTCATTCTTCTTCTCACGCATTTGCTGCCACAGATTTAGCAGTTCACATTTAAAGTTAAATATTAAATTTAATAATTTATTGAAATTCGGTAAAATTCAAAAAAGTTAATCCAAAAATTTGCACAGAAAAATGCAGAAAACTCAATCTCCTCATGCTTTCTTTTACTTAATTGGCTTTTTTTTTTTTTTTTTTCCTTATTCTCTTTTTGCTTCGTCTTTGAATTGGGATTGGCTATGGCCGCAGTAACCTGCATACAATTCAACCCTGTGGACGAAGATTATTTTATAAGTGGCTCACTGGATGCTAAGGTGAGAATATGGAACATCCCAGAACGATATGTCGTGGATTGGATCGAAATCCATGAAATGGTCACTGCAATTTCTTACACTCCTGATGGTCAAGTAAGCTTCTTTCTTCTCCTACGTACCTACCCATTTCTTATTTCTATATATGCATTTCTTCTGCCCACTATCTCGAGTTTAAATCTGCTGAATCATGACAATATAGTTTAATTAAGGAACAATTAGAAAGCATCTTTTGTCTTTTTGAAGAAAAAGTAATTTAGTGTGAATTCACAATATGGTTCTTGAAAGCTACATATCCTCTCAGTTTAGTCCCCTTAATTTGAACGTTTCTTTTCATTCATAACTAGTATTCCGCCCTTAATAGTATGGCATCTTCATGTAACCATGTTGAGTAAAATATTTTAGTCCTTTAATTGTAAATTTATTCTTAAATTGGCCCTGTACTTATTTCTGTTTTCAAATTGGTCCCTCACTCATCAAAATATTACTACTTTTAGTCCCCTACTTATTTGAACATTAGTACATTTAGTCTATATTAGTGAAGCATTAAATTGAGAATGGACTAATGAGTGAATAATAAAAAATGGTAACATTGTAATGAATAAGAGAGTACATTTAGAATTAAAATAATAAGGAATGAGACCAAATTAAGAATAAATTAATAAATGAGGTACTAAAATAATATTTTATTGCCTTATTACTAGATATGTAACGTGAGTAATGTAGCATAAGGTAAAGTTGACATAGTTATAAAATGCCAAATTATCACTAAAATAGTCTATAATAGAGCATTAACATAGAATGATATTGTGGTTAGACAAAACACACTTTTAGATTTCTTGAATAAGATTAATATTTGGGATTTAGGATTTAGGATTTAGGAGATACTCATGAATTAAGAGAAAAAAAAAAAACTCCTTCAGATGGTTAAACTTTACAAGACTAAATTGAAAAAGATATAACTTTGAAGAAACAAAATATGAATTTATTCTTTAATTTAATGTTCCCCTATTCAATGTTTTTCTAATTCAGTCCTTTTGTCAACACAAACTACCTTTTCTTAGTCAAATTTCTAACACTGTATCTTTTTTAACATACCAACTAATAGAAACACAATACATTTTAGGCAAAAATTCACTTTTATTCCCTGGAATATTATTCAAGTTTTGATTTAATTTCAAAGAAGTTTTCCTTAGATTGAATAAACTTCAAAGTTTAATAAGGTTTCCTACAATCATTTTCTCTGACGTTATCAACTCTAATGTGGGGACTATCCAAGTTGGCTAAGACATGGTTTTTACCTTTTCTTTAAAGTTGATTTAATTTTATTGTAGTCCCTATTTTATTTTATTCATTTTAGCCCCTACAGCTGTTTCAAATGGTAAATGATGCACAAAACAGAAAACCAATACACATATAAACCATTTTAATGAAACCTAGAACCAGAACACAATGAAGACATTATCTAGTTGAAGAACAAAACATAGAACATAGAACCTACGCTTAATTGTTTTAAGGTAATGGCATACAAACATACGCAATCACACTGGACCAACTGAATAATTATATGTAGACTAGAATGAAACAACTGAAATGACTATAATAAAACTAAGTCAATTTGTATAATACAAATGAAACTTATATAAACAAGTAAGTACACTTCTGTTAATGACATTAAGGATAAAAAATGATATGAACATTTTTTAAATTTTAGAAATTATATTGAACCAAAAAACTTTTATGAGACTAAATTAAGATTTAAGTATAATATCATGCCTATATTTTATTTATCTATGTCAATAATTTGGCCAAAAAGTATGAATTTAATTTTAATTATCGTAAAAACTATACTGATGAAGAATTTATGAAGGAAATATTAAACTGAGACAAAAAACGAAGGATCAAATTGAAAAAACTTTTATTATATGAAGATCAAAACATGAAGTATTAACTCAAACAATTGCTATCTATTTCTGACTTTTGATGGTGTATGTTTTTATTAATGTAGGCCGCTTTTGTTGGTACTCATAATGGAAGTTGTCGTATATATAGCACTGAAGGTACAATCTCATTCTCCAAACTGAATAAAATTGATATCCCATATTTATATCAAACCAAATCAATGAAAAAAAATTAATTAAAATTGGATAATCTTTGAATTTTATTGATCTATTCTTGTTGATTCTTTAACGGTTTGATTTTATCTTCAATTTAATATCATAACGAACTAAAAAAGTTTTTTTTTTTTTTTTTTTCATTTTATTGATTCATTTGTACTTGATTTGTTAAAATTGTTACAATAAGCCTTTTGTTGATGAGCTTTTTTTATTCTTATGCGATCATATTTTGGATTAAATTATAAAAAAATGCATGAAAATAAGTAAATTAGACATAAACCTGTCAAATCAACCCATCAATTTTTAACACTAAACCGATCTAAACACTTTGTTTGGTCAATGTACAAATATTCAACTAAATCGAACAGCTGAACACCCTTATATTTATAATCTTCCAATATATAAAATATTTATAGAATTTATTATTCTTTGCATCATTATATAATTAATTCGCTTTAATATGGTGACACAGATTGTAAATTAAGTCAAATAGGCTCAACTGAGCTTCGGCGAAAGAAGAAATCTCATTTAAGAAAGGTGACCGGTTTTCAGGTAATTCTGTATCCCTTTTCCATGTTCTTTAACAACTATCTTCCGTACAATACAATCTCAGTCATGAGAGGTAAAGTAATTGGCATTTTATCATTACAGTTTGCCCCAGGAAATCCATCAGAAGTGCTTGTTACTTCAGCTGATTCCAGGATAAGAAGCATAGAAGATTCAAAAGTTGTTCATAAGTTTATAGGTACAGCCTCTCATAATCCAAAACTCTGTTTAATATGCTTTCTAATTGTAATGGAAAAAAATTAAATAAAAAAATTTAGTACATTACTTAAACACAGTTGAATCTTGATTTTAATCACCTTATACAAATTGGGACTTTGGATTATAATTACGTGCGGACTATAGCTTTTGATTTACAACAAAGACGCCCATTTTTCAAGAATACTTTATGAAAAAAAGATTTTACCTTCGGTGTGTTTTCCCATTCCTCCTCTCCTTTCTGTGAAAAAAGACTTCTGTTTAGCTCCCACTTGTTTTAAATACTCAGAAGGGGAGTCGGAAGAGTGGGGCACTTGTTTCATACGTGAGTTACGTTATCTTTTTATTTATTTATTTATTTTATTTTATCAGTGATTGTTAGTTATAATCTTTTCAAATACTAACAATCCAATTCAAATTTTTTAAAATTCAAATATTTAAAATTTGAATTCTTTCTAAAAACTTGAAAATCTAATCTTCATTATTTATTATTTTAATAATATAATGATTCTGGACCATTTTGGGTAAACCTATTTTGGACTGCTCATTTTCCAACGCTACTGTGAATTCGAGTGTGTCATTCAGTCTCTCTTCATGTAATTTGTTCAGTCATCACTTGATCACCCTATAATATTTTTCACTACTCATAGCAAAACTAATCATGTTCACGTTAGAACAATAACACTATTATGTTTATACCTTGAGCAATTATATCATATTATGAGACTATTGCTATAATTAAGATGGACTTAAAAATGAAGTTATCATCTTAATCTTCTTGTTCATTACTTCAACATTTCACCAACTGTTAACTTTAAAACTCACATGAAAAATATGACTTAGTTATTGAGCCATAACACATAAGAATGCCACAAAAGAAAGATTAAATGACACACTTTAAGTCACGATACCTAGGCCAAACACACAGATAAACCGTAATTCACTTCTAGTTAGTTAGCCAACATGATAACACTAACTATGTTGTTAGACAACAGGTTTTCGAAATGCAAACAGTCAAATTGCAGCTTCATTTAGTCCAGATGGAAGATATATAATAAGTGCCAGTGAAGATTCTTACGTGTATGTCTGGAAGAAGGAAGGCCATGGAAAAAGCAGAAACCTGGTTGTGACTCACTCCCATGAGCAATTCCAGTGTAGAGATGTCTCAGTAGCAATACCATGGCCTCGTACCATCAAGGGTGACCCTCCAGTAGGACCAGCTTTCCATTCAAAAAGACACTCAAAACGCTCTTTTGCCACTCCTTCTTCATGTGGATCCCCAACTGCTTCTGACGCAAAATGTAACAACAAGAGAATGTTACCACCTCTTCCCAAGAAGAAAAACAACCATACCGCAGATACTGCCTCACCTTCTCGAGAAGACGATCCCTCGGCAATCTCACGCACATCATCTGGCTTTGGTTCCATTTCGTTTACTCGTAGTGGTAGTAAGGGGAAGTGGTCTCCATTTTCTAAGAAGAATGGCCACCATGTCTTGGATCATGCAGAGGAAGACCCTGCAGCTATCTCTCGCACGGATTCTGGGCTTGGGGATTCATTTTCTTCTACTGGTTCTGCTTCAATTAGGTATGGCGATCTGTCGCCTTCTATATCTGGTTCTGCCCGATCATCGTCTGCGTCATGGTCAATGCATTTTGATAATGGCAATGCCAATCCAAATGCTCATAGTTCGGCTTGGGGATTGGTGATTGTAACAGCTGGGTTAGGAGGTGAAATCAGGTGTTATCAAAATTTTGGATTACCTCGGAAGGTATGAACCATTGATACTTCAAAATTAGAGAAATATTGTGTTCGATATTTGTATCAGAAACTGATACAGACAATTGGAATTGCATGAACGTGCTGCCGTATAGCATTGTTCAATATTTGTGCTTCTTAGACGGTGGATATGTATATGAGGGGGACAAGGAACAATGTTTGGAGGCAAAGGTAACAATTTCTGTCATGATAATCCTAGGTAGCAGAATCTAACCTATTTCTTTGCTGATGACAAAGCTTCTATCAGTTTTGTGAGACAGATAGAATAGAAGTTGAATCTATTGGTACTTTGAAAAATTGAAATTAATGCAGAAATCATACAAAGATAATGTCAAGCTTTTTTTCTCATGACATTGGAAATTTTTATGTTTGTATTGTAGGCCTTTGAAGGGCAAGAAGATCTTGACACTTGTAAAGTATAAGCCAGTGAGCAAGCAATAGATATATGAGTACATGAAATTCAAACGTATTGTAATTTGATAAACAATGGCAAAGGAGATGGAGAAGATCAGACACATTACGCTACACATTTCTTCTCTTGATTTCATCAATTTGGAGATTTAGCTGCAACTTGCACATTACTCTGATTGATAAGAAAAATTGACATCTCTTCCTATTAATTTAGATTCAATTCCTGTACATCATATACATTAGGAGTAAAATTGATGATGAAAACGCCTAAACGATGTGAAAGAATGTACCTCATTTGATTACTCTGAAAAGAGATCTAGTTTGGTAAAAAAGTAAAGGAAAAAAAAAAAAAATTAAAGGCACTGCTTGACAAAATGGCACAATCCCAAAGTAAGTGAACCTTTTTTTTTTTTTTTTTCTTTGGGGAGGGGGCTGGAGTATCCATGAACTTATTACAAAATTGGTAAAATGAACTTCAAAATGTAACAAAATGCCCATGATATTTAAAGTGTAATTGGCATCTCCTTCAGACATATAGTGCTAGAGGGTCTATGTACTTGGTTCATTTAATATATATATATATATATATATATATGCAGAACTTAAAATATATGTTTCTTTTTAAATATGTATCTGAATTTAAAATTATATTATTTAGAATTTGCAAAACTTTATTTAAATTTTTATGAATTTTTTCATATTTATATAAGATTATATATATATATATATATAATCTTATATAAATATGAAAAAATTCATAAAAATTTAAATAAAGTTTTGCAAATTCTAAATAATATATATATATATCAGGATCTTTACAAATCTCCACATCCTCACATATAATGAGAAAATTTGTCTGATGTAAACAGGAAAAGTCTCTCTGCCTTTATTCTACCAAATTGTCATCCCAACCTATCAACAAGGGATTAACTTTTTTGTGGGATTTGAATCCTAATTCAAATTCTTTGAATTCGAGGAATTTTGATGAATACTAAACAGTTTTTAACAATTTTTTAAATTTAAACCATTGAATTTTCATCCAACATTATATATTTTATTAAATTCACCTACATGTGGATTCTCTAATGCAAGAATCCCTTTCCCATTTTGTGTTGACCCAACTCAACCTTGTCAATTAAATCAATTTTCTTTTTGTTAGCAATTTAGCTTTAGATGAAGTTAAAGGTGAAGGATATGCTCTTATATAAAGGTTACTGGAATGGTTTTGAGGACTTAAAAATTTGGATTAACCTACAGATTTGTTAGGATGAAAATTTAGTAGTCTAAATTTATATATAGCAAATATGATTGCATGCAATCATTAATAATTCTATGAATCATTAAATTTTTATCCATCAGTCTAAACATTTAGACTACAACAATTGCAGCCAATTTGGGTCCTACATATAGCAAAAATTTGCATGGCCAAACCTTGTGGGAAAGGATTAAAAGGAATGGTTGTTGGGTGAGGACTCAAAATTGAGCTTTGAAGAAAGGGCAAAAGCTAAGGAAAGATCGGATGGTCAGTGTGAGATTTTTGAGTTAGGAATGTCAAAGTAATTTCTATTCTTCTCCACCATTTCAGGACGAACCACATCAGCAAGAGTTAGAAATAATCTTTGGTCAAATCATCACAGCTTTAGCAATTTATAATTTGATTTTTTTTTTCTATCACGTTCATTTAATTCATATAGCACAAGTCTCCACATTTTATAAGAATCTAGATGGCTACAATCTTCTCATTTAATATTGAAGTATCACATTTTTCTTTCCTTATTTTTGATTCTCCAATTTGAGTCCTATACTCAGCCTTTTTTATTTGGTAATATTGTAATGTCCTACGTAACAGCAAAACAATAATTAAATTTTCAAAAAGATGTATAATTAGATATCTAGTTTTTAATTTTTACTAAAACATCATTTAATTTACAATATATTTGAACCAATAGAACGGCTAAAGCTGGTAAACAATGAATAAATGAAAAAGTAGTAAATTGAAATAAAACTAGAAAGAGATTATAATATTTAGTCCAATATTTTATTATTCACTACATCAAAATTGCAAGATAATTCAGGTTTTCTCATGAAATTGGTAAATTTTAGGTTGCTTTGATATTATGACGACGTATTTTTAAGTTTTCATCAAATTGTGTTTCAGGCATGACACCAAGTTTGAATCTCAGTGGGTGTTAAAAGTTACCAAAACAATAGTGGAATTTTAAATTTTAAATATTATTATAAACGTGCCTATAATATTTTGAACTTTAAACATATACGTATATATAGCGATTAACACAAAATAAGATTAAAATTAAACTGGGTACATATTATCATTTTTCTTGAAACTCTGGCATTTTCATTCTTTCAAAAAAAAAAATCTCCAATAGTAGTTTGTTTGCTTGGAAATTTCTTTATTCTTCCTGCATGTTATGTGTTGTCTCCATGGACCATTGGAGGCCTTGGTCCCCCACCTCTTTCCTCAACTCATATATATATATATATATATATATATATATATGTGTGTGTGTGTATGAAGAATCATTTTTTCTCCATTTATACTCTGAATTCATTAGCTGAGGATTATCTCAAAGGCACCAACATCAAATTAAATCCAGAATAGCAGCAAATTAAAATATGAAGTTCTAAACTCTCTATAGGAAATTAAGGGAATTGTTTTCTGAACCTCTAGTCAATATATTGTGATCCTATAACATAATTACCGGCAAGTTATTGCTTATTTTAAGCCTAGGATAAGATATGGATTAATTACACCTCTAGTAGGAAATGAAGGAAGGTTGTGCTGCACTAAACTGAAGGGAGAAAGTCTTACTACTATAGCATATAAAAGACTTTTGCATGAAAGAGAATAGAGTTCCTTCTATCACCCGGTTTAGTGATGGTCAAAGATTAATCCATATTTTATTTTAAGTTTATTATAATCAATAATTATTTGTATATAGGTTGGAAATCTAGAATTGCAAGACTACTAGTTCGAAAAAATCTAAGTTTTAGATTTGTGTTCTTAGTATAACAACACTAGGTACAAAGGTTTGTTGGGTTGTCACAATATGGTATCAGAGCTTGATTGATTAGAGTGGATGAAACTCATGAACCTTAATTTCCCATTCCTCATTATTTGTTTAAGGTTTTCTTTAAGTTTATTGTTATTTGTTGCTAAGCTGAAAAATATGTATGCCATAAAAAGAATAAAGCCAACAATATATAATGTCAAATAGAAGAATCTACTGAGAAGCTCATATATTCCAATAGAAATGAATTCTTAATAGCATCACCTTTTGTGCTAAATGGTGATGGAGAAAGTATATTTAATCAAGTAAACTAGACAAATATGTTTTTAATGAAACAATTAGAATGTTTTATAGAGCCAAATATACAGAAAGATTTAGACATTTATGACTTAGATGAAACAATAGAAAGAACCCTTAGAGAAATTAGAAAAATATTAGAAGTACTCCAATCCTCTAAGATTAAAAGATTAAGAGAAATAGCTAAACCATTAGAGCAAAAAATATATGAATTAAAACTAGAAATAGGTGAGATAAAAGACGAATCAAGAGAAATAAAAAAGATAATAAATCTAATAAAACCTGTTTTATTAAAAGAAAAAACTATACCAATAAAAGAGCAATATGAAATCAATATGATGAAAGCACTTAGAGAAAAAGAAATAGATGAAAAACAAAAGAAAATATAAGAGACAAACAAATGAATAAAAATGTAAAAGAAACAAGAATACTAATAGAATAACTAAAGAAAGGGTAAGAAATGATAAATAATAACTTATGAACAATATATGATGAAATTCTAAAATAAGAAAGACCAAAAGAAATAACAAATGAAAAACATGAAGAATTAGAAGAACCAAAAGGATTAACTAGAAAAGACCATGAAGTTATGGAATTAGCGTGCCATGTAGGATTAGAACTACCAGATTTTATGCTACGATTAATACCAAAAAAAGAAAACAAAGAACAAGACCTAATAGTTGGACACATAAACATAATGCAAATATTAGATGAATTAGATCAAGATGAAATAGAAAAAAGAATGGGAAAAGATGAAGAAAAATTAGAAGAAATAAGGCAGCAACTAGGAAACATGACAATAACTGCAAAAGACTTCAATGAAATAAATATGCAAAGTTCAATAAGGGATAGAGGGTCAAGGGACTTTAATCCTTATATGGAAATATTAAATAAAAAGGCTAGGAAATACTAAATAAAAATATGTGGACAATTTATGATGAATTAGTAGGAAGAAATAAATCAGCCGAAAAAGGAAAAGAAAAGATAACAGATGAAAGAGATGAATTAACTAAAGAAGATTATAGAACAGTGGAATATGCATGTCAAATAGGATTAGAAATATCAGGATTTATAGAACAAATAACACTAAAAAGAAAAGAACAAAAATCTTTAACTAAAGAAGATTATAGAATAATGGAATATGCATGCTAAATAGGGTTAGAGATACCAGGATTTATTGAACGAATGATACCAAAAAGAAAAGAACAAAAATCCTTAGTAATAAAAGAAATAAATATGATGAATATAATGGAAGATTTAGAACAAGTCGAAATAGAAAGAGAAATGGGAAAAGGAGAAGAAGAAATAGAGGAAATTATGAGAAAATATGGAAGATTTATAATTGATGATAACTATAATGAAGTTAACATGAATCAAACTCAACAAAGTAGTAATTTTACACAAAGAGAACCTCAAACCCCTGCAAATTTAGATAGGCCAGAATATAATCAAAATAATCTAGAAAGCAATATAACTAGAGAAGGAGAGAACCATATAGAAACCAAGAAATGGGAATTATATTTGAATCCATTTATGAACTTTCGAATAACAGATATACACCACTTAGATTAGAACAACATGAAACTATAGCAATACCTAACGTAGGAATATAGCTAGATTTAGACTACCAAAAAGATGAAGAAAAAAGATTAGAAGAATGGACAAAAGCTCAATTTATAGCTCTAGTAAACTGAGAAGTAGATACACAATCAGCAAGCTTAATAGTTGAATCAAGTTTTATAGGTAAAGTACAACAATGGTGGAAAAGTAATCCAGAATAATTTAGAGCAAATGCAAGAACAATAAATTATTGTAATAATAGAACATAATTTTATGCTATATTATTAAGATAATATGAGCAATTGTTAATAAATGAATTTTTAGAAAGAAGTGTAGGAGCTAATGAAACCACAAAAATAGAAAAAGCAATACAAAAATTACATCAGATAGAAATATGCAAATTAGGCCCAAATGATTTAGAAAATTATACTTGTGAATATAGTAAATATTATTATGAAGCAAGATTATCAAACTATAATGAAAAGAAAGTATATTTAGATTTATTTTATAGAAAATTAACAACACTACTAGCAGAAAGTATCATAATAGATTATTACAAAGCATTTACTGAAAGATAGGAATTAATACCATATGTATAGATACTCTAGGTAGAAGAAAAGATTATTTAAGAGA
Source organism: Delonix regia (assembly GCA_037074485.1). NCBI lineage: Eukaryota > Viridiplantae > Streptophyta > Magnoliopsida > Fabales > Fabaceae > Delonix > Delonix regia. Next base: position 6,950,742 of record CM073459.1, read on the forward strand.
ATATTTATAGAATACATGTAAAGAAGCATGGAAGGTGAATAAATTTTATAAAACCAATTAATTAATCCTAAAGTGTGGAAAATTATAATTGCCTCATAAATAGGGATGCAAACAAGAAAAATAGAAGTATAGAAAGAAGAAGAAATATATAAAACCTTATAAACCATATAAAAAGTATAAATTTAAAAAATATTCAAAATACAAATTTATAATAAAACATAAACAAAATTAATATTTTAATAAAGGTAGAAAACTAAATTATAAAAAATATCTAAAGAAATGTCAATGTTATAATTGAGAACAATTAGAACATATTTCAACCGAATGTAAAAAACCCAGAAGAAAAAGAACTATAAATATAATAGAAGCAATCGAATTAGAAAGACTAGAACCAATAGAATTTGAAAATTTCCTAGTAGACAAAGTCTATGAGTCAGATATAGAGATATATAAAATAGAGTGATTACTAGAATCAGAAGAATCTAGTACAGAAACAGATACAGATTATGAAGATATAGAGGGAGAAAATAAGATAAATATGATGCAAGGTGAATTTAGTAATCAGATAGAAGAACAACAAGAATATGATCACTATGAAGAAATAAGGAATCTAAAAGAAGGAATAATTGAATGAAGAATGAAATTTAAAAAAGAACAATATGATAAAATTAGAAATAAAGAAATAGATGTATTAGCTGAAAATTTGTCAAAACAAAGTATAATATAAAAAATTAGTAAAATATTAAAATCAAAGTAAACAGAAAAATATGTATGTGTAGTATTACAGAAGAAATATCCCATAGAAGTAACTCAAATAGAGGGAATATTAAGAATACCATTGATAAGTAAATCCATAATAAATCGAGAAATTGAAAAATTAGATATTAAGGATGATATAACAGAAATATATATAATAGGAATCCAATTAATGATTAAAGCATACTTTCAAGCAGGTATAAATACCTTAATAGAATTATTAATTACAAATAACAAAATAATATATAATATATCAAATAGTATATTAGGAGCATTAAATGGAAATTTGGTTTGTCAAAAATTTAAATTTACATTAAATACAAATTTTGCAATATCTAGAGCAGAATTGAATATGAATAAAACTTTAATGGTTTACCATAAGTTAAAAGGAATAAAAATACCACCAAGAAGCAAGATAATTAGTATACCAGGAATGGTAGGATTAATTTTTTGCAAATTTACATAAGATATATAAAAAGATTCAGGGAAACATAACAATGGGAAAAGAATTTATGTCAGTCTTAGAAGAATTAAAACTAGACCCTATAAAAATTACTATTCCAAGACAACTACAATTAGAGTTAGATAATACTAGAAAAATAATAATAAGGAGGAAATTAGAAGAATTATGTATGATAATAACATAGGAAGAAGAAGTATAAGAATAAATTTGCCAACTGATATGGACATAAATATAAATCCAAGACGAAGTTTAAGTTATCAAGAATATAGACCCTTAACAAGAATAGAATGCTTTAGATCATATAGTTTAGAAAATTCACAAAGGCATAGAATAGCAAAAATTCCAATAACATCAAATTTAACTGAAATAAGAACAAACACCCCAGTAATAGACTTAACAAATTCTATAAACTTAATAAATTATGTTTTAATTGAAATACAAAAAGAAGGAGTTTGGTTACAAATAATAGCCATAATAGATCCAACACAAGAAAAAAGTATAGTACAATTAGAATACACGGATAATTATATAGAAATAGATGAATTAGGAACAAAAGCAAATATGGTAATTAGATTTGAAAAAAGAGAAATACTAAAATTAAAAATATGGGTAGATGAGGAGATTAGAGAAATCAAAAAACACAAACTAATTTTAAGACAAAATTTTCTTAACCTAGTAACACCATATTGAATCCAAAAAGATAGAATACTTTTAAATATAAACCAAGTAATAGTAATATTAGAGAAAATAAAATTGATTTAAATGAAGTTATATTATATATTGCTAAAATTGAATTATAAAAAATATCAATCAAGAAAATATCATATAATGGTAGACACAAGAGCAAATATGACAACAACTAAAGACAATGTTTTACCACTAGAATTTTGGAAGAAATGGATAACTATAAAAATGACTAGTGCAGGAAAAAAAGTACATTTATAGAATTATCTACAAAAAATGTAATAGTACAAATTGGAGACTATGAATTAAAAATACCAATAATATTTCAATATAACGAAGCCACACCTAATATAATATTAGGAATGTATTTCTTAGAATAATATATGTCATTACATATTATCCCTAAAGCCTTAATTTTCACTATACCAGGTAAACACCAAGCATGAGCAATAAGAATATTAGGTTCACATAAAATAATAGATATAATATTTAGAAAAAAGAAATCAAAAAATGAAGTACAATTTGTATCTAATAAAGAGCCAATTAAAGAAATTGATAAAAAGAAAATGTATAATATGGAAACCAACACTATAGAACAGAAGTTAGAAGAAAATTATAGTGATAACCCTTTAGTACATTGGGAAAAATCTAAACTATTAGCAAAATAGAATTATTAGATTATAGTAAAGAAATAAATAGTAACCCTTATCCATGGACGGAAGAAAATAGGAGAAAATTTATTATGCATATAAATGAAATGAAAAAATATAATCTAATTAGATAAAGTAAATTTAGATATTCATCACCGGTTATAATTGTAATGAAACATAGTGAAGAAAAAATAAAAAAATCTATAATGGTGATAAATTATAAAATAAATAAATAAATGAAATAGCAATAAGAAATAGATATCCTATTCCAAAAATAGAATTATTATATAATCTGATAAAAGGAAAACATATATTTAGCAAATTTGGTTATAAGTTGGGCTTTTTCCAAATAAAATTAGAAGAAGAAAGTAAAAAATACACATCCTTTGGTACACCTGAAGGGTTATACGAATGGAATGTATTACCGGTGAGATTCCACAATAATCCAAGTATTTTTCAAGACTATGTAATGAAATTCTTATTATCTATAAGAGATTTTGCAATAATGTATACAGATGATACCTTAATATTCCCAAATAAAGAAAAAGAACATGAAGAACATTTAGAAAAATTTATGGAATTAATATAAAAAAAATGATTAAATATATCATCAAAGAAAGCAGAATTAAGAAAGAAACAAATATGATTTCTAGGATATCATATTTCTAAATAAGGAATAGAATTACAAGAGCATATTAGTAAAAAAAAGTTTTAAATATTCAGGAAATAACAACTCAAAAAGAATTAAGATCTTTTTTAGGATTAGTAAGTCAAACGAGAAATTATATTCCAAACTTATTGAAATATACTTCAAAAATATCAAAATTAGCAAGAGAAACATCAGAATCGAAATGGGATGATAATGCTAAAGATATAATAGAAAAACTAAAGCACTTGCGTAAAAATTTACCCAAACTTAATATACCAATTAATCAACCAATAAAATGGATTATATATACTGATGCATCAAAATATTATTGGGGAGCAGCCCTATACCATGAAGATGAAAATGGAAAAGAAATAATAACAAAATATGCAAATGGAAAATTTAATCCAAGTCAGGGAAAATAACATTTAAATTGGAAAGAATTTTTAGCAGTAGTTAAAATCGTCGAAAAATTTGAATTACTAGTAGTAAATTCAAAATTTATAATAAGAACAGATAATACCCAAGTAAAACAATGGATTGATAGAGGAATAAGATATAATAAATTATTTGATAAGATGTTGATTAAATGGTAATCTAATTTAGCTTATTATTATCATTGTGTTGCATATATCAAAGGAAAGAATAACTTGATTGCTGATTATTTGAGCAGAGATGGAATAAATTAATGAACAATCAAATATCATGACAAATAACCCTCTAAGGGATCCAAATTTGTCGACTATTGAACAAATAGCATTGCGCGTATCCATGTTGGAAGTCAACGTGGGTTTAGCACAATCACAGACAAATAGTTACATTAATAGTATCTCTGGAACATTAAAGAGTATTATTACTCAATTAAACCAATTAGACGAAGAAGTCAGACAATTAAAAACTGGTTCATCTAACCAAATTGGCTCTTCCAGCCAAAGCCCAATAATTTCCAGTCAAAATTCAATAGCCCAAGAAAACCCAAGTTTAAATCCCCCAATACCTAACCAAAAGGGATCTTTTTTAAAAAAAAATCAAAAAAGGAAAAGAGGTTGAAACCTCAAAACCTTTAATCAGCCCAAAAAGAAATTCACTAACCATAACTCCACTTACACTGTCAAAAGAAACCAGTATCCAAATTAAGTCAACCAAAAACTAAAAGAACAGTTTGATCATTTAAGACTTTTAATCAAAAACCTAAACCATTTGAGCCTACTTATTACAAAAATCATTAAGTTTATGTCCCACTAAGCTATCAATAAAGCCATCATATTTCCAAGCACAGACTCTAAATTTGTCAAAACACTATTTAGTTATAGTTTAATCCAGTCCATTGATCCATCAGCCAACATGAAAGAAATATCATTATTACCCAAATCTTTAGTAGAAATCTCTAAACATTATTTTGGGAGTGTAACCCAATACCAAATATATATTTGATGTTGTTCCATAGTTACCGAATTCACCACCAATAAATTATATCTTTCCATTAACCTCATTAAATTCAAAACTACTAAGTAGTCATTCAAATTCTAAGAACAAGAAAAGGATGATATCCCAGAAGATTAGTTTTTTAATACAATCTCCAAATTAAGAGCACAAGATATGAATATCATTATGACAGACATAACAAGAACTTTGACAAAAGATGAAGCCCAATGGACATATTCACTAGCCCCACTACTTGTATTTACTCAATAAGAAAAAATAGCCAACAATATCGCTAGTTCAAAAATTGGTACGACAAAGTAAAGATAAATAATATGGACCACTAAGAACCAACTAAAGCAAAAATTTGTGAAAATTGATCAAAATTTCAAGACCATCAATTTAAATTTTGTCAAGAACAAATAGATGATGAATACATGGAATTGACACTTCCGTTGAGTTGAGTATTATGAAAAAAAATAAGAAATAAAAAAGAGAAGAAAGAAGAAGAAAGAAAAGAAAAGAGAAGAGAGAAAGCCGAAAGAAAAGAGAAAAAGAACAAAGCTGATAGTAAGAGCAAAGCAAGCACGTGAGAAAAAAAAAAGGACAGACAAGAAGGACAATTATGCAGACAAACAACATTGCAAAAGCATTTCAGACACATTTTAGACAATTAAGGACGATCAACGCGGAATCACAAGGACTACGGAGGACAATAATTTCATACACAAGGCATCTAAAGGACAACAATTTTCAAAAAAACATATGCAAATAGCAATTATCAAAGCATGAACTCATTAAAGATCATTACTTTAGAAATTTAGACATAAGAGGGAATCTTGTATAGTTCAAAGAAGTAGACTATTTAAGAATTGTAATTCAATTAAGAGGACATGAAGCATCTGAGTATTCAAGCTATCTCTTGAGTTTTAGTGCACTCTGCCTCCAAGCCTTCTTTTCTTTTTGTAAACACTCATCTTGTAACCATCATTCCAGATCAATAAAGGATTCTATTTTCCATTATACAAGTGTCATTGGTTCTATGAGATCTATCAAATATTGAAGATTAAGCACGAAACATTAAGGTATAGCTAACTAAACATTTCAAGGGAAACTAAGGTAAATTTATTTTCTAGAAATTATAGCAATGATTTCATCCTATTGTATAAACACCGACATGGTATTACTCCTTTAATATTTGCATGGATTATGGATTAAGTACACCTCCCATATGAAACTAAGGAAGGTGGTGTTATATTATGATTGAAGGGGGAATGTTTGTGTATTAAAGCACTATAAAAGACCTCTGTATAAAAAAGAACAAAGTTCCTTCTATCACCTGATCTTAATCTGATAAAAAATTGATCCATAATTTGTATAAATATTTTAGAATTGATATTCAATCTCAGTATATAGGTCGAAAATTCTTAAGCAGCGGGGCTAAGTGTCATAAGAAGTCTTAAGACTTATGCTTGAGCAAAAACAACGCCACGTATTAGAATTGTTATATATCGGGCTGTTATATAATGGTATCAGAGCAAGGTTATAATGAAAAGAAATAAATAAACTTTAGTTTCCCTTATCTTATTTAGTTGCACTGTTATTAATCTTATTTTGTTTCTTTTACGAATTGTAAAATTGTTTCTTCACCATGTATGCCTTAAATAGAGTAGAACCTCGAATATATTACATAGAAGAAAATAAGACACAAAAACATTCATATATACCTAATTAGAATAGTCAAAGAGTAATATTTGGAACTCTATTTGTCTTAGATGGAGAAGGAGATATTATTGATGTAACTATTTGTCTATAATTGTGCTAAACCCACGTTGACTTCTAACATGGATAAACACACTATTATTTGTTCAATAATTGACGAATTTGGATCCCTTGGAGCGTTATTTGTCTTGATATTTGATTGTTCATTCTATGACAACTTGGCAGAGTACACTGAAACTCAAGAGATAGCTTGAATACTCAGATGCTCCATGTTAACTTAGTTGAATTACAATATCTTTAAATAGACTACTTCTTGGAACTATACAAGATTCCTTCTTATCTCTAATTTTCTAAAGTAATGGTCTTTAATGAGTCTGTGCTTTGATAATTGTTGTCCGCATATGCTTTTTTGAAAATGGTTGTCCTTTAGATGCCTTGGGTATGCAATTATTGTCTTCTACAGTCCTTGTGATTCCACATTGATCATCCTTATTTGTCTGAAATGACTTCGCATGGTTGCTTGTTTGCATGATTATCCTTCTTTGTCTGTCCTTTTTTTCTTTAGCTTTTTCCTCTTTTTCTTTCTCTTTTTTTTTATATATTCAAATCACGGAAGTGCAAGGTTCTGTATATTCATCATCTATTTGTTCTTGATAAAATTTATATTGATGGTCTTGAACTTTTGATAATTTTTCACAAACTTTGACTTTAATTGGTTCTGAGTGTTCCATATTGTTTATCCTTACTTTGTCATAACAATTTTTGAACTGGCGAAATTGTTAGTTATTTTTCCCTGTTGAGTAAATACAAGTAGTTGGGCTAGTGAAATATGTCCATTAGGCTTCATCTTTTGTTAAAGTTCTTGTCATATCTGTCATAATGATATTCATTTTTTGTGCTCTTAATCTGGAGATAATATTAAAAAGCTCATCTTCTAGGATATCATCCTTTTCTTCTTCTTAGAATTTGAATAGCTGCTTAGTGGTTCAGAATTTAATGAGGTTAATGGGAGGATATAATTTATTGAGGATGAATTCGGCGACTGTGGAATAGCATCGAATATATACTTAGTATTGGGTTACAATTCCAAAATAATGTTTAAAGGTTTCCACTAAGGATTTAGGTAATAATGATATTTCTTTCCTGTCAGCTGATAGATAAATGGACTGAATTAAACAATAACTAAATAATGTTCAGACAAATTTGGGGTCTGTGCTTGGGAATATAACGACTTTATTAATGTCATAATGGGATATGAACTGAATGGTTTTTGTAATAGGTGAGCTCAAATGGTTTAGTTTTTAGTCTGGGTTTTTGGTTGGCTTAATTTGGATATTGGTTAGGAATATAATTTCTTGATTGGTTTACTAATTCTAAAAATGATCTTAATTCTTTTCGAGTTGTTATTTCCTAGAAATTTAAAACTTTTTTACTAATATGCTCTTGTAATTCTATTCCTTCTTTAGAAATATAATATCTTAGAAATCATATTATTTTCTTTCTTAATTTTGCTTTCTTTGGTAATATATTTAATCCTTTTTCTTCTATTAGTTCTATGAATATTTTCAAATGTTTTTCATGTTTTTCAAATTTGTTAAATATATGTTTTCGTTTTATTAAGTTAAATAATAATTCTATTTTTGGGATATGGTATCTATTTCTTATTGCTATTTCATTTAGTTTCTATAATTTATCACCATTCTAGATTTTTCTATTTTTTCTTCGTTTTATTACTATTATAACTAGTGATGAATATCTAGATTTACATTCTCTTATTAGATTATATTTTTTCATCTTATTTATATGCATAATAAATTCTTTCTTATTTTCTTATGTCCATGGATAAGGCTTATTATTTATTTATTTACTCTAATATAGTAATTCTATTTTTGCTAATGGTTTAGATTTTTCCCAATGTACTAAAGGTTTATCACTATGATTTTCTTCTAACATTTGTTCTATAGTTTTGGTTTCCATATTATGTATTTTCTTTATTTAGTTCTTTGTTTGGTACAAATTGTACTTCATTTTCTGATTTCTTTTTTCTAAATATTGTATATGTTCTTTTCTATGGATCTAATATTCTTAATGTCAATGCTTGGTGTTTACATGGTGTGGTAAAAACTAAGGCTTTAGGGGTAAAATGTAATGGCATATATTGTTTTAAGAAATCTATTCCTAATATTATATAAGGTGTGACTTCATTATATTGAAATATTACTAGTATTTTTAATTCATAGTCTCCTATCTATACTATTACATTTGCTGTTGATAATTCTAATAAATGTACTTCTTTTCCAATACCAATCATTTTTATAATTATTCCTTTCTTCCATAATTCTTGTGGTAAAACATTGTATTTAACTATTGTCATATTTGCTCCTATATCTACTATTGTATGATATTTTTTTTATTGATATTTTTTATAATTGAATTTTAACAATATATAATATAAATTCGTTTATATCAATTTTATCTTTTCTAATATTAATACAACTTGATTGATATTTAACAATATTCTATCTTTCTAAATTCTATATGGTGTTACTAGATTGAGAAAATCTTGTCCTAAAATTAGTTTGTGGTTTTTTGTTTCTCTAATCTCTTCATCTACCCATATTTTTAATTTTAGTATTTCTCTTTTTTCAAATCTAATTACCATATTTGCTTTGATTCCTAATTCATCTATTTCTATATCATTATCTATGTATTCTAATTGTACTATACTTTTCTCATGTGTTAGATCTATTATGGCAATTATTTGTAACCAAACTCCTTTTTGTATTTCAATTAAAACATAATTTATTGAGTTTATAGAATTTGTTAAGTCTATTACAGGGATAGTTATTCTTATATGAGTAAGGTTTGATGTTATTGGAATTTCAACTATTCTATGTCTTTATGAATTTTCTAAACTATATGATGTAAGGCTTTCTAATCTTGTTAAGGGTCTATGTTCTTGGTAACTTAACCTACGTCTTGAATTTATATTTATGTTTATATCAGTTGGCAAATTTATTCTTATAATTCTTCTTCCTATGTTATTATCATACTGAATTCTTTTAATATCTTCTTCATTCCTTATTTCTCGAGTATTGTCCAATTCTAATTGTAGCTGTCTTAGAATAATAATTTTTATGGGATCTAGTTTTAATTCTCCTAAGACTGGCATAAATTCTTTTCCTATTGTTATTTTTCCATGGTTCATTTTATATATCTTATGTTCATTTGAAAAAATTAATCCTACCATTCCTGTTATACTAATTATCTTACTTCCTGGTGGCATTTTTATTCTTTTAACTTATGGTAAACCATGAAAGTCCTTCTCATATTCATTTCTGCTTTAGATATTGCAAAATTTGTATTTAATGTAAACTTTAATTTTTGACAGACTAAGTCTCCATTTAATACTCCTAATATACTATTTGGTATACTATCTATTATTCTGTTATCTATGATTAATAATTCTATTGGGGTATCTGTTCCTGCTTTAAAGTATGCTTTAATCATTAGTTAGATTCCTGAGATATATATTTATGTTATATTGTTCTTAATATCTAATTTTTCAATTTCTCGATCTATTATGGATTTACTTAATGGTATTATTAATATTTCCTCTATTTCAATTGCTTCTATGAATATTTCTTCTGTAATACTACACATGAATATTTTTCTTTTTGCTTTGATTTTATTATTTTACTAATTTTTTATATTATACTTTGTTTTGATAAATCTTTAGCTAACATATCTAATTCTTTATTTTTAATTCTATCATATTGTTCTTTTTTAAATTTCATTCGTTTTTCAACTATTTTGTTTTTAGGATTCCTTATTTCTTCATACTGATCATATTCTTGTTGTTCTTCTATCTATTCTTCTATATAATTACTAGATTCACCTTGCATCATATTTATTTTATTTTCTCCTTCTATATCTTCATAATATGTATTTGTTTATGTACTAGATTCTTCTGATTTAGATAATCGCTCTAGTGTATATATCTTTATATCTGTTTCTGTACTAGATTCTTTTGATTTAGATAATCGCTCTATTGTATATATCTTTATATCTGTTTCTGTACTAGATTCTTTTGATTCAAATAATCACCCTATTGTATATATCTTTATATTTGACTTATTGGCTTCTTCTATTGGGAAATTTTCAAACTCTATTGGTTTTAATCCTTTTAACTCAACTGCTTCTAATATATTTATACTTCTTTTTCTTCTAGGTTTTTTACATCTGGTTGAAATATGTCCTAATTGTTCATAATTATAACACTGACATTTCTTTGGATATTTTTTATATTTTAGTTTTCTACTTTTATTAAAATATTTCTTTTGTTTATATTTTTAAATGAATTTGTCTTTTGAATATTTATTAAATTTGTACTTCTTATATGGTTTATAATGTTTTATATATTTTTTCTTTCTTCTATATTTTTGTTTTTCTTGCTTGCATACCCACTTATGAGATGACTCTAATCTTCCACATTTTAGAATTAATTTATAAGTTTTATAAAATTTATTTGCTTTCCATGCCTCTTTACATTTATCCGATAAATATTCTCTTAAATAATCTTTTCTTCTACCTAGGGTATCTACATATGATATTAATTCTTGCCTTTCGATAAATGTTTTGTAATAGTCTGTTATACTACTTTCTGCTAATAATGTTGGTAATTCCTATAAAATAAATCTAAATAAATTTTCTTTTCATTATAGTTTGATAATCTTGCTTCGTAATAATATTTACTATATTCACAAGTATAATTTTCTAAATCATCTAGGTCTAGTGTAGATTTTTCTATCTAATGTAATTTTTGTATTGCTCTTTCTATTTTTGTGGTTTCATTAGCTTTTATACTTCTTCCAAAAATTCATTTATTAACAATTGCTCATATTGTCTCACTAGTATAGCATAAAATTCTTTTTTGTTATTATCATTATTTACTATTCTTGCATTTGCTCTAAATTCCTCTGGGTTACTCTTACACCATTCTTGAACTTTATCTATAAAACTTTATTCAACTATTAAGCTTGTTGATTGTGTATATACTCCTCTATTTGCTAATACTATAAACTGAGCTTTTGCCCATTCTTCTAATCATTTGTCTTCATCTTTTTGGCAGTCTAAATCTAGCCATATTCCTGCATTAAGGATTGCTCTAGTTTCATCTTGTTCTAACCTAGTTGGTATATATCTATTACTCGAAGGTTCATAAGGAAATTCAAATATAAATCCCATTTCTTGGTTTCTATATAGTTCTCTAATGTCTTAATACATCTCTTTCTGCTTCTCCTTCTCTAGCTATACTGTTTTCCAAATTATTCTGATTATATTATGGTCTGTCTAAATTTGGAAGGGTTTGAGGTTCTCTTTGTGTAAGATTACTTCTTTGTTGGGTTTGATTCATGTTAACTACATTATATATATATATATATATATATATATATATATATATATATATATATATACATATATAAGAGAATGAAAAGAAAAAGAAGAAAACAAATAAAGAAGACAAAGACAAAGTGACAAAAAGATAAGAATCGACCAACGAAGCTCAGAAAAAAGGACAACAATAATAACTTCAACAAAAAAGTCAAGAAGAAAGACAATTATGACCAACAAGAACAAAGTCTGACAATAAGATCAAGGACAAGACAAGACCAAAGAAGAACAATAATAGCAAGAAAGGATCATTGACCAAGTGGATGATGAGACAAGACCAAAGACAATAATAGCAAAAAAGGACAAGACTAAAGACCAACATCTAAAGACAAGTATGCAAGATAGACACTCAAAGAAAGGATAAGAAGGAATCAAACAAACATTTATAATAGAAAAAGAGGAAATACCCTGTCTACATAAGAGTCTATAATTATACATAAAAGGTATCAAGCATTTGAGTTCTTTGTGAGCCATCAAGTGTTCTGTCTTCCTAAATTTGATAGTTTCTAGTTCCTGTAAATCTTTGTATCCAAATATTTCAAGGAATAAAATTCATTGTTCAGATATATCCATGAGATCATCATCAAGTCTATTATAATATTATTTGTTTATTCTCATCATTAATTGAAGATTGCAAGAAGCACAATAAAGTATGGATTTCTAAACTTCCTATAGGGGACTTAAAGGGATTATTTTCTAAAATTATAATCAAATAAACAAGATCTTATAATTTGATTGTCGGCATATCATTAATTACTTTAATATTAGAATAAATTATGGAATAAGTACACCTCTTTTAAGAAACAAAGGAAGATTATGCTGAGCTAAACTAGAGGAAAGTCTATGCATTTGAAGCACTAGAAAAGACATTTGCATGAAAGAAGGCAGAGTTCCTTCCATAGCCCAGTTTAGTTTTGGTCAAAAAATTATTCCATAATTTAGACTAATATTTTTGTAATTAATGAAAATTTGTATATAAACTAAAAACCCATAATTGCAAGACTACTGGTTCAAAGAGATCTGTTATAAATTTGTATTCTTGGTATAAAAAAACTACATACAGAAATTTGTTTGCTATCAAGATTATGGTATCAGAGCTGGTTTGATTATAATGAAAGAAAATTATTAACCTTAAATCCTCAATGTTAAATTATCCAAGTTCAAGTTTTTGTGTGTTTAGTTATCTTTTAGTTATTTACTTTGTAAATGGATGCTTGAACTTGGATAATTTAACATAGGGATTTAAGGTTAATAATTTTCCTCCATTATAATTAAACCAGCTTTGATATCATAATTTTGATAGTTGGCAAATTTTTGTACGTGGCTTTGTTATATTAAGAATACAGTTTTATAACAGATCTCTTTGGACCAGTAGTCCTGCAATTCTAGGTTTCCAATCTATACAGATTTTCATTATAAGTTCTTTTTTTGTGCTTCAAATGCACAGACCTTTCTCCTTCAGTTTAGCCCAACACAACCTTCCTTCGTTTCCTACAGGAAGTGTACTTATTCAATAATTTATTCTAATATTATTAATTAATGATATGTTCGTAATCAAATTATAAGATCCGGCTTATTTGATTATGATTTCAAAAAATAATCCCCTTAATTGCCCTATAGGAGATTTAGAAATTCATACCTTATTGTACTTTTTCTAATATTTAATTAGTGATTATGATAAACAAATAATAATATAGTAGACTTGATGATGATCTCAAAGATATATATGAACAATGAATTTTGTTCCTTGAAATATTTGGATACAAAGATTTACAGAGACTAAAAACTATCAAACTTAAGAAGGCAAAACACTTGATGGCCCACAAAGAACTTAAATACTCGATACCTTTTATATGTAATTACAGACTCTTATATAGGCAAGGTATTCCCTCTCTGTCTGTTATAGATATTTGGTAGATTCCTTCTTATCCTTTCTTTGAGTGTCTGTCTTACATACTTGTCTTTAAATGTTGGTCTTTAGTCTTGTCTTTTCTTGTCATTATTGTCCTTCTTTGCTATTATTGTCTTTGGTCTTGTCTCACAATCCACTTGGTCAATGGTTCTTTCTTACCATTATTGTTTTTCTTTAGTTTTGTCTTGTTCATGATCTTATCATCAGACTTTGTCCTTGTTGTCATAATTGTCTTTCTTCTTGACTCTTTTGTTGAAGTCATTATTGTTATCCTTTCTTCCAAGCTTCTTTTGCTGATTCTTATCTTTTTGTCACTTTGTCTTTATTTCTCTCTCTTCTTTATTCTGTTTTTTTTTTTTATTCTCCAAATATATATAGAGAGGTCTTTGGCTCATCATAGTCTATCTCTTCTTTCTCTTTCTTTGCAATATTTACAGTCATGACTTGCATACTTAGGTAATTGCTGGCATATTTTTCTTTCTGTTTTTTCTAAATTTTCCATACTATTTGATTTTATTTTTTTTGTACCATAGTGAAAATTGCTTGCTTTGTTGACTATTTTTTCCAATCAAATATATACATGTTAGTGGGCCTGCGAAGTAGGTCCATTGGACTTCATCACTTGCGATTGTCCTTTTCATCTTAGATAAAATAATGTTAACTTCTTGGGCTTTAATTCTTGAAATAGTGTGTGTGAAGTCTTCTTATGAAATGTCTTCTTTTTCCTCATGTTCAAATTCAAAGGGCTTCTTGGTGGTTCCAAACTTGATCAAGTTAATTAGCGGATAAAATTTTTTAGAGGTTATCTTTGTTATTGTTGAATAACATTGGAAATAGACTTTATATTGAGTTACTATTCCTAAATAATGTTTGGCAGCTTCTTGGATGACTTTGGGTAATTGGCTAAATTTCGTTTATTTTCGTGGAAGGATAAATTGGCTATACTAGCCCATAATTATACAAAGTTTTTACTAATTCTGGATTGGTGCCAAGGTAGATTATGGCTTTGTTGAGAGCAAAATGGGAGATGTATTCAATGGTGGCAGTAGGGATTTTCACATGGTTTAATTTATTAATGAGAAGTATGAAATACTAGAATTGTTATAGAATTTTGGGATTAATGGACAAATGTATTATTGATATAGAGACTTGATATTTATTTGGTGTGGAAGGAGTAATGAATTGTTAGTCATTTTAGGTTGAGTTGGACTCTTGGTTTCTTTTTTGGATTTTTTTTTTTTTTTTGGCTTTTATTATTTTTGAAAAAGGGGTTATTTGGTTTTTTAGTAATAAATTGGTTTGGATTTGAGTTGGGCTATTAGGAATTATTGATCTTTCCATTTTAGACAATCGTTTCTCCAAGTCATTTACATAGATAATTATGCTACCCACAGATTGACATAGATTATTTATGGAGTTTGAAAGATTATTGATATGACTATTCATCTATGCCTGCAATAGCCTCATATGCATTTGTAAAATATTTATCATCATAATTACTTGTTACATACTTGTATAAGTTCTAGTGGTCTCCCTTATTGGGTTGTTATTTGTCTTTTTTGTATTCAGCTTCATCTTTGCTCAAATAATTAGCAATTAAATTATTTTTTCTGTTAATATATTCAAATTTATAATCATAATGAGCTAGATCTGATTGTTAATTTATTAACATTTTACTTGAGAGTTTTGTTGTTCTTATAATGTTTTACTTAAGTATTATCTATTTTTATAATAAAATGAGAATTTATTATCAATTTTATAATCATAATGAGTTAGATCTAATTGTTAATTTATTAACATTTTAATTGAGAGTTTTGTTGTTCTTATACCTCTATCTAACTAGTATTTTACTTAAGTATTATCTGTTCTAATAATAAAATGAGAATTTATTATTAATAGTTTAAATTTTTCTACTGCTTTTACTATTGCGAGAAGTTCTTTTCAATTAAAATGATATCTACTTTAATTTTCATTAAATTTTCCACTTGCATATCTAGTAAATATTTTTATCTCTTTTTCATTTTCGTGATATAGTACTGCTCCCTAATAATTTTATGAGACATCAGTATAAATTATCCATTTTATTGGTTCTTTAGTTGGTATTGTCAATTTTGGTAAATTCTTGCATAGTTTTTTAATTTTCTCTATTATCTTACTTTTTTCCTTTATCCCATTGCTGTTTAGTTTTTTCTCTTGCTAATTTTCATATTTTTATAGTATATTTTGATAAATATGGAATAAAGTTTCTAACTTGGTCTACTATTCTTAAAAATGATTGAAGTTCTTTTTTGTAGTTATTTCAAGAAATTCTTAGGCTTTGTTACTTATATGTGTAATTTTATTCCATCTTTGGTAATATAATGTCATAAAAAACCTATTTTAGGTTTTTGTAGTTCTACTTTCTTAAGTGATATATTTAATCCTTTGGTTTCTATTAAATCTATAAATTGTAATAAATAATTCTCATGTTCTTCTTCGTTATTTGAAAATATTAATATGTCATCAATATATATAACTGCAAAATCTCTAATTGGTATTAATAATTTCATAACATATTCTTGAAATATACTAGGACTATTATGAAATCTCATTGGCAATACATTTCATCCATATAATCCTTATAAAGTAGTAAATGTAATATTTTTTATTATTCCCTTTTAACTTCATTTGAAAAAATCCTGATTTACAATCAAATTTGCTAAATATTTGTTTTCCTTTTATTAGATTAAATAATAATTCTATTTTCAGTATTAGATATCTATTTCTAACTACTATTTCATTTATTTTTTTATAATTGATAACCATGTTATATTTTTCTCTTTTTTCTTCACTAGGTTTCATTACTATCATAGCTAGTGAGCAATAATTTGATCTATTTTCTCTTATTAAGTCATATTTTTTAATCACATTGATATGCATTATGAATTCATTTTATCTTTTTCAATCCAAGGGTAAGGTTTACTATTGATTTATTTACTATAATCTAATAATTCTAGTTTAGCTATTGATTTAGATTTTTTCCAATGTATTAATAGATTATCATCATAATTGTCTATTAGTCTTTGTTCTACAAATTTTACTTCCATATTTGTTATAACTAGTTTTGTTTCTTTTATTTCTATAGGCCTAGTATTTGGTACAAATTGTATTCCATGATTGAATCTCTTTTTCCTAAATACTATATTTGTCCTATTATATGGATTTAATATCTTAATTGCCTAAGCTTCATGTTTACATGGTATTATTAATACTAAGGCTTTATGAGCAAAATATAATGGCATATATTGTTCTAAGAAATCCATTCCTAATATTATGTATAGGTTGGATTCATTATATTGATATAATATTGATATTTTTAATTCATAATCTCTTATTTGTATCGAGATATTTTTTGTCGATAATTTTATAATATAGAGTTCCTTTCCTATACTACTCATTCTACTAGATTTGTCTTTTTTCCATAATTTTAATGGTAATATATTATATTTTGTTCATGTTATATTTACTCCGATATCTACCATGACATGATATTTTCTATATCAATATTTTTCATAATTGAATTTTAGCAATATGTAATAGAACTTCTATTTATTAACCTTATTTTTTTCTAATATTAATATATGGTGATCTATATTTATCAATATTCTATTTTCTTGAATTCTATAAGATTTTACTTGTTTTAAGAAATCTTGTGCTAATATTAATTTGTGTTTAGGGATTACTTATTTTAGTTTCTACCCATAATTTTGGGAATCTGATCATTGTCTTAGATTTTGTTCCTTCTTCTCCTATTTCTATATTATTATTATATGATATTCTTTTCATAATTTAGATCCATCAAAGCTATTATTTCCTTCCATGTTCCTTCTTGTTTCAATTCTACTAGTACATAATATTCATTTTTATCTATTAAGTTTATTTCTAACGTTCTTCTGCTAAGTTTGAGGTGATAGTTATTTTAGCAAATCTTTTTCCTTCATAACTTTCTTATTCTTGATCTTAAAATTCCTTGTCTAGATATTGGTCTATAATTTATATTTATATTTATATTTATATATGTTGGTGTATTTGTCCTAATATTTCTTCTTCCTAAATTGTTATTATATTCTATTCTTCTAGGACTTTCATATGGTCTTATTTCTCTAGTATTATCTAATTCTAATTGTAGTTGTCTTGGAATTGTTATTTTTGTTAGATCTGATTTTAATTCTTCTAATATTGGCATAAAATTCTTTTCTATAGTAATTTTTCTTTGATTTTTTTTTTTATAAATCTTATGTTCGTTGAAAAATACTAATCCTCCAATTCATGTTATACTTATTATTTTGCTTCCTGGTGGCATATGTATTCCTTTTAGTTTATGATAAATTAATAATGTTTTATTCCTTTTAGTTTATGATAAATTAATAATGTTTCATTCATATTTATTTCTGCCTTTGATATTGCAAAATTTGTATTAACTATAAATTTTAATTTTTGGCATATTAAATTCCCATTTAATGCTCCTAATATAATATTTGGTACATTATATATTATTCTATTATCAATTATTAGTAATTCAATTGGTGTATCTATTCCTGATCTAAAATAAGTCTTTATTAATAATTGTACTCCTGATATATAAATTTCCGTTATTTCTTTTATAGATAATTTTTCCATTTCTTATTTTATCAATGTTTTATTTATTAAGGGTATTCTTAAGACTCATTCTATTTAAGTTGCTTCTATTTGATGTTCTTTTTGTAATATTATACAAGCATATCTTTCTTTTTCTATAGCTTTTATTTTTTTTCCTATTTTTGTCATAATTCCTTATTGTTTTAAATCTTGAGGAGTTAAATCTAATTTTTTTTTCTTATTTTTTGGTTAAATTGCATTCTTCTTTCTACTATACTTTTGTTTACATTGCTAAAGTCATCGTATTGTTCATATTCTTCTTCTTGTTCTTAATTTTTTAATTGATTCCTACTTGATTCTCCTTGCATCATATTAATTTCATTTTCTTCTTTTATATAATTATATTATGTATTTTTGGAACTACTTTCTGAAATACTTTCTGTTTCAATAATCATTTTATAAAATTCTAAATTTAAATTATTTATTTCATTTTCTGATATCTCATATATATATATATATTATTCATATATTACTGTCAATTTACTATTCTACAAATTTGTAATGTCAAAATAGTTCTTTAGAGATCCAAAAGCAACCAAATGTAATATTTCATTAGACTAAAGACAAGCCGCTCATAACCATGTTGAAGGACTATTTTTCATCTGAGTTTTTGAGCGATCCTTTGTCAATATAAATTGATGGAAGACCAAATTGATACCAAAGCAAAAACTAAAGGATCAAAATGACTATTTTCTCATAATATATGTTATATTTTAATAATGTTATAAGTATTTGTGAAAGATAAAAAAAACCAACAAACTTTAAAAATGATATCTTACCAAAATTTTAAAAAAATTAAAATAAAAGAATTTTGTTTACACTTCTAAGTTAATAGACTAAAATTTGAAAAGTTAAATATCACTATTTTATTGCACTATTTATTTTTGTTTCCTCATTCTTTCACTTTATTAAATATTCACCTTTTCTAATTTTAAAAGTTATTTTCCTATTTTACTTTTGTGTTACCTAACTTAGTTTTTGCATATGCATTATCACTAGTCATGTAGTCTTTTATTACCTGTAAGTTTTACATATTACTTATTATTATTATAACCAACAACTATCCATAAGTTTTATTTATTTATACTTAAAATCAGTTATAATTTATCAAAAGTTAGTTAATGGAATATATCATATAAAATAAGATTCATTTAAAATTTGTGCTTTTTTCTTTTCACACATTTGTATTGCACACAAGTTTAACTATACGTGCCATCATACCTTTGATATGAGGTCTCATTTACAAATACACACAAATATGTATATTTGTAGAGTAATTATAAAATGTTTACATTAAATATAATATATTATAATTGGACCCTTACCCAAAAATTTCTCCCTCCCCCCTGTTGACAGAGATAAGAGAAACCCCCATTCATGTCCCCCTATATTGCTTTGGCACCAAGAACAACTGTTTGAGACAATTACGTCTGACCAATGAATTACGACTTCTCAAGCTTCACTTCTGATACTGAAATTTTATGTCTTGTGGGTTTAAAAGCCATATAACAAGCTTTACTTAAGATAAATTCTTCAGTGAACTTGGTCTATAAAAAAACAGTATGTTAATCATTAACAGATATACAAGCATATGAATACACTTTCCTATGAAGCCTAATCCTTGGAATGCTTAAATATTTATCTATAATCAATTTGCCTAAGCATTTTTTTTCTTTTGTAAACTAATTATACCATACTTTCTCACTGTTGCTCATACAGCAAATTATGAAGCAAGTTCTTTATCACTCGGAGACCAAATTTCATTTCGAAAATGACATTTTGCATGCACTAAGAAGTGTGAAAAAATCATCTATTAACATGGGCTTTGCAAGAACAGTGTCACAGAAGAGCAATCTCAAAAGGATTCGACTTCAACAGGAAGGAGGTAAAAGGACTTGATTGTCTTGGACACCACTCTACAGTTGTTCAAAAATCTCATCTATTTAAAAAACAGCACGCGAAGCTCTCCTAGTTCAAACAAGGGCAATGTCTCACTCCTCTATATATTGCCAACCCATCATCTCTTTAGCATCCACAGTTCAAACACAAAGGAACACTCACCTCTCCCCCTCTCTAAAAGCAATCATAAGCTTCACTAAGAACAGACAAAACATGGTTGTTCCTCCTCTTCTATCACTTGCATTTCGAGGACTATCTCTTTACTCATTGATTATCATCCCTTCGCTAGCACAAGGGGGCATTACAAGGCACTACCATTTTGATGTACTTCTCACAAGGACTTGATATCTTTATCTTAGAGCTAACTTATGTTTCATAAATAAACTAATAGCATTTCACGTTCTCACTCCTTCATTTGCCTACATCTTATGGCTTGGCTTTGTGGTGTAGATCAAATACCAAAATGTATCAAGACTATGCCACACCAAGAGCATAGTCACTGTCAATGGTCAGTTTCCAGGACCTCAGGCTGTAGCGAGGGAGGGTGATCATCTTGTTATCAAAGTCGTTAACCATGTACAGAACAACATCTCCATCCACTGGTAAGATCATTTCGGTTTAATATCTTCATGGAAAAAGTATGAGGTAGACAAACCCCGCAGAAGAGAAGTTGACCAAGCTAACTTTAAAGTAACAACTAATCACAATTTTTAGTGAAACCCTCATCTAACAGGCTTAAATATAGTTTGACATGATTGGTTTAATTTACTTATATTTCATAAACCAGACATACTTATAAGAACTTCTAAACTTGAAGTTTGAAAGAACCAAAAAAGGAAACTAACTCCATGTGACAAAATCTTGATTATCATTCAAATAGGCATGGCATTCGACAGCTTCAAACAGGATGGGCTGATGGATCAGCATATGTCACACAGTGCCCTATCCAAACGGACCAAAAATATGTCTACAATTACACCATTGTTGGCCAGAGAGGCACTCTCTGGTGGCATGCCCACATATCATGGCTAAGATCAACAATCTATGGTCCTCTCATCATTCTTCCCAAGAATGGTGTTCCATATCCCTTCACCAAACCCTACAAGGAAGTTCCCATCATTTTTGGTGATGAGATGTTGGTGTACATTACTGACTACTGTGGTTCCATTGTTTGATAACATTCAAGTATTAGTAAACTAATATGATATATATTAAATTTTTTAGGAGAATGATGGGATGCAGATCCTGAGGCAGTCATAACCCAAGACCTACAAATGGGTGGAGGACCAAATGTCTCTGATGCCTACACTATCAATGGACTTCCAGGGCCATTATATAACTGCTCTGCTAAAGGTATCAATTAAGTGCTAAGATGTTTTTGTGTAGAATACCCAATGTTACTAGTGGCCAAATTCCACAGATGATGCAGAATAATAAGATTGCAGTTCAAATGTTTTAGTTCCTTATAAACTAAATCTCATAAATCAACACAAAACATACATAAGTTGACATGTTTTAATTTTACCTTAAACATTGGTTATTGCAGACACCTTCAAGCTAAAGGTGAAGCCTGGGAAAACATACCTTTTGCGTCTAATCAACGCAGCACTCAATGATGAACTCTTCTTCAGCATTGCGAATCACACCCTCACTGTTGTTGAAGCAGATGCAGTATATGTTAAACCCTTTGAGACTAACGCCATTCTCATAACCCCTGGACAAACCACGAATGTTCTTCTTAAAACTAAATCCCACTACCCCAAAGCCACATTCTTCATGACTGCCAGACCATATGTAACTGGCCCAGGAATTTCTGATAACTCAACTGTTGCTGGTATCTTGGAATATGAAGCCCCATCAAATTCTCTTCACTTGAAAAAGCTTCCGCTCTTCAAACCAATCCTCCATGCCCTTAATGACCCTTACTTTGCAACAAATTTTACAAATAAACTCCGTAGCCTAGCGAATGTTCAATTCCAGCCAATGTTCCCCAAAAAGTGGATAGGCACTTCTTCTTCACAGTAGGCATTGGTACAAATCCCTGTCAGCGTAACCATACGTGTCAGGGACCCAATGGAACAATGCTTGCAGCTACACTCAATAATATATCTTTTACACTCCCAACCATCGCACTTCTTCAAGCCCACTTCTTCGGCCAATCCAAGGGAGTCTACTCCCCTTACTTCCCAAGCAGCCCCTTGATTCCATTCAACTATACTGGCACTCCAAACAACACCATGGTGAACAATGGGACAAAGGTAGTGGTTCTTCCCTTCAACACTGGCGTGGAGCTTATCATGCAGGACACTAGTATACTGGGCGCTGAAAGTCATCCTCTTCATTTGCATGGTTTTAACGTCTTTGTTGTTGGCCGAGGTTTCGGTAACTTCGATCCAAATAAGGACCCTGCAAACTTCAATCTTGTTGATCCTAGTGAAAGGAACACAGTGGGTGTTCCCCCCGGTGGAAGGGTTGCTGTTCGTTTCCTAGCAGATAACCCAGGTTAGTAAGAGTCGTGTTTCCCATTGCTTCACAATATTATGCCAACTTGGGAAGGTAATTTTTCTATGACCACTATGGGAAACTAACATTTCCGTTCAAATAAGACAAGTTATTTAACACAAGTTAATGAGTTTGTTAATTCTCATTACCGTAACTCTTTCTTTTCTGAACTTCAATTCGTTTTGACAAATTAACAAACAGCTAGAGTGCATGTGTTTATGTTGTTTTAGACAGCTTAAAGCTCAATCAAAACGGAAGAAAACAAAAAGTATAAGACATCAAAAAACTGAAAATTAACCTCCATTGTTGATTTCGTGATAAATGAAAAATTTTGTGCTGGGGTATGGTTCATGCATTGTCACCTGGAAAAACACACAAGCTGGGGTCTGAGAATGGCGTGGGTTGTGTTGGATGGAAAGCTTCCGAATTAAAAACTGCTTCCACCACCATCGGATCTTCCCATGTGTTAATCTTCGCTTGAAATTGCGCTCTTCAATTTTTTTAGTTGGCTTTTGTGTTCTCCGAGGGAATTCTTCGTTTGGCGAATAATTGTCTTTGTAGTTTCTCCTTTGGGAAGTGACGTGGAGAGTTTTTTTTTTTTTTTCAAGAGAAAAATATTTTTACTAACTGCAAGATGCCTCTACATTTTACAATAAAGGGTTTCTACGGAAGTTTTGTTTTTTTTTTTTTTTTTTAAATCAACGAGTGTTCTTTCCTTCTTCTGCCGTAAATTTTGACATTCGTAAGTGCGCAGATTTTTCTTCATATTTAGAAAAAAAATTCTCTCAAAGTGTTGGCCAGGTTTAACTACATTCATGGCTGCGTAATAAATTTTACTTAGAATAACCATCAATCTATTGGAAAAAGGGAAATATTTTATTAAAATTTAATTTAACATTCGTATTGGAATAAGTACTACTAATAATAATAAAGTACCGTAGAATCTCTCACTCTCTCTCTCTCTCAAAGTTATGTTTGAGCGAGTATTATCTTGGGTTGATCAAATTCCGTATCTATGTGCAATGATTTTTTAATTGATTTCAATATAATTATTTTATTTGTTTTAATAATATATTTAATAATTTTTTTTTAACATAAATGTTTTCAAAAGTCAAATTTCACGTAACTATGAATTAATGTAAAGTTTAATCTCTTAAAAAATAAGCAGATTATTTGGTCTATTTATTTTATAATATCTTTGAATTTTATATGCATTTATGTATACAATCCAAGTTTTTGTTTGAGTGCTTTAATACAATCATATTAGAATATAATGATTCCCAAATTATTGGAAGGTTATTTTGTAGCAATAAATTATAAATAAATTACATCGATCTCTTTATATAAAAAATAAATATCTATATCTTAATTAAATACAATACAAGTGGTTAATTTATTTTTTCCTTTAATGTCATTATGCATATGAAGTACAAAATTTAAATTATATGAAGTGCTATAGGAAAAAAATAAAAGATATCTCATAAACGTGAACATAAATAAAATTAATTTAAAAATTAATAGAAAAAAGGGAATGAATTAAAAATTTAAAATTGGGAACCTATAATGATTAGAATAAGATTAATAATTTACTTTCTAAGAAATTAAATATTGATTGGTAATTTTTCCCAAATACAAAGTATATATTTTACAATTAGACCATTGATAGATTAATATGCTTTACAATTCAACATCCATAATTGATTTCAGCACAAAGGTTTAATACAAGGCTCATGATTTTGATAATAACAATTTGCAAATTAAGTTCATGTTATATATACTAGTGATTTAATGCAATTCATGCATTGAATATAATATGCAATTTGAGTTTAATTCTTTTCATTTTCTTAAATTTTATTGGCACAAAGGATAAATAACTCTTTTTAAATAAAACATACACAATTTAAGTCCAAAAATAAAGACATTGTTTCTCAAGATAGTAACAATGACAATATATTAAAAAATTAAAAAATGATTATCTCAAAAAAAATTAAACTACATTAATTTAAGATATATATATACATATAAAACAAAACATATTGATACAGTTATTATTATATTTACAACTATTCAATATTATTGACATTATTATTGAATTTACATTTTTTAATATATCATTTTTTTATATAGTGTCAACTATCAATGTTATTAACAATTAAATAATAAATTCAATAAACTAATTTACAAATCATATAATAAAATTCATACATGTCAAATTACAATAAATTATTAAATTCAATTTTATATGTTTTCTCAAATTTAAAATCATAACATGCCAAATCATAATATATTAATCAATTTAATTTTTAACTTACACCGCAAACACTATCTGGCTATAATATATAAATTAATAGTAAATTCTGTTAATTTGCCCAGTGGCTTGTGTAATTCACTGGCCAATTAACTAGTTTATAATTATGATCAAAGAACATAACAAAATTCAAAAAAGGATGAGATTAAAGTACAATGATGGTAAAAATATTCAATAGTCCTTTGCAAACAACCTCATTATTTAGTCAGCATAGTAGCAATTATAATTTCATCCTTAACTATCATATTTTCATATTAATAACATATTATAAAACTAATAGAAAATTGAAGAGAATACCCAAAAAATTGAAAAGAAAAATAAAAGAATTATTCTCATTCACTTAAGCACTTCGTCTTTAATTATAAAAAAAACTTAACGTGCATAAATAAATTTTAATTTACATAATGATATAATAATTTAGAGATTAAAAGATACATGAATGTAAATTTCACTGTCTAAAATTTATGAACATTCATACAATTATATAATTTATAACATAAAAAGAATAATCTCTAGTATTCTTGTTGAAGAGATAGCAATAGCCCCTCAGAACATTTGTCGTTAAAAAATCTCCTTGAAAAAATTGATAACTATGCAAACTTTATTAGTAAATTTAATTCGCTCAGTATATGTGAATTAGTTCAATTACTAAGCCAACTCTTAGATTTGGAATATGTTTGAGGAGAATAAGAGGATTATTTTATTATATGGAGGTCACAAGGATAATTTTTAAATAGTTTATATTGATTCAATTATCATGAACGAACTCGAGGAAAAAAATTAGAGGTATTTAGTGTGAGGAAGCTTTAATAAATAGAGCAAAAGTTAGGAATAGATCACAATTCACAGCGCCTATATGAGAGTTTTGAATTAGGACATTTTATTTTGGCCTATTATGGATAAAAATTATTGGTTTAGATTTGTATAAAATTAATATAACAATATGTAATTATATTTTTAATATGAAAATTTAGACAATTGAATTTCTATCAAATGTTCTACTTTTATGGAACATGACCTAATATTCTTACTAAAACATGAGGGGATCTAGATTGATCCAGATTTTCAACATTTACTCATAAATGTGTGGATTGTAAAGATTCAAAAATTGTGTAAATCTAACGGTTCACATTTAAAATTGGATACCAAATTCGATAATTTGACAATATGATTCTTGATAAGTACATATTCTCTCAAGTTTGTCCCTTAATTTAACATTTCTTTCCTATTCATTAAATAGTATTTTGTCTTTAATAGCATGGCCTCTTCATGTAACCTTATTATGTAAAATATTATTATAGTCTCTTAATTATTAATTGATTCTCAAATTGGTGCAGCACTTATTTTTACTCTTAAATTGGTCTTTTACACATCACAATATTACTACTTTTGGTTCCTTAATAATTTGAATATTAGCAATGTCTACATTAAGGAAGGACCAATTTGAAAATAGACTAATAAGTGAATGATTAAAAATATTAACGTTGTGATAAATAAAAGAACAAATTAAAAATAAAAATTAATAAAAAATAAAACTAAATTAAGAATGAAAATTAAAAAAGAACCTAATTAAAAACGTATTAATAAGTGAAAAAGTATTAATAAATCAACAACCAAAATAACCTTTTACTCTACTAATACTACACAAGTAGCATGGTTAATATAGCATGAGATAAAGTTGACAGTCATAAAATGCCAAATTGTCTCTAAAATAGTCCATCATAGAGCACCAACATGGAATGGTGTTGTGGTCGGACAAAACACTCTTTAAAAGTTGATTAATTTAAGATTTAGTATTTAGAAGATACTCATAATTAAGGGAAAAAACTCCTTGAGATGATTAAACTTTACATGACCAAATTGAAATAAGATATAATTTTGAAGAAACAAAATATATATTTATTCTTTAATTTAATGTTCACCTGTTCAACCTTTTTCTAATTCAGTCTTTTTGTCAACATAAATTACCTTTTCTTAGTCAAATTTCTAACATTGTATCTTTCTTTTTTTTTTTAACATATACCAACTAATAGACATGTATATTTTATGCAAAATTTCACTTTTATTCCCAAAAATTTTATTCAAACTTTGATTTAATTTCAAAAGTTCATTTAGATTGAATAGTCTTCAAAGGTTAATAAGGTTTCCTATCATCATTTTCTCTAATGTTATTAACTCTAGGGATTTATCCAAGTTGGCTCAGACACGGTCATTACCTTTAGAAAAAAAGAAAAAAGAAAAAGTGCAAGTTCAATCAATTTTATTATAGTCCTTTTTTTTTTTTTTCCCCCTTTAGTCTCAACAGTCGTTTCAGCTATTTCAATGTGACTACAATTTTTTGTGTTCTGTGTTCTAAAGTATATCGCTGCCTAAAAACAATTAAGTCTAGATCTTGTATGCTATGCATCATTTTAAATAATATGTCTATTCATTTTGTTTTGTTTCTGTATTGCATTTAATTGGGTGGCAAGGTTGTTTTTTCCCTTATGATAAAAGGGTATCAAGATTGTTAAATTCACACGTATAAACAAATTTATTAGAAAAAAATAAACTCGTATTATGAACTCAACATAAAAGTATAAGAGTTTACATCAATAATTAATAGCTTTTAAAATATATAATTATATGATTAAAATGCTATGTACAATTAAAAAAATTACACAAATGTAATTCAAATTATATTAAATCAAGTAAAAGTTATTCATATTTAATAATTTGCAATACGTAACAAGAATATTTTAACATAATTATACATAAATAATTCTTAAATATAACCAATTGAATAATATTTATTTTATTTTTATATTTATAAGTGCATATTTAACGTAATTTTATTATTTTTATATCTATTTAAATTCATAATAAAGTATATTATAATTCTATATATGTTAGTTTGAATTCTCATGTTATTAACTACTAATTAGTTGCTTGATTTAAAAAATATATATAAATTCGATAGACTTGATAAGTTAACTTATGAATTTATTTTAAAAATAATTATTTTTATAAATAAAGACATATTAATAATTTAGATTATTTTTTCTAGTTAAAAATAATAGCATCTAAAATATACATAATAAACTGTGAGATATTAAAAATAATTCAATCTTTTTTATTTCTCTAACTAGATATCATTCTCTATTAAAAAAATTTAAAATATTAATATATATTTATTTATAAAATAATTAATTTTATTTTTAAAAAATTATATTTTGGAGGGGATCAATGTAGGCCGCTTTTGTTGGTACCCATAATGGAAGTTGTCGTATATATAGCATTGAAGATACAATCTCATTCCCCAACTAATTAAAACTGATCCCGCATAATTAAATCAAATCAGATCAATGAAAAATTAATTAAAATTGGCTAATCATTGAATTTTATTGATCTATGCTTGTTAATTCTTTAACGGTTTGATTTTATTATCAATTTAATATCACAATAAACTAGAAAAGTACATACACTACTTTTTTTTTTTATTGATTTATTCATACTTGATTTGTTAAAAAAAAATTGTTCCAACGAGCCTTTTGTTGATGAGCTTCTTATATTCTTATGTGATCATATTTTGGATTAAATTATATATATATAAAAAAAAAAAGATGCC
Source organism: Delonix regia (assembly GCA_037074485.1). NCBI lineage: Eukaryota > Viridiplantae > Streptophyta > Magnoliopsida > Fabales > Fabaceae > Delonix > Delonix regia. The sequence continues at coordinate 6,979,444 of CM073459.1, forward strand.
TGTACTATCAAATCAACCAATCTAAACAATTCGACTGGTCAATGTACAAAAATTCAACTAAATCGAACATCTGAACACCTATACCTGAAGTCATTCGTAATCTTCCAATATATAAAATATTTAGAGAATTTATTATCATTGCAATATTATATTATTAATTCCGTTCTGCATGGTGACAGAGATTGCAAATTAAGCCAAATAGGCTCTACGGAGCTTCCGCGAGAGAAGAAATCTCATTTAAGAGAAGTGACTGGTTTCTGGTAATTCTTAAAACCTTTCCCCACCAATTTGGAGAAGGACATGGAGAAGATAAGACACATTACACTACATATTAATTCTCTTGGTTACACACATTACCTTATGAGTGTTTAAAAACTTGGTTGGTTTGGCCAATTTAGTCTGATATGATCATATAAAATAACTTGAACCGGGTTAAAATTAAAAAATTATAATTTTATTAGGTTGGGTCGAATTCTAAGATCACATAAGATTAGGTCCAGTTTGATGTAATATCATGTTTTTTATTTTTTAAATTTATTTTATTTTATTCATAATAACTTTTATTTAAACTAAAATTTTAAAGTATTAATTCTTTTTAAATTTTAACTACTTTTTCTTTTAAATCTTAAATTTTCTTTTCATTCTATTTTTTTATATTTGAAATCTTAAATTTATTTTTCTTTTAAAAAATTATTTTTTATTAATAAAAAAGTTTTTTTATAAAAGAAAATTTTAAATGATAATATATAGATTTAGCTGGATATTGTCACTTATTAGGCTAAATCGAGTCAGGTTAAATCTTAAGTTTTGCAAAAACATGACCCGACCCGACCCATATTCACCCCTACATTACATTATACATTCTTTTGGTTTTATCAATACGGAAATTTAGCTGCAACTTGCCCACTATGATTGATAAGAAAAAAATGGCATCTCTTCCTATTGATTTTCAAGTCCTGTACATCATATACATGAGGAGAAAAATTAGTGATGAACGCGCCTAAATAATTTGAAAGAATGTGCCTCATATGATTACTCTGAAAAGAGATCTAGTTTGGTAAAATAGTAGAAGGGAAAAAAATTAAAGGCACTGCTTGCCATAATGGCACAATCCCAAAATGGAAACTTTTTTTTTTTGGGGTTTATTTTTGGGGGTGAAGGGGTTGGAGTATCCATGAACTAATTACAAAAAGGGTATATCAACTTCCTAACAACACACCCATGAATTTTAAGATGTAACAAAACATTCTCATAAACAAAGACTACCAAAAACTTTGGCTTAAGTGGCATCTCCTATAGACATTTAGTGCTAGGGGGTCTGTGTACTTGTTTCAATTAATCCCTGCCTCTTCCCTTTCTTACCCTCAATTTTTATGGCCTAATGTCTCCTTAGTAACCCGTAAAAAATGAGAAAAAAAAAAACGATTGTAAAAGAAATCAAACAACCTTATTCATTATTTGATATAATAAATACCTAATAATAAGGATGATAATTTTTTTCAAAGAGTATACTCTCTGCATTTGAGAACCTCACAATAGTATAATGATTGGTATATTATTAATTTATTCAATTAGTATATTCTTAATATATATATATATATATATATATTGGAGTTTTGTAATCTATACTACAAAACTTAAAATATATATTTCTTTTTAAATATGTATATGAATTTAAAATTATATTATTTAGAGTTTGGAAAAATTGATTTAAATTTTATGAAATATTTTATTTAAATATGATTTTATATATATTAGGATCTCGGTAAATCTTCACATCATCATGTAAAATGGGGAACTATGTCTGATGGGAACAGGAGAAGTCTCTTTGCCCACCCTTACTCTACCGAATTGTCATCCCAACTAAGGGTGTTCACGATCGGCCCAACCCGACTCAGTCGGTCATTTCGAGCCAAGCCGTGTTGGGTTATAATCACCCTAAGGTACAGAATGTAAGGACCTAATCCAAGGCCATTCCATTGGCTAGGCATATATATATATATATATACATATATATATATTTGTCATTATTTTTTAAAAAGAAAAAACCACTTTTTTTTTTTTGTTTATGTTGAATATAAATCATTTTTATTAATATAAGATATCCCATTTATTAAATATAAACCACAATTTTCTTTTTTCCAAAAATTATTTTAAATTTAAATTAATAAAAATGTAAGAAAAAAGTTAAAACCTGGATGATTTGGCCTAGCCCTATCATGTCTCAGGTCTTGGGATAAGGTCATAAAATATGGCAGTGAGATTAACTTTTTGTGGGATTTGAATTTTCATTCAAATTTTCTGTAGAGGAAATTTGGGTCACTAAATTTTTTTTCCAATGATTCAAATTTTAATAAATATTAAATGGTTTCTAATAGTTTTTTAAAACTTAGACCATTGAATTTTCACTTAATGGTGCATATTTATCACATTCACTTGCATTTGGAGTCCTAAATGCAAGAATCTGTTTCCCTTTATATCTTGTCCTAATTTAGTCTTGTCAATTAAATCAATCTTCTTTTTGTTAGCGATTTAGCTTAGACAAAGTGAAGGGTGAAGGATATGTTCTTATATAAAGGTTAGAGGAATGATTTTGAAGACATAGGAATTTAAATTAACCTGCAAGTTGTTGAATGAAAGTTTAATAATCTAAATTTATAGACAGCAAATATGATCACATATAGTAATCAACAAAAATATGAAATATTAAATTTTTATCCAAGAACCAAATATTTAAACTGGAACAACTACATCCAATCTCAGTATATATAGCAAGAATTTGCATGACCAAACTTTGTGGGAAAAGATTAAATGGTATAGTTGTTGGGTGTGGATTGAAAATGAAGCTTTGTAGAAGGGCCAAATAGTTAACAATCGCTGATGATTTTTCTTGAGGAACATGGACATTTTTCATGAGTTTTAAAGCTCAAACCCCGTAAATTCTTAAGACCTTCATTCATTTTATTCAGAATCAATTTAACACCTCCATCAAACATGTCAAAAGTGATAATGGGACAAAAATTTTAAACCATAATTGTCAAGCCATTTCCTTCTGACAATTAAAGAGTAGTAAGCGGTTAAATGTATCTTTTTAGGATATGCCACTGGATTTAAGGCTTACCGACTATATGATATAACAAACAACACTCTTCTTACATCTAGAGATGTTATATTTCATGAAACTTCCTTCCCATATAAAAACATCACTACATCTCTTGATTCTGTACTTTTACCTATAGTTTCTATCTCTCAACCTGACACCTTTTTCTTTGAACCTATACGTTCTGCCACTTCTTCTTCTTCACTGCCTATTCAACCTACTCCTTGAAGGAGTTCTAAAAAGAAACTGAAACTAAATTGGTTGATAGATTATGTTGTAAACTCCACCTTTACGTCTCCACATATACCACAAACCTATCCCTTCATTGCCTCACCCAATTTCTCTTCTTCATATCATGCTTTCTTGGCTGACGTGTCTTTTGTTCAGGAACCATCATCTTATAATCAAGCTAAGGATTGCAGTGTTTGGGTAATAGCCATGCAACAAGAACTTACTACTCTTGAACAAAATGACACTTGGGAACTCACTCCTTTGCCTACAGGCAAGAAAACAATTGCTTGTAAATGAGTATATCAGATCAAATTAAAGCCTGATGGAAGTGTTGATAAATATAAAGCCTGACTTGTTGCTAAGCGTTATACTCAAGTTGAAAGAGCGGATTACACAGAATGCTTTTCACCAGTGGCCGAAGTAGTAACTGTTCGAATTGTCTTAGCCCTTGTTGCTACTCATAACTGGAATTTGCATCAGTTAGACATCAACAATACCTTCCTCCATGGATACTTAGATGAAGACATTTATATGATGCCTCTTAAACGGAATTCTAAGGCTGCCCCAGGTCAAGTTTGCAAGCTTAAGAGGTCTTTTTATGGCCTCAAGCAAGCATCACTTCAGTGGAATCTTGAATTGTCTACAAAGTTGCAGTACTTTGGCTTTCAACAGTCTGAACATGATCATTGTTTGTTTACTCTGCACACTGACGCTTATTCCTTATATCTCCTTGTATACGTCGATGATGTCTTACTCACGGGTACCTCGTTGCATGTTATTCAGCAAGTGAAAAATTGAAATTAATGCATGAATCATCCAAAGATAATGTCAAGTTTTTTCTCAAGACATTGGAAATTTTTATATTTGTATTGTAGGCCTTTGAAGGGCAAGAAGATCTTGACACTTTTTATAAAGTATATAAGCCAGTGAGCAGTAATAGATATATGAGTACTTGAAATTCAAACCTATTGTTACTTGGTAAACAATGGCAATGGAGATGAGAAGATTAGACACATTACACTACACATTTATTCTCTTGGTTTCATTAATTTGGAGATACAGCTGTAACTTGCACATTACTCTGATTGATAAGAAAAAATGACATCTCTTCCTATTAATTTTCAATTCCTGTACATCATATACATTAGGAGAAAAATTAATGATGAACGCACCAAAACAATGTGAAAGAATGTGCCTCATATGATTACTCTGAAAAGAGATCTAGTTTGGTAAAAAAGAAAAAGGAAAAAAACTAAAGGCACTGTTTGCCAAAATGGCACAATCCCATATAATGAACTTGTTTGGGGGGGGGCGGGGGAGAAGGAGTATCCATGAACTATTTACAAAATTGCTGTATGAACTTCAGAATGTAACAAAATACCCATAAATTTTAAAATGTAACAAAACATTCTCATAAACAAAGACTACCAAAAACTCTGGATTAAGTGGCATCTCCTATAGACTTTTAATGCTAAGGGGCCTATGTACTTTGTTCAATTAATCCCTGCCTCTTCCCTTTCTTTACCCTCAATTTCTATGGCCTAATGTCACCTTTGTAAGTGGATAAAAAAAGAGAAAAAAGAAAAATAAATGAAAAAGAAACCAAACAAACTTATGCGTTACTTGATATAATCAATACCTAATAACAAGGACGATAATTTTTTCAAAAATTATACTCTCTGCGTGTGAGAACCCCGCAATAGTATAATGATTAGTATATTCTTAATTTATTGAACTATTATCTTCTTAATATATATATATATATATATATTTGTAATCTATACTACAAAACTTAAAATATACGTTTCTTTTTAAATATGTATCTAAATTTAAAATTATATTCCTTAGAATTTGTAAAAATTTATTTAAATTCTATGAAATATTTTTTATTTAAATAACTTTATATATATATATATATATATATATATATATATATATATATATATTATTCTAGTGTTTTCATTAATTACAAAATATCAGACTAAGTTATGGAATAATTTTTTACCAAGTCTAAACCAAGTTATGGAAGACATTTTGCTCTCTTATCCTTCATTTTCTATAAGAGGTGTTCTTGTTCCATGACTAATACTAATATTAAAGTAATTAATGATATAGTCAATAATCAAATTATAGGATCATGCTTTCAAAAAATAATCCCCTTAATCCCCTATAGGATGTTTAGAATTTCATACCTTAATGAGCTTCCATTATTCTTTAGCTAGTGTGTGATGATGTTGAAATGGTATGAGAAATAGATTATGATCTCAAGGATATATGAACAAATATTTTTATTTCTGAAAACATTTGGATACAAGGATTACAAGAAAAGGGAACTGGAAAGCTTAGGGAGGCAAAACACTTGAGAGCTTAAAGGAAATGCTTTAAATGCTTGATGGCTTCTACTTGTGATTATAGGGCTTTATATAGGCAGGATATTCCCCATATTTACTATTACAGATAACTCTTATCTGATGATTCATATCCTTGTTGTTTCTATTGAGAGATTCTTTCTTATCTCTTATTTGTGTGATACTCTTGCCTATTTGTCATAATTACTCTTGCCTTCAACTTTATATCGCGTAATGCTCTTGGTTATTTGTTATAATTGTGATTTGATTCTCTTTTTTTCACTTTATCTTTTTCTCTCTCTTTGCAATATTTACAATCATGACTAGTATACTTGGATAATTGTTGGCATATTCTCTTTGTTTTTTTTTTTTTCAGAAATTTCCATATTATTGAATTTTATTTTTTCATACCATAATGAAAATTGTTTACTTTGATGACTATTCTTCACAATTGAATATATACATGTTGTTGGACCAGTGAAATAGGCCTATTAGGCTTCATCGCTTGTAATTGTTCTATTCATTTTTGAGAAAATAATGTTCACTTCTTGGGCTCAAATTCTTGAGATAGTGTGGGGAAAACCTTCTTCTTAAATGTCTTTTTTTTCATCTTCTTCAAATTCAAAAGGGTTTCTTAGTAGTTCCTAACTTAATTAGGTTAATAGGAGGGCAAAATTTTGTTGGAGTTATTTCAGCTATTGTTGAATAGCATCAAATGTAGACTTGGTAGTGGGTTATTATTCCAAAATAATGTTTGGCAGCTTCTTGGATTGGCTTTGGTAATTGGCTAATTTCATTCATATTGGTGGAAGGGTAAATGGACTAAATTAATCCATAACTGTACAAGGTTTGTACTAATTCTGGATTTGTACCTGGGTAAATAATGGCTTTATTGAGGGTAAAATGGAAAATATTCTTTATGGTTGTAGTAGCGATCTTCAAATGGTTTAATTCGCTGATAAGGAGTTTGAAATACTATAACTGTTCTATAATTCTAGAGTTATTGGATAGAGATGGTGATCATGTAGAAGCTTGAGTTTTAGTTAGTGTAGAGGGAATAATATGTTGTCTATTTTCAGGAATTTGGGTTGAGCTAGACTATGAATTTCTTTTTTGGGCTTTCATAATTTTTGAAAATGGGGTTATTGGGTGTTTTAGCATTTGACTAGTTTGAGTTGGACTATTTGGGGTTGGATTTACTTGACTTTCCACTTAAGTTAATTGTCTTTCTAAGTCATTTATGTGGGCAATAATGCTACCCACAACTTGACTTAGATTATTCATAGAATTAGTGAGATTATTGATATGAGCATTCATTTGGGCCTGCAATAGTCCCATATTCATCTCTAAAATATTCATCTTCATAATTACTTGTTTGATACTAGTATCAATTCTAGTGGTCTCCGTTATTAGGCGATTATTGGTCTTTTCCTTACTTGGCTTCATCCCTGCTTAAATAATCTGCAATTAAATTATTTTTTCTTTTGACATATTCAACTTCATAATCATAATGAACTAAATCTAATTGCCATTTTATTAGCATTTTATTGAAAAGTTTTGTTGTCCTTACTCATCTATCTAACTAACATTTTACTTGAGTATTATTTATTCTTATAATAAAGTGAGAATTGATTATTAGTAATTCAAATTTTTCTACAACTTTTACTATTGCTAAAAATTCTTTCCAATTAGAATGATATCTACTTTGACTTTCATTAAATTTTCCACTAGTATATCTAGTAATTATTTCTATTCCTTCTTCATTTTTATGATATAATGCTGCTCCCTAATAGTTTTTTGAGGCATTAGTATAAATAATTCATTTTATTGGTTATTTAGTTGGTATCGTCAACTTTGGTAAATTCTTACATAATTTTTTGATTTTTTCTATTATCTTACCTATTTCTTCATCCCATTGCCATTTAATTTTTCCTCCCGCTAATTTTGATATTTTTTATGTATATTTAGATAAATGTGGGATAAAATTTCTAATCTGTTTTACTATTCCTAAAAATGATTGAAATTCTTTCATTGCGGTTATTTCAGGGAATTCTTCTGCTTTCTTACTTATATGATCTTGTAATTCTATTCCATCTTTTGTAATATAATGTATTAAAAATCCTATTATATTTTTCTTAATTTTACTTTCTTTAGCGATATATATAATCCTTTAGTTTCTATTAGGTTTATATATTGTAATAGATGATTTTCATATTCTTCTTCATTATTTGAAAATATTAATATGTCATCAATATATAGAACTATAAAATCTCTAATTGGTATTAATAATTTCATAACATATTCTTGAAATAACCTATGACTTTTATGAAATCTCATTGGCAATACATTCCATTCATATAGTCCTTCTGAAGTGGTGAATGTTGTACAATTTTTACTATTTTTTTCTAATTTTATTTGAAAGAATCCTGATTTACAATTAAAATTTACTGAATATTTGTTTTCCTTTTATCAAGTTAAATAATAATTCTAATTTTGGTATTGGAAACCTATTCCTAATTGTCATTTCATTTAATTTTTTATAATTAATTACTATTATAGATTTTTTTTTTCTTTTTCCTTCACTATGTTTTATAATTAATTACCATTTTATTAATATGCATTATAAATTCTTTTTTATCATTTTCTGTCTAAGGTAAGGTTTATTAGTTATTTCTTTACTGTAGTCTAATAGTTCTATTTTAGCTATAGATTTTGATTTTTCCTAATGTATTAGTGGATTATCATCATAATTCTCTATTGGTCTTTGTTTTATAGTCTTTTCTTCTATATTTGTTATTGCCATTTTGGTTTCTTTTATTTCTATAGGCCTAGCATTTGGTACAAATTGTATTTTATTGTCAAATCTCTTTTTTCTAAATATTGTATCAGTCCTATTATATGAGTTAAATATTCTAATTGTCCAAGCTTTATGTTTACATGGTGTTGTTAATACTAAAGCTTTTAAAGCAAAATATAAAGGCATACATTGTTATAAAAAAATTCATTCCTAATATTATATCGAGAGTGAATTCATTATATTACTATAATATTGATATTTTTAATTCATAATCTCCTATTTGTATTGGAATATTTTTTCCTGATAATTCTATTATATGAATTTCTTTTCCTGCACTACTCATTCTAATAGGTTTATCTTTTTTTCATAATTTTGATGGTAATATATTATATTTAGCATATGTCTTATTTGCTCTGATATCTACCATGGCATGATATTTTCTAGATTGATATTTCTCATAATTGAATTTTAGTAATATATATAGAACTACATTTATGTCAGTTTTTTTTTTATTTTTTCTAATATCACAATTTAATTATCTATATTTATTAATATTTTATTTTCTTGATTCTATAAGGTCTTACTTATTATAAGAAATCTTATGCTAATATTAATTTGTGTGTTTGTGTATTACTTATTTCAGTTTTCACCCATAAATTTAATTTTTTTATATCTCTTTTATTAAATCTAATTATTGTTTCAGTTTTTTGTTTATTGTTCTTCTATTTTTATATTATTGTCTATATATTCTGATTGTACTATACTTATTTCATAATTTGGGTATGTTAAAGTTATTATTTCCTTCCATATTCCTTCTTTCTTTCATTCTACTATTACATAATATTCATTTTTATCTGTTAAATTTATTTATGGTGTTTTTCTACTTATTTCTACTAAGTTTGAAGTAATAGGTATTTCAGCTAATCTATTTCCTTCATAACTTTCTTGACTTCTTGATCTTAAAAGTCTTTGTTTCGATATTAGCCTATATTCTTGCACACTTCTTCTAGCATTTATGTTTATATTTATGTTTGTTGGTGTATTTATCCTAATACTTTTTCTTCCTAAATTATTATCATAATTTATTCTTTTAGCATTTTCATATTGACTTATTTCTCTATTATTATCCAACTCTAATTGTAATTGTCTTAATATTGTTATTTTTGCAAGACCCAATCTTAAATCTTCTAATACTAGCATAAAATTTTCTTTTTATAGTTATTTTTCCTTGATTTCTTTTGTAAATTTTACGTTCATTAAAAAATACTAATCCTATCATTCTCGTTATACTTATTATTCTACGTCCAGGTGGCATTTATATTCTTTTTAGTTTATGGTAAATTACTATAATTTTATTCATATTCAATATTGCTCTCGATATAAATTTGTATTTACTATAAGCTTTAATTTTTTATATATTAAATTTCCATTTAATCCTCCTAATATACTTTTAGTACATTATCTATTATTGTATTATCTGTTATTAGTAATTCTATTAGTATATCTATTCATGATATAAAATAAGCCTTTCTTAGTAATTGTACATAAATTTCTATGACTTCATCTTTTATAAATAATTTTTCTATCTCTTGTTCTATTAGCATCATATTTATTAATGGTATTCTTAAAATTCCTTATGTTTGAGTCACTTCTATTATATGTTTTTTCTATAATACTACACATGCATGTTTTTCTTTTTCTTTAGATTTTATCATTCTGCATATTTTGGTCATTATTCCTTGTTGCCTTAAATCTTGAGGAGTTAAATCTAATTCTTTATTTCTTATTTTATTATATTGTTTTTTACTATATTGCATTATTCTTTCTACTATACCTTCCTCAGCATTTCTAAATTCTTTATATTATTCATATTCTTGTTCATGTTCTTGTTCTTCTAATTGATTATTACTAGATTCTCCTTGCATCATATTAATCTCATTTTCTTCTACTATATAATTGTATTCAGTATTTTCTTAGGTACTTTCCAAACTACTTTCTGTTTCTTTAGTCATTTGTGTATATTTCTAAATCTGAATTATTTATTTCATTTTCTGATATTTCATGGTATTTTATTGGTTCTAATCCATAATCTTTAGCTATTTCCATTATATTCATAGCTTTCTTATGTTTTTGGTTTTGTATATTCTGTAGATATATGTCCTAATTGTCCACAATTATAACATTGACATTTTCTTAGATTTTCATTATAGTTTACTTTTCTCCCTTTTTTGAAATATTTGTGTAGTTTATAATGGCTGTCAAACTTATTTTTTGAATACTTTTTGAATTTGTATTTCTTATAAGGTTTTGAATATTTCTTTCTCTTTTTATATATTTTTTTTCCTACTTTACATCCCCACCTACGAGGTGTTTCTAATTCTTCACATTTCAATATTAGTTTATTTGTCTTATAATGCTTAATATTTCTCCAGGCTTCCTTACATTCATTAGATAAATATTCTCTTAAGAAATCCTTTCTTCTTCCTATAGTATCTATAAATGGTATTAAGTCTTGTCTTTCATTAAATTCTTTTTTGTAGTCCACTATTATTGTTTCTGTTATTAATCTTAGTAGTTTCCTATAAAATAATTCCATATAAAATTTTTGTTGTTCATAATTTTGTAGTCTTACTTCATAGTAATATTTCTTATATTCACATATTTATTTATTTAAATCATTTAGTCTAATGTGCATATTTTATCTGATATAATTTTGTTATAGCCTTATATATTGTTGTTTCATTAGCTCATACACTTCTTCCTACAAAGTCATTTCTTAATAATAGCTCATATAATCTTAATCAAGTTGCACAATATTCTTTTCTATTCGACGACCTAGTTACTATCCTAGCATTTGCTTTAAATTCTTTGGACATACTTTTCCACTAGTCTAGTACTACTCTTGTAAAACTTGCTTCTATTAATAAATTTGTTACATTAGTTTCTATATTTCAGGTTAATAATGCTATTAATTGAGCTTTAGCCCATTCTTCTATTTTTTTTTTTCATTGTCTAAGTTACAATTCAAATCCAACCATATTCCTAAATTTGATATTTGTCTTGTTTCATATTGTTCTAATGGTGTTGGTGTATAATTGCTATTTCTTATTGGTGTATATGTAGTTTCATATAGATATATCAAATCTTGTGATCTTAAGGGTTCTCTATATCTTAACGCTTTGTTTTCTAATTCTTCTTCTCTTGTTTTTCTATTACTACCTATATTATTAATATTATATACTTGGCTTTGTATATTTAATGGATTTAGAGGTTCTTGGTTATCAAACGTTCTTGAAGTTAAATCACTTTGCATATTAATTTCGTTTTGTATTAATTCATTATATCCTAATGCCATATTTCCTAATTATTTTCTGATTTCTTCTAAATTTTCTTCTTCCTTTCCTATTCTTTTTTCAACTTCTTCTTGTTCTAATTCCTCTAATACATTCATCATATTTATCTGTCTTACTACTAAACTTTTATTTTCTTTACTTTCTGGTTTTATCAAAATTAAATGATTAGGTAAATCTAACCCTATTTGACATGCTAATTATATTATTTCAAAATATTTTTTTGGTTATTTCTCCCAAATCTTTATCTGGTTTTTCTTTTCCTTTTTCTATTTTTAGTTCTCTTCCTATTATTTCCTCAAATATTGTACATAAATTATTATTTATTATCTCTCGTCCTTTTTGTAATCTTTATGTTATTATCCTTGTTTCATGTATACTTTCATTAATTTGTTATTCTTTCATTTGTTCTTTTGTTTTTTGTTTTTTTTTCAAAAATTACTTCTCTTATAGCCTTCATCATGTTAATTTCATTTCCTTGCTTAATTTCTACTAAACTTTCTTTTATCTTCATTCCTAATGCTTGTCTTATTTGTATCATATCATCTCTAATTGTTCTTAATTCTATTTTTATGTCAGTTATATTTAATTTTATTTCATATATCTTTTGTTCTAATGATTTTGCTATTTCGCATAACCTTCTTATCCTATTACTTACATTTTCTTTTTCTAATGTTTTCTAATTTCCTTAGGGACTCTATCAATTATTCCATTTAGGTCATAAATATCTAGCTCTTCCTTTAAATTTGGATCTATAAAATAACCTAACTACTTCATCAAAAACATATTTTTCCAATTTAATTTATTAAAGTTACTGTTTCGATCTCCATCTAAAATAAATGGTGTAACTATTAGAGATTCATTTTCTTGAGGTATATAAAAGCTTTTTGGTAACTCACTTTTATCTATACAATAAATTTTGGGTTCTATTCTTTGTATGGCTTCCATTAATATAAACTAACAAAATATATTGACAAATGCAATTATGGGTTTCTAGCCTATATACGAGTTATCATTAATTACAAAAATATCAGACTAAGTTATGGAATAGTTTTTGGCCAAGTCTAAACTGGGTTATGAAAGGAACTTTGCCCTTTTTCATGCAGAGGTTTTTTCTAGTGTTTTAAATACATAGACCTTCCTCCTTCAATTTAGCTTAACACAACCTTCCTTCTTATTCTATGACTAATTCTAATATTAAAGTAATTAATGATATAGGCGGTAATCAAATTGTAGGATCATGCTTTGTTGATTATAATTTCAGAAATAGGAAGTTTATAATATAAGGATCTTAGTAAATCTCCACATCCTCATGTAAAATGGGAAAATTTGTCTAATTGGAAAAGGAGAAGTCTCTTTGCTTTTATTTAATGAAAGCACAGAAGGCAAGAGGCGCGATGGGCTTAACCCAAATAAACTGGGCATGGAGAAGGAAACTCAAGTCATTCATCTTATTCATGTCCAGCCCAAATGAAGACTCAATTCGTTTGGGTTAAGTCATCTTGAACTTTTGCTACTGAAATAAGTGTTTTGGACTTCATTATCATTTATTTGGGCCAATAATATATATGACTATGTATTTGGCTTCTATTTCAATGTCTGAAGTTATTTTTGGTTTTCTTTGACCTAACTTATTAAGGGCCCAAAAGAGCATTTCGAATTAAGGTTACTTAAGGAGTTTGAAGCCAATAAAAAGGCTTGAACCTCAACCATGTAAGATATTAGATTTCATTTTATCAAAGAAACTCTTTAGTTTCCTTCTTGGCTTAGCCAAAATTCTATAGTGGAGGATAGCTTATCGTCTTCTAATGCAACAAGAATTAATTCTTAGCAAAGTGATCTTTTGGGGTGAATTCAAGAATGTTTCTAATTAACCTATCATTTGTGTTTTCATTTGCATTATCATATAGAGGTTCAATAGGTTGGGGGTTCGTTCCATTTTATGTTCATGCCATATTATGTGTTTTAGGAGTTTTAGGTTCTTCAAAACCTTGGGGGTTCCACATCATTTCATATCAGAGCTTAGAATGAGGTGAATTTTTATTTATCCTCTTTATTGTTTGTCGTTGTAACCTTCTTGTGTTGTTGTATAGTAAAAAAAAAAAAAGTATTTGTTTGTTCTCTTTTAGTCTTAATCTTGTTCAGATTGATTCATCTGCTATTAATTTTTATTCATCAGCACATTTCCTTCTAGTTTTGTTCAGTATTTTTATTTTCTTGATCCTATCTTAGTCTAGTTTGTGGAAAATGAGAAAAAAAAAAAAGAAGAAGTCTGAAAGTGTTGGCTTGCATTGTTCAAAAGTTAAAAGGTAAATGAGCTTTTAAAGACTTCTACAGAGTGTATGTTTGAGTTGGTAGCATACCATAAGGATCCAATGATTTTAAATGTGTCTTGGAGTAGCAGTTTGACATAAGAATATAAGGGAATTAGGGTTATTGTTTCGTTAAAAAAAATCAAAAGGTAAAAAAAAATTGTAATAATGTAAGAAGAAATTGGTCAAGCATAATGCACTAACAATCAAGCATTGTATGTTGTCATAAGTTTATCTTTATTTTCCTTTCACATGCTTTCTTCAGCTTGAATTTTCTTATTCTTACATCTTGTCCACTATCTTCTAGTTCTTAATTCTTTTTATTCCCTTCCATTCATTTAATTTGCTAAAGTGGTATATCTTGTGCGGATATCAATTTTGAAGTGCAATCGAGGACAACAAGCTAGAATTGTAAAAGACTCGAGTGTTGGTAAGCTTAAAGAGAAGGTAAAAGCCAAAATTAGTGTGAAACAAGGGTGAACTAAACACTCCTAAGTGTGAACACGTGAGGTAGTGTGTAGGGGCTTACCAATTTATTCTATTGACTAAGAATTATGAGTAGTTTAAGAGAAAATATTAAAATTGATATGAAGCTATTTATGAAAGTCATACAAGACCAGTTCAAGGCTCTAAATATGAAGTTGGATAATTTAAAGTGATCAAGCATATCAAAACCTATTGGAAGACCTCTATTTCTTGAAGAAGAAGAATTTAATTGTGATGATGCAAATTCCATGAGGGGCAGAAGAAAAGAGGTACAAATTGAAAGGAAAGATAATAATCTCAATACTATCAAAAGGAAATATACCAACATTTAAGGGAAGAAATGATGCTAAAACATATTTAGAATAGGAAAGGAAGGTAGAGATGATCTTTGCTTGCCATAGTTATACTGAAGAAAAGAATGTTAGGTTGGCTACAGTTGAATGTTAAAGCTATGCATTAGTTTAATGGGATGAGCTTGTAAAGTCAAGAAGGAGAAATAGGGAAGATCTTATTGAGACTTTGGTTGAGATGAAGAAAGTGATGAGAAAGAGGATTGTGCCACCTTATTAATATAAAGAAATACATAAGTTATAAAGGCTTTGTCAAGGATTAAAATCGGTTGAGATTACCACAAAAAGATTGAGATGCTAATAATAAAAGCTAATATTAAGGAAGATGGAGAAGTGACAATGTCTATATTATTTTTTTTTTTTTCTAGGCTTGAATAAGGAGATTGCTGACATGGTAGACTTGCACCCTTATGTGGAGATGGAGAATTTAGTTAGCCCAGCTATGAAAATGGAGAGGCAACAAAAACAAAAAAGTTCAGCAAGATCATTTTCAAATTGTAACAATAAATAGAGCTTAAAATGAAGCAAAGATGACAAAATAAATAAATGACCAAGTTTGAATTTGAAAAAAAAGCTCAATGAAATAGATAAGGGCAAGGTGAACATTGCTTTGATTCAAAAAGGCACTACTAATTATTTGTATGTTAATTACTTGAACATATGACAAATTAATTCGTTCAACACATGTTGTATGTTAGTTCAATATTATTAGTTTTTTTTTCCTTTAAATGAAAACCTTCAATTTGGACTGTTAATTTGTTTTACATTTGTAAAATCATGCTTTACAATTTATTTCTAGTATGATTGAGACACTTAACTGTATTCTAATTTTGTTAATTTTCACCTTGCATACAACCTAGGATGATGATTGACACTTCATACTCTTTCGATTCCAGGTTATGCATAAGTTAATTAGCTTAATTAAATGACACTTAGTGTCATGATGTGTATGCATGATGAACATTAAATCTTGCGTGTTTTTGTTTTAATTATCTAATCCTTATTTTGTATTTGTCTTTCTTTGGGGTAAAGAATGACTATCATTTCCTTAAAAAATTATTGTTAAGCTCAACAATAGGTTAAAACTTAATAACGACAATTATGAGATCTATATTATGAAAATCCAATATCTTCAAGAAGAGCAAGAAGCTCTTAAGGCTCTAAATAATGTCATGGAAGAGCTAGAAGCTAATAAACATGGCCCAACATAGGGAGAAACGTAAAGGTTATCATACTTGGAAGAAAAAGAACTCTACTACTCGCATTACATTGTTGAGTACTCTGGATAATGTCATTCTAAGGGAGTTTAAAGATCACCAAAGTGCTATGGCGAGAACAAGGTTTGGAACTACGTCCATATCCAAGTTGCATTCTATTATGATCAAGTTTGATTCTTATAAGAAACGCCCAGAACATTCTATGAAAAAACATCTGAGGCTAATGATAAACATGATTGAAGAGCTAAGGGATACTAGAAATGTCTTAATAGACGAGCAGCAAATCTAAGCTATCATTCGCTCTTAACCTAGTTCATGGGAGCATATGAAGATGCATCTCACCCATAATGATAGAATCATGACTCTGGAAGATGTCCAGAGGCACCTAGAACTCGAGGAAGAAAGGTTTAAATCAACTAAGCTGATACCTAAGTTGTCTATGGAAACTTCAGGTGAAAAATGTGATTCAAAGAGAAAGAATTAGAAAAATAACAAAGGATTAACTCAACCTAAGAAAAAGCCAAAGACTAATCAACAAGGCAAAAATAAGCAATAAAAACGTATATATGGCAAATATTAAGTATTACCATTGCCACAAAAAGGGACACTATGCGAGTAATTGCCCTGAGCCTTCCAGAAAGGTATCTTATATTGCTTATGCTAGTGAACTTTGTGTTTCTAGCTCTGTTATGCTAATTAAATCTTGTTTTGTGTGGATTGTACACTCAGGAGCCACAGACCACATAACAAAGGACTGTGAAGCCTTCGTTGATTTTCGACGAGTTTCATATGAAGCATTCTAGATATATGTAGGCAACAACACTAAGATTGCTATCAAGGGGATTGAAACATGCAAGTTAGTTCTACGTGGTGATTGAGACCTCATCTTACATGATATCCTTTATGCACCTCAAATTCGCCAAAATGTTATTTCAATTTTAGTTTTACTTAGGCTAGGCTATGATTTGTTTTTCCATGGCAATTGTGTTAAATTGAATAATGGTTTAATTTTTTTATGGTTTTGATTTTGTAATCGGAGGTTTTATTTCTATGGATTTAAATGATGAATCTTATAATAATAATAATAGTTTTTCCATGTTTGCCTTTACACATGATTTTAATCACAATGTAAACATTTGGCATGCTAAACTTAGTCATATTAGCTAACAAAGAATGTAACAATTAACAAAAGAGGGTTTGTTTCTAGGCATTGAATGAGTAGATTTGCCTACTTATAAATTTTGTCTAGCAGGAAAGTATGCTAAAAAATCTTTTGGTAAAATTGTTTCTTACTACTCTATGATTTTTTTTTTCTTTTAAAAAATTCCTTCATTAGTATTAGAGCCTTCGATTTAAACTGATTTCTAATCACATTTGTATGATTTATTAGGATTTAAAATCATTATTTCATTCTCTTACATTCACCTCCTTGCCAGTAGCTTTTAGCTAGCAAAAGGAGGGATCAAGCTCGCCAGCGACAATGAATAGCCTCCATGGAAGGCTTAGTAACAGGTGCTTCCCACCTATGGTAGCTCCACCGATGGCCATTGTCACATATGACAGTGAAGGAGAAGGGTTTTGGGCATTTGTTCAAATAGAGAAGGAGGTTTTGAAATACTATATATGTTTTGGGATTTTGTTCGAATAGTTAAAGGGATTTCAAAAATTTTAAAGTTTTTTAATTTCAAAAACTCTAATTATTAAAGTCTTAAATAATAACTCATATCCCAATAAAAAATACAGATATAATTAGAAAACTAGTCTAAATCATGACTTTGATATCGATGAAGGAAGTAGAAAAGAAATTAAATCAAAGGAATATAAGAGACTTACAGATTTCTTCTTATTAGTGAAAGCTGAATTTGATATGGACTAGAATCATTAATCAATTGAAATACTTACCGTATGTTATAGATATTCCAGTGTTTTCACAACCTAAATCCCCTCACTTAACTGCAATATAATAGCAAGTGTTTAATTGAGTGTTTAGAGTCTTTATAGACTGATTAGATTTTTAATTCTTTATCGTATATCAGGTTTGCCTTTTTATAAAGGACTAGTTAAAGTTTAGTAGTAATTTCTCAAATTACCATTATATCCTTATTTAATGAACAACCTTTTGAGTTTATTTTTATACGATATCAACAGTTATCAAAACAATAGTGGGTTTTTAAATTTTAGACATGATTATAAATGTTCCTATTGTATTTTCAATGTATATCTACAACATATATATATATATATATATATATATATATATATATATATATATATATATATATATATAACATACAGTCAGTGTGTATGAATCGTGTCAATTTTTTACTTAGGCAACCATTCAAAATTCAAGAGCGATTGCAAAATAAAGAGAGAAGTTAATGTAATAACAAAAAAAATGGGCACATATTGTCATTTTTCTTGAAAGTCTGGCTTTTTTTGTTTTTTTGTTTTTTTTTTTAATTTTTCCCTAAAAGCTTCTCCAATATTACCATGTTTGCTGTAAGTTTCCTTATTCTTCGTGCATGTTATGTGTCGTCTTGTTCATGATATTATAAAAATAATGGCATACATCTATGTCTAAAGGGACTGCTTGATAGAGATGAGAGAAACCCCCCTTTCATGTCCTCCTATATTGCTTTGGCACCAAGAACAGACAATTACATCTGACCAATGAACTACGACTTCTCAAGCTTCACTTCTGATGCTGAAACTTCATCTCTCGTGGCTTTAAATCCTATATAACAAGCTTTTCTTAAGTAAACTCTGATCTTCTTAAGTGAACTTGGTCCATAAAAAGATAGTATATTATACTATTTATAATTAATACACATATCAGCATATCAAAATACACTTTGCTATTATACCTATTTCTTGTATGCTTAAATATTTATTTATGATCGATTTGGCTTACCAATAATTTGTAGACTGATTCAACCATTCATTCTCACATTTGCTCATACAGGAAATCAATGAGTAATTTCTTTATCACTTGGACACCAAGTTTCATTTCAAAAATGACATTTTGCATGCACTAAAAAGTGTGAAAAAAATTATCTATAAATATGGGCTTTGCAAGAACAGTGTCGCAGAAGAACAATCTTGCAAGGATTCGACTTGAACAGGAAGGAGATCAAAGGAAATTGATTGTCTTGGACACCACTCGAAAGTTGTTCAAACAACTCATCTCGTTAAAATACAGCAAGCGAAGCTCTCCTAGAGCATAGCTTCTCTTTGAAATATATGATTTTGCATCACCTAATCAAACAACTGCATTGTCTCACTCTATATATTGCCAACCCATGATCTTTTTTGCATCCACAGTTCAAACACAGAGGTACAATCACTCTCTTCCCCTCTCTAAAAGCAACCATTAGCTTCTCTAAGGACAGAGAAAACATGGGTGTTCTTCCTCTTCTATCACTTGCATTTCGAGCACTCTTTCTTTTCTCATTGATTATCATCCCTGCGCTAGCACAAGGGGGCATTACAAGGCACTACCATTTTGATGTACTTCTCTCTCACAAGGACTTGATACCCTTATTTTAGAGCTAACTTATGTTTCATAAATGTACCAATAGCATTTAACATTCTCACTCATTTGTTTGCCTATATCTAATGGCTTGGCTTTGTGATGTAGATCAAGTACCAAAATGTAACACGACTATGCCACACAAAGAGCATGGCCACTGTCAATGGTCAGTTTCCAGGACCTCGGATTGTAGCAAGAGAGGGTGATCAACTTGTTATCAAAGTGGTTAACCATGTACAGAACAACATTTCCATCCACTGGTAAGGTTCATTTTGCTTTAATATCTTGATGGAAAAATTCTAAGGTAGACCTAGTCCACAAAAGAAGTAGACCAAGTTAATCCTATAATAACAAGTAAGCACAATTTTTACTGAAACCTCATTTGACACGCTTAAATATCTTTTCAATATTGGTTTGATTCATTTCTATTTCATAGACCAAGACTACATAATTATCTCAAACTTCACATTGGAAAATAAAATAAAATAAAAAGGAATACTAAACTCCATGTGTCGATATCTTGGTTATCTTTCAAATAGGCATGGCATTCGACAGCTTCAAACAGGATGGGCTGATGGACCTGCATATGTTACACAATGTCCCATCCAAACAAGCCAAAGCTATGTCTACAATTACACCATTGTTGGCCAGAGAGGCACTCTCTGGTGGCATGCCCACATATCGTGGCTAAGATCAACTATCTATGGCCCTCTCATCATTCTTCCCAAGCATGGTGTTCCATATCCTTTCACCAAACCCTACAAAGAAGTTCCTATCATTTTTGGTAATAATATATTTGTACATCACTAACTACCATGGTTTCATTGTAGGATAACGTTCAAGTATTAGTAACCTATTCTGGTATATATTAAATTTTACAGGAGAATGGTGGAATGCAGATCCTGAGGCAGTCATAAACCAAGCCCTTCAAACAGGTGGAGGACCAAATGTCTCTGATGCCTACACAATCAATGGACTTCCAGGGCCATTATATAACTGCTCTGCCAAAGGTATCAATTCAAGTGCTAAGAGAAGTTAGTCTAGACAACCCAATATTACTAGTAGCCAAATTCCAAAGATGATGGAGAATAATAAGATTGCAGTTGAGATGTTTCAGTTCCTTATAAACTAAATTTCATCAACCATACTAAAACATACATAATAAGATTGCAGTTATAATGTTTCGATTCTACATTAGACATTGATTTTTGCAGATACCTTCAAGCTAAAGGTAAAGCCTGGGAAAACATACCTTTTGCGTCTGATTAATGCAGCACTCAACGATGAACTCTTCTTCAGCATTGCAAATCACACTCTCACTGTTGTTGAAGCAGATGCAGTGTATGTTAAACCATTTGAGACTAACATCGTTCTCATAACCCCTGGACAAACCACAAATGTTCTTCTTAAAACCAAATCCCATTATCCCAAAGCCACATTCTTCATGACTGCCAGACCATATGTAACTGGCCTTGGAACTTTTGATAACTCAACTGTTGCTGGTATCCTGGAATATGAAGCCCCATCGAAGATTCTTCACCTGAAAAAGCTTCCACTCTTCAAACCAATGCTCCCCGCCCTTAATGACACTTCCTTTGCAACAAATTTTACAAACAAACTCCGTAGCCTAGCGAATGTTCAATTTCCAGCCAATGTTCCCCAAAAAGTGGATAGGCGCTTCTTCTTCACGATAGGCCTTGGTACAAGTCCCTGTCAGCATAATTTAACATGCCAGGGACCCAATGGAACAATGTTTGCAGCTTCAGTCAATAATGTTTCTTTCACACTCCCCACCACCGCACTTCTTCAAGCGCACTTCGTCGGGCAATCCAATGGAGTCTACTCCCCTGACTTCCCAAGCAGCCCCTTGATTTCATTCAACTATACTGGAATTCCACCAAACAACACCATGGTCAGCAATGGGACAAAGTTGGTGGTTCTTCCCTTCAACACTAGCGTAGAGCTCATCATGCAGGACACTAGTATACTAGGCGCCGAAAGTCATCCTCTCCATTTGCACGGCTTTAACTTCTTTGTTGTTGGCCAAGGCTTTGGTAACTTTGATCCTAAAAGGGACCCTGCAAACTTCAATCTTGTTGATCCTATTGAAAGGAACACAGTGGGTGTCCCCTCCGGTGGATGGGTTGCTATTCGTTTCCTAGCAGATAACCCAGGTTAGTGAGGTTTGTGTTTCCTATTGCTTCACAATATTATGCCAACTTGGCAAGCTAATTTTTCGATAACCACTATGGTAAACTAACATTTAATTTCAAATAAGACTAATTCTCATCATCATTACCTTTTTTTTTTTTTTTTCCCATCAATTCGTTTTGACAAATTAACGAACAGCTAGAGTGCAAGTGTTTATGTTGTTTTAGACAGCTAAAAGCACATTCAAAACAAAAAAAAACAATAAGACATCAAAAAACTGAAAATTAACCTCCATCGCTGATTTCGTGATAAATGAAAAATTTTGTGCAGGGGTATGGTTCATGCATTGTCACCTGGAAATTCACACAAGCTGGGGTCTGAAAATGGCGTGGGTTGTCTTGGATGGAAAGCTTCCGAATCAAAAACTGCTTCCACCACCGTCGGATCTTCCCATGTGTTAATCTTTGCTTGAAATAGCGCTCTTCAATGTTTTGAATCGGCTTTTGTATTCTCTTATGGCATTCTCCATTGGGCGGCTGACTTTTGTTTATCCCTTTGGGAAATGATATGGGGAGTTTTTTTCTTTGCCAGTGAAAAATCCTTTTACTGCAGGAGGCCAAAACATTTACAGCAAAAGTTTCTACAAAATTGTAATATTTCTTCATCCATATGAGTATTCTTTCTGCCATGAATTTTGACATTAGTAACAAGTCTCTATTAATAATTATAATAAATATTTATTTATTAATTTTATTAATTAAAAATAATTTGTTGCACTCATTAACAATTGTAATAAATCATTAATTTTATTGATTCAGTATTATATATTGCCAACAAAAAAAATTATTAATGAGATGCAGTAAAATAAATTAATAAATATTTATTATTATTATTAGGTATAATAAATAATTTTAATTAGTATTTTAAGAACACAGCAAAACTTTTTAATATTTAAACAAAATTTTGTGTGAACAAAGTATAACTATTTTCTAGTGGTGTGTAATAAATTTTACTTAGAATAACCATCTATCTATTACAAAATAATAATTTCATTAAAATTTAATTTATCATATTGAACCACACTTAAAATTAATATTCATATTCGAATAAATATTATCAATAATGAGAAGCAATTTGTATAAAGAAAAAGCATGTTCTTCACATACTCATATCAAATTCCATCAATTAGCTAATGATACGTGAATAATTTTTTAAATGATAGAAGTTAATAGTGTTAATAAAAAAAATAAATAAGGTGCAAAAATTGTCCAAATATTATTAATTGATTAAAAAATTTGATAAAAGTATATAAGAACAATATGTAAGTTTTCTCTATAATTGTGACCGAACAACTTGACGAAACTCGAAGAAAGATGAGAATAAAGATAAAATTGCTCTGTCTGCATATTACTTCATACAAATTCAATTAATAATTTAAATTTTTTTACTTTTTAAGTTAATATCTGTCAGTTTTGAAGAGAAATTAAAAGTAAAATAAATAAGATTTATCATCAAGTATGTCTCACATTTTAAAATGAGATATTTTATATAAGTAGATCTCTCTTACTTATTTATTTCTTTTTTAAATTAACAGAAAATTGACTCACAAAAATTAAAAAAATTAAATTGGTTGATTCAATCAGCCTAGCAACGATTATAATTGTTTCCCTTTCTTCAATGAAAAAAGATGATGAGGATACTGCCTTGTATTTTTGTTGAAGAGATTGCGATATCCATTAAGAACATTTGGCGTTGAAAAATCTCCTTAAACAAGTTGATCATCAATACCAACTTTAATATTAGTAAATTTAAATTCTCACAGCATAGATGATTGCAAAAATTCTACCAAGTCCTTTGTTAAATAAACTAACTTGTATTGGAGTAATTATAACTTTCCAACCAGGTACTTATTATCATGGAGATGATGACGGGGAGTTCGTAGAGATCTCCATTAAATATTAAACCAAAGAACTTTTCGTGTTGAATTAATTCAACTTTGTTCACTAAGCCAATCACTCTTAGATTTGGAACATGTTCGCTAAGGAAAAGAGGATTTATTATTTTATATATATATATATATATATGTAAAGTAGATTTCGTCTAATATGGGTTTCGTTAATCAATAAAAAAGATTCTGTTAAGCAAATATTCAATTTTTTATATGATAACTTTTTACTTTTTTTATATATGTATTAAGTATTCGTTGAAGTGTGTAAATTCTTTGTATTTAATAAAAATAATAATAAATTCATTAATATATGTAAATATTTTGTAATCAAAAAATAATAATAAAATAATTAATTAATAAATTAATTAACTGCATCTTGAATCAATAATTTTTTTTTAAAAAAATTTTGCTAACCAATGCCTTAAAGATACTAGTTAAGGAGTATTTATTATTTTCATTTTTTTTTTACTACTTTTCATGGCATCTAATTAATAGTTTCTTTAATTTTATTTTTATGACAACATTACCTTTAATCTTTTTTATAAGAAATAATCAATCTCTTTTATTTTAAAACATTTGTAATCAATCTTTAATCATTTTTATATATTTACACATCTAAGTACTATTTTTATATTATCCTTAATTTTTATTAAAAAATAATCTTTTATTTTAAAACTAATCTTTTTGAAATGGAATTTCATGAACTATTAAAGAATAATGTAGAGAAGTAATCTAAAAGTATGAATAAATAAAAATTCATTAGAAATTAATTATAATTTTTTTTAAAAAAATTGATTATGTCTTTGAAAAAATATAAAGGTTATTATTGTCATAAAAACAAAACTAAAAACCATTAATTAGATGTAATGAAAAGTAGTAAAAAAGCAACAATTATTATTGTTAGGTAGAGCAATAAATGTTGGTTAGCCAAACCTTTTTTGTAATTGTGAGATTTTTTAGAATAAATGAGAAAATTAATTAATTAATTAACTGTCTTTTGAATTTTTTAATAAAAAATTATAAATATAATTTGACATGGTCTAAAATAAAAAGAAAAAAAATAATATATAGTGGAATAGTTTATGATAGTATATTCTCAATGAGTTCATTGTCATTATTTTTTTTTACCAATATCAAATAATTAATTTTATAAATTTTCTTTAATTTATTATATTTTATTTATATTACAATATATTATTAAATATTATTGTTTAGTAAAATAAGAAGTTGCAGTGAAAAGTTTGAAATTGCAACAAATTTACAAGATGTCAGGTTTTCTCATCACATTGGCAAACTTTAGTTGTAGTTTGACTTGATATTTTTATAATTATAAGAACTTATGAAGTTAGCCCATGAGGATAAAAAATCCAAAGTTCATATAAACTCCAAGTTAGAACTTAATACTTCTGACTTAAACATTTCGTACCTTGCAATTGATCCTTATGTATTAACTTATAAATTTTGATCAAAATTTATATTGAACATGACGACAATTTTAAATGTCGAGGGGAGTTTATATATATATATATATATATATATATATATATATACACACACACATATATTCAATGATATTTTTGTTTTGGCCAGCCATTCAAAGTACAAAGAGAGGTTGCATAACAAGGACAGTTAATGCAAATATAAGATAAAAAATGAACTGGGTACTGTCATTTTCCATGAAATTCTGTGGCATTTGTTTAATTTTTCTTTGGATAATTTTCTATAACACCTAGTTTGCTTGAGGTTTCCTTACTGTTCATGCATGTTATCTGTCTTGAT
The DNA here is from genome assembly GCA_037074485.1 of Delonix regia. NCBI lineage: Eukaryota > Viridiplantae > Streptophyta > Magnoliopsida > Fabales > Fabaceae > Delonix > Delonix regia. Next base: position 7,005,042 of record CM073459.1, read on the forward strand.
GTTAATTATAATATTATAAATATGGCAGAAATCTACCTCTAAAGGGACTGCTTGACAGAAATGAGAGAAACTCCCCTTCCACGTCCTCCATTATTGCTTTGGCACCAAGAACATCGGTTGAGACAGTTACATCTGACCAGTGAGCTATGGCTTCTCCAGCTTCACATCTGATATTGAAATTTCATGTCCATTGAGTTTGGACACCACATTATTTACAAGCTTCAATTGAGATAAATTTTTAAGTAGATTCAATTAAAGAAAAAAAAAGACAAACTAAATACACATTAATAAATATATAAGCATATTAACTATTTACAATTAATTTTCTAATAAATACATAACAAGTAAATATTTTTAAAAATGCCTAATCATGTGATTTTAAGCTTTAAAAAATCTACTTGCCATAATGTTATTGGTAAATTCGATATCTAACTTTTAAAAAATGTTTCTAATTTATGTGCTATATATATATTTTAGAGAGACTCACATATAATATATTTATATATATTTACATAATTATATTAATACACTCTTCCTTGAGACTCGCTATTCTTATATGTCCATCAATAATTGGCGTGATGTATCAATTTTTTTTTTTGGTAAACTATTTTAACTTACATTCGCACTTCTGCAGATGCAGTAAATTAACGAGTTAATTTCCTGTTCACTCGCTTACCGTATTACATTTCTAAATGTCATTTTGCATGCACTAAAAAGTGTGACACAGGTCAAGTATAACATAGGTTATGCAAGAGTAGTGTCTCAGAGGAGCAAATCTAGCAAAGATTTGACTTATTCAGGAAGGAGGTCAAAGGTATTTGATTGTCTTGGACACCACTCTAAAGTTGTTCTAACAACTCATCTCGTTAAAACACAGCAATTGAAGCTCTTCTACAACTTAGCTTCTCTTTGAAACATATGATTTTGATCACCTAATCAAACAACTGCATTGCCCCACTCCTCTATATATTTGCCAACACATGAACACCCATGCATCCACGGCTCAAACGCAGAGGAATACTTACTCTCCCATTGTCAGAGCAATCATTAGCTTCTCCAAGAACAAAGAAAAAATGGGTGTTCTTCCTCTTCCATCATTTGCATTTCCAGCACTCTTTCTTTTCTTATTGATTATCATCCCTCAGCTTGCACAAGGGGGCATTACGAGGCACTACCATTTTGATGTAATGAGGACATGATACCCTTATCTTAGTGCTAACTTGTGTTCCATAAATGTACCTATAGCATTTCACGTTCTCACTCCTTTGTTTGCCTATTTCTAATGGCTTGGCTTTATGATGTAGATCAAGTACCAAAACGTAACACGACTATGTCACACAAAGAGCATGGTCACTGTCAATGGTCAGTTTCCAGGACCTCGGATTGTAGCAAGGGAAGGTGATCGTCTGGTTATCAAAGTGGTCAACCATGTGCAGAACAACATCTCTATCCATTGGTAAGGAACATTCTGCTTTTAAAAACTTCATGGAAAAACTCATTGGTAGAACCAGTCTACAAAAGAGAAATGCACCAAGCCAATAATTTAATAACAAGTAAGCACAAATTTTAGAAGAATCCACTTTTGACATGTTAACATTTCATGATTTGCTTGGTCTATCTATCTTTCATTGACCATATTTACCTTAAATTATTTTAAATACAATTTAAAAGACCAGAAGAAATAAAGCAAACTCAAATTACTATAAACTCAGTTATCTTTCAAATAGGCATGGCATTCGACAGCTTCGAACAGGATGGGCTGATGGACCTGCATATGTCACCCAATGCCCCATCCAAGCAGGCCATAGCTATGTCTACAATTACACCATTGTTGGCCAGAGAGGCACACTCTGGTGGCATGCCCACATATCATGGTTAAGATCAACTATCTATGGTCCTCTCATCATTCTTCCCCAGCATGGTGTTCCATATCCTTTCACCAAACCCTACAAGGAAGTTCCCATCATCTTCGGTAATGAAATATTGGAGTACACTACTAACTACTGTGATTTCATTGTGTGATAACATTCATGTACTAATAACTTAATCTGATCTTTGATTTTATAGGAGAATGGTGGAATGCAGATCCTGAGGCAGTCATAAACCAAGCCCTTCAAACAGGGGGAGGACCAAATGTCTCCGATGCCTACACTATCAATGGACTTCCAGGGCCATTGTATAACTGCTCTGCTAAAGGTATCAGTTCAAGTTTCTAAGATTTTTTTAACCCATTATTACTAGTGGCCAAATTCCAAAGATGATGTAAAATAATAAGATAGCAGTTGAAATGTTTTAGTTCCTTATAAACTAAATTCCATCAATCAAAGCAAAACATACATAAGTTGAAATGTTTTGATTCTACATTAAACATTGGTTATTGCAGATACCTTCAAGCTAAAGGTAAAGCCTGGGAAAACATACCTTTTGCGTCTGATTAATGCAGCACTCAACGATGAACTCTTCTTCAGCATTGCAAATCACACTCTCACTGTTGTTGAAGCAGATGCAGTGTATGTTAAACCATTTGAGACTAACACCATTCTCATAACCCCTGGACAAACCACAAATGTTCTTCTTAAAACCAAATCCCACTACCCCAAAGACACATTCTTCATGACTGCCAGACCATACGTAACTGGCCTTGGAACTTTTGATAACTCAACTGTCGCTGGTATCTTGGAATATGAAGCCGCATCGAAGATTCTTCACCTGAAAAAGCTTCCACTCTTCAAACCAATCCTCCCCGCCCTTAATGACACTTCCTTTGCAACAAATTTTACAAACAAACTCCGTAGCCTAGCAAATGCTCAATTTCCAGCCAATGTTCCCCAAAAAGTGGATAGGCACTTCTTCTTCACGGTAGGCCTTGGTACAAGTCCCTGTCAGCATAACCAAACATGCCAGGGACCCAATGGAACAATGTTTGCAGCTTCAGTCAATAATGTATCTTTCACACTCCCAACCACCGCACTTCTTCAAGCCCACTTCGTCGGGCAATCCAATGGAGTCTACTCCCCTGACTTCCCAAGCAGTCCCTTGATTCCATTCAACTATACTGGCACTCCACCAAACAACACCATGGTGAACAACGGGACAAAGTTGGTGGTTCTTCACTTCAACACTAGTGTGGAGCTTATCATGCAGGACACTAGTATACTAGGCGCTGAAAGTCATCCTCTCCATTTGCACGGTTTTAACTTCTTTGTTGTTGGCCAAGGTTTTGGTAACTTCGATCCAAATAAGGACCCTGCCAACTTCAATCTTGTGGATCCTATTGAAAGGAACACAGTGGGTGTCCCCTCCGGTGGATGGGTTGCTATTCGTTTCCTTGCAGATAACCCAGGTTAGTTTGAATTGTGTTCATATTGCGTCACAAGGTAGTTCTCATGGGCAAAACTCAAAATGAATTTTCAAGTGTTTGCTATCTTATTTTACCAAAAGGGCAAAAAAAAGCAGATAATTTCACAGTTTTGTATCAGTGATTTGGTAATTTTTAAAAGTGGCCAAGAAAAAAAGATTTGGTATTTTAAAAATTTCCATCTACACGCTATATGGAAAAGAAGAAACATCTGAAGTACTGTTTTTGAAGTCTGATCCCATGCGCTAGCTAATTTTTTTAGAACCACTATGTTAAATTCATATTCTATTTCAAATTAGACAAGTAATTAAATACAAGTTAGAAGCAAACTATTAGCTAAATAATAGTTTATTACCGTAATAATGACGTTTGTCAATTCTCATCACTGTTCCACCTTTTGGCTTCGTTTCGTTTTGGCAAATCAACAAACACCTAGCATGCATGCATGCACAGTTTTAGACGCCTGAAACTGCGTATCCAAATGGGAAGAAAGTAAAAAATATAAACATCAAAAAGGCCGAAGACTTTCATTGTTTATTTACTGCAAACGATTTTGTGCAGGGGTATGGTTCATGCATTGTCACCTGGAAATTCACACAAGCTGGGGTCTGAAAATGGCGTGGGTTGTCTTGGATGGAAAGCTTCCGAATCAAAAACTGCTTCCACCACCCGCAGATCTTCCAATGTGTTAATTTTCGCTTGAATTTTGAAATTGCGCTGTGCAATTTTTTTTTCCCACCTGGTTTTGTAATTGCTCCTTGGGGAAATGAGGTGGATAGTATATTTTCATATTTGTCTTCGGTTTTTTCAATAATTTTATGTCACTTATTCTGAGATGCCTCGACATTGTACGACAAGGAGTGTTTTCACCACGTTGTAACTTGTAACATTCTTTCATTTATACCAGTAACGTTTGTTTGAATTTTGACATACGTAAGCATGCAGATTTTTTATATTTAAGAAAATATTCAACAAGGATTTTTTTTCCTTTTTCCTTCGAAGTGGTGTAAGCGTTTAATCAATTTTACCTTTTAATAACTAGAGTTTGCAATTCAATAAACATGGTTGTTATGAATTTATGGAACTCTTCTATGAATTAGATTTCCAACATTTTGTTGCAGTATGTGGAATGATGTATTTCCTATATTTCATTGATTTAATTGTTGAATCAAAATCTTAAATCGCGTATGATGAAAATTTAAAATTTTTTATTGTGCATGATTATTAAAATTAATTTAAATTATTGGATCATATATTTAGTTTAATATTAATTGTTGAATTCCTAGTTTTTTTTAAAATGCAAGGAATTTTAGATAAACAATTTAAGAAATTTGTGTTGTTTGATAAAAATTTAATAATATAAATCTATGGGCAATTATGATCATGAAAAATATAAACTATTGAATTGTGATTTTATAATTTAAACGTCACAAAATTGTTTCTTCAGTCTAGATTTGAAATATAGATCAGAGAGAATCTGGATCCGTAGATACATAACTAAGTACAGCTAAACTAGTTATGATTGTTAATTATAACTACGAACTCAATCAGATATGTACACTAAGCTACTATATATATACGCACCCAATGATGAAGCAATACAAGCCTGAGATTCATTTCTTGCTGAAACACTCTCCCTCTCTTTGTACCTTTACTGTGAGTTTCACAATCCCTAATACTTTCAATCATTGACTAAAAGTAATTATTTTATTAACCACACTTAGAAATAATACTCATAATGGATAAATCACTATCAACAATAAAAAGCAACAAATAACTATAACATTTAACAACGGTCAAAACAATAAAATTTGCGTATCAAATTTAAGTGAGAGAAAGACACAATATTGTAAAGCCTATCTCATTATTCTAATAATTTCGTCATACCTTGCATTTATTTATGTGAATTCAACGTTATTATTATCATCATTATTTTGACAAATGGAGAGGATCCAAATCAAGAGATTATGATCATACACTTGCGATTACGGAGACAAAGACGACGACGATGGTGGTGGTGGTGGTTTTCGGGGAGGAGGAGCTGCAAGCCTTGGTTGCCTTAAAGGATTGCCTGTGGGGGGTGGTGGTGGGTTCGGCGGCCTGTGGAGTCTTCTGGACACTTCCTTCAAACTGTAAGAGTATTCTAAGGATGCCCCAAGAACTGCTTCAGAAGATAGTAGAAGAGCAAGTAGAAGGATGAAGGCAACCAACAATGTACTCTTCGCAACCATTTTGTGCTTGTGGATCTCTCTTGATTTGCAGACTCTTAATTTTTAGAGCTTTTAGTCCAAGAAGAAGAGAAGGATATGTCATTATATAGAGCCTCCAAGGATGACTTTTAAGTCATCCATAATAAAAATATTTAAATAAAGAATTTAAATTAAGAGAAGTGAATTCTTACAAAGTAAGAAAACAGTTTTTATTAATCAAAAGAATTAATAAAAAATATAAAATAAAATTATATATAACATTTAAAATGATAAAAAATTCAAAATAAAAAACAAATGCACCTCACGGAATTCATTCTTGGGTGTATAGTAATTGCAATGACCAAACTTCTGGAAAAGATTAAATGATATGACCGTTGGGTTTGAAGTCATAAATGTTTAGCTGGAGGAAGCTTAGTGGAAGGACCACAGAGTCAGTATGAGTTTGTTGAATGAGTAATTTTTTTTTAATCGATTTATTCTTCTTCTCAGAAGATATTTCGGTTTGGCGGAGACTTTCTTAGTTATTTCAGGGAGACCCACGTAAGCAAGAGTGGAATTAATTTCCGGGAGAGCATCACGCGTTTATTTGGTTAGTAGAATCAAAACAATATTTAATTGATAGATTAAATTTATATTTTTATTTTTTAGAGAATCTGCTCTTTTTTATTTAAAAAAATTTTTTTTTTAACTAAAATTATGAAATAAGGTTAATTTTTTAAAAATAAAAATATATTTGACAAAAATGTCCTTATTTACAATAATTTTCAAACAAAAATATATCTATGATATATCAAAACCTAATTTATTATTATTTATTATAAAATTATTAATTTAATTTATATTATTATATTAATCATTATATTATTAATTAAACATATATTAATATATAATTATATTATTAATTAATAATTCAAAGATATGTTTGTCCTTTTTTTTATTTTATAATAAGGGATAATAGGATAAAATATGTACATTATTTAATTAATTATTATGTGTAATTTACTAATCAAACGAGATAAAAATATATATGTTCATTCTTATTTCTTCCCACCCAAATAATATTTTAATATTCTCATTCTTACTTTCATTCACACTCTTATTTTCATTCTTATTTTTATTCTTATTGTATCAATTCTAACAATCAAATAGGTTTTAAGGTTCAACTATTATTCCTTTAATGAAAAAAACAATTTGTTGTTATACATGCACTTGGGTTTAGGCTCGAGACGAAGCAGTAAATTACATTTGCAATTATTTAAAAACAAAAAATAAGCTGTGGATTACATTTGTATGGCACAACCATTCTTTTCGTATGAATAATTTGGAATGAAATAGTGAAACGAAATGGTGAGATGTAGATTGACTAAATGTAACTAACTCATTGTTTAAAAGTTTTTTTTTTTATGAAAAAAAAATAAGAAGAAAAGGACCTAAAAGCCTCATCGACATTCATAATAGGATAGTAAAAAAGTTTAAAATTTATAATTTATGTAAGAATTATCCTATTTGAAAAGTTGCTTTCTGATATTTATTTTTTGCAAGGATGAGAACAAAAAAAAATCTCTTTAAAAATAATTTAAGAATAAGAAAAGGAATTATACTCCCTAGTCTATGGGTTTTCATGGGCCAAGTAAGGTTGAATTTGAACGTAACTCTGTTAAGCCTATCTAGTTATGCCAAATTGAGTTTAACTAGGTTTGGTCAGAGTGATATATTTTATAAAAAAATTACAAATTTTTTAATTAAAATTTGAAGTGAAAAAAATAGATGAAAAAATATTATAATTCGAAATAAAAAATAATTAAGATTTGAAAGGAATTAAGATTTTAAAAATTTATCATAAATACAATTTATCTGAAATAAAATAAATTTATCATATAAAAATAATATTTTAAAAGTAAAATATATCACTAAGCCAAGTCAGATCAGATACTGAACGAACCCAAGCCTCCATTGGGTAAAATTGCATTATTTTTATTTTGACCCAACCTGATTAGGTTAAACCAAATTACTAGGTTGTTGAATAGGTTTGTCGTTCACCCTTACTCCCCACCCATGAAGTATTTATCTACATCAATTTCACACAAATATCTGTAAAAGTATAATATACATATTTTACTAATTTTTTTATTTTATAATAATTTTACTTGTTATTTATATTTATAATAATCTAAAATAAAAAAAAAATTAACCTAAAAATCGCACATTACATTTTAGCATTCGTTATCTTGGAGATTTAGACAATATAATAATATTATTTTTAAAATACATTTGAGCAATCCGGTTCCTCTATTTTTCTTCTCCCATGATTGAGTTAAGTTTGTGCGTTTAATCAATATTTTAAAATTTATAAATTTGTTATTGTTTCTGCATTTATTATAATAATTCATAATTTTTTTTTGCAATATTTTAATTTTCCTTAATAATTTGCATTATCTTGAATATTTCGTTATAAGTCATAATGGAATAGACTTATTATTTCATAACTTTTCAAACAAGAGTTTAATTTTAAATAATATGACACTCAATTTCAATATAAAGACATAATTATAATATTATTTTTGTTGTTGATATTATTATAATTTTGTCCCCACATTATAAGTGAGTACACACTCAAAATTATAAGTATATTAAAGATGTCACCTTAATTTTATCATGCTTAATATAAGTTTAAATTATTCCAAAATTTTGTTACAAATTAATATTTTTCAATAATATCACTTGATTGTCAACTCTCTTTAAAATATATATCTTTATATTCAAAGACTATAGAAGTGGCTTCCGTGTATAATTAAAAAATCCTTAAAAATAATCTTTAGTGTTGGATCTCTATCCGATTATATTAAATCTTAACCACACCATTAATTAATACTAACTAAAAATTATATTTAAAGACTACAAGTTTAATCTTTCAACTTATTTATTCGACTACATTATAAATATATAAAATATTCAATGATAACATAATTTTAAGGAAAAAAAATTATATTTAAAGACTATAAGTTTAATTTCTTTATTATACATGCTTTTAAAATTTAAAATTATGCAGAAAAATTGAAACTATTTTGTTTAACTATTTAAAGGGTCTTATCCTAAAACTGAAACCTAAGGTTTAGAAAGAGTCCTAAATTAGGTTTCAACGGCCAAAATTCTAGAACCAGGTCCATCAAAATTTTAAAAAATTGATCTTATTAAGTTTTAAGATAATTTTAGAGGTCATATTTTTTCCATAATAAATATATTACATTTATTATATCTAATTATAGCTTTCTCAATTTTAATGAGAAAATCACTTCACTGATTATGTGTGCTTTAAAGTTTCCACCAAAAAAGATTAGATGCCTCGATGACCATGCTTTTGTCCTTAGAAGGGCAGCACCGACAGCAACAGTACTTTCCAGTAGGAATCCATAAACTACGAGAAGTCAGATTTGTATTTTTAAAAAAATTATGCAGAGCTCAATTTATTGGGAGATTTAATGTTGCATTGTTAAATTTTTTAAAAATTTATCATAATATATATAAAATTTAGAGTGATATAATGAACAGTATATATATAATATGTTATTATTTGATATGAGCGTGATAAAAATAATAGGATAGTTTGTTGTGGTTGAACTCAATCACGGGAGACTGATCAGTGTCTGTGGGCCAAAAAGAAAATGGTCCCGTTAAAAGACAAGTTAGTCACACCAAACAACCAATTTCTCTTTTCGTTTTCGGGCCTTGAAATCTGCACTTTTAAACTTTTTCTATTAAATTTAATTAATTTGTCAATGACATTTTTTTCGATAATAGTCAAGTTACAAAATACAAAAAAACCTTGAAGAAACTAAGAAATAGAGATGGTGAACAAGGTTGACACATGGTATCGTTGATCAGTGTAGTGTTTTATCCAATTACTTCTGTCATCTTTCGGGACTGTGATAATGTTGAAGGCTTCAAACCTTATTAACTAATTTTTCAAGTCCTCACTGGTTACCTCTTGATGCCCAGATCTTGCCCTTGAAAAGTTTTTCGCATCCTTCTTGTCCATAAAGTAAAGATCTAGAGTATCCGAACAAGGAATAATCCATTCGTCATTCCTTATGATCCAGTCCATGACTAATCTTATAGTGCGAAGGATGAAATTTGTCTTTGTCATATATGATCTGTCTTTCCATACCCATGTTTTGATGTGGTATCCTTGAAAATAAGTTGAGATGAGAGTTGTTCGCTCTTTTTTGAATTTGTTAATTTTCCTATACCAAACAAATAATCTTCCACCTGTTGTTATCTCTGGTTGTTATGGGCAAGTAATTAGCATTTGCACTGTCTCTCATTTCTTGTTGGACAATGTTGGTCGCCAAGTTGACTTCATTCAAGTTTCTCCATATTTCTTTCAAGGCTTTGTTGGGAGGAGGTTTTTCTCTTGAGTATATTACCTTGTTCCTAGTATTCCAAATTGTGTAGAAGGTTAGTATGATGAACTTTGTGAGATCTTATAGGTCTATGTTCTTTCCTTCTACTTAAGACAACAAAGTTCTAAGTAACTAAGAAAGGTCAGAAGGATGTATCATTTCCATTCTGATTCCTAGTGGAGAGGCAAATCAAATTGCTCTAGAAAAGGGGCATAAGATAAAGAGATGACTAAAAGATGCCACTTCCCCTTGACATAGAAAGCAAATATCATTATTATGAAGATGTTTTTTAAGAACATTGTTGGTGGGCAGTGCACTCAATAAAAGCTTCCAGCCAAAGTTTAAGACACAAAAGGAGAGCTTGATTCTCTATAAGGTTTTCCAAAAGCTATCTTGGTCAGTTGGTCTCCTTCTATCATTTAAAGTCGAGTAACCATCCCTCATCATGTATTCCCTTTTTCTATTACCCTCCTTAATTAGCTTATTTGGGACGTCTGTGAAAGATGCTGGGGTATTTAAGATGTGCCGCCATTCTTCTTCCTCATATAGTTGCTTGACCTTTGTAGTGTCCAACCCTAATGTATTATTGTTAATAAGATGGGAAACTTTTAGATTATTGATGACTGAGCCATTTTTTTGTCTCCAATAAAGGGGATGGTCAAGAGAAATGGTTTTTCTTATTCCAAATCTCCATTTGAGATTTCAAGTGACAACTTTTTGACAATCTTAAATTCCTTTCCAAACCAAGACATGTTAGATCTAATTTAGAGTTGTGCTTTGTCCAAGTTGTAGTATTTCTTTGCTAGGATTGAAGGGATTGAACCTTGTTGGTTTGCCTTTATCACCTTCTAGCATTGCTTGGCTAATAAAGCCTGATTGAATTTATGAGTGTTGCATATTCCTAGATCCCTTCTATCAATAAGTAGACATATAGTTTCCTAATTAACAAGGTGAATCCTAGGTCTTTGCTCCCTGAAACCCAATAAAAGTTTGCTATTTTGGAATCTATGTCATCACAGTATTTCTTTAGCAGTTTAAAACAAGAAAGCTCATATGTGATGGCAGAATTAAAACTAACTTAATTAAAGTTAGCCTTCAACCTTAAGACAAGAGAGAGGCCTTTTAGCTTTGAATTCTTTGCTCAATCTTCTCTACTAGACTTTGTAAGTTTTATGATGACCTCTATTGTCATCCAATATGACTCCCAAGTATTTCCCTATGTGACCTTGTGCCTTCATCCTAATGCGTTTCAAGCAAAATGTTTTAAAAATTCTCAAGAGTATTTGGGTTGAAAATTAGCGAGGATTTACCCTTGTTTATGTTTAAACCTGATATCCTAAAGAAAGAATCCAAGGTGTCTTTCACCATATCACATGATTCGTTCGTGGCCTCAAAGTATAGAATTGTGTCATCTGCATATATTAAGTGTGAGATAGGTTCCACAATTTTTCCTATTTTGATGCCCCCCAAAAGATTTATTCTCCCTAGATCCAAAATCATGTATGAAAGAACATTAGAACAGAGTATGAAGAAAATAGGGGAATGGGGACTCCTTTGGCGAAGACCCCTTTTCAGTTGGATGAAAGGATTGTTTTTCCCAGCAGTAGGGATTTTATAGTTGATCGTTTTAATGAACTCAATTATCATTTACACCCAAGCTAATGGGAATTTCATTCTATGAAGGGTAACAGCAAGAAAATTCCAAGACAAACTGTCAAAGGCTTTTGTTATGTCTAACTTGATAACCCTGTACCTCTTTTTAATCTTCTTGGTTTTCCTGACCACATTGAGGACTTTAGCAACCATTATGATGTTGTCAATTATCAATCTCCCTTTGATAAAACCACATTGGAATAGAGCTATGTAGTTTTCAATGATTCTTTTTAAGCAATTACTAAGAGTCTTAGAGATTATTTTGTAAGAAATAATTCACAAACTGATAGGCCTAAAGTCTTTGTTAGTCTGAACGACTTCTCATTTTGGGATCAACGCTATGTTAGATTTGTTTAAACTCTTGAGCATTCATTTATTTGAGAAGAAGGATTGTACCATGCTAACAAGGTCATTCTTTATGATATTCCAATAACATTGATAAAACTTGGCATTCACTATATCTGGACCTAAGGCACTATCAATGTTCATGCTAAAGACCACCTCCTTTATTTCTACCATTGATATTGGTTCCGTTAAAAGGGAAAAGTCTGCGTCATTAATCTTCGAAATGTCCAGGTCGCTCAGAAGGTTCTCAAAGTCTGTTATCTCATGCTATTTCGAATAAATGTTCTTGAAATATTTCCAAATGTAACCCCTTATCTTTTCGGGTTCCTCCATCTTCATTCTTTAATCTATCAATGCCTTTGGAGGTGTATTTCTTTTTTTGTAATAACATGAAAATACTTTGTATTTTAGTCACCCAGTATGAGCCATGACTGTTTCGTACGTTGTACCCATAGACATTCTTCACACTCATATAAGAATTCTAATTCATGTTTAACCCTTTTTTCTTCCTCTAGATTGAATTCAGATCTCATTTTTTACTGATGATCTTCCAGGGTGTCTTCCATATACTTGATTTTCATTTGAATATTTCGAATTGACCTTGAATTCCAAAATTTCAAGGCTTTCATGGTGACGTTAACCTTATTATGAAAAATAAAGCTTGGGGAGCCCTGGAAAGAATTATTCTAGGTCTCATTAATTATCCTCCTACAATCTGAGAAAGTTGTCCAGAAGTTTTCAAATTTTGTCTTAGCTTTTCCCGACCCATCATTCCTATGAGAAGTACTGAAGATAATGGGCCCATGATCTGAGGCCGCGATTGGAAGTATGGTGAGGTAGGTATATGGGAACTGCTTGGTCCAAGGGACATTGTAGAAAGCCTTGTCGAGTCTTGCTTTGACATTTTCCTCAGTCTTCCTATTATTTGTCCAAGAGTATGCCTGACCCAGAAGGGCTACTTTTATGAACTGGCAGTCTTCGATAAGATTCTTGAGCTCTCTAGCGCCAGGATTGGAGTTATTAGAACTCTGTTTATCTCCTGTGCCAAGAGTTTAATTGAAATCGCCTGCTAATAACCATGGTTTACTCATAATGGAAGTCATGTTTCCTATCCATGTCCACAACACTTTCTTGTTAGGAGGTCCATACATAAAGGTGATGAAAGCTTCTATGTTGTTAATAAGAGTTTATATGTGAATCCAATATGGGCCACTGTCCAATATTCTACATATTGTGCTATTAATCCAAGCTAAAGCCAGGCCCCTTTTTTCTCCTGATGAGTCAACACCATGCACATTTGAATAGTCAAAAGAAGATAGTTCTTTACTAACATTAAAGGTAGATAACATAGTCTCAAACAAAAAAATAAAAGTAGGCACATTTTTTTGCCACTAGTCGCCTAAGACGCTAAACTGTTGTGGTCTTCCTTAACCCACGGTAGTTCTAACGTAATCCAATCATGGCTTTCCGAGAAGCTTCCCAAACCCTATTATAGAGCACTGCCACCAGACTGTTGCTATCATTATGTCCTGCAAATTCTTCAGAGATTTCTTTTTCCTTCTTTTTGCTGTGCATAAGCATATCAATGTCCCTTTTCCTTTACTTGCATGGGAGTATATAATTATCCAAACCAACATGATGATTCCCCTTCCCAAGAGTGCCGTGAGATGATGACTTAAAGGTTGGGGACATAATCTCTTTGGCTTCTGAGGTAGGCAAATCACAAGTCTAAAACAGAGACATCATCATTTTTTCCCCATTAAAGAAATGTTCCACTATATGCCTTTTATAAATAGTATTGCAAAAAATAGGATTAAGGGGAGTCCATTGGGCAAACATTATATCCTCTGGGACATAAATCATGTAAGGAGAGGACTAACTAAAGATACTGCTAGTTGGTGATGAGCACGACCATAGTTACCATCCTATTCCTTCCTTTGGTAACACCTGAGATATCAGACCGACATTTCCTCTTTCTTCTTGCCTATTTTGTTTCTCTTGCATTTGGAATACCGAGTGCCACCAACTGATCAAGGTCTGTGATGTTGTATGTGTAAGACAGTAGGAAGAGGCTTTAGCTGAGTGTTTTACAAGGAACAAATTTCTTATTGTCGAATGATATGGAGGCGTCATAAGAGAGGCAATATACTTAAAGACAGAGGGATCAAGGATCATTTTGAAGTAGCTGGAAACAAATTTGTTCCTATATATTTGTGAAGCTTTCCTTTCAAACTCATTCCCTCCTGTGCAGACTAAGTTCATGTAACGGAGTTCCCTTTAGCACTTAGCGTGTTCTTGCAAACCCAATTAGTTATTTTCACTAAGCTATATATATATATACACACACACACATACTTGATGATGAAGCAATACAAGTTTTACTATTTGAGATTGAATTTCAATATTGTGCATATTGAAAGTGGTGTATTTGGTGCATTTACACTGCTTTGTTTTTATTCTTTCACAAAATAAATATTAACCTTTTTCAAAATAACTAAATGCGCTAAATGCATCAAATTTTAAATGTTTGATATCCAAATAGTGTAGAAGATAATGTATCTATCCATAATATAAAAAAAAATATGAAATCAATACTCAAAAACATGTGTTTATCACACTGTTCTTAAAGTGATATTTGTCTTCTATTATGTTTGTTGTAGGGCTAATGGTAAATCATCCCAAAGAGTGATCTCAAGTACTTAGAGATTTGCAGACAATAACCTCTGAAAATTTCTCTAAAAAACTTTAAAATGAATAGAGTTGGATGTTGGAGATAAGAAGAGAATTTATAATTTTTTTATCTTTACTAATATGCCCATATTCATATTTATATATGAACACAATATGTGCGAATATAACTCCTCTAAAAATTTATACCTATTTAAAATTTAAATAAAAAATTATGATTGTTGAAAAATATAAACATTTAAATTTTAAACGCAACTAAATAATAAATAAATTATTTATTTAAATGAAAAATTATGACTATTAAAAAATATAAATGTTTAAATTTTGAACGCAACTAAATAAATATATAATAATTTATTTATTTATTTAAATAAAATAAATAATAAAAATGTGGATACATATTAGAAATTAGAATAATTAGACCTTTCTCAATCCAATGCACTTGCATGCGCTACATGTTTAGTTTTTTAAATATTAATTATTTGCTAATACTTATTTTCTTCCTATTTTTTATTTGTTATGTAATACGGACAATCATATATAGGTTTTAAAGCCTTTGAATTTATCCATGATGAGATTTGAAAAACTATCACAATCCAATATTCTTTAATTTAGTTTTTCAAACTAACTCTATTTAATAGATAATATCCTTCCCTTTGTACCATTGAATTTTATAATCCCTAATACTTTCAATCATTTAATAAAAGTAATTATTTTATTAAAATCACACTTAAAATAATACTCATAATATATATAAATCACTATTAATAACACGAAGCAATAAATGATTGCAATAAAAGATGACAACAAAAGTTAAATAGAAATAATTAAAATATGACCACTAGCGATAAAAAAGACAATAAAACTAAGTGTGAAATTTAAAAGAAAGAAGGACACAGTAATATAAAACATGTCTTATTACTCTAACGATTTCAACATACTTTATGTCTATTGTATGTGAAATTAACGTTATCACTTTCTTGACCAATGGATCCAAATCATCCCATTCTGATGATACACTGGTGATCATGGAGATGACGGTGGTGGGGGTGGTAGTTTTCGTGAACAAAGACTGGACACCTTGGTTGAATCACAGGACCGTGTTGTGGGGATGGTGGTGGTGGTGGTTTCAATGGCCTACGGAGCCTTCTAGATAGTGTCTTCCAATTATAAGAGTATTCTAAGGATGCCCAAACAACTGCATCAGAAGATAGTAGAATAGCATGTAGAAGAATGATAGCAACGACCAATGTGCTACTATTAGCAACCATTTTGTGCTTGCGGATTTATCTTGGTTTCCAGACTCTTAATTGTTAGAGATTTTGGTCCTAGAAGAAGAGAAGGGTATGTCATTATATAGAGGTCCCAATGATGACTTTTGGCGACTTCTAGATTATTTATACCATGATGAATTTATGATTAATTTTAAAAAGGATGAAAAATTTTAACTGTTTTGAAGTAGGAAAAAAACAAATCCTCATAAAATTATTAATTAATAGACCATGAAGGAAATAAAAGAACACAAAAATATAAATTCAGAGTTACGAGTAAGAGGCTTACATTGATCTCCTAATTGCAGAAGCTTATTAATCTCTGGCTGGGATCACTAATCGAATGAGATACCCACAGTGTATTTGGTGTATCTTGAGTTTTCACTGTCTAAATTTCCTCTTAAATGTGACTGTAGAATACTTGCAGGTATTCTACTCAGAGTGTCTCAAGTCTCACTCTCTAATGAGTTGTTCTCATCGTACACTAGTTTAGCCTTATTTATAGAAGGCTAGCTAGGGTTAGGGTTTAGTAGTAATTCTTATAATTACTATTTTATCCTTATTTAATGAGCACCCCTTATGGGTATACACAATATAATATCTTAACAAACTTATTCTCTAGATATTATACGATATTCTAACATCTCCCGCTCACATATAATGGGAGTGCTCATACGCTCTAAATCTAAGAAACATATTCTCGATAAATCAAGAGAACATTTTCTCTTTATAATCTGCAGTCGTTCATATAGGGAAAGTAGGTCGTGCGACCAACATACTATAAGAGCATTAATGTTACACATCAGTTACGAATATATAGCCTTTTGTTGAGAAACGCACCTACATGTAAATCATAATGTATGCATGTACATTAGATCATAAGAATCACATTTAGATATTTCCCATTGATCTCATCTATCACAATATCTTGTATTCACAATCATGACACATAAGTCATAACTGGTATACCGGTGAATACAGAATAATGAGATTCTCTTTATGATCTTCCTCTTCTCACGATCCTATTAACACAAACTTAGTTTAGTTTCTAGACATGTCCCACTAGACTGAATCATTACTCATAGTCCTTAGGCAACACGCTAAGATAGCAAACACCAAGTTGTATCTCAAGTACCTGATTGGAGTTCAAGGGTACAAATATAGAGCTAACGTAAAGGCTCAGAACAATCATGAGTTGAGATCGCACTCATGTTAACCTTAATGGTCATCATTTGCACACATGGTATGAAACATGTGTTACAGCATTCCTCCTTTTCCTGAAGAGTGTATGCCTATTTCACAAATAATGCTGTAAAAATGATATTTTAGACACCACAGTCTAAAATTGAGTTCTTAAATCTACACAATGTCTTGAACTCACATCTGGCAACTAAGGTAGACTAGAAATGATGAACTTATTTCATCAAATCACTTTTAATTACCATATGTCATCAATCATGCGACTTATATGATTTTAAGTTTAATTGCTCTCAAATTATCATCTTGATAATTTCTCTTAAAATCTTGTCTCATCTCTAATGTTACAAAGACACTGAGGCGGTTACCTGTATGAGAAAGCTAACCCTTTTGTCTACTCGACATACTCAATAATAAATAAGAATGTACACAACATTCAAATAGAGACATGTAAACATAGAAATCAAAATTTATATCAATACATCTCTGTCTGCGAACAATGGAAAATAAAATATACAAATGAAGATGCTAAAGTCTACGCAGACCTAGTGTGTCTCACAAACACATCTCTAGAAATTAGCTTGGTCAACGGATCTGCCAGCATCTCATGTGTAGACACATACTTCACATTCACAGTCTTGCGTGCAACCATGTCCTTCACATAGTGATATTTGATATCTGTGTTTGGTTTTGCAATGGTACTTTGGATCCTTAGTGTATGCAATTACAGCCTCACTGTCATAGTATACTAATACCGGTTCAGTGTTTTCTGCTTTGCACAACAGTTGATCCAAGAACCTCTTCAACCAAATAGCCTCCTAGGCTGCTGAAAATAAGGCCACGAACTCTGCCTCCATCGTGGACAAGGATACACTAGATTGTTTCTTACTACTCCATGATATGGCGCCATCACGAAGTAAGAAAACATATCCTGAGGTAGACTTTCGCTCATCTAAGTCTCCTTTGTGATCAGCATTAGTGTATCATTCCAATCGTAGATCTCTGCTACCTTGATAGCAGAGTGCATAATTGATAGTCCCCTTTAGATATCTTAAGATTCTTTTTACAACTTCCCAATGTTTAGAACCTGGGTCGGTTTGATATCTACTCACCAAGCTAATTGCTTGACAGATATTAGGTCTAGTACACATCATAGCATACATTAGACAACCAATCACATTCCTGTATGGAGTTTGGCTCATACGCTCTCTTTCCATGGCAGTCTTAAGATGTATTTCAGCGCTCAGGATTCGACTTGTGCTAATAGGAGTGTCAGCAGGGTTACAACTTTCCATACTAAAACATTCCAAAACCTTTTTGATGTAATTCTCTTGTGAGAGATATAAATGTTTCTTAGAATGATTTCTCGAAATTTTAACTCCAAGAATGTATGCAGCTTCACCTATATCTTTAATCTCAAAGCGAGATGACAACTAGGTCTTTACCTCGTTGATAAGCTCCATATCATTTCTAGCTATGAGTATGTTATCAACATATAATGTCATAATCACATATTTGTCTTTAGATCTCTTGGTATATACACAGTTGTCTTCACTCATCATAGTGAAACCACTAGAGATGACTGCATTGTGAAAACAAATATACCACTTCCTTGAAGATTGTTTAAGGCCATAGATAGACTTCAAAAGTCTACAAACTTTTTCTTCTTGGCCCTCTTTAATGAAACCCTCAGGTTGTTCCGTATAAATCTCTTCATTTAATTCTCCATTGAGAAAGGCAGTTTTTACATCCATCTGATGTAATTCAAGATCCAGACAAGCCACTATAGCTAGAAGTAAGCGGATAAAGGTAAATCGTACAGCAGGAGAAAAGGTCTCCTCATAGTCAATTCCTTCCTACTGTATATACCCCTTTGCTACTAGTCGAGCCTTAAAATTTTCAATCGTGCCATCAACTCTTTTCTTGATTTTGAGAACCTATTTGGTCCTAATAGCCTTGTGTCCCCCTGGAAGATCAACAAGTTCCCAAACATTATTGATTTTCATAGACTCCATTTCTTCTTCCATAGCTTTAGTCCATTTATATTTAGAAGGGGTTAAGAGAGCTCGACTCATCTTTATTTTGTAGGAGCATTGTAAAAGGTTCACCACCTTCAATCTCATATCGACGGCGGGGAGTCTTTTTACGTGAACCACGTCTCAGTTGTGATTCATTGAATCTTGTTTCATTGTTTCCATTTGGATCAATATTGCTCCCACTTGGATCTAGAACGTTAGTCTCACTCCCACTTGGAATGAGTTCCATTTGGTCATTCCCACTTGGAGCAACTAGCTCAGAAACACTTTCATTCGCATCAAATGATGAAGAAGGTTGCTAATGAGAAACTAATTCATTATCAGCTATAATTCTCCCACTCGAATAAAGTGGTCCTAGTGTAGTTAAATCCTCTATCTCAAATAAGGATAGGTCTTGACCTACTTTACCCTTCTTAGGATATTCATTCTCTAAGAATGTGACATCTCTAGATTCGAATTCAGTCACGCTCCCACTGTCTTGCTGACCTACAAATACATAACCTTTTGAGGTTTCTAAGTATCTAATGAAGATATTTTTCTTTCCTCTTGGGCCCAATTTCCCATACTTATGAGAGGAATCATGTGTATAGGCAGCACATCCCCAGGGTCTCAAAACACTTAGGTCAGGCTTTTGCCCAGTTATAACTCATATGGAATGGTTGTAACTGATTTTGTAGGCATACGATTAAGTACGTAGGTTGCAGACATCAATGCATCACTCCAATAGGTGATTGGCAAATTAGTCTGTGCCATCATAGACCTAAACATCTCAAGGAGCGTTCTATTCCTTTTTTCCGCAACACCATTTTGTTGTGGAGTACTCAGAATAGTCAACTGATGAACTATCCCTTTTGCATCACATAATTCATTGAATTGAACTGACAAATATTCTCGGCCTCGATAGGTTCGAAGAGCCTTAATCCTCTTATCTAATTGATTTTCTACTAAGTTCATATAGTTTTTAAAGCAACTCAATGCTTCTGACTTATGAGAAATCAAATAGACATAATCGAAATGAGTATAATCATCAATGAATGTGATGAAATAATTCACTTCGTGCCAGGTCCTAACATTCATAGGCTTACAAATGTCAGAATGAACTAATTGCAGTGAAAAATTGGCTCTAGTTGCTTTACCAAAGGGTTTTCTTGTAAATTTTCTAGTTAGACAAGATTCACAAGTAGACAAATCTACGCGTTCAGTGCCGAGAAACAAACCCTCTTTTACTAACTGTTGCATTTTTTGTTGGCCAATATGACCAAGTGTAGCATGCCATATATTTACATCGTGATCATAATCATGCATAGAGGCAAACATGGAAAAATTGACATTATTATTAATATAAGATTTGTCATTCAAATCCATACAAATAAAACCTCCAGTTACATAACTAAAACCAAAAAATACTGAGTCATTACTCAATTTAATACAATTGTCATGGAAATTCAACTAAAAGCCTAGCCTAAGTAAAACTAAAACTGAAATAACATTTTGATGAATTTGAGGTGCATAAAGGACATCATGTAAGATTAGGTCTTGACCAACACGCAGGACTAACTTACATGTTTCGATCCCTTTGACAGCAACCTTAGTGTTGTTGCCCACATATATCCAAAATGCTCCATTGGGAACTCGCTGGAAGTCAACAAAGGCATCATGGTCACATGCTATGTGGTCCATGGCTCCTAAGTCTACAATCCACATAGGACAAGATTCAGTAAGTATAATTGAGCTAGAAACACAAAGTTCACTAGCATAAGCAATGTAGTTTACCTTTTTGAAAGGCTTAAGGCAATCACTCGCATAGTGTCCCTTCTTTTAGCAATTGAAGCATTTAACATTTGCCGTATTAACTTTTCATTGCTTCTTTTTGCCTTGTTGATTGGTCTTTGGTTTTTTCTTAGGTTGGGCTGGTTCTTTGTTCTTTCCCCAGTTCTTTCTCTTTGAACCACGTCTTTCACCTGAAGTTGCCATGTGCAACTCAGGTATCGGTTTGGTTGATTCAAGCCTTTCTTCCTCGAGTTTGAGGTGTCTCTGGGCATCTTCCAAAGTCGTGATTCTGTCATTGTGAGTGAGATGCATCTTCATATACTCCCACGAACTAGGCAAAGAGCGAATGACTGCTTTGATCTGTTGTTCGTCTGTTAAGACATTTCCAACTTCTTTCAACTTAGCGATCATATTTGACATCAGCCTCAGATGTTTCCTCATTGAATGTCCTGGGCGTTTCTTATATGAGTCAAATTTAATCGTTAGAGAACACAATCTGGATACAGACGTTGTTTCGAACCTCATTCTCAGAGCATTCCAAAGCCCCATAGCGCTTTGGTGGTCCTTGAACTCCCTTAAGATGTTATCATCCATAGTGCTCAGTAATGTAATGCGAGCAGTGGAATTCTTTTTCTTCCAAGCATCATAAGCTTCACGGTCCTACCTATGCTGGGCCGTGTTTCTAGCTTCTGGCTCTTCCATGACATTGTTAAGAGCCTCAAGAGCCTCTTGCTCTCCCAGGAGATATTGGACTTTTGTACTCCAGATCTCATAATTGTCGCAGTTTAACTTCAACCCTTTGTTGAGCTCAGTGACAATACTTTTAGAAACCGTAGTCATTCTTTACATAAAAAGAAAGACAGAATTAAATCAGGATCAAATGATTAAAAACATGCAAGATTCAATGTTCTACATGCTTACAAATTATGACACTAAGTATCGTATGATTAAGGTAATTAACCCATGCATAACCCGAAGTCGAAAGAGCACGAAGTGCCAATCATCGTCCTGAGGTTGTATGCAGGGTATAATTCATGGAAATCATATCACAACTACTTGTCCTAATTATGCTATAAACAAATTGTAAATCATGACTTTTCAAATGCTAAACAAATTAACATTCGTTAACTAATGTGTTAAACTAATCAACACATTAATAAATTAATTATATAATGCTAAACTAATTAACATTTATTAAATAAACATGTTAAACTAATTAACATATTTAATTGCATAATGTTAAGCTAATTAACATTATATGTTTAAATTTTCTATTGGAAAAAAATTAAAAAAAAATGTTAAACTAATTAACATAATAAGTAATCACATATTACTTAGACTTGATATTTCTTGGGATATGTTAATTTTTCACAAAAAATTAATTGCATTTATTTGGGGCTAAAATATAAATACACAAGTTATATTTTTGAACATTTTTAATGTTCATTAATTAGGGGATTTAACTATTAGGCTTCTAATTATTATTTTTGGATGGGCCACATGCCCAAAAAAAAAGACTCAACTCAAAAAAAAATTATCTGAAAAAATTTTAAAGGCCTTATTTTCTTGAAAATATTTTTAAAGGCTCAAAACAATTTTAACAATAAGCCTGGATTAAACCTTAAACTCAACAAAAATTTTAAGGTCTCAGAACTAAAAAATTAGGATTTCTGAAAATTTATTTTATTATATATATATATATATATATATATATGCGGCCATATTTCTTCCTCAGGCAAGAAGAGTTTTTTGAAAAAAAAAGGGAGATGCTTTTCATCTCTGCAACAGTTTCACATAGGCCACAGCAGGAATGTTTTCGAAAAACATTGTTGTTGTTTTTTTTTTTTTTAAAATCAAAATAGCCGCAAATAAAAATCTAATCCCAATAAGGTATACAATTAATCAGAAAACCAGCCTAAGTGCTCTGATACCAATGAAGGGAATAAAAGAACACAAGAATATAAATTCAGAGTTATGAGTAGGAGACTTACATTGATCTCCTAATTGCGGAAGCTTATTGATCTCTGGTTGGGATCACTGATCAAATGAGATACTCACAGTGTATTAGGTGTATTACAGGTTTCACAACCTAAATCCCCTCTCAAATGTGACTATAGAATACTCACAGGTATCTTACTCAAAGCGTCTCAAGTCTCGCTCTCTAATGAGTTGTTCCCATCATACACTAGTCTAACCCTATTTATAAAAGGCTAGCTAGGGTTAGGGTTTAATAGTAATTCTTATAATTACTATTTTACCTTTATTTAATGAGCACCTCATATGGGTGTACACAATATAATATCATAACAGATTTATTATCTAGATATTATACGATATTCTAACATATATATATAATATCTTAACAGACTTATTTTCTAGATATTATACGATATTTTAACAGACTAGATAAAAGATATAAAATAATATTATATACAACATTTAAAAAGTTTTAAAGAACGATCACTGAATTCATCCTCACTTAGATACACAAAACAAATTAGATTTTGTGTACGTGGTATTTCAAATGCTAGTGAATTTGATAAAATATTAATTATTAGATAAAAATTTAATAATTTAAATTTTTGAAATTTATTGAAAATTATTTAATATTTATAAAAAAAATTAAATGATTAGATAAAAATAATATCACTGTTGGGTTTGAAGTCATAAATGTTCAGCTGAAAGAACAGAATCAGTATGAGTTGTTAAATGAATACCTCTATCGATTTTTTCTTCTTTTCATAAGATATTTTGGTGTTTGGCGGAGACTCTTAATTACGTCAGGGAGACCCACCCCGCTTGGGTCAAGCCTCAAACGGAGCAGTGGATTACTTTTGCCACTATTGAAAAACGAAAAAATAATAGCTTGTTGGTAAATTTATAAACAAAATGAAAAACTTAAATTCTTATAATATAACTTAAATGTGACTAAAGAAGTAAATTGTATCTAATTTTCTTACATAATCACGCGTAAACTACGAGCACGATAATTCTTTTTTATTTAAATTTTTTTCTTGCACTCAATTATATATATATATATATATATATATATGCTTGACTAAATTATTTATCTAACTAAAAATCTTTGGATTGAATACATATGCGTTTTCATCAAACAAAACCATTAATATTTGGGTTAAATTTGTTGTATTTGATTGATTTATATGACAATTATTTTGGTTCTAGTAACAAATTATTTTTCTTTTTAATGATTGAAATATTAACCTGGTATAATAAAATTTTATTATATTATTAAGATAATATTTTATTTTATAGCACTATTATATTCAAGAATAGTATAACTGTCAATTTTGATTTTTTTAATTTAAAGCATTTAAGAGATTTTCGTTTTATTAATTTTCTAAAAGTAATGATTATAGAATCAAATCAACGTGCTATAAATGTTTTACAGAACATAACTTTTTGACTGGTTTGAACAGCTTAAAAAAGTACAAACTATTAATATTTCTGCTCAATGAAATATAAATACATATGGGGAACATGTTAACAGTACATGTTCCTATTACTACTTCTCTTTTTCTTCCTTCATGATTAAGATGCTGTAATATTTTTAATTTCGTAATTTTTAATAGATTTCTAATAATTCATAATGATTTTTGAAATAATATTTTAATTTTCTGTAGTAATTTGCATTAAATACTTCATTTTAAGTCATAATATACTTTTTGCTAAACGTACTCTAAATAAATAGACTCAATATTTCATAATATATTGAGCAAAGAGTACTACAGTAGTTTTAAGTTATCACCTTCCGTGTATAACTAAAAAAATCCTCAAAAATGATCTTTAGAATCGGACCAGAATTAATTAATTCCAATTGAAAATTATATCTAAAGATCATAAGTTTAATATATCAATTTCTTTATTCAACTGCATTATAACTAAATAACATATTTAACGATACCATAATTTTAGGTAAAAAATATATTTAAAGACAATTAATTTAATATATTTATTATGAATAATTTTAAATTTTATAAATTCAAAATCTTTTGAAACTATTTCTTTGTTTACTTTAAAGAGTTTTATCCTAAGACTGAGAATTAATGTATAGAGGGAGACTAAGTTAGGTTTCCAGGTTTTAGAACGAGGTCCATCAAGATTTTTAAAAAATTAATTTTAAAATTTAAAATCTTTCATAATAAATTTAAATAGTTTTCTCAAATTTTAATGAGAAATTCACTTCATTGATGATGCGTACTTTAAAGTTTCCACAAAAAAGATTTGCTGCCTCCATGACCATATTTATGTTCTTAAAAGGGGAGCACTGACAGAAGAAGGACGAGAAAAATATTAAATTCGTTTTTTATAAATATATGTGATAATTTATTTTTTTAAAATATTTTTATATAAAATTAGTTTTTTATTAATTCAAGTGGAATGATTGATTTTGTATAAATTTAAATTTATAAGGGATTGATTTTATATAAATTCAAATTTATAAGAGATTAATTTATCATGATTAATTTATAATAAATCAAATTATCACAAAATATAAATATAAGATCAATTTCTTATTTTTCTTAAAGTAGTAGGAATCCAAAAACTGTGAGAAGTTAAAATTGTGTGTGTGTATATATATATATATATATATATATATATGAAGAGGTCAATTTATTGGGAGATTTACTGTTGTATCATAAATTTTGTAAAAGAATTTAGCATAATATATATAAAATTTAGAATATATAATCAACAATATATACTGTTAGAATATTGTATAATATATAAAGTTTAAATCTGTTAAAATATTATACAATATCTATCCATAACGGGTATTCATTAAGTAAAAGTAAAATAATAATTATAGGAATTACTATTAAACCATAACCTTAGCTAACATTTTATAAATAGAGCTAAACTATTATACGATAGAAAAGATATATGAAAGATAATTGAGATCTAAAGATATAGAGACTTGAGACGCTATAAGAGGAATACTTGCGAAGTATTCTGTAGTCGCATTCGAGAGGGGATTTAGGCTGTAAAAACTTGAGATACACCCAATACATTATGGGTATATTATTTAATCAGTCTGATTAACATGAGATACACCCAATACACTATGAGTATCTCATTTGATCAGTCTATTTAGCTTTCGCAATCAGAAAAAGTATAGAAGTCTCCTACCCTGAATTATTTATGATTGTGTTCATTATTTAATTCCCTTCATTGGTATCAAAGCTATAGATGGTTTGTTGATCAATTTGAATATTTTATTGGGATCTAAGATATTATTTGGGGCTTTATTAATTAGGGTTTTTTAGATAAAATTTGTTTGAAATTTTTTTTTCAAAATTTTCATTTCAACCAAGAAATCACCCACTCCTACCCAGATTTTTTAAATTAGGGTTTCGAAAAAAAAAATTGAATTTTTTTCAAAAAAGTCCCTCTCTGCGTTGCGTAGCTCCTCCATCCATTCTTCACTGTTGCCAGTGATGCTCCCCCATCAAGTGGACCCTACAGTCACCGGCGACCACATCGCTAGCACCTCCTAAGCCGCCAAATATAAAAAAATAAAAAGAAAAAGGAAGTCTTGTTTTGTTGTCAATCACCTTTAAACAAGACAAAGAAGGAGAGAGAGTATGTGATTCTCTCTGCTTCATTGCCAACGGCTATGGCTGCAGATGATGCTACAGTTGTGACAGAGACTATCATCAGCCACCTCTGCTCCCTCCCTGCCGACGAAGACATAATGAAGGAGCTCAAAGAGTTTCATCGCTGCACACTAAGCTGATGACCTCAATCCCTATGACAGCGTTCAACGTTGTTTTACTCACCGTGCCATGCCACATAGCAAAGCCGGCAAGCGACTGGTGAGTTGCAACAAGCTAGAAGGCAGTGGCGGTAGGGAGAAAGTAGAAGAAGAAAAAGAGGAAGTTTCTATTTTTTTTGTTTTTGTTTTTGGTATTTAAAAAAATTTTCAAAAATTAAAATAAAATTTAGAAACCCTAAACCTTTTTTGGATCAGAAACCCTAAATTTTTTTTTTTTGGATA
This sequence comes from Delonix regia, assembly GCA_037074485.1. Lineage (NCBI taxonomy): Eukaryota > Viridiplantae > Streptophyta > Magnoliopsida > Fabales > Fabaceae > Delonix > Delonix regia. The sequence goes on from CM073459.1 coordinate 7,031,989, forward strand.
AATAGGCTTATAAGGTGTGATCTAGGCTCATTACTAAAATTTTTTGTTTTAAGCCTTTAAAAATTTTGAAGAAAAAATAGGCCTTTAAAAGAGTTTTTTTTGGCCATTTGTTTTTTTTAAGAGTTAGGCCTTGTTCTTTTTAATTGGGCATGTGGCCCATCCAAAATAATAGTTAAAAGCCTAATTGTTAAATCCCTAATTAATAAACATCTAGATATGTTTAAAAATATAAATTGTGTATTTATATTTTCACCCCAAATAAATGTAATTAATTTTTTGGTGAAAAATTAATTTTTTATATATCCTAATAAATTTCAATAAAGTAATATGTGATTACTTGTCATTATTTTAATTAGTTTAACATTGCTTTTATTAAATTGTTTTGTCAATTTTCTACTTATAAAAAATTTTAAAATATAATGTTAATTGGCTCAACATTATGTATTTAATTGTGTTAATTTGTTTAACATACATGAGCCCTTACCCTTATATTATTGCTCTTTGGATTCGTACATCGGTTAGAAACCCAAAACTACAGGCTACTAGTCATAAGAGATCTATTTTAGATCTATGTTCTTGGTCTAACAATGCCACGTATGAGATCTGCTATTTGTTAAGGCATTAAATGCATATATTAAATATGTTGATTAGTTTAACATGTTTATTAATCAATGTTAATTAGTTTAGCATTACATAATAAATCTATTAATGTGTTAATTAGTTTAACATGAAAGTTAACGAATGTTAATTTGTTTAACATTTAAAAAATCATGATTTACAATTTGTTTGTAGCATGATTAGGATACTTAATTATGTTTTGATTTCGTTGATTTACACCTTGCTTACAACCTTAGGACGATGATTGACACTTTGTGCTCTTTCGACTCTAGGTTATGCATAGGTTAATTAGCTTAATTATATGATACTTAATGTCATAATTTATAAGCATGGTGAATATTAAATCTTGCATGTTTTTTAATTATCTGATCCTGATACATGTCTGTCTTTCTTTTTATGTAAATAATGAATATAGTTCCCAAAAGTATTATTGCTGAGCTCAACAAGGGGTTGAAGCTAAATTACAACAATGATGAGATTTGAAGTATGAAAGTCCAGTATCTCTTGAAAGAGTAAAAGGCTCTTGAGGCTCTCAATAATGTCATGGAAGAGCTAGAAGCTGGAACACGGCCCAACATAGGTAGAACCATGTGGCTTATGACGCTTGGAAGAAAAAGAATTCCATTGCTCGCATTACGTTGCTGAGCACTCAGGATGATGACATCCTAATGGAGTTTAAGGACCATTAAAGCACTATAAGGCTTTGGAAAGCTCTGAGAACAAGGTTTGGAACTACGCCCGTATCCAAATTACATTATTTGATGATCAAATTTGATTCATATAAGAAATACTCAGAACATTCAATGTGGAAACATCTGAGGTTGATATCAAATATAATCGTTGAGCTAAAAGATGCTAGAAACATCTTAACAGATAAGTAACAAATCCAAGTCATCATTCACTCTTTGCCTAGTTTGTAGGAGCATATGAAGATGAATCTCATTCATAATGACAGAACCACGACTCTGGAAGATGTCCAGAGATACCTTGAACTCAAGGAAGACAGGCTTGAATCAGCCAAGCCGATACCTGAATTGCACATGGTAACTTCAAATGGAAGACTTGATTCAAAGACAATGAGCTGGGGGAAAAATAAAGGACCAGCTTAACCAAAGAGAAAGCCAAAGACTAATCAGCAAGGCAAAAAGAAGCAGTAAATGGTGAATACGATAAAAGTTAAGTGCTTTAATTACTAGAAAAAGGGACACTGTGCGAGTGATTGCTGTGAACCTTCCAGAAAGGTAACCTATACTGCTTATGCTAGTGAACTTTGTGTTTCTAGCTTTATTATTCTTACTAAATCTTGTCTTGCGTGGATTGTAGACTCATGAGCCACAGACCACATAGCGAGGGACTGTGAAGCCTTTGCTGACTTCCGGCGAGTTCCCTATGGAGCATTATGGATATATGTAGGCAATAACACTAATGTTGCTGTCAAAGGGATTGGAACATGCAAGTTAGTTCTGCGTGGTAGTTGAGACCTAATCTTACATGATGTCCTTTATGCACCTCAATTTTGTCATAATGTTATTTCAGTTTTGGTTTTACTTAGACTAGGTTATGATTTATATTTCCATGATAATTGTATTAAATTGAGTTATGACTCAGTTTTTTATGATTTTGGTTATATAGGCAGAGGTTTTATTTCTATGGATTTAGATGACAAATTTTACATTAATAATAATGTTAGTTTTTCCATATTTGCCTCTACGTATGATTATGATCACAATGTAAATATATAGCATGCTAGACTTGGTCATACTGGCTAACAAAAAATACAATGGTTAGCAAAAGAGGGTTTGCTTCCTGGCATTGACCAAGTAGATTTATCTACTTGTTAATCTTGTATAGCAGGAAAATCTACAAGAAAATCCTTCGGTAAAGCAACTAGAGCCAATTTTCCACTCCAGTAAGTTCATTCTGACATCTGTGGACCTATGAATGTCAGGGTCAGGCACGGAGTGAATTATTTCATTACATTCATTAATAATTATACTCGTTTCGGTTATGTCTATTTGATTTATTATAAGTTAGAAGCATTGAGCTGCTTAAAAAACTATATGAACTTAGTTAAAAATTAATTAAATAAGAAAATTAAAGCTCTTCAAACCGATCAAGGTCGAGAATATTTGTCGGTTCAATTTAATGAATTTTATAATAAGAAAGGAATAGTTAATCAGTTGATTATTCTAAGTACTCCATAACAAAATGGGGTTGCAGAAAGAAGGAATAAAATGCTCTTTGAGATGGTTAGGTCCATGATGACACTTGCTAATTTGTCAATCACCTATTGAGGTGATGCATTGATGTCTACAACCTACGTACTTAATTGTATGCCTACGAAATTAGTTGCAACCACTCCATATAAGTTATGGACTGGGTGAAAGTCAGACCTAAGTATTTTAAAACCTTAGGGATGTGCTGCCTATACACATGATTCCTCTAACAAGTATGACAAATTGGGTCTGAGAGGAAAGAAAAGTATCTTTATTAGGTACTCAGAAACCTCAAAAGGTTATGTGTTTATAGGTTAGCAAGGTAGTGGGAGTGTGACTGAATTCAAATCTAGAAATGTCACATTCTTAGAGAAGGAATATCCTAAGAAGGGTGAGGTAGGTCAAAACCTATCCTTATTTGAGATAGAGGATCTGAACGCACTAGGACCACTTTATTTGAGTGGGAGGATTATAACAGATGATGAATTAGTTTCTCATCAGTAACCTTCTTCATTAATAGATGCGAACGAAAGTGTTCTTGAGCCAGTTACTCCAAATGGGAATGACCATATGGATCTCATTCCAAGTGGGAGTGAGAGCAACGTTCTTGATCCGAGTGGAAGCAATATTGATCCAAATGGAAACAATGAACCAAGATTCAATGAATCACAATTGAGACGTGGTTCATGTAAAAAATTCCTCACCGATGATATGAGATTGAATTTGGCAAACTTTTTACAATGCTCCTGCAAAATTAAGATATGCTAAGAAATTTGAAAAAGGCTTTCTTATCCCCATCTAAGGATAAATAGACTAAAGGTATGGAAGAAGAAATTGAGTCTACAAGAGTCAATTATGTTTGGGAACTTGTTGATATTCCAAAGGGATGCAAGACTATTGGGAACAAGTGGGTTCTCAAAATTAAGAAAAGAACTGATGGCACGATTAAAAAATTTAAGGCTCGACTAATAGCAAAGGAGTATACACAACAGGAAGGAATTGACTATGAGGAGACTTTTTTTTCTTGCTATATGATTTACCTCTGTTAACTTACTTTTAGTTACAGTGGCTTGTTTAAATCTTAAATTACATCAAATGGATGTAGAGACTGCCTTTTTCAATAGAGAATTAAATGAAGAAATCTAAATGGAACAACCTAAGGGTTTCATTAAAAAAGGCCAAGAAGAAAAAGTTTGTAGATTTTTTAAGTCTATCTATGGCCTTAAACAATCTTCAAGACAGTGGTATATTTGTTTTCACAATACAATTATCTTTAGTAGTTTCACTATGATGAGTGAAGACAACTATATATATACCAAAAGATCTAAGGACAAGTATGTGATTATGACATTATATATTGATGACATACTCATAGCTGTAAATGATATGGAGCTTATCAACTAGATAAAGATCTAGTTGTCATCTTGCTTTGAGATGAAAGATATGGGTGAAGTTGCATACATACTTGGAGTTAACATTTCAAGAAATTGTTATAAGAAACTTGTGTATCTTTCGCAAGAAAATTACATCAAAAAGGTTTTAGAATGTTTTAGTATAGAAAGTTGTAACCCTATTGACACTCCTATCAACATAAGCTGAACTTTAAGTGTCGAAATGTGCCCAAAGACTGCCATAGAAAGAGAGTGTATAAGCCGAACTCTATACAGGAATACAATCGGTTGTCTATTGTACACTATGATGTGTACTAAACCTGATATCTGTCAAGCAGTTGGCTTGGGAGTAGATATCAAACCAACCTAGGTCCTAAACATTGGGAAGCTGTGAAAAGGATCTTAAGATATCTAAAGAGGACTACTGATTATGCGCTCTACTGTCAAGGTGACAGAGATCTACAATTGGTAGGATACACTGATGTTGATCATGGAGGGGACTTAAATGAGCAAAAATCTATCCTAGGATACATTTTCTTACTCAATTATAGTGTCATATCATGAAGTAGTAAGAAACAATCATGTGTATCCTTGTCCATGATAGAGGCAGAGTTTGTGACCTTTTTTTCAGCAGCTCAGAAGGCTATTTGGTTAAAGTGGTTCTTAGATCAATTGTTGTGCAAAGCAAAAAACATTGAACTAGTGTTAATGTACTGTGACAGTGAGGCTACAATTGCATACATTAAGGATCCAAAGTTTCATTGCAAAACCAAACACATAGATATCAAGTATCAATATGTGAAGGGCATGGTTGTATGCAAGACTATGAATGTGAAATATGTATCTACTATGAGATGCTGGTAAATCCATTAACTAAGCTTATTTCTAGAGATATGTTTGTGAGATACGTTAAGTCTTTAGGATTGCGTAGAATTTAGCATATTTCATATGCATTTTTTATATTTTCCCATTGTTCACAGATAAAGATATTTTAATGTTCTTTGATAATCAATAAAGTTTGATTCCCATGCTTACACATCTTTATTTGAATGTCGTGTACATTCTTATTTATTGTTAAGTATATCAGATAGATAAAAGGGTTAACGTTCTCACATAAGTAACTGCCTCAATGTTTTTGTGACATTGGAGATGAGACAAGATTTTAAGAGAAATTATCGGAGGATAATTTGAGAGCAACTATACTTAGAATCATTTAAGTCACCTAATTGATGACATAGGGTCATTAAAATTAATTTGATGAAATAAGTTCATCATTTGTAGTCTACCTTAGTTGTCAAATGTGAGTTCAAGACATTGTGTAGATCAAGGAACTTAGTTTTAGACTTTTAGTGTCTAAAATATTATCTGTACAACATTATTTGTGAAATAGACATACACTCCACGAGAAAAGGAGGAATGTTGTAACACATATTTCATACCACGTGTACAAATGCCGACCATATGGGTTAACATAAGTTCAATCTTAACTTTTGATTGTGTGAGACCCTTGAGCCTTTACATTGGCTCTATACTTGTAACCTTGGACTCTAATCACATACTTGAGATGCAACTTGGTGTTAGTTTTCTTAGTGTGTTGCATAAGGACTATGTGTAATAATTCAGTTTGGTGGGGTGTGTAATAATTCAGTTTGGTGGGGTGTGTAATAATTCAGTTTGGTGGGGCATGTCTAGAAAAGTGAGCTAAGTCTAACAGGATATAAAAAGAATCTCATTATTCTGTATTCATCGGTATACTAGTTATGAATTGTATGTCATGATTGTGAATACAGGATATTATGATAGATGATATCATTGAGAGATATCTGAATGTGATTCTTATGATTTATGAAGTATGCATACTTTATGATCTACATGCAAGTGTGTTTTTGACAAGAGGCTATATATTTATAACTAATGTATAGCATTGATGCTCTCATAGTATACTGGTCGCATTGCCTACTTTCTTTGTATGAATGACTGCAGATTATAAAAAGAAAGTGTTCTCTTAATTTACCAAGAATATGTTTCTTGGGTTTAAAGCATATAAGCACTTCCATTATATGTGAGTGGGATTTTAAAATATCATATAATATCTATGATTTAAATATGTTAATATATTATACAGTGTCCACCTATAAGGGGTGCTTATTAAGTAAGGGTAAAATAGTAATTATATGAATTACTATTAAACCCTAACCTTAGCTAGCTTTTTATAAATAAGGCTAAACTATTATACGATAGATAAATGAGATATAAAGATATGGAGATTTAAGACGCTCTAAGAAGAATACTTGCAAAGTATTTTGCAGTCACATTCGAGAGGAGATTTAGATTGTGAAAACTTAAGATACACCCAATACACTGTGGGTATTCGATCAGTGATCCCAACTAGAGCCTGATTAGCTTCCGCAATTAGGAAAAGTATATAAGTCTCCTACCTTAAATTATTTATCAATGTGTTCATTGTTTAATTCCCTTCATATACATATATATATATATATATATATGTTATTATTTAATATAAGTATGGTAAAAAAAATAGGATAGTTTGTTATGGTTGAACCCAATTACAAGAGAATGATCAGTGTACGTGGGCTAACAAGAAAAAGGTCCCATTGGAAGATAAGTTTTTTTTTTCTTATTTACTATTACATTATAACTTATAGTAGGATTCGAGTCCAAGACCACTCAGATGAGTGTAAGGAACCTTACTTTGGGTACTCCTACTATGCTCATTGGAAGACAAGTTAATCACACCAAACACTATTTAATTCTCTTTTCATTTTCATACCTTGAAATCTACACTTTTAAATTTAATTAATTTGTCAATAACATAATATATGCACAATATATATATATATATATGTGTGTGTGTGTGTGTGTGTGTGTATGTGTGTGTGTGTATACGCGCGCGCACGTGCGCGTGTGTGTAATTTGATTAGATTATACTTTATATTTTTGTTAAAAAAATTCTAATGTTTATAGCTTTTATATATTTTATAAGAATTTCTTTCATAATTTGGTTTCGAGTATAATGTTTTTTGGTTATTTAATTTATTTATTGTAAAATTTTCATTTTAGTTCTTTATATTAGAAATTTTGAGAAATGTAATTACATAAAATACTTATCCGAAAAAATTCACAACTTATTTGAATTTATTTGAAGAACATTCATAATGTAGCATTGATATAGCAATAAAATTTGTAACCTACATTTCTCAATACTTTGTACATAGAGAGTAGAAAGGAGAAAAGAGAAAAGCATCAAAACTAGAGATTATTTGAAAACTTGAAAGTTATACACAATAAAAGGCTTGTTTAAATGTTATTTTTAAAGAAATTTTTTTGTTTTTAAAAATAAAAAAAATTGTTTGTTTTTTATCAATTGTTCTAAAAAAATAAAAATAAATAGAAAAATGATTTTAGAATGAAAAAAACAAGAATAAGTTTTAGATATTTTCTCTTGTTTCTCAATATTGTTTTCATTAATGGCAAAATTATAATTACATAAAAAATGATTTAAGTAGGATTTCAAGTTAGGTTTGAATAAGCTCTAAGACCCAACCCAACTTATTAGTAACTAATTGGATTGGGTCAGATCTTATTTTTATTAAAAACATTTTTTCAAAAAAATAATTTTTAAAAAATAATTAAAAATTAAAATGAATTAACATTTTAAAGATTTTTCATAAATAAAATTATTATAAATAAAATAAATTAATATTAAAAATAATACATAGCTAGATTTTGAAAAAAATCCAATACATACTATAACATGATTAAAACATGCACACATGCTCCCACACACACTCCTACTTACTATACATGTAATACACACATGCACATGCATGTGCAAGCACAAATACAAAGATATATATACTAAAGTTATATACACTCACATACACATGCATTTGTATACAAATACGTAGACATATACATATTACCAAATATGTTTAACACACATAAATATATATATAATGAATATATAGTATCAATACACATGCATACGTACATATATGCACACGCATACGCACAAATACACATTCATGTACACCCACATGCATAAATACATATATAATGAATTTGTTACATATACATGCATAAGCATGCACATATATACTGAACATGTAACACACACAAATACATAGACCAAATATTTATCTTTTGTCTAAATAGTAAAGTTAGAATTAAATTTGAAATTACAAATTTATGTTATAATTCTTTATATGACACAAATATAAAATTAGAAATTCTGAATTAATTTCAATTTTAATGGAATTAAATTTAGAATTATAATTCTACATTATAAATTTAATTATTGGTACTAAACAAGGTCTTAGCATTTTCAAAACTTAATTTTGAATTATTTTTTATACAATGTTTTTTTTCCAAATTTTGAGTGTGTTTATGAAAACAAAGGATTCAAACAAGTTTTTTAAGATTTTATTTTTAAAAAATATTGTGACAAACAATTTATCAAAACTATTCTAAGAACATAAAATAAAGAATAAAATCAAACAAGCCCAAAGTTATTGGGAAGCAATAAAATGACAACTTTACAATAAGTGAGGGATAAAAAGGGAATTTTCTCATTCTCTTTCTACTAATAAACTTAATTTGGCAAAAGTTCACTATTGGGCCGTTAAGTTTACTTGAATTTTCATCTTAAATTCATTTGGTTCTAATTTGATCCATTAACTTCACTTTAAGCTTCAATTTTGTACTTTAACTTTATTTTGATTCTAATTTGAGCCTTTAAATCTACTTTAAGTTTCATTTAAATCTCTTAAATTCATTTGATTCTAATTTAGTTTCTTAACTTCATCTTAAGTTTCATTTATTGTTTTGAGATTCACAATCTAAGAAATTTGCATTGCTTGATGCAAATTTAATAGTATAAATCTATAGACAATAAAAATTTAAACCATTAAATTGTGATATAACAATTTGAGTGTTACGAAACTACTTCTTCATACTACATTTGAAATATGGATTAAAGAAGATCCTGCTGAATAATAAAATCGAGTATTTAGGTTCACTAAGCTATATATATATATACACACACACACATACTTAATGATGAAGCAATACAAGTTTTACTGTTTGAGATTGAATTTCAATATTGTGCATATAAAAAGTGGTGTATTTGGTGCATTTACACTGTTCTGCATTTTTTCTTTTGCAAAATAAATATTAACTTTTTCAAAATAACTAAATGTGCTAATAGAGTAGGATGTTTGAGAAAATAAGAGGATTTATAATTTTTTTATCTTTTCTAATCTGCCCATATTCATGTTTATATATAACTAGAATATTTCGGGATACAAGTTTTCATGAATAGTTATATTTCTCTGAAAATTTTTATTCATTCAAAATTTAAATGAAGAATTATGACTATTGGAAAATATAAACATTTAAATTTTGAAGGCAACTAAATAAAAAATAAATTATTTATTTAAATGAAAAATTATGGCTGTTGAAAATTTTGAAGTAACTAAATAAATGAATAAATTATTTATTTAAATGAAAAATTATGACTGTTGGAAAATATAAATGTTTAAATTTTAAGCGCAACTAAATAAATTATTTATTTACTTAAATGAAATATTATGACTATTGGAAAACATAAACATTTACATTTTGAAAGCAACTAAATAAATAAATAATAATTTATTTATTTATTTAAATAAAAGAAATGATAAAAGATGTGGATACAAATTAAAAATTAGAACTTGTTAGATTTTTCTCAATCCAATTCAGTTGAAAATGTCACGTGCTAAATGCCTTTCAATATTAATTATATTATAAGACTTACTTTCCTCTCATTTTTGATTTGACATGTGATGTGGGCAATCATATATAGGCTTTAAAGTCTTTGAATTTATCCAATGTGAGACTTGGGAAACTATCACAATAACATATTCTTTAACTTAGTTTTCTAAACTAATTATATCTAACAAATAGTGTCCTTCTCCTTGTAACTTCGAATTTTACAATCCCTAATACTTTCAATCATGTAATAAAAGTAATTATTTTATAAGAATCACACTTAAAATAATACTCATAATATGTAACAGCCTAAACCACAAGGACGTGACCTACACGGAAAATGAGGTATCTCTCGCCCTTGTAAGCCTAAAAGACATATCGAAAAGTAGAAATATTCAGCATGCAGAAACTTCATCAATTTAAAATTGACAAAACACCCTCAAATACACATATACAAAAAGAATAATTAGTCACCTTTGTATAGAAATTTAGATGGAGTCTCCCATGAAATATAGACCTCCCTAAATTTTTACAATAGAAAACCTAATACACACAACAAGATGGAGAGCTTTGCTCATCCAATGTTCACATAAACAACAGCCCATAGCCAACAGATCAGAACAAAAGACTAAATACCTGTATACATGGAGAGCTACTATAACAATTTACAAGATTTCCAACAAAAGAATAGCTCTTGCCCTTGCAACAAGGCTCACCAAACAAAATCAAAAAACACTGCAAGCTCCTACACTATAGGTGGGTGTTCTGAATTAGCGCTGAAATATGAAAAATGTTAGATAGTGTAAGGTGAATAAAATCTCAGTGAGCAGATAACATTAATTACACAAATGGAAGGGATAGACTGGCCACGGTAGAATTTTTTAAGAAAACTCATAATTTCTACCTTAAAACTATGCATTTATTATGACTAGTGTAAATCATGCAATATGCACTACAAAACTTAAACTCAATAAATGTCTTGAAAATAAAATTATAAAACTAACTTTGAATAAAAATATATCAGTACATAGGTAACATAGAGATATTTCAAAACCAAATGAAGGCACTGGGAATGTCCTACAAAACCATCATATTATAATAATAGAGTTAGCCTAAGGCTAGTATAAGCAGAATTGAGCAAATATCATTCACGAGCTTCAAGCTCAAAATATTCAGAATAATGGTCGTAAGCATCAAATAGAGTATCATAATGGTGGCATCTTGCCCACTCACATCAAATATATATCATAGTGTACTACGACTAACGTCTAAAGCTGCTAGCTACACGGTTATGTTTGGATGCATTCCCAAAATTATCTTTAACATATATAAATCCGTAATTAAATATTGGAGCTTTTGATAGCTTATAACTAAACTTTTTCCTAAGGATAGATAAAAGTATCAAATTTCAAAATTTCAGTACTTTATGCATACAGAATCAACCCCATCATAATTAAGAACCAAATATCTCATAAATATAAAACCAGAACCCTTTCCAATATAGCAAACAGTTTAAAATTTCAAAAATCCATAAATTTAGAAATATTTTAACTCAAGAGTTTAAAACCTAATGAATTCTGGAATACAGAATCATTAAATGCCCTAATGCTGATATTTCCAAGATTTGAATTTTCATAAGCCTGCCCCAAGGCACAAAGAGAATCAAGAAACAATATATTTCAAAACATAAATATAGTATAATTAGGATTATCCATTCACTTGGTCAAAGCCCACACAATACACTTTCTTTCTATGGTGTAAAGTGCAACTACTATGATCCTAAATACAAATAATGGACCTCTAATGTTTAATACTAAGAAACCCCTAAACTTAAATAAATTCTAACAAATTTTCACAATGATTTGGCATTTAAAATCCATTGTGATACTTTATGCTTTTCTCTAAGGTCATTCGTTATTTCTCTTGATGATTTCAATTAGCATAATTAATTATAATTTCAAATAGCCAACTCAATTAATTTACACTAAAATATTCCAATATCTTTAAAAAAATGCTCATATGCCTAAAATTCACATAATTCCCATCAACTTCCCCTTCCATTTCTTACATTATATCTAACACAAGACATTAAAGCTCCTTATTATGATAATATAGCTAAATGCACTAGCCCATCAAATTTATCTTAATTGCAAATTTCAATAACAAATCAGTCCCTAAACTACTCAATCATTGGCTCTTTTAATACTTAAATCATCCAATATTTCCCATTGGGTCAAAATTTATTTCAACAATATATAATTTATCTAGCAATTATAATTACTTTGAATGTGCTTTCATTTATCAACCATCTTCTAATCAATAATAAAATAAAATAAAAATTGAGAAAAATTCCTAAGTGACTTACCACTTCAAATAATAATTTCCAACAACCCAACTTCCTCTCCAAGAGGTCCTATGAAACTAAGGAATAAAGGAAACTTCATGCATTATCACTTGCCACACTTCAACTCCTACCAAGAAAAGAGGAGTTTATAATTAAGCAATCCATTCATCAATTTAACACTTTGGGAGTATTGGATACTTACCTAATCTGCGGTTGATGAAGGCTTTGCTAGGTGACAATGGGCCGGCTGCTAGTGCGAGTCGATGGAGAATGGCTAAGATTTCAAGCTGAAATGGAGAAAAAATGGGGACACAATGAAAAATGGTAGGGAGGAAGAAGATGCAAGGGAGGGTATTTTGGTAATTTGGTACATGGTGGACACGTGGCAGCCATGCAAAAATAATACTCTGATGCATGTAGGGGGATTCAAACTTAGGTCCTTAGGGATGCTTGAGTCGAGTTTAGCCACTTAAGCCAGCCTTGGATTTTAGATGTAAATTTTTTTATGCCTATTTTAAAAGTAAATATTCACAAAATTATCCTTCCAAGTTAAAAATTTTAGATGTAAAATTTTGGAGCATTTCATAATATACAAATCACTATTAATAATACGAACCAATAAATAATTGCAATAAAATATGACAACAAAAGTTAGATAGAAATAATTAAAATATGACCTCTAACAATAAAAAGACAATAAAACTAAGTATTAAATTTCAGAGAGAATGACACAATAATATAAAACATATCTTATTACTCTAACGATTTCAACATACTTTATGTCTATTTCTGTGAAATCAATGTTATCACTTTCTTCACAAATGGATTCAAATCATGCGATTATGATTATACACTTGTGATCATGGAGATGATGGCGGTGGTAGTGGTGGTTTCAATGAAGGAGCAGAAGCTGGGATTGGAAGAAAATGTTGATGCCATGAACTCTGTCTCGGGGGTGGTGGTGGGTTCGATGGCCTACGGAGCCTTCTGAACACTCTCTTCCCATTATAAGAGTATTCTAAGGATGCCCCATGAAGTGCTTCAGAAGATAGTAGAAGAGCATGTACAAGAATGAAAGCAACCACCAATGTACTCTTCCCAACCATTTTGTGCTTGTGGATCTCTCTTGATTTTCATACTCTTATTTGTTAGAGATTTTGGTCCTGGAAGAAGAGGATATGTCATTATATAGAGGTCCCAATGACGACTTTGGGAGACTTTTAGATTTATGATGAATTTACGATAAATTCTAAATAGGATGAAAATATTTAAATTTAGGATTTGGATAAGAAAAAACAAATTCTTATAAAGTAAGGAAATCTGGTTTTATCAATTAAAAAATCACATAAAAATTATAAAATAAAATCATATATCATTTAAAATTTTAAAAATTAAAAAAAAATGATTGTACATAATCAAATTCATCATTGCATAGATACACAGAGAGAATCAGATTTTCTGCATTTAATATTCTAAATATAAGTAAATTTAATAAAATATAGACTATTGGATAGAAATTTAATGATTTAAATTTTAAGAAATTGTTAAAAACTATTTGATATTTATTAAAAACTGAATCATTAAATAAAAATTTAATAGCTAGATCTTTTAAATGTAAATATCAAATGCAAATAATCCAGACCCATACGTAGATTACCAATTGGCATGACCAAACTTGTGGAAAAGATTGAATGATATAGATGTTGGGTTTGAAGTCATAAATGTTTACCTGAAGGAAGCTTAGTGGAAAGACTACAGCATCAGTATGAGTTTGTTGAATGAGTACCTTTTTTCTCTCAATTTATTCTTCTTTTCATAAGATATTTTGGTGTTTGGCGGAGACTTTCTTAATTATTTTAGGGAGAACTACGTAAGCAAGGGAGGAATACATTTTGGGGTTAAAGCATTATGGGTTTGACTATTTATCATTCATGCACTTAGGTTTAGTCTCAAGACGAAGCAGTGGATTACATTTGTGTAGCACAACCCTATTTCTTTTTCCAAAAAATTTAAATCTATGGTTGTACCATTGATCTGAAATGACATGGTAAGAAGTACCATCAGTAAAGTGTAATTAAGTAATTGTTTGAAAATTGATTTTTTGGATACAAATGAATAGTGAAGGAAGGTTTTCAAAAACTTTTTTATCATCCGAAATAGGAATGATCAAAAAATTCTCAAAGATAAAAGAGTAGAGCAACAATTGCCATTAACCATAAAGATGTTTGGGTTTAGCCTCAAACGAAGCAGTGGATTACGAATTTAAATCTATGGTTGTACCAACGATTTGAAATGAAATGGTAAGAAGTAAAATCAATAAAATGTAATTAAGTAATTATTTGAAAGTTTAACTTTTAGATAAAAATGAATAGTAAAGGTTTTCAAAATCTTTCTAGCCATACAAAATAGGGATGATAAAAAATCATTTAAATCTGGGCATTTTCATGGAGATTGTTTCAATGTAAGAATCTACATTTTAAGATTTTTTTATAAGGTTTAAAGAATCTCCCAAATATAATTTAGAGATGAAAACAGAAATCATATTCCCCATTCAACGGATCCTTATCCTTGTCAATTTTATATAAACTTTTGTAAAACTATAATGTACATATATTACTAGCTTTTATATTTTATAATCACTTAGCTCATTATTTATATTTATAATAATATAAAATAATAAAAATAACATAAAAATTAATTTTGCCTATTACATTTTAGTAGAAGTGTCAAAGTGGGTGAACTCGAGAGAATTTGTGGGTTAAACAGGCCAAACTGTTTAACCTTCCATAAGATGGTGGGTTGAAAATCTCAACCTACCTCATCTGGTGAGTTAAACAGACTGGTTAGTTTAACCCATCAAATAAAAAATAAAAAAATTATAAAAGTTCCAATGTGGCTTTGTTTAAACATATGTCTTGTTTAATCAATTACTTTTTATATCAATATAAATAAACAAAAAAATTACTAAAACAAAAAGCAAACTTCAACAGATGAAAACAAATAAAATAATCCAATAATTTAATGATTCATTAACAATAAGAATATGATTATGAGCAGAATATTCAAATATAAAAAATTACAAAATAATATAGACAACATAGCACATACATTAGGGTTAATTTTTTTTTTTTCCTAAATAAAAAAGTGCAATAGCCTAGGGCACTAGGCTGAGAGAGTAGGAAAAAAAAAAAAAAAGCAACTCATTTAACTCGCGGGTTAAATGGGTTGGGTTAATAGGAGTATACTAAACAAAATCTTAAAAGAATCTCTTAACCCAACCTACCACTTAAGTGGGTTAAACGGGCTCGACCCAGTGGTTTAAACCTATTTTTATGCCTCTACATTTTAGTATTTTACTACTTAGAGACTTAAGTAGTATAATAGTGTCATTTTTAAAATATTCATGAGGCGTCATCGATCTCTTTTCTGTCTTATAATTGAGTTAAAAGTTTGAGCAAACAATTTATGCTTTAAAATTTATAATTTCATTATTCTTTCTACATTTATGATACTTTATGATCCTTTTAAAAACTATTTATTTTTCTGTAGTAACTTGCAATAAATATTTCATAACAAGTAACGTACACTAAATAAATAGTCACTATTTCATAATATTTTGAAGGAGAGTAATAGAGTGGTTATAAGTTATAACCCTTACTGTGACTTTGCATCCTTCAAATTTTATAGCCACACCCCAACTTTTTTCTTTTTTTTTGGGTAATTCTAAGATAGAGTAGAAAGATAGTTGGTTTTGAAGATATATACATATATTAGAAAATGTTTGATTACAAGCTAAAAACGATGTTACAAACTGAAATTATAAATTGAAGAAAACTTACAAGAAAGTTTTAGAAGAATAGGTGAGCCTTTCGTGAGCTTTTGGGTTTACAAGCTATGACTAGGTTCTAAAAATCCTATTCTACCTAATGGAAGAAGAACCTTTTATAGCTGACAGAACCAATAATCTTAGGTACGCCTTTCTTACAACAAATTATCCCATTTAAGGTAACCCAGTAAGAAAAAACCACAAAAATTGTAAGGAAAGAAATATGCTTTGAATGGATAAAACCTCCAATAGAAACAAGAATCCATTGAAATAGAATAAAAAATTAAGCAATATCATATTAATTCTCCAATAAAGAAATACACTATAAAAGAATATAAGAACAATTAAGAAATAATAAAATTCAGCAACAAATTGAAGAAATTAAAGAAAAATTCAAAAAGGAGATATGCTCAAATCACCCAAATGCTTTATGGGATAGAAAGAAATATGTGGTAAGTTTACCTTGCGAAAAGGATTTTAATAAAATTAAATTCCTACCAAAGCAAGATCAATACAAATGAAAGGGGAACTACTAGAGTATTGTAAGAAAGAACTACAACAATTACTAGACAAAATGTTAATAAAAAAGAGTAGATCTCCTTGGAGTTGTTCAGCATTCTATGTGCAGAATCATGCTAAAATAGAAAGAGTAGCCCCAAGGTTAGTTATAAACTACAAGCCGTTGAATAAAGTATTAAGTTGGATAAGACATCCATTCCTAATAAGAAAGATTTACTAGGCTATTTACGTAGTGCAGCCATTTATTCCAAATTTGATATGAAATATTGGTATTATCATATACAAAAGCAGAAGAAGATAGACATAAAATGACATTTACTGTTCCTTTTAGCCACTATGAATGGAATGTAATGCTATTTAGATTAAAGAATATACCCTCAGAATTTTAGAATATAATAAATGATATATTTAATTACTGCTGCAAATTTACTATAGTTTATATTGATGATGTTTTAGTATTTTATAATTTGATAGAACAACACTTTAAGCATCTTCAGGAATGAATTATACGATATAATTAAGAAGAATGGTTTAGTAGTTTCATTGTCAAAGATGAAATTATTTTTGACAAAAATAAAATTTAGGGGCATGGAAATATATCAAGGATCAATCACCCCTACCAGAGAAGTTATAGATTTTGTCGATATGCTTCCCAATGAAATAAAATATAAAAATCAATTACAAAGATTGTTAGGATGTTTAAATTATGTATAAGATTTTACCCCCCAACCTTAGCATAAAACCACTATTCAAAACTTTATAGAAAAATCATCTTGCTTGGAATGAGGAAATGACCAGGATAGTAATCGAAGTGAAAAAAATAATAATAATAAGGTCAAGCAGTTGCCTTCCTTAGGTATACTTGACCCTAATAATTTCAAGGTGATAGAAGCAGATGCTTTGGACATAAAATATGAGAAATATTAAAACAAAAAATAGGGCAAAAGAAACAAGTAATAAGGTACCATTCAGAAACGTAGACGGAAGCCCAACAAAAATATTCCACCATAAAAAAAGAAATTTTATTTATAGTATTATGCATTAAAAATTTTCATGATTTAATCAATCAAAAATATCTTTTATGAGTTGATTGTAAAGCAACCAAAGAAGTTTTACAGAAAGACGTAAAAATTTAGTTTCAAAACATATTGCAAGATGGCTAAGTTATACTTTCATGTTTTGATTTTTGAAACCGAATTTATCAATAAATGTATGAAAATCTCATTCTAATCCCCTACTCATTGCCCCATTCCTATTCTAGGCCCCCACTTATTTTCATTTTCATATTAGTCTTTCAGTGATCTCCACTTTACCTAAACCGGTCCCATTAGAAAACACCACATTACAAGTTGACATGGACAAAATATAAAATAAAATTATGCATAAGAATTAAAATTTTAACAAATTCAAATGAACATAGTTCAAATCCATACATTGAGTGGCAATTGGCATGACCAAACTTGTGGAAAAGATTGAATGATATGGCTGTCGGGTTTGAAGTCATAAATGTTTAGCTGAAGGAAGCTTAGTGGAAAGACCACAGAATCAGTATGAGTATGTTGAATGAGTACCTTTTTTCTATCAAATTATTCTTCTTTTTGTATAAGATATTTTGGTGTTTGGCGGAGACTTTCTTAATTATTTCAGGGAGACGAAGCAGTGGATTACATTTGTAATTATTGAAAAACAAAAAATAAGCAGTGGATTACATTTGTATGGCAGGACCCTATTTATTTTTCCAAAAAATTTAAATCTATGGTATGCCAACAATTTGAAATGAAATGGTAAGAAGTAAATTAAGTAATTGTGTGAAAGTTTATTTTTTGAATGCAAATGAATGGTGAACGAAGGTTTTCAAAATCTTTTTTATCATACAAAATAGGGATTATAGAAAATCCTTTAAATTTGAGTATTTTCATAGAGATTATTTCAAGAAAGGATCACAGGCTATACAGTATAATGTACTGTACAGTGTAAATCGTTAAATTAATGTGAGTCTTACATTGATCTACAGGTCTCAATCTAATGATCTATGCTGCACAACACATTGTATTGTATAGCATGGGACCAACTCTTGATTATTTCATGTAACTATTAACATTTTGAGAGTTTTTTTTATAAGGTTGAAAACAGTGATAAGAATCTCCCATAATATAATTTGAAGATAGAAACACAAAGCATATTTCCTGTTCAACAGAATTTATATCACTATCAATTTTATTTAAAAATCTATAAAACTATAATGTGCATATATTACTAGCTTTTGTATTTTATAATTGCCATACTCATTATTTATATTTATAATAATATAAAATAAAATAAAAACCTAAAAAGTAATTTCACTCATTATAATTTAGTGTTCTATTCCTTGAAAACTTTCATAGTAAAATAGTGTCATTTTCAAAATGTCATTGTGGTGTGAATCATAGTATTTATCTTTTTCTTCTTAAGTTTGAGCAAACAATTACTACTTTGAAATTTGTAACTGCATAATTTTTTATATATTCATGATAATTTATGATGATTTCCTAATAAATTTTTTTTTTTGGTAATTTGCATTGGATATTTCATTGTAAGTAACGTACACTGAAAAAATAGACTTATTATTTCATAATTTGTTTAAACAAGAGTAATAGAGTGGTTAGAAGTTATTAAGGTATGTGACTTTGCATCATTCAAATCAAAGCTATTAAAGTAAGCCAATCTAACTTATTTGGGCTTATCCACATGAGTTTGCAAATTATGATGAGATGGGTGAAAAATCCAATTCAGCCCACCTAGTGGGTTAATCCACTAAAAATTAAAATAAATGAAAAATAATATTATCTTTGTCATAGTTTTAACCCATCAAAAAATTTTTAAAATTTTTTTTAAAAAAGTCTCAAACATAACAAACCAATCATAAAAAATTCTAATACCACTAATCCAATCTAATATTGAAATATGACAAATTACAAATATAATTTAATGCTTTAATGAAATTGAATGAGTGCGTATCAACAATAATATGCAACAAGCAACGTGTGTGTTGATTAGGGTTTTTTGTCTTTTAAACCAGACACAGTGGGCTATGGGAATTTGGTCAAGTAGTATACAATAATTGTTCAAATGAGGATTATATTTTACATCTTTAAAAAAAAAAAAACCAAGCTATAAATCCATCAAGTTAACTTATTTAGCCCACAAGTTAAATAAGTTGGATTCTAATGATTCTACTAAGGAAATTACCTAAAGAAACCATTTAACTCAACCCACCATTCTAGTAAATTAAATGGGCTTGATCCTATGGGTTAAACATGTTTCCATGACTCGACTTCAAATTTTATGGCTGTACCCTAAGTTTTGTATCAGATTCAATTAAAGAGCAAGCGCATACATATATACATACATACATACATACATACATACATATATATATATATATATATATGACTAAATTTGTTTTTGATAATGTCACTTGATTGTCAACTCTTTTTAAAAGATTTTTTGGTATATTAAAAAATTAGTGGTTTCCGTGTATAACCTCAAAGATCCTAAAAAATAATCTTTAGAGTTGGATCTCTGCCTGATTATATAAAATCTTAACCATATTATTAATTAATACTAATTGAAATTATATTTAAAGACCATAAGTTTAGTATATCAGTTTCTTTATTCAACAACATTATAAATAAATGACATATGTAATGATACCATAATTTTAGGGAAAGATTATATGTGTAAAGACTATAAATTTAACATATTTCATATGAATCATTTAAAATTTTTAAACTATTGAATAGGATTTTCTTTATTTTGAAGGGCCTTATCCTAAGACTGAGTCTTAATGAATAGAAGGAGAACAGATTCTAGAACCAGGTTCATCAAGATAAAAAAAATTGGCTAAAGTGCATTTTGGCTCCCTTAATTTTATTTGGGGTTACACTTGTGTCCCTTAACTTCATTTATGTCTAATTTGGTCTTGTAACTTTACATTAAATTTCACTTTTCTCCTTTAACTTTACTTGATTATACTTTGGTCCCTTAATATTACTTTACATTTCATTTTTTTCTCCTAAATTCATTTAGTTCTAGTTTGGTCCCTTGATTCATCTTTAGTTTCACTTCTGTCCTTCAATTTTATTTTATTCTAGTTTAGCCTTCATTTTTAAAAAAACCACTCAAATATTTTCTTCACCTTTCATTTTTTATATTTACATTAACTATCAATATGCAAAACTCCATAAATTATAGTAATCATTATTTTGAGATTTAGTTCATGTCTTATTCTTCCACATATTAAATTGATTGGAACTAAATATGTTTTCGTCATTTTGGTATTCTTTACCCAAATTGTTTTCTATTGGTCATAACTCTTAATTCATACAAAGTCTAAATATTTAAAACATTTTAATTGCATGGTGTTAGAGAAAAAAAAGACCTTTTCAAAAGTTTTTAAAAATTGAGGGTGAAATTGGAACAAAATAAAATTAAAAAAACAAAAGTAAAACTTAGGATAAAATTAATTGATCAAATTGAAACCAAATTAATTTAAAGGACAAAAATGAAACCTAAAGTAAATTTAAGAGACTAAATTAGAATCAAGTATAGTTAGAGGTTAATCCCTATTGTTTGGAAGCTTAATGAAAAGAAGGAGGATAGTTATTAATGGAATGAAATAATTTACATATTATTTTTATAATATTACCCTTGTAAATAAAATGTTATTATTGGAAGATTTTGGCCCAAAAGATATCATAGTAATTACTCTATTTGACCATTCAATTCTATTCTTAATTTTTTAGAGACAACAAAAATGAGGTTAATCCCTCATTTGTCATTCTATTATATACCAAAATAAATTTCCAAACATATATTCGTTCTAATTTAGCTATTCTACCTCTTATTACTTTCTTTTTAACTATCAATCCAAACATACATTCATCAAAGTTAAAGTATAAAATTAAAACCAAATGAAATTAAGGAATGAAAATAAAACCCCAAATAAAATTAAGAGACAAATATATTTTGCCAAAAAAAATTTAATTATAAAATTTAAAACCTTTCATAATAAATATATTACATTTATTATATTTAAATATAGTTTTCTTAAATTTTACCGAGAAACTCACTTCACTGATGATACGTACTTTAAAGTTTCTACAAAAAATATTTGATGCCTCGATGACCATGCTTATGTCTTTAGAAGGGGAGCACCGACAGATGCAGTACTTTCCAGTAGGAATCCCAATCGTATGAAAAGTCAGAATTGTATTTTTTATTTATATATATATATATATATATATATATATATATATATATATATATCTATCTATGAGTAGCTCAATTTATTGGAAGATTTAATGTTGCATTGTTAAATTTTTTACAAGAAACTTATGTAAAAAATTTATCATGATATATATAATTAGTGATATCATGAAATATATATATATATATATATATATATATATATAATATGCTATTATTTGATATGAGCGTGGTAAAAATAATAAGATAGTTTGTTATGGTTGAACTCAAATACGAGAGACTGATCAGTCTCTGTGGGCCAAAAAGAAAAAAGTTCCATTGAAAGACAAGTTAATCACACCTGATACTACCAATTTCTCTTTTCGTTTTCCGACATTGAAATCTGCACTTTAAAACTTTTTTTATTAAATTTTATTTCACTTGTCAATAACATTATATATATATATATATATATATATATATATATATATATGTAATGTGATTGGACTATACTTAATATTTTTTTATTAAAAATCTAATATTCATAACATTTATATGCAGTATTAGAGTCTTTTATAAGGTAAGTAAAATATTTTTTTTATTCTTCCCTTATCATAATTTGTCATTTTGGTCTTTTACACTAACAAAAATTAAGATATTGAATGAGATAAAATACGTATAAGATGATCCACAACTTATCTAAAGAAAACTTATTTAAAAAGATCCACACTACTACAATAATATAATAGTAGAGTTTGGAATCTGCATTTTTTAATACTTTGCACAGAGTAGAAGAGAGAGAAGCCTCAAAATCAGACAATATATAAAACTGGAAAGCCATACACGAAAAAAATCACTCATTAATTATTCCATAAGTTCATCAAATAAAAATTAATTTTATTTATTTCAAAGGATAGCAAATTAAATTATAAATAGACTCAAAATTTCTTCTTTATTCCTTGACAATAATTTGACCGGATAATTAATACTATAAATTAAGGCATTTACCTAATGGACTTATAGCTAATCTAATGTATCATTTATTACCTATGATTAATAAAAACTCAATACAATCTTGATTTAGACCAAAGATTGATTGCCCAATTAATCCAAAAAAATTGCAATAATAATAAATTAAAGCTAATTCACAAAAAAAAAAAAAATTATTTCAACTCATAGTCCCTCACTTATTAGAAAATATTATACTTAGTTTTTCATTTCCCATAAAAATATTAGATTTAGTCTCTCTACTCAAACCCTAAACCCAAAGTTAAAAGACTAAATTTGGTATTTTTTTTAAGTAGAATATTAAATATAGTATTTTTTAATGAGTACAGAATTATTTTGAGCATTATAACAAGTGAAGAACAAAAATAATAATTTTGCAATAACTGATGGACCAAAAAGGTAATTTTCTTATTTTCTTTTTATTAATAAAATTAATTTGGAAAAAGTTCACTTTTGGTCCTTTGAGTTTACTTGAAGTTTCACTTTCATCCCTTAACTTCATTTACTTCTAATTTGATCATTGAATTCCACTTTAAGCTTCACTTTTGTCATTCAACTTTACTGGATTCTAATTTGATCCATTAAATTTACTTTAAAGTTTTATTTAAGTCCCTTAAATTCATTTGGTTCCAATTTTGTCCTTTAACTTTATCTTAAATTTCATTTATTACCATGAAGTTCACCCTTCATTTTTTTAAAATTTTTTTTTCTAATTATTCATTTTAGTATTTCTTAGCCAGTTTGTTTTCAGGTGGTCATAACTTTTGATTTACACAAAGCTTAAGTATTTAAAGCATTTTCATTTGACGAGGTTAGAGGCAAAGAAAAAAAAAACAACATTTGAGAAGAGTTCAAAAATTAAAGGCAAAAGTGAAACAAAAAAAAAATTAAGAGACACTATTAAAACTTAAAATAAAGTTAAGGGCCCAAATTAAAACTAAATGAATTTAAGAAACAAAAAGGAAACTTAAAGTAAAAATATGGGACCAAATTAGAATTAAATAAAGTTAAGAGACAAAAGTGGAACTCCATGTTAAATTAAGGAGCCAAAAGTGTAATTTTTCCAAAACATAAATTTATAATGTTATTTTTAATATAATATTACAAAGATTTAAATTGTTATTAAATTTTAAGATGAGATTAAGATTTTATTATTCATGTGACACTAAAAATATTTAAGCATTTTATTATTTAAAAATGTATTTTTATAAAAATAAATAAATTTATTGATAGAAAATAAATTCATGAAGAGTTTTTGTAACATATATTAAATATTAAAGAGACACTAAATAATGTTTTTAAAATAAAAAGGTTAAATACAATTTAGTCAAAAAGTTTGGTGTAATAATAATAATAATGTGTTAATTTTGGAATTGTAAAATTAAGAAGGAGACTTTAGGCAAAATTTCTAACATTAATACACTTTAAGATTTGTAACTTATTATGGTTAAGTGACACCTAACAAAGTGTAAGGAAGTGTTCCCTCTTTTGAAAGTGTGATGACCCACAATTTATAACGACTTAAAAGAGTCCCTTGCAACATGATGCGTCTTTATTACATTCTTTCTTTAAAATGATAATTAGTACTATTGTTTACACAATTATGTGACAAATAAAGGAAAATAATTAATTTTTCCATGACATTACTGATGGTTGGAACATAAAATCCTTTATTTGCTGGATAAATATATCATTTTGAGCTTCAATATTTTAGTTTAGTTTAGTTTTATTGTAATCTTTCTTTAAAATCTCAAATATTTTTATTTTTCAATCTACTTTGTCATAGATATATTATTTTCTTAGTCGTTATTTCACTTTGAATCCAGTTTTGAAAAATGAAAAATTATTTTAAGATTTTTATTTTATGAAGAACTAAAATCAGATTAAATTTAAAAGCATATAATTACTTTAAAACTTTCAATTTATAAAGAATCGAAATAAAATAAAATTAAAAAATAGAGACTAAATAGTATTTTAAATAATGATAAAAGAAGAGAAAAATGAATTGATAAAAACAAAGTGATTAATGCTGATCAATCTGTGTACTAATGCTAATGAATTACCTATATATAATTAATATATAAGATTTGCTTCACCTTCACTCTTACTTCCCAGTATTGAAATTATATTGTCCAAAAGGATTGCTCTATTATTAATTTAATTTTCTAAAGAAGAAATCTTTTAATTTGATTTTTCAAACAAATTAATTCTTTTCGTGGACAAAAGTCACTATAACTTATTAAACTAATTGTCAATTAATAATAGGTGTTTTAAATTTTCAAAAAGATGTCATTTTATCTCATTTCACAAAATTTAGCACTTATTTTTTTGAACTGTGTCAGTTAGTTTTATAAAACTAGACCAAGCCACATCATTTTGGAAATGGATTCTTACCAAATGTAATTAAATTTAATAAAATTTAAATTTATCTACAGAAAATTAATGGTTCAAATTTTAATAAATTATTTAAAATTGATTAAATTTTTAAAATAATTTATTAAGATATAAACCATTAAATTTTCTTTTAAAAATTCAAATTTCATAAAATTTATCTTTAAATTGCCAAATGGTACTAAACTTTAGCTATAACATAGACCATTTGCTGGATAAAATAAATTAAGCATAATATTGACAGTAATACTTTAAAATTAAATCTGTAATTTATATAAAAAATATATATATTGTAAAGTGAATCTTTAATTATTATAATAGAAACAGAACAAACAAGGAAAGAAAATGAAAGTTGGTTGGTGCCATGGTCTCAATCTCTGACCCTCTCTGTGATATGCAGCCTTTATGAAACTCTGTTACTAAAGTTATTCTCTCACTTCCTCTGCTTCTGCTTCTGCTTCCTCCACACTCTGCTCTCTGTCACAGATTAAACTGGTAACATCTCCCTCTCCCTCTCCTTCTCTCTCATTTCATTTCTGACTTTCAGATTCATCACCTTCTGCTCAACCATATATCTCTGCTTTTTTTTGCTTATTGGTTCTCTCTGAAGTGACTTCCCGGGACTCTCCCTAGTGCTCATTTCAATATCATTCACATTCATTCCTTCCAATCCCTCTTCAAACAAACAGAGCCATGGCTCAACAGGTACCATTTTCTGAATCCACCATCAATTTGTTCTTTTTTTTTTTTTAATTAGTATTATAATATCATTTTATTACTTCTGAAAGTGATTTCTTAAAAGATTTTTAGAGAAACCGATTGATTCTGGAATTATTTTGGATGAACAACAGTTTTACTTCTTTCTTTTGGGTTACTGATTTTCCCTTCTGGGTGGAGCAGGAAGAAGGGTGGCCATTGGGGCTGAGACTATTGAATGCGAGAATAGGGTTAGTGAGAAATGGTGATTTCTCTCGGTCTGGGTCAGTCTCCTTCAGCACTATGCTCACTGGTTCTCCAACATCTTCAATGGATTCTTCTTCAGATCTTGATACCCAGGTTTGTAATTCTTAATAGAAAAAGAAAAAGCAAAACTTTCATACATACCGAGGTTTTGATACTAAATTAATGCTTACCCTTTTTTTAATATTCTTTTTCCTTTCTCTTCTGAGAAGAATGATACCTCCATTTTAGTTGTTCTGGGTAGCATTTATTGAATAGATCATAGAAACAGAGCATCTTAATTACTCTGTACATACTCTGATTTGGCTTTTTTAATATTACAAGATGAGGACTGGTTTTTCTGACTTGAAATGGCCACTCACTCAAATGTGACTGTGTTGAACAGTCCATCATAACACTCTCCATTTTGCCCTAGAGCACTTGGCAGTACATACATATATAAAGAAAATTTTAGATTTAATTAATAACAAATAGACTTAAATTGATTATAAAAAGATATATTAACATATTGAATGTGTCTATTTGATATTCACACATGCCTGTGTGTGTCTCAATTTATTTATTTATTACACAATGCCTGAGTATAATTTATACTATTGCCATTGAGTGCCCAGAGATAATTGAAGCCTACAGTAATTGAGGATTTTAAAAATTAGGAATTTGATTCATTTATTGTAAGTCAGCTTAGAAGAATAAAGGAAACATCACAGAAATAAGGTTGCCACGTATTCATCTCTTAATACTAAATGAGATTGATAACAATGTAAAATTTTTATTATTTGTTTTGAAAAATAAAAATATATTTTAACATTTTTGAATTGATGTACTAAAATTATAATGAGGCTTTAACTCAAGATAATAAAATGTATATTCCCAATTTATTTACGATTAACTTAAACTCTACCTAATTTTTTTATGCATAAATCTATTGAAATGTCTAAAAAAAAACTCAAGATTGAGACCTGTCTATAAGTTAGAATACTGTTCTGTTTGTAACTAGCTTGGACCATGGCTTTTGACTATGTACTTTTGTGACTTTATGTTAATTTTCCTCATGAAGAATTGAAGATGAAACTTTTAAACTTTTGAATCAGTCCAAATGAGAACTGTGTAGGAAAAAGAAGGCACGAGTAATGAACAAGAGCCCCAGGAATAAAGCTTGGGTCTCTCTTCCTGTTGCTCTCCTTTGGATCTTTCAGTTCCTTTTGTTTCAATAATTGCTTATTTCCCATGGGGTCCGGATCATGTCCGGGCACATCATGATTTGACGTGCATATATTTTATCTTTTTGTTTACCATTTTTTAAATAGAAAAATTAAATTAAATTAATCTACTAATGGTGCATGCCAACTTGTAATATGTAGTTATTATGGTAGAACAATGTTCCATAAGATGATTTCTTTTTTAAGCATTCATTTTTTACCATGTAATGATGAAGTTGATCTAATCATTAGTCTAAATTGTTATGAGGTTAATCTAACAGCTATAACATTTCACATAACTTGCATCATATGGCTTGTAATAGTCCACTGGATCATTCTTCCATGACAAGAGCATCACACTTGGGAGCCTCATTGGTATTTCCAGCATCTTAGAACTCTCTAGAAGGTCGACAAGGGGAAGAATGGAGGAACCCTTCAAGGACAGCAAGAAGAGCCACAAGCTGAAGCCATGGTTGTTCTCACTCTGTTCAAGGCTGACGACCGATGCTGTTACCATGAACGACGATCAAGCTCCCTCACTTGGTCACTATCTTGAAGAAGAAAGAAGAGCTGCAACCTCAGGAACTTACAGAAGGAGCAAATTCTCGCCCCTTTATGGGGTTAATGATTTCTCTCCGGTTCGAGACTCGAACTCGCTGTTTGTTGGAGACCAAGTTGCTGCTCCTCAGTGTGCTGCTGCAATGGAGGAGGAAGAATGTGGGAAAGAGCCAACCAGAGCATTGTTGGAAGTGGAACAGAGCAATGGATATGGAGGACTAATTGTTTTCCCTTGTTTGTGTGGATGGCTCAAATAAGTGGTGACTTCTTGTAGCTCATTTCTATTTAAGTATCTTCCGTGCAGAGCTTTGGAGTTCTTCTGTTCTTTCAAGAGAATCTTTATTTTTTTTTCTCTCTCCTGTTTCTTAATCAAAAAATACATAAAGCAAAATGGTGGACAAGCTTCAATTTTACTAGTTGGAAAGCATGAATTTTCTGGAGGTTGAGTTTTCTAACTTTAGTTCTTATTTTTTAAAAAAAGTTTCATCTAGCATACAAAAAATAGTAAAAAAAATTAACCAGAATTTCAAAATGTGCATTGCAACATCAAAATATACTTTAGCATATACATTACCTAAGCAACTAGAGAATTCCAGGGGTTTCAGTTGCACAAACAAGATTTAAATAAATCTCCTTCTTCGTTAATAAAGTTTCAATGCATTAATTGTTGAAGTGATTATAAATATCTAATTGCATAAGTTTTTTACATGCACAAATTGACAGCTTCCGGATTGATTATGAACTATACAAAGCAATAGACTTCAACCTTATCCATTGGAAGCTCGCTCACTTTTAAAGAAATGAACAAAAACATTTTGATGGAGGTAAAACAATTTCTTCCCTCACAAAGGTGATAAATGAATAAAACCTGTGAGTATATATATTCATATGAAATACCTTTATCTTATCAAATACTATATTTGATACTTGGTAACAAACACAGGTCTTGATGCTCCAAGTCCAACCGAGATGCAGATTACAAAACCTCAAACAAGGAGTTAAACAATATAAGCCACCTATTGTCTCTCATGATCTTACGATCCTTCTGACTAACAAAAAATGAACTGAAACAAGATATCGATATGGGCGGCGATTCAAAGAAAGGTAAAGCAACCATTTTATCAGTTTCCTGACTGGCTTGGGAGCAAAAAACCACATCAAGGCTCATCAACCGCCTAATTACTTTTCAGCATCAATCTTTCCTGAATTGCGGCCGCCAATCCTTCCAAATGAGCCCATCGCTGACAAGCCCTTGAAGCTGCTGCTTCCTTCGCTGAAATTTGATTTTCTTGATCTCTTGGGCTTTGTTGTGGGACTGGATTCCACTTCTGTATCACTGCTGGTCTTGATCTGGGCAACAATTAATTGAAGAATGGAACCTCGGCAAAATGGGCAAGCCGGTCCGGTGGGGCAAGCAGCTCCAGGATCAAGCTTCTTGTGACAGCATAATGCTAGGGTGCAATGAGCACACATTTGATGACCACAGGGT
The DNA here is from genome assembly GCA_037074485.1 of Delonix regia. NCBI lineage: Eukaryota > Viridiplantae > Streptophyta > Magnoliopsida > Fabales > Fabaceae > Delonix > Delonix regia. The sequence goes on from CM073459.1 coordinate 7,061,506, forward strand.
CTGACCTCAATTGTGCATACTTGATCAAAGCATATACAACATAACTCCACACTGCTGCTGGCCTATATGAGCAGAAATAACAAGCAATTAAGATATTTATTATTTTTCACCATAAATAATAAAGTAATCAATTATTTTTTGCACATAGAGAAAGTTCAGGTCCATGAACGTCAGGAAAACACTAGACCATGCATGCACACGGGTATACCTAATTCAAGAAGAAGGCAATTGCAAACTGAGTGCATCTGCATTATGCATGCATGAGCTAAAAAATGTTTTCTTTTATTATAAAGGAACAATGATTCCCATTGAAGTCCTTGATAAAGGCAGAAGCAAGATAAATATTCGTAAGTTATGCACGAGTGAATTTAAGAGTTTGCTCGGAGGTTTGGATAAAATAACCAAGTGTCCACATTTAATCTGTTTTGCTACTTATAAACAATCACAAGATCAATATTCCCAAAGAACATTCTTTACCACCTTAGCAAAGCACAACCTTTAACCCAATCAAGTACATTGAATTTGAAGGTCTAAAGCAGTCAGAAAAAGATTGTTATACCTCAGAGTCAATGTCATCATCTTCACCATCAGAATGCAGTGAAGATGGGGGCATGTCTCCCTCCTTTAGTAGGGTCTTTTCCCTCTCTCTGTTAGCTTCCATCAAGGCCTTTTCCAGTAAAGCTTTTGCTTCCCGATTTAGCTCACTGATGAACTTTAATGGGGATGGCCAAACAAGTGGTGCTGCTGATGAAGGATCCAGCAGGACAGCACAAGCCTTATGCTTGTGCTTCAGGGCAACTGTGAATGGTATTCTCCTGCAGAGGTTCATTTGTAATAAGAGTTCAATCCTTGAAGATTAAGAAATCCAGGAAGAGTAAGAATTGTGCCAAGAACAGAAAAGTGCTGAAGAAGAAAGTCACCCCCTATTTGGTATAAAAAACCAAAATATGAAAAGATCTTTACCAGCTCCAAGTGCCATTTGCTACATATACATTAATCATTCAACTATGCTGAAGTTAAACCATTGCATGAATAGTAAAATACAAATGTAATTGAAATATGCCTATTATTACTACAATAATATGACCAATGAAGCAAATTGCATACAGTGTGAAACAAATAGAAAGTTCACTTAAAGGCATAAAAAGTTGAGTTACTCAGTCCATTTTATAAAATGTCATATAAATTATCACCATTCTTCCTGAACATGTTAAACATGACCTTTACTTACCCAGAGGAATCTAATTGAAACCTATCTGCACCCCATGCAAGCAAGATTCGGACACAATCCAAAGAACCACCACGAGCAGCCAAATGAAGTGGTGTGCTCCCTCCATAACTGCAGATGATACTGTGATCAATCTCAATGAAATATCATTGGTATTTATCTATGAATAATGATGTAACTTCTAAGACAAATACCCATATCCACCAATTGATGCACAAACAAGAGCCCCATTGTCTAGAAGAGTACGCAGACATTCAGGCTGTCTTTGGCGAGCAGCAAGATGCAGTGGCGTGGCACCATTTCCATCCCTTATGTTCACAAATCTGGCAAACCCCCTGAGAATGCAATTGAACAACTGGTTATTACGATTAATGATTGTCTGTGCTTGCATGTGTATTTGAGGATGCACATGAGAGAGGGGGGAAAGAGTAGAATATACAAAACCCTCAAAATTTTGACAATATACATGAGCCTTCTTTATATTTTACAAATGAGCCTTCTGATCAGTTGATCAGTCCTTTCGATAGCCATGCTTAACACAATCATTTAATAAGATATTGACAACTGATCAGAAGCTTAAATTCAATTATCGAATGCCTAAAACACCATTAATTAACAATATTTGATACTCCATCAAGTTGATTTCAATTTTAGAAAACATGAAAAGCTTCGTTTTATCTTCATTGAACAGATATTTAAAGCAATTACAAGTGTTTAAGGTATTTAACCAACGAAACTAGCCTTTGACCGGTTTCTATCGCAGTCTCAGTTAATATTATACTAAGTGTAATTCTGAAAAAGGACTTCAATATAGTTTATTTTTAATATGGGACGTAGAGGAACGTGCATTTTAGCACTAAACCCAGGCCGATCATAGCAATTACCTAAAGAAAAGAGAGAAAAAAAAGAAATAAAATCTAACCAAGAATTTGCAACAGGTGAGGAATGGGCAGCTGCAAGAATAGCCTTAAGGCAATCTGTGTGACCAAAATAAGCCGCATGATGCAGGCAGGTTCGTCCACGTAAAGAATCAAACTTCAATATCTGAAATAATAAAAGCCATCCCATAAATCTACAAGTTGAACACTGTTATCATAAATCCATAAGTTTCCATCTGAATAATAAATAAGTAAAACATACATTAGCTCCTGTGTGAATAAGCCTTTGCACACAGCCAGTCTTTCCGTGCATCACAGCCAACATTAACGGGGTCTATACCAAACCACAAAAACAAAAAATTATAAAAAATTAAGTAATTGAAGACAAATAGAGGAAGAAAGAAGTAGGATATAAACTACACAGTAAACAGTGCCGAAGGTTTCAGCTAGAAAAGCATTATTTTCAGCCCAATTACAAACATCAGGGATAAGAGAGGCACCTGTTTATGGCGATTTAAGATGTCTACATTCACAGACCGGTCCAATAACATGGAGAGTACCTGGCCAATATCAAAACACCAACCATAATTAAAACCTAAATAGTGGCAAAATATGTGTACAAGTGCAATTTGAACTTGCAGTGTCGCATCGCACATGTATCGGACACGATTCGACTCCATTTTTAAGGTACGGTGCTTCATGGATCAAAACCCATAAAAGACCATCAAAGTCCAAGAACACCATTAAAATCGACGAAATGTAAAAAGATTAAGGGGTAAGAGAGAGAAGCGACCTCGATCCGACCATTGGCGGCTGCAACATGCAGAGGGGAGAGCTTAGCATAACCGTAAGTCTCTTCAAGAACTGTAGGGTCATCCTGTATCATAGCCTCAACTATCTCCAAATCCCCATCTGCAACAGCAGTGAACAGAGCATTTTCATGGCGTTGCCTGCAACTTAGCCTCTGACCCATAATTTACCACCTTCCCACTGTCCTTAGCTATCGCTCACCACAGGTAGCTAGAGTTCCCCAGCTACAGCCTCACGCGCCACCTTCTACGGCGGTGGTGGCGGTGGTCCTAGTAGTGGCAAACGACGAACTTTTACCCGTCGATGGCGCTATATGAGCCAATTATCCAAGTATCCAAGTCGCCTCGGAGTTTGGACCTGCCCGCCAAGATTTAGGGCAGCCTGACCGAGTGTGTATTCGAGACTTTAATTGGCTTATTTAATTTATTTCGGGCACGGTTTAGATATTTAGGGGAAAAAAAATAGTCTAATAGAATCTTTGGTAAGCGTAGTATATCTAATCTGATTTATTTAATAATTTATGCAGTGACTATGATGTAAGAATTAAGAACCCCTTTTAGGCCAATTCAATGAATTTTCAAAAAGAGCGTACATTTCGTGACGCGTTTTTTGAAAAAAGAAAAAGTTATAAAATAAATAAATAAAATATTGCTCCACAGTTAACAAAAGCTCCTCTTGTTCGATTGAGTATCCCAAAATTTTAGTGTACTATTTTAATCTTGCTTTGTCTTTTATATTATTTTTAGATTAAATTTATTGACACAGTTAATAAATATACTTGAGATAATCTAAGCAGAAGCATATATGCATGTTTAATTGTTTATTACACCATAATAAAATACTCTATTGATATTATGTCATACTATTTTAATGAAAACTAAATAATTAATGACTATATTAACTTCATGTTAAGCTATACTACACGCTTTTATCATTTTTTCGAACATTTTATTACGAGGAAAATATTAAAAATGATGTAATAAAAGTTTAAATTTTGAAAAAAAAAATACAGAATTTGTCTTTCAAAAACTTAAATATTGTGTCACTCATTAAAAAAAAAAATGAACAAAACCAATCTGGTTATCTTTTTAAAAAGAGTGATGCTTTTCTAGTTTCAGAAGGATCATGTTTTTTAATTATGATATAATTAATTATTAAATATTAAAAAAATTATGTGCACAGTATTTAATGAGTTTAATTAAAATTAAAACAAGTAAAATATTGTGATGGATTTTATAATATGTAATAATTAATTACATCATACTATTAAATATTAAATTATTATATTATAGAAGATCATGTGTATATGTATAGAAGTAGCTTGATAAAGGGATATTATATTCTTTAATTTTTTTAATTTCATAAAATACTATTTATATAATTTTCCTTGACAATCTTCAAATGTCTTTAAAAATGGAAATTTAAAATATCTATGATATTTTACACATCACTTTTTATCTAAAACATGATTAAGTTCATATGGGAAGGAGCAGAAAGCATGATTTCATTTGTAGGATAAGGGGGAAAAAAATAATAAAGGAGGGATCAATTGTCAACTTTGTCTTGTTGCTTTTAATTATCATGTAGGTTAAGACATTGTTCCTTTAAATATGCATGTCTTCTTTGGGCCATTTCTTTAAAATTCTTTTGTCTAGCATGCTTATCAGCCTCCTCCAACTTTTTCTCATTTTGGTCAATAAATTGCAGCTCATGGGGCCAAATGGGCAAATCAAAGGGACGGCCTAAAGCCTAACATTAAGTAAATCAATTCAAAATTTGAAGTCAAAGAAATTGAGGATAGATTACCAAGTTTTTCAATCTCAATTTAATTCAAAAAACTAAAGATTACAAAAGTATAAAATTGGCCTTTATTTTTGTATTTTATAATAATTTAATTTTGATATAAATTAATTATGACAAATCAATCACTCACATATTTAAATTTGTACAAAATTAATCTCTTTATTTAAATTAATGAGAGACTAACATAAAATAAGAATTTTAAATAATTGATTTGTTACAATTAATTTGTAAGAGACTAAATTATTTAAAAATAAGAAACTAATTTGATATTTATTTGACTATATATAGAAAAGGAATAAAGCTTTACTTGGCTCTTTTACGTCATATTTATTAATTTAATTATTCATAAAATTTATTTTTACTCAGGTCTTTCATAGATAAAAAAATTAATTTAATTTAGCCTCTCATAAAATTGTATTTTAATTTATTCACTTACATATAAATAATTTTTAATTATATATATCACAAATAAATTATGATCAACTATGTCATTTATATATTTAAAATTAATATATTTTTAAGAACATTATAAATAACTACTTTATTGGTAGATAATAAAATTGAAAAAAAATTATTAATAAAGAATTAAAAAATTATAATAAATTAACTTAAGAATAATTAGAACTAAAATAGGGTTTTACTCTTAAAAAATAACAAAGCATTAATGTGTGGCAGCCTTGGTGGACTTTTAGGTGATGCTGAATTTTGTTTTGAGTCAATTTTTGGTAGGATATAAATGGTGATTGTATGATATTTTCTATATGATTTTTATAATTAAAAAATTTCTGTAATTATAATATAAGTGATTCACTTAAAAAATAGTATTTTAATTACTATTAAGGTCGCATTAATATCCCACTTTTAATATAGTTTCTAAAATTTTAAAAATTTATATTTAATTATTATAATCTAAAAAATGTTTACTTTGAGTCTCTACTAGAAAACTTTGATCTTTTAATATTCCATTATATTTTCCAGGTAGCTAAAGTGCAAGAGTAAAGAATGTGCGAGATAAAGGAAGCCTTATTTGTTTAGAATATATTGTATTGAATTAGGAAAAAGAGAGGGTGATAGGAAAATGGATTTAATAAAAGTTCAAGAAATTCTTTATTTACTATTATATCTTAATCCATAATATTTATTCAAAAGGATTTGAGCGCAAGACATTCAAATGAGCGTGAAGAGTTCTATCATTGTCTACTCCTACTATGCTCATAAAGTTCAAAATTTATATGTATATAAATTTGATAAAATTTTGAATTGTTAAATAAAAATTTGAAATTATTAAAAAAAATTTAATGTTTATTAAATTTTAACTATTAAATAAAAATTTAATGACTCATATGCTTTTAAATGTATCAAATTTGAAGGATAAATTTTGTGTGCTTTGCATGTGACTTCTCAAGTTTGGATGTCATTATGATATGCTACAAACAAAAAATTGTGATCAAAATTACATGACAATGTTAATCAAATCACATACAAATTAGTAAAAAAGGAATTAGAGAACTTACCTTATAATGTAGATATGATTAGAACAAAAATTTAAATAAAAGACGAGGTAAGAATATTAACCCACAAGACTCTTACTTGATTGAAAAAGAAAGAGAAAAAAAAAGATTGAGAGTGTATTATAAATTATTTAATTAGTATTAGAAGACTAATAATAATCTTATTTATAGACATTTCAATATTCTTGCTAAATAATTCAATTAGGTCTAAAATTAAACCTAATAATCTATCTTTCTATTAGTAATTTAATGGGATAATCACTAACTTAAGCTTGGACTATAAATTAGGGTCTTTATCTAACGGGCCAATAAATAATCCGACCTATTATTGATTATCAACTAATAATATAAACCCAATTCATTCTTGATTTAATCTAAGTATATTAATTGTTCAATTAATTAACTAAGATATATTGACCTAATAATAAATTAATGCTAATCCATAATAATAATAAAATTTATTCTAACAAAAACTATATAATATCATTAAAATAATGATTATATTAACAATTTTTGCAATCTAGATCTTCTCCATTTAGGGCATTTTAATCAGTTTTTGTCCATGACTCCCTTTTTGTCATGTCGTATGTTTTAAAACAGGTAGATGTATTTTTACCAACATAATTTCTGGCGTTCAAAACACATTGTTTTATTTGATAAATCGAAATCTTTTGACCGATATTATTTGTTTTACATTCTCAGTTTTAATGTTATCAACAGTAAGATCTTAAAAAAAAATTGACATAAATTTGAAAAATTAATTTTGAAAGGACAATGTTGTAATACAAAAAACCTAATTGTGACTACTTATAAAATGGAAGGTAACATGAGTTGAATTTGAACTAGAGAAAGTAAATTAAAAGTTTCCAAACTCTAGAACTAAAAAGAAAATAAAAATATATTGAAGCCTAACTTTTATTGGTTCTGCACACTCACACACATAAATATATTTATACACATTCAAGAGTTATGTAATTTGGTATTTACTATTACATTTGTGTGTGTGTGTGTGTGTATATATATATATATATATAATAATTTCAGCCAAGTTGCAATTTACACTACTATATGTTGGCCTAAAATCATATTTTTCTTTTATATTAAGAGTGTGTTTCTCAACACTCGTGGTTGTTCCATTGCCAAAAAAAAAAATGAAGGACATCTGAGTGTTGCTAGACAAGGCTTTTAGCGTCGCTTTTGACTGATGCTACAAGTTTGAAACTGCATTTTAAAATACCTTATTATAATTATTTCGACACCTATTACAAATTCCTTTAATATTATAGTGTTAGTAAAATTAGAAGGTAGGAATAGAAATAAAAATAAAATTTTTTTCTTATTTCCATATTTAGTTGCAGTGCTATGCTCCCATATCCTTTTAAAAGGGTGCGTGATCCCGCGATTGCAACAATGGGGACACCTTCCATAAACTTATGGAATGTGTTACGATTCATAGAATTCACTTTCGTTCTATGTCTTTGCCCCTAAAAAGTTGCTTTACTTTTTTCAACACAACCATACTTGAGTCTGTCCCTGTAAGTTTTGGTTGAAGAAGAGTGAAGTGGGTGTCAAACCAGAAGTGCAGACTGTTGGCCGACGATCAAACTCCAGCTACTTTTTTTAAATAGGTCAAAGTGGGAACATTTATAGAGGTCGAAAATGGCCCAAGGTATCATCTCTTATGTATGGTTAATCAACGAACTAATATGTACTTTGTGGATCACTGTGATATAGTTAATCAGAAGAAGCAATTTATATATAGTTAAATTGGTGTGGTCGATCACAGGGGATAAGTGTAGGCATATTGAAAAATATTTAGAAAATGATGAAGTGAGTTGGTTAGGTGGAAGAATTCAATCTCAATTTACTCATATTCCTAACTGGACTTTAAAATCCCACAATTATGTTTTTTATTTTTAAAAAGTTGTAAGCTGTGTCAACCGCAACCCAATAAAATAGTTGCGGGTTTGCATAGCCCACAATCTAATAGGTTGATTTTAGGGGAGGAGGGGTTTGTGCTCCCGGTTTAATATGGAGATATCTCTTATATTAAATATAGGGCGCATCCCCTTATTTATAATTTTGGAAACATTTCATAATTAATATAAAATTTATTTAAATAAATTTTAATGATTTAGGTTTTAATAATATATTTTAAAATAAAGATTACAAAAGGAAAAAAGAAAAAATTGGAGAAATTAAAATTTATTTTAGTTTAAAAAATAACTCTATCTTTAAACATTCATAATTTTATCATATGCTTTTCAAATTTTACTTTTATATGAATTTGGCTTATAAGATTTTCAATTTGAAAATCACCATTTTATAAAATCAATTTTATCTTGAAAGATAAATAATTTTATATATAAAAAAAAAAAGCTACTTTTATGAACAATCTCATATAAATAAAAATTTATTAGAAACATTTTTAACTTTACCATATGTTTTTCAAATTTTTTTTCATAAAATTGATTTATAAGGTTTTCAACTTGAACATTACAATTAAATTAATTTTTATAAAATTAATCTTATTTTAAAAATAGATAATTTTATAAAAAAAATTATTTTACAAAAGATCTTATATAAAATCAATTTTATTATAAAATTTTCTATCTTTTGAAGTATGATAAATTGTCTAATTAAAATAATTTTTGAGCCCTCATCTCCTCTTTCATTAACATATTTTAAAATTTATAAATATATTAATATCTTGAAACAATAAGTATAAAAGAGAAAGAAAAAAGAAATTAAACCTTCACATAAATAGGGATGGATCCCAAGGGGTGTGCAATGAGCCCCTTTGGATTTTTAAACATTTCAACTTTTATATATAATTTTATCTTATATTTTTAATTTAGTTCTTTAATTTATAAGAGCTTGCTCCTATTGGATTGTGAGAATTTGCCCCTCTTTATTCCAATCTTTGATATGAAGATTTTGCTTCCCTTAGAATTAAATTCTAAATTCGTCCCTGCACATAAATAAATTTAAATGTAAATCAATCTCCTAAACAGAAAGAAAGTATTGAATATATATTAGTTTACATTGTATTTTTATAATATAAAATCTTGAGGATGACATAAATATTTATGTCTAACATCCATCAAACTGATTAAATTGAGAATGCCTCATGAATCATTACTAGTTTTGAATGATCATTGGTATCTTGTTGGTATTTTTTTGCTCTACCCATAATAGACAGGTAACTAAAAGCGTAATATTTAAAGTGAGAAACCACATTAAATTACTATTGTAAGTTAATAACATTGTTAGTTAACTTTTGTATTACCTATGAAGAAGACAATTCTAGTATGCAAAGAATTCTAGATATATTCTAAAATGTTCTGTAAAATATTGAAACATGCTCACTCGAGTTTGCTCATAACTATGTTCTAGTTCCACAAATTCTAATTGATCTCTCATTGAGCTCAACTTGTTTTATAAAGCATTCACCTCATTAGCTGAGTTAGCAATACTTGTGAAACTTAAGTTCAAGCTAACAAGTTGGTGAGGAGGCAATCGAAATACTTTTGAACTACATGGACCTTGTCCTACATCACATAGTCATCCAAAATGCTCATTGCCTTTCACTCACCCAATTACATTATTGATGAAACTAGGTCAGATGAGTTGGCATTTTGATCTGGATGCCATAAAATAAATTTAAAAAGAACCAAATCCCATAACATAAAAAGTATTACAGCAAGATACTATAGTTTAAGGGGACTCGTAATATATCATTTCCAAGTCTATTGTTTTTTAGTATTAGAAAATTGAAATTCGAAAACATTGTTTCTGAGTCCTCCTTAAAATATTGAAAAAAAGGGAAAATCAAAACACTACATTCTGATTCAACATGAGGTAGAAAAGTGATAGGCACATCAAAAGTTAGTCTCTACAATTTAAGAATTTATAATTAAGTCATTATACTTTAACTAACTTTTAATTTAGTCCCTATTATTATATTTTTATCAATATTTTGCTATATATGTGAGTTAATCTTATTTTATTATCTATTTTTATCTCTTTTATTAGCATAAATTATATATATTTGAAATATTAAGATATTATACAATTAGTTGAATAATAAATTTTAACAAAAAGATAACAATAAGAACTAAATTATAAGATTCTTAAACTGTAAGGATTCAATTAAAAATTTTAAAGCAATAAGGGCCAACATAAAAATTGGATAAACCTATAGAGATTGAAAGTAGAATTTTCCCTCATTCATATAACAACCATGTTGAGAAAGAGTGAGAGACAAAGGCATGCAACCAAAACATTGATCCCTCATCTAGTATTGCAGACTTGTATTTGAATATCCTACAGGACTCTTCATTTGCATATGGGGCTCAATATATTTTCAGTATTTCTTAGGGCTTATTAATTTTTATTCAATAAAATTATTTAGTAAATACATTTATTAATGTTAATGTATTTTAGAATATTTTTAAAAGATATTTTTATTGTCAAATTATTAAAATAGATAATACTTAAGAAGATAAGTAATAATTATTAAAAGTAATTATAATAAGTAATTATTTTAAATAAGCACAGTTTTCTTAAAATAAAGCTTGGATTAAGTAACCCAAAAAATGCATATTAAATATGTTAATTTATGGTCATCAATGAATTGAAAATATCGAATTTTGTATTGTTTTCTCATAAGTACAAACTTAGTCAATAAAAATGTAAATCCCACAACATATAATATACATTTTACGTTACTCCTATGTTCAGATTGCCCTATCACTTTTCTTTTTTGGAAATTTTGGTGAACATTTTTAAAATAATTAATTATAAAATTTTAAATTATAGGGACTAAATTAAAAGTTAGGAAAACCTATTAGGACCACAAATAGAATTTTCTCCATTAATACTATGCTTTCAATCTCCGTTCCCCACTTTCTCTCTCCACGTCTGCAATGGCCAATCCCTTTGCTCTCTCCTGCTGAATCGGAACGTAGTGTTTGGATTTTCTTTCTTTTTAGTTTTTTAAAATATATGAAGGGAGATTCAAAAACAATGTTTCCGAATCCCTTTTTTTTTTTTTTACATAAAAAAAACATGGACTTGGAATGGTTTATTATGAGTCCCCTAAAGTATAGTATCTTGTTGTAATACTTTTTATATTATGATATTGGATTTTTTTAAAATTATTTTTATGACATCCAAATCAAACAATCTCAGCATGTGACTTTAAAGATTAAGCTTCCTTCTAAAGTCTTTTTTTATTTTATTTTTTTTATCTCCTTAGAATCTCAAGCGTAGAATTGATTTAGCAACTTAACAAGTTCATTGAACATGTGATAATATGCTCATTGACCATTTTCAAGAAAGCTCATCAATGGCTCTCCAAGTACAAATAAAATATTAATGTATGCATTAACTAAAATTATAAATTACCATGTCATGCTTCGGAACCGCACCAATGTGAGGAAATTTAAGTAATTCTTATAGTTTGCTTTGTTTATTTTGCTTATAACCTACAATTACAAGACAAACAATGCATTCTTAACGAACAAAACAATCATATAGGAACATCAAAATATTATAATGCTTCTCCCATCAAGTCGATAGTTCATAAGGTTATTTATTAGATCTTGAGATATGTTATCTAGCAATTGCTCAAATAGCTTCTCTAGTAACATTTTCACTAAATTTGGTCTTATACAACCTATTTCTATATTCCTTCTTTTTATTGCGCAAAGATCTTCGAACCCATTCTAACCCAGAATCAACATTCTTTTATAGACTAAATGGCTAGTTGCACTAATTAATGCAAAATAATTTGTTGAAAATGTTTGTTATTAATCAATAGCTAGTTAAATATGATGTAGAAGTATAGTTGCATGTATTATAATCGAACTAAATTGAAGGAAAAGAATGGTTATTAAGCCGACACTATTGATTGATCTTTGATAACAACATTTTATTCCTTTCCATAAGTTCATTCCAATAGACTAACTTTGATTGGTCTATATAACAACTATCTCAAATAACTAATTTTATGAGTTAAGGAAAAATAATTTTTAATCTTCTTCCTATTTAATCTTTAATAAGATAATTTTCTTAAATAAACCTTTTCCAAAACAAAAATTGGATTTCTCGACAAAAGAATAGCTGCTATAGTGTTTGAGATTCACTGATAGTGGCCACACTACAAATTATACAGGGGACCATACTCAAAATAAAATCAACACAACAAATAATTAACCCACGAAGCTCGATCAATGCAATAAGTTATAGATAACAACAAAAGTGGCGGCAATGGCAAACATCAACAATGAAGGTTTGGCCAATGATTGATGTGGGATGGACTTGATCATAAAGTCAAGCTTTTAAAATTGGGCTTGAATTCGGATCTAACAAAAACTTGAACTTGTCTTTTAGTCAGACTTTTTTATTTGAATTTTTATTTATATTTTTCAAATTGGGTTTATGGGGCCAAAGGGGTTTTTTAAAGTCATGATCAAAACTATTTCTTGCTTAGAACTTGAGATTATTAATACAGTTAATTGTTGTTATTACTTATAAAATTATATATAAGGAAGTTGTAAATAAAATGAGTTGTTGTATTAGCATAAATTAGATAAGGGGTATTAAGGCTTGTTTGATACTATTTTTTGTTTTAATGTTCATAAAGCATTTTAGTTAAATTGTTTTTCTAGAACAAGTTTTAAAAATAAAAAAATAGAAAAAAAATAACTTGTTTGAATAATTTGCTTTTAAAAACACATTTAAAAACTAGAAAACGAAAAAATTTGTTTGGAAAAAATTATTTAGAAACAAGTTTGTAAAACACTAAATTAAAAAAAAAATTGTTTGATAACTTGTTCTAAGTAATTAATATTGATGTAATATTTTTTTAATAATAAATTAACATGTAACATTAATGAACTAATATAATGATAAATTTGGCAATAAAATGAAGATGAAAAAAGAATATAATTAAAAATTAAGTTGATATTGTTTTATGTAATGTATTCGTAATAGCATTTATAGAAATAGTTGAAGCCTACTTTTAATGAGCAAAATTATTATAATGTAGCCACACCTAGTTTGTAATATAATCAGGTTGTCTTGGCATTTCAATTGCACTTTCATCAAATAGTCTTGATAAGTTGTCTACATTATAACTTGTAGTTTCTAAACTAATATTTCTAGTTAAACCCTTAACTTTTAAACTAGTATTTCCTAATAAATTATCTGCTTCTTCAATATTCATATTCTCTCATTCTCTAAATAGCACATCATATTGACCTCACTTACATATATAATTATAAATAGCACAACATGCTACCACTATAAGACGTTGTTTTGATGGCTTGTATGTTGGCATTAATTTTAGAATTGGAAATCGAGCCTTTAATGCTTTAAAAGAAAGCTCACTTGTCATCTTTAAAGAGGAAAGTCTAAAATTGTAAAGCTCCCTAAGACTTTCAACTTGTCGTCCTCTACCTCGACATTCTTATAAATGGTATCTTTCACCTGTATAAGATGGAAGAAAGCCTCCAGTACAAGGATACCCAAAGTTCACTAGATAAAATGATCCTTAAAAAAGGACATGTAATCTAATATAAATATAATAATTCATCTGAATCAAATCAAGAATACTAATGAAAGATAGATTTTACTAAGAACTATACCTCTAGGAAGCCATGAGAATTTGCTTCAACATTTGTGATTGCATCTAACAAAACTTTTGCATCATGGCTACTACCTTCCCACCCTGAGTAAACATAAATGAACATCATATTAAAGTCACATATACATAAAACAATATGTGTGACAATTGTTTTTCGTCCTCTATATGATGCTTGCTTCTTACCAGAGGCCCAAGCACTTATATGTGTGCCATTAATTGCACCTACAGATTTCTAATTCAAAGATAAATGTAGTTATTATCAATAGGATTTATGTTGATGTCAAGAATAAAACTTAAATAAAAAACTTTCAACATAGACAAAAACTTACATTGAAATGAGAAAAATATGCAAGTTTATTTTTAACATGGTCAGGCAACTCTGTACATTCCAGTTTTATAAGCTATTTCCTAAATTGACATATTGGTCTTAACACCTCCTTAAAATAATCAGATATAGTTTGGGTAGAATGTTGGAAACGATCTGTAGCTACCCTTTGCCTAAGATTGTGACTTACAATGTATAAAAACATTGCAACCTTTTCTTCCAATATCAAATCTCTTGAATCATCTAAATAACTTTTACTCCTTAGTTCATTACATAAATTGATAAAACATGATTTTTCCATTCGTAACAATTCATAAAAAGTAGTTCTTAATCATTTTATGAGCTCATTAACAAATTCTCGACTTATAAGTGAAAATGTATAAATTGGAACCTTGCTAAGAAAGTTATTTTCATACTCACACATCATATTAATTATAAGTTACTCCACTAATTTTGATTCATCTTCATTGGATTTGGACAAGGATGTAAATCCTTCAGAATTGTTAATTTCACTATCAGATGATTTATCATCTACATTCATTGTGCATAAAATTTGTCAAATATAGATGAATATAAAGCATGAAATAGGTGTATAAGTAAACATAGTGCAAACTAATTTAATATCACATATCACAATGAAAAGTAAAAACAAGACATGACATTCATAATTTGCATCCATTATCCAGAAAAAGTCAATCAGTACTAATGAAAGGTAAATCAACACCTAACAATATCTCAACTAAACATCACCAACCTAATAGTTTATAGAATATAATATCTATCTAACCATGGCTTCTTTCTTTCTAAAGGAATAGACATGAATATTTCCCTCCAAGTTACATCAATAAATTTGTCTATGACCTTCATATGCACATCATCTGAGACACCTCCAATCTGATCATGAGCAGACATACATTTAGAAATGGAATAATCAGATGATATGTCTCCATTACTACTAGCTTCCATGTTATTTGCCTTTAACCTCTCAACCTTAGTAAGTTGAACTTCTACTCTTGCCTTAGATGCCTCAACCCATGCATAAAGTGCATCACCCATTTGAAGGCCCATACAATCCTTTCTCTTCTTTTTAACAGGAATTCAAATGTGTGTTTTCCATTACATGTCACACACTTAAATACTTGTAAAGGAACATGATTATCCCCATTAAGATTTATATGAATACCGTTATTAAAATACTCATTTTCAAGTTTAAGCTCATATGCTGAATTGGATGCATATTGTGTAGATGCATGATGAAGTACCCTAGTTGTAGTGCTTCAATAAAAAATTATACCTGGCAACTTATAATGTTCTAGTCTTTCCTTTTTATATTGTGCAGCCTCAGGATGTACTTAAAATAATATGTATAGTGAATAATCTATGGCATATACAATATCTATAAAAGAGAATAAAAGTCCAAAAATATTATGTACCAATACATAGCTCCTCCAAGCCTCTTCATCAACAATAACTGTATTGGTTTCAGCATCCCAACCAAACCCAGTGTGTTGGAGCAATAAAGAAAACTCTCGATGCTTTCCTTACAACCTATTAAACATTTAATTTATTTGTTTCAAATTAAAATTGCACCTCATGTTGGCATTCAAGTTCTTTAACATGTTTTTTCAAACTTTAGGTAAAAACACACCATTGATTATATTTCCTTTTATAACTTCTTCCACCATAAAATCTATAAAAAACTTAACCACATGCTTGGGCCATAATGAATTCTTTTGTACTTCTATAATTCTGTCAGTTGTCATCTATACTATATATTACATCATCACTTAAAAATTAAAAATACTAATAATCAAAATAGACATAAATGAAAGTCTTATCATTACACATATATCTCTTAATTAATTATTATAATTCCCTAGCTAAAAAGAATAAATTATAAGCGCTAACTTTATTTGTGCCTCAATTGGTTTTCCTTATAATCATGAAGTCCATATGCTCACTAACCATCTAGAGTACTAACCCTTGACATATATGGTCAAGTAAAATTATTTATGTAGTATGCAACACCAAAAGAAAGGACAATCAAACATAATTTGCAAAAAATCAAAGCAAAGAAAGGAATGTGCTTCAAAGGAGCATAATATTTAATTTCTTCAATCATCTCAGTAACCATGTCTCTACAAAGTTAGAGTGATGCACAGTGTTTTGAATAACCGATGCAAAAAGCGACTGAACAGTGTGATGAATAGTGAGAAATAATGTTTCAAAACACAGTGATGAACAGTGTTTCAAACAGTGAGATGAACAATGATAAATTGTAAAATTAATTAGCAACCACAAACATTTTGTCAATATCAATGAACAGTAAATGAATTTGTAGAGAAGAAGAAACCTCAATGGAGCACTCAGATTGAAATTGGAAGGCTGGGAAAGGCAATCGTCAGAACATTCAATAAAATAAACTCTAAATTTTTTTTACCAAAATTATCATCTATGCCATTAATAAAAATAGGTGTTCTCCATGTTTTCTGTTGTTTTCCAAAACAACATATCAAAAGCATTTAAAGGTTGTTTTGCTTTTTTTATTTTTAAGAACTCTTATGTATCTTTTAGTTTTTAAAAATAGTTGATAAATACACCTTATCAGACAATTTTTTTGGTTTTTTATTTTTCAAAACAAAAAACTGTTTGCTGGACTTTTTATTTATTTAGTAAGATGTCACCTTACACAAATTTTTTTAAACAATAAATTTTCTATTAAAAAATATTTATTTGAATTTTTTAAACTCATGATGTTTTTTTTTTAATTAAAAATTTTTGTTTAATTTTTTTTTTTGAGTCGAACTCATTAAATGAGACGAGTTTTTTAAGTAATGACTAAGTGTTAATAAAGTGTAACCAATTGTAGTGGTGTTATAAAATTCACATATTTTTATTCAAGAGCTTGATTATAAAAAGATAAGAGCAAATTACACTTACGTCAAGTCAACTTTCTATATAATTTGCTTTTCTTTTTCTTAAAATAAAATGACTTAACTATTTTTATGGTAATATTAAAAATTAAATAATAGTTTCATGTTTGAGTTTATTATCTATTTTATTTCTTTTATTATCATATTAAGAACAAAATTAGAGTTTTAAATTGTACAAAATGTTAATTTTGATAGAAAGTAACTTAGAGAAATTGTTTCAAAATATATATCAAAGTATCTAAAGAGTTCAGTATAATTTTTTAAATAAAAGCAAAATGAAATAAAATTTGACCAAAATTCATAAAAGAGTAGTGTGATTAACTCAAAAGATCAAGCCAAAAACAAATACTCAAAAGATAAAATTTGCTTCCTTAGATGTTAGAATTCATTAAAATAAATTTTAAGTAGATTTAATTATAATTTAAAAATTTCAGTTCAATACAATAAGTATAATATGAAAAGAATATGTATATGAGGATGATTAGAGAAATATATTTTGTAAATTGGGTCAAACTCACGTTTTCTTAAACTCAGCCCAGTTTAAAATGTTCAAATTAATATTTTTTTAGATAAAATTTTATTATTTAATAAAAACTTAATTTGATTATTAAATAAAAGAATGTAACTTAAAATTTATGATATATAAAATAAAACTATCTTACTTGTAAAAGTGTAAAATATAAGTTTATTAAAGAGATTAGTTCAATTTTAATTCAATATAATTATACATAAAAACATAAATTAATATGACACGATATCTTAGTAAAGAAATAACAATTAGTGGCATTTATCAAAAGAATTTATCTCAGTACAATAACTAATTTATATTTATAACACTCTTATATAAATAATAATAATTATTAACTATATTATTTATTTTAAATTTTAATTAATAAATAAATTTAATCATAACTTTAAAAAATTTATCTAACTAGATAGGCCTAGTTATAGAAAAATAGATAAAAAACTTAAATAAAAAACTTAATTAAAATGTAGTTTAGGCTCTTTTTTTAGTTAAAGCTTGACTTGATTTAAAAATACTCGGTCCCATAATCAGTTCTAACAGTAAAATCTAACAATTTATAGTTAAAATTAAAATCTAAAAAGACTTATTATTTTTTATATTTTTATTATACTGTTTATCAAATAAAACATGAGAAGTTTCAATTACATTACAACATATATATGATTATTGTATATATCTGTCTAATTTTCAAATTAAAATTTATATATTTTATTTTATAATTGATTAAACATATACTTATTACATGCCAATTGAAAAAGTTAATAACCAAAGTATAAATGTTATATAAGCTTAAATTAAAATTGGTAACTTTTAAATTTGATTTGAAATGATTTGAAATTTTGATCAAATAATTTATATTAAAATAAGGACCAACTCCCTGTGTGCCAATTAATGAAGTGAAAAATATTAATTTAAATAATCTTATTTATAATCATTAAAATAACCGCCAATTCTAGATTTTCTAATTATTTAAGAATCCAAATTAATGATTTAAATTTTAATAAATAAAATTAATTTTTAATAATTTTTTAAAATTTAAATCATTAAATTTTCATCAATTTAAACTCATTTAAATTTTCAAATTCAAGAAATTCACTTCCAGACTTCATAGCAAGCAAATTAATCTTATTTTTGACAGTATGGAGGATGTACTCGTCGACGCTACTGTTGGAAGAATCGTGGGCAAATGAGGGCAGGATTTCGAAAGAGACTGTCCTCGTTTTGCTTTCCTCGACACAAACTTTAGAAAAGGCCAGGCACTTCCTCGAGTTTGGTGGTAGCCATGGAAGCCAGTATTATTCGGTGTGCATTTCTTGTAGCTAATTGCTCTTTTTGTTGTTAAAAATTGTCGATGTAATCTATTTTTCCAGAAGTGTAACCATTGTGTAGTCAAATTAAGATTCAGAAGTTTTCACTGAAAGTTATTTTTCTATATCAATTAACCTGGAGTCTTGTTTCCCTCGAAGTACAATAGGAGACTTGGATTTTTCTGGTAGCCTATATCTATTCAATTCTCTTATTATCGTCATAGCGTGGTCGAAGAGTTCTTCTAATTTCGGATTCATTTTTTAAAAATAATTTTTCTTTTAGTCTGCTAGGAAACGCCAGTCTCTATTAATACAGAAGGTCCTTTGTTTGATTAGTCTTATATGCTATATTTTTTTTAATTCTTCCACTGTGGAAATTTTATTGATTATATGGAAGGGATGTCTTTTCATTGTGTTAATATATTTCCGGTGGTAATTATCTATGTAATGAGATAGGGAAATGAAGCTTTTCTGTTTGCTTCCCCTTGTCTTTCATTTTCTGCTTTCCGACCTTCCAAAATTTTTTCCTCATTCGATGCGAGAAGGTTGTCTTTGGATTAGCTTTATACTCATTTTTGGGGAAATTGTTGTATGTTCTGGGAGAAAGGATATCGAGTATAGTGTTTCACATCCTTTGGGATTGTATGAAGCAGTTTGATTCAATTCATATGCTTGGTGTTAATTGATGAAGAGTATATTTTCTATTTATATGGGTATGTCCATATATATATATATATATATATTATTATATGGTGCTAATGAGAATCTTCTCAAAATTTTTACTTGGATTAAATTTCATTGTTTTGTTGAAATAGAAAAGATAAAGAAAGAAAAAAGTCCCACACATTGGGAAGTTCAAAGAAGAGAGAGAAGGCCATATAAGTGTTGAAGTTAGTCAACCAAATTGCCTTAGGCATTTTGGATAGAGGCTTGACTATTAACACTTATAAATAACTCAACAACTCTCCCATTTTAACTTGGACCAAGGCTCATCATCTTCAACATGGTATTAGAGCCTAATGGTTTCACAACCCATGAAATGTATTTATACTATTTTTTAATTTGACAGTTAAATGGAAAACATCAGTCACAATGCTTTACATAGTATAATGGAATGTATAATTTGCTTCTCTTAAAATTAAAGTCTGATTTTTGCAAAGGCAATTCTCCGAGAAGCAGTAATTTCCACGGCCAAGACCAAATTTAATTTGACAATGCTTAATCTTTATATTATTGCTTTATCTCTATCAGATGGATTAATGAATTCGAATAGACATCTAATGTTTCCAAAATTTCAGTTTTATTAAAGAATGAATCAGATGTTTGTGCATAATATACCTACATTATTCCTTCGCTACAACTGTTTTTGTTTTGCTACCTCAGATGCTCAGTATATGAAGTTTTGAACTATAATTATTTATTTATTTACATAAGGTACCAGAGAGTGAAGAGTTATGGCTGCAAAGCATATGTCCAAATTCTAGAGTCATAGAACCTCCAGCTTTGGCAATTCCTTCTGTTTTGAATTATAATCAGTTTTATATATTCTCTTGCTTGCATAGTTAAGACCTTGAACGACAAGGCTTGCTGTGGACAGTACAAACTGTTGGCATCTATTAACTTAAGTGTACAAAACCAATCTACTCAAATCAAATAATTACAATGGAGAACATACCAAATTGAAAATCATCTCAAATCTGCTTGTCATTCTGAATTTTAGAAAAATTTGGCAGTTCTTATGGATTTTTATAACAATTAAACCACCATTCGTGTGCATATAATTCCATGTGTTACATATTACATGGTGTTTTGGGTAAAGAAAATGGAACTTTCAATGCCTGTAATATTACTTTTTTTGGTCCTTAACCCCACTCCAATTTCTCAGTTCATTTTGACAATTTTTTTTTTTTTTTTGTCTCTCACTTTCTCTTCAACTCCTGTCCCCCATATCTCAGCAGATGCAGCAGCAACCTTCGATTAAGATATGGCCATTTGCTTTTGAATTTTACTGCATAAGCGCTAAATATCAGATCCTTGAGTGAATGGCAAATAAGGCTTCAATGAATACAAAGCCTTTGGTCAAATTTCTCAGATATGTGGTTTATTTTAGACTTAAAATTCTCAGAAATAGCAATGTGGAGCATTATTACCTAAATAAGTTAGTGTTCATCTTCTGAGTTTTAGTTTAAGAATTTCTTGTTTTCCCAAATCCAGTTACACCACTTGCTTCCGCATATCTGAAGTGATATTTCCTTGCCTTCTAGACTAATTCTCATTTGTTTACTCTTTCTCGCATATAGTATGGCTGCATGTTTTGAGGACCTGCCATGAGAATGGCTGATTGCTTTATCAGCTACTGCAACCAAGCTAAATAAAGAACCGTGGTTATAATTGCTGATAGTAATGTAACATGTACATCTCTAAATACCATCTATCATATATTAACTTTAAATATTCTAGACATATTTTATCTATCACTTATGATTGCTGATATTAAAGAGAGAAAATTATGTATAAATTTGATGATCTTTCTGTTTGTTTTGACTTGCTACAAGCAAGAATTTCTGAAGTTAAGGAGCAGGTTAATATTCACCTAAAACACTTCTAAAAGGAAATGTCTGAGAGCTCCCCTGTCTGTTCACCAACCATCATTTAATGTGTTGAAAATTTTGTTAAGTAGATCAAATACATTCAAGATTTTTTTCATTTTTGGGCAATAAGTACATTCTAGATCTAAACAAAAGAGTTTTATCATTTCTTTCTCTTTATATTATGTAGAGTTACTAAAAATGTGAGAAAGTTTAATCTACCTTAGTCATCACTTCAAGTATGTTCATTCATTTCTCATTTCTGTGTTGCTAGTTGCTACCTCTTCTTCCTTCTTCTCCTTCATTGAGTTCTTATAATTCTGCTGCCATTACTTTTCTTAAGTTTGCAATTGTGAATGTTCACATGTTTTGCTGTCCAATGTCTCTGTTGCCGATGATAGGTCCTGTAGTCATTTGCACAGGTCAGGTATGTACTTGAAAATAATCTCTTTTCTTGCATTTTGTTGAATCCCTTGTATTATTCATTGTATCTAATTATGGTAAACTCAGAAGGTTTGATGACTAATATATTATAGTTTCTAGGTATGTTAAAAAAAAATACTAACATACTCCTGTATTGGCATTTTCACAGGTGTTTGTTAATCATATAGTCTACAACTCTGGCTTTGACATTTCCCACATGTTGGCTTAAGAGAAATATTATATTTTTCTTTTATGTTCTAATGCATGACCTGACCCCTATTTGTTTACTATGTTATTTAAGGATGATGTTGTCCACGATTTACAACTGCAGTCAGGACAGTGGAGGACATAGCTATTGGTGAATGAGGTGTCACATGCAATGCAAATACGTTTGATCAAGGATTCAAGTTAGTATGGTGAGATTTCTTGATAAAATAAGCAGAAGACAAAAAAAATTATCCATGTATCTTCTATGGCCAATCTACTAATGATGTTGCATTGCATGATTGTTTTTTAAAAGCCTGCTGCAACCAAAATAGTTAAAACATTTAGTTGGCAAATATTGTTATATGCTACAGCATTAATTGGTAGTGCAATTATGCAATGCTGATAGCTAGTAGCAGTTAGATAGTACATGTCATACATGCGTATAAGTTTAGTGCGTAGACCTTCCTAAGTGTAGACCTAATCATTTCTTGAAGTGACAGTACCTTCTAAAACCAATTTTCTACATGTTTTTGTAATCTTTTATTTAGTTAGATAAAGAGAACAATTTGTCTCTTGAATATTGGATTTCTTAAATTAACTACATATGCTTGGCAGGCCATAAGAACTGTTTATAAGGTGTCTTGTAGTCTTCCTGGAAACTGCTTTTAATTTCTTCCCCCTCACTCCTCTCTTTACTGATTTAATTATCGTTACTAGTGTGTGACATCAGAAATGAGAATAATCAATAATAATCACTGTATTTCCAAATTTTGATCAGAAAAAGAATAATGACCCTTTTAATTGTTTTGCTTCTTATAATACCAGAGATAATGATCCCTGACAAATTTTGATATGGCCTAAGATCATATGATCTGTTTTGTTTCTTGAAGACTCTTTAACTTTTTGGTCATTGGGGATGACCCTTGTACCCTTACCTTGTCTAAGAAATATTTTTGTACAGTGAAATTGTTGTTTTGGAACTTACACAAAAAAGTTGGCAAAAGGATATAAACAAGTGAGTAAAATTGGTTTTCAAAAGGAGAAAGAATTTAATTGAGTTATTAATGTTCTGGCTTCTTAGGGCAAATCATGAATATCTCTTTTCAACAATAAACACAACGTAACATAAACTACCACCGTTACAAGTATAATTTTAAAGGGAAAGCCCATTTTAAAAAACTAATCTATTAGGTGGGAGAACTCTCTAAACAGGCTCCCCGATATTGAACTCGTAACAATACACCGCCTTCAAAAGCCAATGTCTGCAGCGACCCGTTACACTAGTCCGTTGGTAATCTTTTCCTCCTTGGCAGCTCTACTCAACTTCTAGCATTCAACGTGGTCACACCGCACTTAATCCAACCTATATAGCTCACTCCCTTCCATGTCTTGACCCCTCTCAATGAAAAAACCAATATTACAAGTATAAGTACAAACAGAGAACCCATTACAAAAGACTAGTCTATTAAGTGGAAGAATCCTTTAGACTTATAAGCCTCATTCCTTTGGGACATTTCTCAATGTGTGACTCATAAGAACCACTCTGCTAAATTCTAAGCTTTTTTCTGTAGCATATTCCCTATTCCATTTATAGTAAACATCTATTACTTGGCAAACCCATAATATCAAACTCTAGAATGAGACTAAACCAGAGTAGGATTGCTGAAGAATAGAAGTGATTAACAGTGATCTGCTGCTAAAATTCAGAAAAATGATATTTTAGCAAAAGAAGACCTTGGAAAGAGGTTAAGCCTTTTGTAGGTAAAGATTTGATGTCATTCTGAATAATCTGTTTTTTCTAATTTCAATTTACTTAATATGGAAAAATACTTCTCCTACTTTAATTATGAAGAATGGGGGTGGCAATAATCCAACTTCTGATCACTTGTTCAAAAAGGTTCTGTTACAATGTCAAAAGGCAGTTCATCCCAATCTGTTAGAAGGAGGCTTAGGAATAGGTTCACATCTAAATTTTGCTGTTAGACATCCTTAGCAAGTTTACGAATCATGCTTTTTGTTGGGTTCACAAACACTCTTCCTTAAATGTCCTAAAGGTGTTTCTTTGTTATTGTCTCCCTATATTTTATATCTTGTTGCAGGTGAACTCCATCTTGATGCCAAGTACCATTGCAGAACCTAGTGCTCTACCCTCATCTTCTGTTGATTCTTCTAGCTCCTCAAGTTGGCTTGTTTTTCCCTATTTTGGAGTTACATGGACTCAGTCTTCTAAGGACTCCTTTCTTTCTCTTGAGATCTCGTCCCAGCACGAGCATCTTCCGTGATTGATTCAACCTCCACTTTATAAGGTTTGTTGCACTCCTCTATCATTTATTGGTTCATTAAGTTTTCTTGCAATTTTTCCTCAAATGTTTAAGACCACCGTAATGATGCTTCATTGAACACACCACACTACGAGACATATAACAGCAACCGGTGGCTGGATCACAACATTTCTAACAATTTCATTGGGATATGACAATCAGCGAAAAGACTGGAAGTGTTGTGATCCAACCACTAGTCACGCACTTAAGTGTGACACAACCTTAAGCGTGAGTAAGGTATCCTAGTGCAAAACTCTGAGATTTAGTGCAAGTGAGCTGTTACAATTAGTGTCTATAACTGTTCAAGCAATAAAGATAAGCTTTGTCACGTGCAGTTAAGCTGCATCCAATACAACGACTGTTTTAGGGCTCCTGCATTTGCTAAAATATAGTGGGATGGAGGCTTGGGAAAATGCAATAGCTCAATAGTGTAATATTGCTGAGATTAGAAATTTTATTGAGTTGAAAGGGAATTTCCTTTTCACCCTAGAAAGTTATGTAGTCACATTACTCATGCTGGAAAGCCAAGAAGCAGTGTTATAAATAAGGCTGTTAGACTTGCAGTTGAAAGAAGGAAAAAAATTTTTAGTAAAGCTTTTAGGTATTTACTATTAAGTTCTTATTTTAAACCATAATAAGTGGATATTTTATAAAGTTTAATGCCACATGATTGGTTTCTTCATAAAAGTTATTCTACATGATTTTATAGAAAAATGTATCAGCAATACCAAAGTTTTATCCTCAATTGTATACTTGGATTGAAGAGAATGAAAGAAAAGGGAAGGAATTTTTTTATTTAGATTTTTTTGGTTTTCAATTTAGATAGAAAATATTTTTTCATCCATTTTATTTTCCTTCGTTCTTCTCAATCCAAACAAATCCCAAAAGAATAGATACTTCTGTAGACTTTTCAACACAAGCTTCTGATGACGCAAATGTTCCTGTACTTTGGTGGTAGGTCTCATTCGTAAATTTTGGACCAAATGATTGCAATATTTGGTTTTCTCTTCTTCCATATATTTTAGTTTGAGTTGTGGAATACTTTTTATGAAAGGCCAGCTTAGGGAGCAGACAAATATCGATGTCCCATTCAACAAAGTAAAGAAGATTGAATCGTCGTTTGGGATAAGATGGTATGGTTAATACGTGATTCATATTTTGGATAGGATACCTGCACTGTATCGCTTTTTCTTTATTTTATTATATTTTTGTTGTTTAATGATATTATTCTTACATGAGAAAGACTACGATCTTGAATTTTGTTTTTCTAAAAAAGCAGATCATGTGTAACATGAGCTTACAACTTTTCAGAGTGTGAAGTTTGGGACCACGAAGGATAGTGCCATATTATAAACCAGAGCAAAGAAAAAGGAAATTAGAAAGGTTTTCACTGTTAGAAATTCGTAAATACAACCTTTCTGCTAACTAGTTATGCAAAGGTTTCATAAAATTTATTAAAATAAGTACGTCGGCAAATTAGTTCACTTTAAATACTCATTGTGAAGAGTGCTTATCTAAGCTCCTTGCATAATTAAGTTCTATAATGTATGTAATGTTTAGAATGAATTGATATTTTGATCATTGCAAGAGAAATCTTGTTGCAGTTAAGTTCTCTCAAAGTTTAAAGATTTTTAGTTCATGAATGAATATTTAGTCTTCAATATTATTCTTACTTTATTTCCATCAATAAATAGTTGACAAAGATGGCCAATGAGCTTTTAGTTCTCACAGCTGCACCCTTAGTCTATAATAGCAGGATGAAGATGATGTTGAGGGTTCTATTCTTATATTCTCTCTAGTGAGCACTCTTAAAGCCTTGTGCCCATTGTGTTATTAAAAAGGAAAAAGTGATTAAATCTCTAATGGAACGTTGATATAAATTGGCACCACGGAGTGTGGGGAATCAATTTATTGCATGTTTGGTACAGGAGAAAGACGTGGTAGGGAAAGGGAGCGGAGGTTTGGCATTTTGGCTCACTCAAAAGGCATTCCTTTGGAAAACAAGATTTCCTCATGGCCTTTCTTTCACTAACATTCGTTGTAATGGTTTGTGAAATATCCCATTTTAATATTTTTTATGAAGAGAAATATCATTTTGATTTTTAACATATCATTAAATTGTTATTTGGATTTTTTATTCAGTTTACTGCCAAAAATAATTTTCCGATTATTGAATATTGTCACTTTTAATTGTTCACTTTTAAAATTGTTATTATGTAATTTCTCAAATTCAACTCTTAAGTCATATGGAGGAATTAAAAGTGATAATTTTCAATAAGTTGATTATCAATTCAAGTAATAAAATGAGTGAATGGTTAAAATGACAATTTAGTGATAAATTAAGACTATAAAGTCTTTTTATTTTTTCTTGTTTCTATAAGGGATAATTCTATTTCTACATTGTTTTCATTTAACCAAAAATATTTTTTCCATGTCATTCTAAAGAATTATAGATAATTGAATTTTATTTGATTCTGATTCATATTGGCATAAAAAGTATTCACTAGGTATCAAACACAATAACTCAATGGGAATGTCTGTACAATAGCTTGATCAGATAGGTAGCTTGCAGAAAAGATGAAATGGATCGGTGTGGCGGCTTTCTTATAGTGATTCCACTTTCCAACTTTATGAGAGTTACTACTTTAGGCAGAGGCAAATGATTCTGTTCAAATGCATGAATGGAAGGGAGTGGGATGTGTAATAATTGACTACGTCATCAATTCTTGATCATTCTATGATTGTGGAAAGAGTTCGTGGTTCTCATTTGGCTTATCAACAACTTTCTGTTGGATAGGAACATTTCCCTCTCTTTTGGCTCTGTTCTGCTCCTAAATACATACCAAGTGGGGAAAGTGAACTAGCGACGTGAGGGATTCTCAATTAAGTGTTTGGTACAACATATCAAGTTTCAAGTTATTCCAATTTTCTGAATTTGATTTATTAGCTCTATTACAATACTTTCTTAGCATTTAAATCAGACATTAAATTTAATTAAAGCATATTCTCTAACATCGACAACAGATGTTAAGTTTTCTTTTGAATCAAAGGTCAAATGATATAATCACCTAACTCAAGTGGTATTTAAACAAGTCAAATATTCAAAGTATATGCACTCACATATATCAAAACTTATTCTATATGGAGCTAGAAAGTACCTACAGGGATTCCTAAGCATGCGACCAAGTGTTCTCACACTTGAATGTTGTTATGTTAATTGCAATTATTGGATCAAGTTTTTAAGTTATTTTATAGTCGTAAAATAAAAATTTTAAAAATTATTAATTTCACTTTTTAACAATTATTGATTTCACTTTCTAAATTATTAATTCCCACTCAAACTAATTAGCACTAGCTAGCCAGCATGATGGATGTATAATCAAATGGGAAAGGGCAAAAGAGAATTTTTCACGTGAGATGATAAAGGAAGAGGCATGTACAGTCAAATTTTGCTTGATTTAGACAATAAGAAATTATTACAACGAGGTTA
This sequence comes from Delonix regia, assembly GCA_037074485.1. Classification (NCBI taxonomy): domain Eukaryota; kingdom Viridiplantae; phylum Streptophyta; class Magnoliopsida; order Fabales; family Fabaceae; genus Delonix; species Delonix regia. The sequence goes on from CM073459.1 coordinate 7,089,507, forward strand.
ATAGATTATGGAATAATAGTTATCCTAGTAGATTGAAGAAATATAAAATAAAAGACAAAGATTGTGGCATGTAAGTACATTTTTTACCCTAGAAGTTATTGTAAATTTCTAAGTCTCTGACAGGTAACAAGGTGTTGACTGAATTAGAAGGATGAATTTGCTGAGGCACATTTAAATTAATTTGAACAACAATTGACCTCAATAGAAGTTGAGAAAAAAAAAAAAAAACAACAAAGTGAAGCCATATGAGGGTCTCGTGAGGCTGACAAGCCAACATCATATAATCAATTTTTTTCGACATGCAAGAAAAAGTTTTGGATTTTCTGAAAAATTGAGGAATTTTTTGTCTTGGATGATGCAATTTCTCCTCCACAGGCTCTCTTCCGCTCGTACAGCCATGCATGTTCAATTTTCTGAAAAGTTGATTTTTTTAAAACAGTTAAATTTTGTTAAGATTTATGTATTATATAATAAAAAATTATTTCACATGAATATTTTTTAAAAGAATTAATGATGAAATAGCTCAACTTTCTTCTGTTTAAGTTGCCTAAGTAGGTTCTTCTTTTGTTTCTTCATGGCTCCAATACAAGGCCCAAAGAGACTCCGACCTGGCCCAATTGCTTACTTTTTTTAATTTATTTAATATTAGTGTGAAACTCTCATCTAATATTATAAAAGTGTATATATTATTCAAAATAATATTTATTTTATCCCATTAAACTTGAAAGGACGTCCAAATAATTTGTGCTATTTCTTTTTTGAAAAAACTGAAATGACTGACTGAAATTGGCAAAAGTCAGTTTGTGTATGTGAAATCAAACCTAATGATTCAAATAAAAACTGAAGTATCGGAAAATTCTTTATTTTCTTGTGTATTTTAAATTTAAATTATATTAATAAAATAAGGATTAATTATATATTTTACTTAATCACCAAATACATTATAAATTTCAACATCAACTTAACTTACTTACAATTCTAGTCTTACTGCTCGAAATAAAATATTACAAACATTATTCTAAATATTAATAAAATTACCAAAATTATTTTCCCAATAATTTGACCAAGCACTAAAATTACTATTTAATTACAGTATATCTTCAAAAATTCGTATAAAATACAAAAAATTTATAAACAGCCAAACCTTAATTTTGACTGACCGTCTCATTGTTGGGGATTTTTTTTTAAAATTCAATTTATCAGGATATTTAATTATAAATTCCACCATAAATATATAGGAATCCATGATAAAAGAATAATTTCAATATAATAAAACTCCTTGAGATTATGTGTGATAATTGACATACTCTGATGATTATCAAGTCTAGTGTATATAAAATTAATTCATATATATAGGAGTCTTTTTCTATAAATTAATATTTTTGGCATTAAATTAAGTACCATGTACAATTAGAGAGAAATAAATTAAAAAAATTAATATTAAAGTTCCCTCTAATGTTGAAAACTTTTTTCTCTAAATACACTGTATCTTTCTCTTTTTAATTGTACGATTATTCTGTAGTTGTCCGTGAACCTCGTTCATTTGACAAATATAAGAATGGGGTCCATGAAACATGGTGGATTCTCCGCAACTATATATTGACAATTGATAAAGCATTTGCATTGAATCTCCATAGATGCTTTAGTCCTCTTCTCTTGTCTTTTTATTGTTTAATTATTTAATCAAAATTGGAAACAACTTTGACTACTCAATAAATGTATATTGATGCTTCATTAGTCTATTCATTATCAATGAATTTGGCTAAGTGATACAAAAGTTTTCAGTTATATATAATATTTAATGTCCTTAAGTTTAACATATTGTTTAATAAAATAAAGCAAGTCGATATAATTGAATCTCATGCTCTATTATCCATTACAACATATGATTACATATGAAGTATATATTATTTAATTTGACTCTATTTTATTGTATGGTAACCTTATATATACATATTATTTTAGTAATATTACATATACTTAATTTGCATGTGATCAATATAAAAATATTTAATTTTTAAATTTTAAATGAATTCAATTTATGATTTAATCATTGAAATAAAAATTTAAAGAAATTTCTTAATTTGCATTTCTTTTTACAATCACCACAAGGACAATATTGCCAATTTAAGGTCGCATCATTGAAACACAATTCATTTGACAGTTTCACAACAAAATAAAATTATGCTTCCTCTTTATTGTATGGAAGAGGACAAAATAATTTATACATATATACATATATTTGTTTTCATAGGCAACACGACAGAGAACTTTACAAAAGGTAGAGTTGCCATTTGCATGGAAATTGCTATCTCATATTGTATGATTATGACCCCAATAACTTGTTATGTAACTTAGTTTAAAGTTTATTTAAAGTGCGAAAAAAAAAGTTTTACAAATGGATTATATATATATATATATATATATATATAAGATAATAATTAAATGGTAAATTAATCTGACGTTTCTAGAAACTTGTTGAAATTATATGAAATAATTCTTTTTATTTTCAATCATACGCAAATCTTTTTTAAAATTTAAAAATTATGCTACTTCATTCTAATTTTTACTTTTTTTTACTAAAATATATTCTATTAATTTAAATATATTTTTAAGTAAAATATTTTATTATATATATTTTTTATAGAGATTATTTTAGTAAAAAATTAGAATTATACTGAAGTATATATATATATATAAATTAAATTAAATTAATTCTAAAAAAGCATATAAATGTATCAAAAGTATTTTTTTTGTAAATCTATGTTTAAATACACTAATAATTGATTTGATATATGTCAATTTATTTTGATTATATCTGCAAAGATTCTCTCTAATCGCAGTCAACAAATTTGAACCCACTACGCAGCAATTTGATTGAAGAAATGTATTCAATGTCTCCTTAATTAGCCTGCCTTTACCTCTTTGATATGACCTGGGCCAGAAGGTTGATGTAGCCAAAATATATATAAAGTTTTCTTTTTTTTATTTTTTCTTTTCAATGAATTCTTTTTGGTTATATTTGATTCTAGCCTCTTCTTCATCTTCAACTTTTCTCATTCCTCATTTTTGTGTTGCAGTATATGACAAATTAATTACGTTGACCATCCATTTGACCCTTTGGGTGAAGTCTGAATCAATGTCTCTTCATTTTGTGTTATTCTCAATCCTTTGTGGCCTGAAGTCTGAATCAGTTAATTCCAAATAACTTTTTCATTTCGTTGAAAAAAATAGGAACTTTTAAAGAATTTTAAAATTGTAAAATTGAATTTCAATCAAATGCTCATAGTTTTTCTGGGAATAAACAACTTTATTCCAAATTCATATTAAATTAGTGACATTCTCTCTTTTTCTGCATTCATACACGTGCATGTGTGTTTAATTAGCACTTAAATAACATATTATATATTAATTGTTTTTAGTTTCTGTTGATGATATGTTATCATATACATACATATATATATATATATATATATATATATATATGAACTTAATATTTTATTTTGTCTAGAATCTATTATTCACTATTAATTGGAGAATATATCCATGCACGTGTAGCTTGCACTCTTTTATTTTTCAATTTTGAAAAATGGGAATTTAAAATAATTAAGAGGCTTATGCTTCATATAGGATGCCTTATGCCCACATAAAAAGTGAAATTGAGAAAGAATCTCTCTGGTCAACAATTTCTCCCACTTTTTGCTGCATGTATCAGTTTCTTTTATCTACATGATAATTAATACAAAGATTGTATACAGTTCCAAGCAATATGCTATTTATTGTTTAATTGTTGCATTTAATAAAGAAAAAAATCCAACATCATTGAATTGTCAATTTGGTTCCTCATATTATTACCTTAAATGATTCTACAACGATCGGTAATTATCACTTTAAATCTCCTCTTCTTGAGATTATTACCATAATTTACTTCCTCAAACTAAGCCAAGTTAACTTGTGAGGACTTAAAGTAACAATTTTTAATTAGTGGAAAACTATTTTAGATAATAAAATACATTAGGGACCAATATGACAAGTTAATAATAAATTAGGAGCCAAAATAATATTTTTCTCCTTGAAGTGATATTACACATATTAAAGTTTCATGTATTTTATGTTATAAAACAGATCTTCAAAACTTGATCATAAGAGAAAATGAGCAAGGCCATGGGATTGAATTCAAATATTGAATTTTTGAAAATTTAAGTACAGTAATTAGTGTTTTATATATATATATATATATATATGCACACACACATATACTTAAATCCTTTTAAAATTTAACTTAAGCGTAATTAATTAGAAAGTTTTACCCTTTTATCTTACAAACGGGATCTTCAAAATCTGAGAAATTAAAGAGAAAGAAATAAGAAATGGAAATTAAAACCAAACACTAAATTAAAAACATAACATTATATAAATGAAAATAATATTTTTTTTCATTTAATACTACAAAGAGTACTAAAATTTAGCCTAAACTACATAGTTTCACACTTACATCAGATTTAAATGTAATAGATTTAAATGGAAAAGATACATCCATAGGTTTTGCTCTTATCCTAAATGTATGTATCTTTTCCTATGTAAATCCCCTTACAAGAAATTCACATAATACTACTATTATGTGAAATAAACACTAAATAGGTGAGATTCGAAAAAATAAAATCATCTAAGGTATAGAGTTTATAAAGTGCTTCTAAAATTAGAGACGGTATATATAGGGTCCACTTTCTCTTTTTTCACTCACTGTGACACATTCTTTTTATACTATATTTCTCTTTAGCTTCAAAGTTACTCTAAATTTTACACTCTAAAATATTCAAATTTGAGATTCACACGCTATGTAAAATATTCATCATTTAAATCATCCCCTATTTATATAAATATATATTTATCACCCTCTTCACATAAAACTATAATATGAACTCATGAGAAGATTGAAGTGGGCTTCTTTCTTTCTTTTGTGTAGAGAATATAGTGAGGAAGCATAAAGAAGTTGGAGAGGGGACCTCATGCTTGATCAATTAAGGAAAGAAGCAATTGAGGGTATTGCCATATATTATGTGTGGCAGCACTCACACTGGGCCCATCTTCCGATTATAAAATATATATATATATATATATATATATTCTTTATTTTGGGAAATAAATTAATAGTGAAGTCATAATATAACAAATAATTAGTGGAGGGGAATCCAAATGCAGGTACATGTGTACATGATTGAGAACATGTGGAAGAACGTGAGGACTCAGAAAATAAGAACTTGGAATCTCAGTCTCTTTCTTTCCCTTCTTAATATCTATCTGTATATCATCATCATCACTCATTGTCCACCCATATGGATATAGGAAGCCAACGAGATCTCTATACCTATATATGTGCTTGAGTATATTGATATTTAAGTTTTATTTTTTATAAAAATATTATTTTGTTTTAGTTTGACATGATTTACAAAACTTTTAATGCTTAATTTTGTATTTTAGAACTTTTTTTTTAAAAAAATGTTAATCTCTTGCTGAGTTTGATCGATTGACAAATAATTAGTGGAAAATTTTAGATCATCTACAAGAGTTTATCCGCAGTTGCTATTCAACAATATGTATTAAAATAACATTAATATTAAATAATTTGTGTCTAAAATTTAAAAACTGAAATTGATCATTTTTAAATATTATTCTTAATTATAAATAATTTAAAATTTTAATCCAACCACTCATAAAAACTAAATTATTAATGAAAATGATTGATGTGACGTAACATAAATTGATGTGATCGTTAAATATTTATTTGGCCTTAAAGACCATGATAGCAAATGGTTGGATAATTACAAAGCACAAGAATGAGGTTATTTGTGTTATGTTGTTTCACGTGAACACTTAATTATCATATCAACTTTAAATTAAACAAAGCCATCCATCTCTTTTTAGGGCAAGCATAGATCAAACCTAAATCGAGGCCAAAAAAACAAAGACTCGAAGTCAACCATGCTGTTCTATGAATCTGAACTATTGTGTTATATATATATATATATAGAAACAAAATATCTATTCATTCATTCTCTATATTTCATAACAAGGACGTTAGAAAAGTGAAAGCTGCAGCACATAGAAAAAATAAAGAGAAAGAAGCATCATATCCGGATCATTCTGATTTGATGTTGGTATCATCAAGTTTTAACAACTTGGGTGCAAAATGGAACACACAAACACATAGAGAGAGAGAGAGAGAGAGAGAGAGAGAGCAATCATGGATCTTTTATTTTCCACGGCTTGGAATTCCGAGCCCTTGAGAATAATTTCTTCGAATTCTCTTCCTTTCCTTGGTCATTGGTCCAAAGAATTCTGTACCAGAGAGAATTATGACATCCCCATTTTCAAAACCCCACAATTTCGGGATCACTATATAACCTCTTCGATCTTTCCATCTTCTCGCTTTGACTCCTCCATAAGCAACACTTCACATGCCTCACAGTACATTATAACTATGATAACTTTACCTATACTTCGATCTTGATATAAATCCAACCCTGAAATGCTTCAATCTCTTTTGAACTTTAACTTCAAAACATAAACATATTCATTGTTTTCAAAATATTCTTTTCTTTTCTGGGGTTGATATTTAATGAGAACTATTAGTTTTAATAGCTCTATTAGCATTTAACCGTTAGAGTAAGATAGACTTCATATATACATATATATATATATATATATATATATATACACACACGTATTTAACCATAGGTATAGAAGAGATCAAAGTGATTTTTCTTTAACAATTGAGATAAAATTTAGTGTTTGAACCTTAAAATATATAGAATTTCAAAGGATCAAAGTGATAATAAAATTAGTTAGAGAATCAATATTATGAGGTGTGATTGGTTACGTACTAAATATGTAATACTGAAATAAAAGGAGTAGGTAGTGAGTGACTCACGGACTGACCGACCTTGAGAGTGAGAGATTTTGAAGTGTTTTTGAGAGATTTGAATAGGAAGATCGCTTTATTCCATCTTGGTAAGGCCTTCTTGGTTCTAGCAAAAGCGAATCCAAACACCCCCATATACCAATATTCCTTTCTTTCAACCATCACCAATCCCATTTTCAAATTCAATACATCTCCTCACACAAATATATATATATATATATATATATATATATATATATATCTCTCTCTCTCTCTCTCTCTCTCTCTCTCTCTTCTCTTTCTTTAGAACCACTGATCTAAAATTTAATTTTAGGGAGTGTGAAAATTTTTGGATTAAAAATTTGAACATAATATCTTCTCTTTCTTTAGAACCACAACACATGTGAGCAAGGACAAATTAAAAATTTGATTTTATAGGGGTTGAAAGTCTCCAAATCAAATATTTGAATTTAAAAAGTAAATTCTTACAATCTAAAAAGGATAAGCTCTTATAAATTAAATAATTAAATAAAAGATATAAGACAACATTACATAAATTTTAAAAATCTAAGGGGCAGCCGGCCCATGTGCTCCCATTGGATCAAGATAGGATGCTTCTAAATTCTAAGAGAATGAGCAAAAGATGAGTGTATCATTTTAGAATGTGTTCATATACGTAATTATTTAGGTTTATTTCAAGTCATATACTATAAATAAAACTTGCATAATATATAGTGCTATAGTGAGATCTAATGTAACATTTGGATTAATGTTTGAATATCAAAATATTGAACAGAAATATTTTAAATATTATGATAAAATTAACGATGTAAACAATAACACATTATACTTTTAAATAAGATTTAGTCATATAGCAAAATATGTGTGCATACACTTTTAAATTTTGTCAAATGACTGATATATGTATGTGCATGCATGTATATGTGTTTGTTCATATCTATGTCTTAATGTCATTTTGCATAAAATATTAAATGTTTAGTGCTTCATGAGATATATAATTTTTGAGGAAACGTATTACATTTGACCTTTAAATTAAATATCTCAATTATTTGATTTTCAAAACTCATCCTTACACAATTTTAGTCTCACAATTTTTTATCACCATCCATCACCTTAGAATAGAAAACGAAACAAATTTACATGCTCAGAGACTATAACAAATAGTGAGTTAAAAAATTTAGAGACTTAATCGTACAAAATATGATTAAGAGATTAAATAGTTGAATCATATATCTTTTAAAAATAAAATATAAGCTACTTATTAAATATTTATATTATTTAAATTGACTGTAGCATTAGAACAACATGAATTTGGACCTTCTTAAGTTATTCCCTCAATTTATTCTATTAATTTGTGAGAAAGAAAGAAGCGGGCCTCATTCTCATATAGTACTTTCTTTCTCTCTTTATCTCTTTCTTCTGCAATATGCTATTCATTAGTACAGAGGATTTAATCAAAGAGATTGCAGTATAACTCACACCAAAATTTCTCTTTACATACTCATAAATTCCAATGTATCAAAAAGATCTACAAATAAGCATATTAGTTAAACATTAAAGTTTAACATTTAAAGGGCCATTATGATGACAATTTTATTTTCACACACTCAAAACATAGTATTTAATTTTTTTTCTTAATGAAATGATACTTTGACCCTTAAAAGACATATTGTTTCATTTTAACCCCCTAAAATTTGACATGAACCTGATATAATCAATAAATATCCATTTATTATTAAACCATATATACCCCCAAACTTGACTGCTTTAAATGACATATATACAGTGGCTAGAATGACATACTTTTAGAAATCAAGCACTTAAAAAACTCCATCAATTTAACATTAGATCATGTCACCTATGATTAACTCTACTAATAATAAAAAGAATAGCTTTTGAAAAATTAAAATGAAACAAATTAAGCGTATATGTTTCTGACAAAGAATGACACTAGAATGGAAAATTCGAAACAGCAAAGAAAAGAAAAAGCAGAATGATGTGCAGAAGAATGAAGATCCTTGTTCAAGGTCGAAGTTGGACCAAGAACTCTGAAAAATAAAAAATAAAAAATAAAAAAGAAACAGTGTGAGAGGCTCATGCGAATCAAAAGCACATATGCTTATGGATTTCAGAATGTTCAAAGCTGCAAGCTTCCAAGCAAGCTAACCCTACTCCGAAGCGCGTGCACATCATCCAATCGCGTGGACCGAGGACTCTTCAGCATACTGACAAAGCACTCCCTTGTCGTCTTTCTTTGAGACTGTGAGTTCGTTAGTCGTGAACTCCCACGCGCTCACGCGCGTGAATGTCTGCGAAATGGTCAGACTCTCAGACCTTCCATGGCAGCTTCTGTCCCTGATTTTGTGGTATTAACACTGTACCCTACGATAGATTGGTTGCTAAATTCTATGTCTTTGACTCTCTCACTCATCTCTCCCACACATTCTTTTGCAACGTTAGAATAGACTACTTAATACACCAACCTTTTTTTTTTTTTTTTAACATTTCTTTAGAATATTAATGCTTATTGTTTTTTTTTATTTTTGTCAAAGATGGGAATAAGAGAAAACAATATTAAATTCGCCTCTATAGATTTTTAAAATAATTATTGTTAAATTATTTCATTCGCCTTGTTCAGTCAGTACATGTTTAGGTGTGTTTTCTTCCTAGAATTTCTTGTTAATTATTAGCCTAAAATAATACAGCTGTGTAAATTTTAAAAGGAAAAAGAAAAAGAAAAAGAAAGTTAGTGTTTCAACTAGCTAGCTATTTCGAATAAGTGATAAAGAGAAGTTATAGTGTACCATGAGAAATCTTTCTGGTGAAATTACATAGTGTATTATTATATCACTTCAAGAGAAGAGGAGATATGAAATTGTGGGTTTAATAAATTTTAAAGGGTTAAATATAATCTTCTTAAAGAAAATTACATATGTGACGAAGTAAATTTGTGAATGCATAGATCATAACACAGTATCGATGACTATATATAGTCTTTATTGGGTTGAGCAGTTGAGTTGAAAATTCGAACACACCAAAAGAATAACATGCAAGACCATGATGAACATAATGATGATGCTTATCTCGAATATTAATATATATGATTCTGGGGTTTCTATGTTCTGTTGATCTTTGGTGGCCATTTTGTCGTCTTTTTATGCTCTTTCTCTGACTATTTGCCATCATTAATACCATGAACTTGGGCAATGCCTCTCTCTCTCTCTCTGTCTCTCTTTAACACTAGGAACATTCTCATATCATGACAAAATCATTCTCTCTCTCTCTCTCTCTCTCTCATGCAAAAACATTTATATATTTTTACTATTTTAACAACTAATTAAAGTATTCTCTATAAGGAGTTGGTAGTCATGAACACTTAACTCAAGGTGGATATGTCAGCTTAAATTTATATATAAAAAAAGAAGGAAGCTAGCTAGCTGAGATTTGTATCCCCATTGGGAATACATACTTAATCATGCATGTAATATACACACACACACACGCACTTATTTATGTATAACAAATGGGATTTCTTGAACTACTAGAAATTGCTCAGTGAAGTTAGCAGCAAGCTGGCTAGGTTTGGCTGCGCAAGATGAAACATCACAATCATTTTTAGCAAAAACTACTTCATTATGGAAACCTTTTTCATATATATATATATATATAAGATATTTTCTTATGATTGAAACATACTCGTTTCTTAGCAGAGTGTGTGGTACATAAGAATTAGATTACAAAAATAACTCAAATCTTTAAATTCTTTTGGCAAATGAAATAGGGCAGCATGCATTCAAATCTGAGTTACATGTGCGAACAACATGACAAGCACAGCCTTTTGAGGTGGTCGTTAGAATTTGCCATTATTAATGGCCTCTCTCTCTCTCTCTCTCTCTCGATCCGTCACTGATTGTTCAAATAATTTGTCTGAGCTTAATTGACTCCGAAGTAATCATTATACTAAGCAACACCGAATTGAAACTGCCTTGTTGGTTGTTGAAAGATGACAATAGCTAGGTTCATCATTCGCACACAGCCAATATTAATATTTAATCCTTCATTCACACTCCATATTTAGTAAAGACACATCAGTTAGCTTTTCCAGTCCAAGAATATTGAATAGTCAATAAAGTGTTTCGTAGGTTAGTTTGCTTTACCTAGAACATTTTAAAATTTCAATTTGTTGCCAAAGGGGTTAATTCATTTGGCAAGAGAACATAGTATCTATTTTCTTAACAATTCGAATATAATTTTTTAAGAATCATTTTAAGAGTAAAATCTTAAATAAATCAGTTCTAGAAATGACTCATGTAGATATTAAGATTATAGTATCCATATCACTTTTAAAATTGAAAATAATTAAGCATTGTCCTTTGTTGATAGACAAACTTTTGTAATCTCTCAGTTTTTGTTTTTCAATAACGAAAGTTATGAATAATTAATTTGGAAGCTAAATTTCTTAGATCAGCTGGTTATGCAACTCTTGATGCTAGCTAGCACCACGTTGAAAAAGATCCTATCGTCATTAAATTAACTTTCTAAAAGGAAGAATTAACTGTAAATCTAATTTTCGATGAAAGAAAATCATACTTTTCTGCTATATATATAATTATGAATGAAGAATATACGTAGTAAACTTAACTTTCTTTGACCACCACATTAACTTTACTCTCTATTCACACCTGAAATACACTGAAATTAAAGAACATTGAGGCTCAATTGACTATGCATTTAGTCTTAATAAAAAAATGATTTATCAATTGATCATGATAGGCCGCCAAAATTAACTTAATTAATATAAAATGCACCAATAAAATCAGTTTTATATATACATACATTCATAATCTGTAAACTATAGGGTGAGTGTGATCTTCAGTGCAACACATTATCCTCCAAATTAACGCAAGAAACCTTTCACCATAATATATTAGATTACACCAACAAATTTGAGCTTCGTAACACTAAAATCACTTCCAGTACCGAAAGATCTAAAGTTTGAATCTTAGCTTAAAACTGAAATTCATTTTCATTCTTTTGAACTCATAAATTCACTATAGTAAACATTCTCAGACAAACAATCTAAACCTATTAATTAAAAGGAAAGAGTAGTAGAAGAAGAACATTAAGAGATCATAAGTAAAAGAACTATGACATCCCTAGGGTTCTCATTTGGTCCTAAATATGAAACAAAGTACTCATCCATCATCCTCAAATTGCTCATCATCATCATCATGCTGGGCAAGATAGATGGACTTAGATGAACTTTGTTTTGGAGGTTAATAAAGTTGAAGCCACACTAACAAAAACAAGAAGCTTCGCAAAGAGCTGAAAGTTCTATAGTGGGTTGCTAGTAGTGGAAGAAGAGCTAAATCCAGAAAGTTCAGTCCAAGCAGGAGTAGTACTACCAGTACCCCAATAGTGCTCACTTCCTAAGAACTGCCTTGACAGATTCAGCTGCTGATTGTCTTCCATTTTCACCGATGCCAGCTGAGCTATCACCCCGGAAGTCGACATCTTTGGCTGGAGGCTCGCCACGCCGTATCCCTGTCCATCGGCGGCACCAACTTCAAATTGGTACAATCCAGCCGGTGAGGCTTCCAATCCAGGCAAGAAGGGAAATTGCTGAGTTTGTGGCACCCGCCATTGATCCAAACCAGTAGCAAATAAGATAGACTCACTGCTGCTTCCTGCGGCAGTGCCGCCGCTTCCTCCGCCACCTAAAGCACTTCTTATCTGGAAATTTAAGTCGCCTACTCCTCCCATTGGTGCTGAAATTGAGTTATAATTAAGGCCATAGTTTAATCCCATCTCTCCACCAGCAACAAAATCACCAAGCAACGGAGACATGAATCTCAGTGGTGGCGCGTGAGGGGCAAGGCCTATTATGTCACCGGCAGAACCACTGTTAGAAGAAACCGAGTTCGTGGAACTAGTGCTCCCTGCTTGACGATCTGAGCTCGCCGGTGATTTGGAGCTGCTTCCTTTGCTTCTCTTGTTCCTTCGGCACCCTCCTCCAACGGGCACATTCCTCAGAGCGCCGCCTCGGGTCCAGTACCTCCGACACGTCTTACAGAAGTGGCGGGGCTGAGTGAGGCTGTAGTTGTTGTAGTAGCAGAATTTGGTGTTCGTAGATTCGCATCTCGGGCATTTCAGTGGAGCCTCCGGCATCGGTATGTTGGCCATCCGGGCTCGATCAGCCATAGACCCTGGCCTGATCGAGCCCGTGCCGCCTGCTCCGTGAGGTTGTGTGGGCGGTGCCGGAGGTGGTGGCTGTGGCGACGAGAGAAGCTGCTGCTGCTGCTGCTGCTGCTGCTGAGAGCTCGTGCCGCCGGCAGTACTGCCCGTGAGATGATTGGGATACTGAAGTAGAAACCAGAAAAGGAGGAAACAACATGAGAGAAAAAGATGAAGGAGGTAAAGAGATCAAATATCTGGTATATTCAAGAAGGGGGATAAACAAAAGTCACAAGAATATTTATCTTTTGGAAATTTTTTGCTTTTAGGCAAAGGAACCAAAAACCATATATAAGATGAACAAAAATTGAAGAAAAAAAACCCTTATTATACCTGTTGCTGCCAGTTGGCTGGATCAAGATAAGCTGGGATGGAGGTAAAAACCATGGCTATTGATTCCTCTCTAAGGGTTTTCTCTTTTGTAAAGGTTGGTGGGTTCTTTGGGAGATAGTAGATAGTGGAGAGAATCAGAGAGTGTTTTTGTGTAGGAGAGTTGCAGATAGAGAGAAGAGAAAGAGAGAGATAGAGAGATAGAGAGAGAGAAAGAGAGAAAGCGAGAAAGAAACAAGGGGAGGAAGGGTTATAAATAAAGGAGGGTCCTTTTCAAGTATTTATAATTATGATATAATTTTAGTTTCTTGTTTATAATATACTATTTAATATTTTCTCTTTCTCTCTACATTTTGTTTTATTACTTTTCAGGGCTTTGAGAAGTGAGAGGTGATGTTTCTTAACTAATAAGCTTCTTTTGATGCTCTGTGCAAGTACTGTGCAAATGGCAAAAGAGATTAGTTCCTCGGACAGTTTCAATTTCTTGTAGATATACATGTTTATGAAGGATATATTAACATAAATTTATGTATATTAGTAAAAGCTTAGTTATTAAATAGTCACATACATTCAGAAAAGTGGAGAAATTTATTTTTTTAACTTTATATAATAAATCTGCCCCTCCTACATGTAAAAGAAAAAGAAAAGTGTCTAATATTATACATATGAGTTTATTTTTGATTGGCTACCACAAACTTTATGATCGTGTAATTATTTTTTGTGTTAATTGAGGTTAATGAAATTAATATTTGTATATAAGATGTGTGTTTTCTTCCAAAAGAAAAAAAAGAATTATTTAATTTTCTTTAATGCATATGAAAGATAATAATAAATAACAGAAGTGTATGGATTAAAGTTTCAGAGCTGATTTTGTCAATTACTACAAGAAGAGAGTTGTTAATTATAATTTTTGAAATAGAAGCATGCAAAAACATGGCTTACTTTGCAGCTTTGTGAACTTTGACCCACATTCACTCTTGTATTGTTATTACAGCAGGGAGATAGTTCCATCATATACATAAAGATACATATCCAACATAAGGAAGCAAAAAATATATCATAGTTTATTTTATACAGCCCTTTAATTAAACTTTGATCCTATTTTCACTTTTTTCTTTCAAGGGAGAATGTGTTTTCTCTCTGAATATGACAATAATTAAATAATTATATTTTGGAAGAACAATATTTCTTGCGTAAAAAATGAATCGCACTAAAAATATTTCAAATATGAGAGGATGATTGTTTTAATTAAAAAAGGAAAATAGTATGTATAACTTACTATAACTTCAAAAGAAATTAATATAATTTACTCTTGACCTTCATGTTTTATATATAAGTTTAATTTATTTAAAAAAAAAAAAGGTATAAATTGATGCTTTAGTGATGTAAGATATAGTTGAAGTGTGTCCCGACCGAATGAATCTTTTATAGGTCCGGTCTGTTCCCTTGCCCACTCTTCTTTGTTTTTTGCATGGCAATCACTCTTTCACAACTCTCACGCGCCTACTCACGCGCCTAATGAGAAAGAAGCCTAGTCAAACTCATCTTGTGCAGCTGTTTATTACATTTATCAATCAGAGGGAGGGGCCCCATTTGGTAAGTTTGCTTTCCAACTGTCTATCTTGCATACGTCGGAAGTTAATAAAATTTAAATAATTTAATGAAAATTTAATAATCGAAAGTTTAAAAAATTGTTTTACATAGTTTTAATATTTATTAAAATCTTAATTTAACAGTTTAGATCATCTCAAATATCATAAATTTAGATTTTGTAAATTCAAATCCTGCATAGATACATAGCATAATAATGATTACCTTAAAATCAAGTTTATCCAATGCCAGATTCTAAAAAATAAAATAAAATTTGGGTTTCAATGATTTAGAAAATTGGTCAAATATGGAATATTATGTCTATAGTGAGTTAGTTCAAAGAATGTTTCATTGTGTTTTTGAAAAAAAAAAAAAAAAAGCTTAAGAAAGTTAGGCTTTGAGCTACATTCTTGAGAATTCCATGACCTCATTATATCTCTGCAAATCATACCCCGGAATAGTAAATAGGGGAGGGAACAAATGAGATCTGAAGGATTGTTAAAACTTGGAAATTTTAGTTACATTAAACAAAAATTAAACTTTGATTAAGACAATAATTAAGTTTTGCATATCTAATGAATTAATCTTTTAAAATAAGACTCTTTCACGAAGTCATCTACAAAATAAAAGCCTAATTGGCTAATTTTTAGCAAATTCGAGGTTTAAGTTTTTCTTTTTTGGTCCTATTATGTAAAGGTGGGTATTGTGTAATACCAAGATTACCATTACACAAATACCAAAGCTTAGGGAGAGTGCACAAAGAAGAAAGAGTTATTCAGATCTATGTAGGGAGGTTCCGGAGGTTATCTTATATTCCCAAAGGTTCATGATAGTAAAAGTTGAAGTTCATCATCAATTTGGGCATAGGTCAATATGACCAAGCCACAACAATCTTAGTGTTTAATTATCTACCCTTTAATTTTCTATTTGATTGGTTGTTCTTGTGGGTGTTTAACTTTATGATTTGTCTTTCAGTTATTTGAACATAGAGATTCAAATAACAATATTTGGCATCAGAGCCCTGATTATCTGTTCAGAGGGTCTGAATTATCAAAATAGTTTGGAATATTCATAAGATTCTCGTTTTGCAAGTTGATTCAAAATTCAAACTTGTGAGAGAAGTCTCTACATGCAAAAGCTTAACTTTTGAAGATGAACAACTTGATATAACATGAAATGACATGTGAGATATGTCAATTAACTGTGAGTCAGTAAGGGTTCGAAAAAACTTAGTAATGATAATTGTAGAAAATGTTTACATGTTTTCAAAGACCGAATCGACATTAATCAAAATTAAGGGATTAAAAGCCATAATTATCTATCATTTGTAATCTGGAATTCATTTAATAATTAAACCACAATCTTTATATTAGTAGATCTCTTAACTTCAGTCCCCATAATTGGTAATACAAAGAAAAACCGTAGATAGTCATAAAATTTCGATGAAATTCTCATTATTTTCGTCTTTAGCCATGGAATTAGACAAGGATTATTGTAAAAGAATATTCTAAAATGTTATTTTACATGACTAGTTGCATGGCTAATTAAAAGAAGCATTGGAATTCTCCTCATGAATTTAGATGTGAAACGCATTAATATGCAGATATTTCCCTATGACATCCTGTTTTCAAATGTAAGGAAATTTTTAGACATCAATCTTGGTATTGGGTTTGGATATAGATGAATAAAATCGTAAGACCGTTTTTTTTTTATTTTCCCTTTCAATAGGTTACAATGTTTTCATCGTTTGTCCCGGCCCAATAATTAGTACCAAAATCTCTTTATGGGCCCAATGTCTCTGAAGAACAGTGTCAAGAATCAAAATGCCTTCTCTGGGAAAGTCTTTGAAATATGTTAGAGACTATCAACAAATTACTATGCATAGAACATATATGGTTGCTATCTCATAAGCAAACACTGTCACAAAATTATTTTGTTTTTCTAAAAGAAAAACCAAAATTATAGAAAAAGTGAAGAATATCATAAAGGGAAAGATGGCATGAGTTTGATTTTTCTTTTTTCTTATTTCTTTTTTGTTCAGCTCTTGCAGAATCTGTGTAATTAAAGGAAACAAATCTATATATTTGAGATGGATAGCCTCCTCATTGATCCTAAATTTAGAAACAAATATTCAAATTGACATTGTTGCATATTTGATAATGGTTTACTGCAACACCTAAATTCCGTACAGAAAAAGAGAAAATACAAAGTTCAGTTGAGGTTCCATTGCTGTTGATGAAAACGGGGGACTTAATCAGTAGCATTCGGACGTGAGAATAGTATTAAAGATAAAAAATTTCTTTTAGAGGACTTATATAGAATGTTGAAACTATCAGAAACCACATTGAGGGGAAATATATTTTTCAAGAACAAAACTATCAGTTCACTCTGTTTAACGTGTATCAGAAGCTTTTTATAACATACGTTCATACTGTTAAATTTGCTCTGGTTCATAAACTAGCAAAAAGACCATTGGTGAGTGAATTGTGCTGCAAGAAAAGAAAAATAATGGGAAAAATATTGAACTAACTTGCCACACTATTTGCACTGTTTCGACCTAAAATTTTTAGAATCTAATAGTTTCACCATCAGTTTCTCCAGCCTCTTAGAACTTAAAGTTGGTTTAACTACAATTGGATTTCCATAAACTGCACAAGGATCTCTACTCAAAATAGTATTTCCCAAACACCAAACCCCGGGTGTAAAGTGGCCATCTGATCTCCTCAAGAGCTCCTTGTCAATTTTATTGAGAACCGGATCATCTTTTGTGAACTTTCTTGCAAAAGGAGCACCACTTTGGACCATATCATCAAAATGCTCCAATTTCAACAACATTGGGTGTTGTTTCGGAGGGTTGTCCCATCTTATATAATGCAAATCATGGTTCACAGTTGTGTTCTGGTAGTCCTTGTGGTTGCAGATGACAGTGTGGAAGTAGCCCTCTGGGGATGAAAGAAAATTTGTATAGTACATCAGGAGAGTGCGAGGAAGATTGTCCCAACCCCAAACACAGAACTCGAGAAATTGTTTTGACAGGACAACCCATGCAGAACCTGAAGAAAACAGGAAATACTTTCAACAAGATTCTAGAAGCATCCAAACTTCTGCATATAGGGAACAGCCAGGCAAATTTATTCCTTATTTATTTCTAGTTCATCAGGTGGTGGCTAGGCTAGCTTGCACTCAACTTAACTAATCTACCTCTCTGGTCCCATCAGAGGCAGACCATGCATGTTGGAATTAGAATTTTCACAAGAAAATCCCTTGAAGCCTGGACCCAAGCGATGTGCTTTAGTGGAAAACCTATGTCACCACAACGCCACTTCTCATACCAAATTATATTTGGTGTACAACATGTTTTTCATGTCAAATAGTAAACATTTGTGGAGAAGTTTCCCAAAAAGACGACAAGTGCTGAATAGAGATTGCCCATCGGAATCTTCCAAAGCAAGTTACAGAAAACCCTACAGATCATCAAGTTTCCTCCAAAAGAGGTTATTAACATTTGTTTTGGCCTTGTTTTTACAGAACAAAAAATTGCTTTCAAATGTCTAGCTAGATAGTAGCACTTCTTTTTTAATGTCAAAATTTAAAAGTTCCAGACCTTTAGGGTCAATTAGACCAATGAAATCAATGTACCGTGGCGCTACGTCTAATTAGATTATCAATCCCCACCAATACTATTGTCATGTGGAGCTACAGTTCATTATAATCAAAATAACATGTAAAAAACCAATTATGCACAACAAACATAAACAGAGCCATATTATGGTACAGATCTTAATAAATCATAACGTGCTAGAGAAGACAAGTCAAACAGATGCGGATATCCATTAAATGGACAAAGTAAAAATGGGGCAAAATTTTAAAAGGAGCAAAATCGGATAGGCTATGAAAGTAAGAGATAACTAGATACATTGCAAGCTTGGAGCCATTACCAGTGAATAACTTGAAAGAAGATGGGACAGATCTTTTCTCTTTAGCCCAATAAACACCAGATTTCTTGGACTGATATAAGCCTGGATCTATAATGATAGGCCTAGCTCTCTGATATCTGTAATTACAGTTACAAACACACGTGTTATAATAATCATATGAAGGATTTACACCATCAAGTTCAGCAAAGCAACAAATTGCAACAATATTAAAGGATAAGTAGGATTCTCACTCTTTCCAACCCGTATTACTTGTATGCTCTATGAAGTTGAGATCCCTGCGCATGAATGAAAAAATGTGCAAGAGATCTGAAGCAGTTACGAAGAAGAGTCAGAAAACAAAGAAATCTTATATTTGTGCTGACAGAAAACTCAAATCTACTGTCAAAAGCCACAGAACTTGTTGGAAATAGAGGACCCAGTAACAGTCTTATTGGACACAAGAATTAGCATGGTCCGTCCTTTACCCTACATCCACAAGTGAAGACAACAAACAAAATTTCACTAATGGAAACAGATGAAGAATACAAAGTGGCTTGGCTACACTCAAGATCCGCACCACAAATACTCCCGAAGCAAATATCTCACAATATTTTTCTCACCAGCATTCTCTAAGCTAAAACTCTACATTCAAAAAGCACTCCTCACACATTGTTCTCTGATCAGGTTGGCTCCCATAAACCACATTTAAACAATGGCAACACAACATGCAATATGCAAAGCATGTTGCAAACTGTACACCAAACTATGGTCAACAATGGTGGCTAAAATTCAGAGACACATAAATCACATAACAAAACTCAAGTATATACTGATATATTAGTTTTTGATATACAACTAAAGTTGAAGTTAAACTATAATATTTAAGGATAAGGTGAAAAGCACCAAAAGAGAACATAATATATTTCTTTTCTTCAATACCGAATGCAACTACCTTCAGATTTCTTCTATGTGATTAACAAGTACCACCAACCCAAACAAAGAAATTTGTCCCTACCTATTTAAAGCATAATTACTTGAAATTCATTTTAAGCATCATACCAAGTATACGTATTGGTGAAAGCTTCATTAAAATCCAGCTTTTTGTGTTCATTCATTTCTGTCCTATTTAGTTCTGAAAACAGAAGCCATTTTAAAGAGTCATACTGTCGGGTACAAAAGTTGACTATAGCATTCTGTTGCAACTTTGCACAAATTCCATGCTTCAGGACATAGGGCATTGCTTGCTATTCTAGTTAGTTTGACTCCAAAGATCATTAATTTAGTTAGAAAATATACAAATGTTTTTCCTGAGATAGGGTAGCTTATATAAATAAAGGGACTTTTCTTTCCTAAAAATGAATAAATTCACTTCAGTTTAGATATTAAAATCATAGCTGAACTTTGCAAGGCAATAGACATTAGCTTAATATGCTCATGTATAAGTGTTTGTCAAAAATCCTCACATTCACTGCCCAGACCACGACCTAAGCCGTACCATTGCAACTGGGAGCATTGACTAGCCTGTTGAGTGGGAGGCATTCACAAGTACCATCTTATATCTTCGTTTCAAGGATATATCACACCCATTTCGTTTACCATAACTATGCATTTCTAAGAGCTGCAAATCGAGCAGTAGTAAACAAGTACTGTATACGAAAACTCACCGTCTTGTGACATGAGAGGATAATCAGACGCGCTTAGATTAATAAACCAATCCCAATTCTTTGCCCACCTCAGCAACACCGCAATCCCATGAAGGGTACAGGCAATCATTGTTGGACCCTTATATGTTACCAAGTCAGCCTCACCCACCACCATCACATTCCTAAAATCCCTAAATATAATTTCCGATTTCACATACTTGGCGAGCTCAAGCCTTTCGGAATCCGAAGCTTCTAGATCAAGATGGAGCAAATAATAGTTCCTGGGATGATACGATGCTTGAAGAAGCCTCTTAAGCCGGGAAGCATCACCTTTCGTACCCGTAAGCAAATACGCAAATCGGGGCAATTCGGGAAGCCCAAAATCGGAATCTGGGTAGAAATGGGTGAAACTGGATTGATTGTTAGAAGAACCACCTCTTGAAGATTTGCTATGGCCAAAGAAAACGGCGAGGAGGAGCAGGATAGCGAGAATGGAGACTGTAATGGTGGGCATGAGCCATTTCCGATCTCGATTATAGGGAATTTGGTGAATTCGTTTCATCAGCAAATGGGAATTTAGTTTAAGCTTTGACAGTTCGGGAATTTTGGGTCCTGAGCTGTGTTTCTAAGGATCGGCATGAAGATTTCTGTGAAATTAGTTGGGTTGTGTGCTTTGGGTGTGAAGAAGTGCCCACTCGAAGAACATGCCGAGAGGGACGGTCACTGTAATTTTAAAATGAAAATTTAAGTTGACGCGACAAGAAGCAAGCCTGCAATGTCATATTATTTTTTTAAAATAAAATATTGGTACAATATTAAATGTATAGATGCACTCCCGGTCTAATAGAATGAAAATAGGTTAAATGGAGTTAGTAATTACACAATTTTAAAATTGTTACTTTTCAGTTAAAAGTTATACAAACATAAAAAAAAATAATACATATTTAGCGTTTAATTATTAAAAAATTTATATATTAATATTACGTGACAAATTTTTACTACCAGTTTATTTAATATTATATTTACACAAAAAATAACATCTTTTTTGAATTATTATTATCAGTGTCACTTTTTTTTTTTAACATTTTGGATGCTACACATTTTTTTAAAATTAATGCTGACTTATCGAGACATTTATTTCTTTGTATTTAGCAATTATTAATTCTGATCTCTAATCATAATTCTAAACCTTTGAATCCAAACTTCAACTCTCAAATTCTCTAAATGTCTAAAAGTTCAACCCATTAATCAATCAATTTGTTTACTACAGACCTTTTTTTTTTTTTTTTGGCTATCTGAGTTTATACAACAATTGTTAATTACATTAGTAGTAAGTGATAAATTCTAATCCCATTTAGGATATTGAAATTGAGTAATTGATTGATTTGGTGTCACATATTCTTATTATTGTCTGTACACTGATATTATGTTTTAAAATGATTATCATTAGAGAAAATGAATAACCTAGAAGTTATCATTTAGGACTATATTTATTTGCGTAGACTCAAAATTATATATCTACGTCAATATAGTGTATACGATGAAAATAATTTTTCAATTTTTGAAAAAAATTAATTATTTAGCCGTGATATTTTACTTAAATTTTCAAATCAGTCCTTGCATTTTATTTTATTTCAAATTACTCCTTATAGTTTCAATTATTTTCAATCTATTCCTTACCGTCAATGAAATCCTAACACTTCTATATATAGTGTGATGTTGCAAGCCTACGTGAACAAAGAAAAGTCTCAAATGCAACATATGGAATGCCAAATGGATTTAAATCTCGTTTAGTTGCTGGAATCAACATAAGGGAATGAGAATGGGAATATGAATGTTTCCTATTCCTATGTTTGGTTAACAGATTGGAACTTTATTCTCATTCCCTAGGGAACCCACTCTCCCTCATATAAGGGAGAGGTATTTCTTTAATTGAAATGATAAAATCAAATTACTCTTTTAAGAATGAAATATATTGGATAAAAATACCTCTGTTTATAATAATTTTCAGATAAAAATACTCTTATGATACATTAAAACCATAATTTATTATTAATTATTAATTATTAAATTATTTTTTATTTTATTATTTATTTAATCTATTATTATTTATTATTAAATTTTTATTTTTATTTTATTATTTAGTATTTATTTATTATTAAATTATGATTTTTAATTTGTTATTATTTATTTAATTTATTATTATTTATAATAATAATTATTTTATTAAATATATATTATTATATTATTAATTAAGTATATATTAATATATAATTACATTATTAATTAATAATTCAAATAGATGTCTGCTTTTTTTTTTTATTTTATGATAAGGGAAAATATGGTAATATATGCACATTATCTAATTGATTCCCACGTGTAATCTAATAACTAAACGAAGTAAAAGGATATATGCTTATTTTCATTCATTCTCAACCAAACAACATTTTAATATTTTCATTCTCACTTCCATTCCTATTCTTATTCTCATTCCCATTATATTAATTCTATCAACCAAACAGGCCCTTAATTCTTCGTCATCTTCTTTTCTCCCTTAAAAGGGTTTGGGAGTTGTGAGAAATAGAACACAATTTTATTCTAGTAGAAGACATACAAAACAACTTTAACTGAGTCTACTTGAATTCTCGAACCAAGTTGATGACAAAACCATGGGAGGAAGTAGGGATACTAAAGGACGATATGTTGGGTTTCACAGAATGTTTGTAGAATTTTTAGAAGGGTTCCATTTTTATAGGACTATTTTAATATTTTTTTATTTTTAGGGGACTAAATTAATCTTAAAACTCAGGGCTTTGGATCTTTAAGAGTCTGTTTTGTTGTTAGAATTGATACAATGAGAATGAGAATGGGAATAGGAATAGGAGTGGAAGTAGGAATGAGAATATTAAAATGTTGTTTGGTTAGGAAGGAATGAGAATGGACATGTCTCCATTTACTTTGTTTGGCTAGTAGATTACACATGGAAATCAATTAAATAGTGTGTATATTTTATTATATTATCCCTTATCATAAAACAAAAAAAAAAGGTAGACATCTATTTGAATTATTAATTAATAATATAATTATATATTAACATATTCTTAATTAATAATATAATCATATATATTTAATAAATTAATAATTATTAAAAATTAATAAATAATAATAAATGAGGGTTTTAATGTATCACATGAGTATTTTTGTTTGAAAATTATTATAAACAGGAATATTTTTATTTAATATATTTCATTGTCAAGAAAATAGTTTAATTCCATCACTTCATTTAAGGAAAGAGCTCTCCCTTATATAAGGGAGAGCAGGCTCCCTAGAGAATAGGAATGGAGTCTCAATCTGTCAACCAAACATAGGAGTGGGAGACACTCCCATTTCCATTTCCATTTCTATTCCCTCATATTGATTCCAACAACCAAACTGGGCCTAAGTCTCTTTTTTCACCTTAAAAAATTATCTTCCTTCCATTACGTTTGTTTAAATTTGCAATACAATCCGTTTGATGTTTCCTTATCCTTATGGCATATGAGACTTTTCTTGGTAATGTAGGCTTCCCACATCACACCATATATAACAATGTAAGGATTTCAGTAATAGTGAGGAGTATATTGAAAAAAATTGTAACTATAAGGAGTGATTTAAAAAAAAAAAGTGTAAGAGTTGACTTGCAAATTTGAGTAAAGTATACAGACTAAATTATTAATTTTCCCTTAAGTTTTCTAAGGAGTTTGCAAATACTTACCTGACTCTGTGTGGAAGGCTACATACTTATGGTTCAAGGTTCAAAAAGTTAGTTTGTTTTCCTTTATGCTATTTCTTTTTTTTTTTTTTGGTCAATTATCTTTATGCTAAGTTAATAAAAAAAAAGTCACAACATTTGTTTAACACATTAGTAGAGTTTATATGAGAACACGTTTTGAGAATTTATGATCTATTTATGATGATATATTGATCACTCATTCTTTGTATTTTGTATTTATGTATAGTGGTTAAAATGTACCAAATTTATTAGTTGGATTAAACTAATCTAGTCTACTTAATCCAAAAGTTCAACAGGCCAACTTAGTAGGTTGATGTGTCAAACCACTTAAAAGGTTAAATATTACATAATCTCAAGTAGTTTTTATTCTTATTTTGTCTTTAAATATTTAATATTTGATCAATGGAAAACATAAAAGCATTTTAGTATTAGAACTAAATATTTAGTTTGATAGTTAAATATTTTTGTTTGAATTTTTTGTACAATTTTTTACTAAATTCTTTTAGTTGGTTAAATAAGCCAATATATTTATACTTATGTCTCCAATTGCCTCTTCTGTGTTTGAGTTTGAACATCAATTTTGTTGATATGGAGAGGACCACCATTAGTAGAGATTTGCACTTGGGTTCCAGATACAAGAAGATAATTAGGTGCTAATTAGATAAGTTTTTATTTGTTTGTTTTATTTCAATATATGAAGAAAAGATTTTGTATTTTTATCATTGATAATATTATTGTATGAGCCTAATTTTTATGAAGTACATGGGGATTTATGTAGCTTATTTCTCATTTTCACTTCCTTCAATATGCAGATAAGATGAAGTTATAAAACAATATGCAATCAATATGTAACTTATTTTTTCATCTCTACTTCTGTCAAATATCATGTAATTTATGAATGATGTGTAGTCTAATTTTAGGTTAAATACGTAATAAATTGAAGCATAATAATTTTTAATATTAAACATGTACTTTAAATTAAAATTGAAATGTGTAAAACCTATGAAATTGGTTCCCATTCTCATGAAAAAAAAGGGTAAAGAATAAAAAAAACTTATTAATGTTAGAACTAATTATAAATAATGCTATTACTAAGTAATTAAGTAATATGGAAAATGAAAAAGAAATTTTGTTCATATAGAATGGGTTAGAATATAAATAATAAATAAAATACCTTTTTTGTATTCTAATAAACAAAAAGATGAGATATAGAGTTAAGTTCAAAAAGTAAAGCAAAAATGTTGTTAAATGAAAAAAGTAAAGAATCATGATACTAATAAACGAAATTAATGAAAAAAGTAAAGTATAAAAAAAATTAATAAATTTACAAACCAAAAAAATTTAATAATGTTAGAATTCATTATACATTTGTGGAATTTTAATATAAATAATGGTATTAGTAAGTAATTGATTTCTATGGTAGTCATTGGAAATAAAAAAGAATGCTTCTAGAACTCAAAATGAAAAAACACAAAGATGATATGTAATATTACTAAAAAGATGAAATTAATGAAAAAGGTAAAGGACTGAAAAAAGTAATGGAAATAGAATTAATTCTAATTCATAGTGATTAAAAATTGATGGTATAAGTAATTAGGTCAAACGTGCACGAACAACTCATACATAAATATAGGCTGGGGAAGAATTTGTAAAGGACTTTAGAAAAAAGCTATCCACAAACATTAAGAAAGCATCCACTTGTTTTGTACACATGTTTAATAGGCGATCCTTAGATTTAGAGGTTAAAGAGCCATATGATCCAACAAATTGTTAATATGGAAGGTGTTGTAAGGTCAACCTCATAGAGCAAACTTGTGATGTGGTGAGTTCCAAGCTAAGAAGTATCCATGTGCTCATGTGTTGGCAATGTGTGCCAAATTTTCAGTGAACCTATTTCAATACGTTGATTGACTTTTTCTCCTTAAGACTATAATGAACATTTATAACAATGAATTTTAACCTATTAGATATTCTTCCCACTGGCCCTATCTAAATGGTGCAACATTTGTGCCAAATCCTGCAATGATTCGAGGACAAAGACGACCAAAATCTCAGAGAATTCAAAACAAGTTGGATTAGAAAGAAGGCCGAGAGGACCCCCCAAGCGTAGGTTGTGTAAACAACCAAGTCACAACTGCGCAACATGTCCATCGTGTCAACAATAAAAGTTATAATTATCTTTTCAATTGTATATGTATGTTTAACTTATATTTTAAAACAACGTTAGCATGTTTGGCAATTTTCACTAGGAACACTTATCGATATGTACTTGAATGGGTATATGTTATTATATGTACTTGAATGGATATCAGTTCTTAAACAATATGTAACTATCATTTATTGATTCTAAGTATTTTAATATGTAGGAATTTGCCATGGCCAGATGTGAACATGTTGTCCATCTAGGTCCCGAGAATTATTTTATATCTATTTTCAAGATTTACACAATTATTTTATATGTTGAAATATCAGTCAATTTGGCATGGTTAAGTAGGTTTAATGAAAGCCTCATTTTTTCTTACACTTAAACGTTTATTTCATGGTGATGTTAAAACTAAGTTTTTCAAATGTTTAACTTCGTTGCCATAGGAAGATCAAAATCCTTCACATTCATCGTATTGCATAAGTTGATAGGTTATTTGATCCCTCATTAGCCATTGTCCCCTACTTGAAGAATAGTGGGTTATAAAGTGTGTTTCAACTTGCAACATTTGATTACAATGCACCACTCGTGTCTACTATCATTGATAGATGGCATCTTAAAACACATACCTTCTACACGACTAAAAATAAGTACACTATCAAGTTGCCAGACATTTCAAAACAACTAGGCCTACCTTGCGTCAACTTGCTAACTGACACATCCCATAGTTATGTCAATACTTATTGGGGGTCACACTATCATGTGAGTAGTTTAACTAACAAAAGCTAAGTGTTACATAACTACTTGACACTTTTAATCATCTAGCAAATAAGGCATATGGCGAATATGGTCAATGTTATGCTTATGTATATATATTATGTCTAATTAAAGGGTACTTAATGCGCTGCATAGAGTCCCCCATATGTATTTGACACTTCTTGAGGACTTTGAAGACATAAGTTGATACAGTTGAGGGTCAGTGGTCCTTGCACACTTGCATAAAAACATGTGCAATGCCACCGTATACACGAACAAAGAAATTGGTGGTTGTATGACATTGCTACACATATGGGTAAGGGATCATTTCCTATGTTAGCACCAAAGTGAACCCCTTATCTAGATCCTCATCTTGATCTATGTCTGATATGTCCACCACTAGACTTTAGGTATAAATTATTTCATCATCATTGGGTATATGTCCAAATTTATTATATTACATAATTGACCTATGTTTACTATGACTGAACCAATAGGTGGAAAGGCATCAGACAACATTCTCATCCCGTTTAAAAGGCTATAAAACAATAAAGAGTTCTTTTAAATTAAATAAGACATGACAAGGTATATTCACTTTATTTGACTTACTATTTCCCTTATACTTCTTGCCACACATTGATTTGATCTTCACTAGCTATACGAAGGTTGCTTAGTGCCCATATGAACCTTTGAGCATCTATGAGATTATCCCGGTATACTGCAAAGCGTAACCTGACATTTGGATGGCTTTTGTCCCATTCATTTGCTTCCATATTGTTAACTGCACCATGCTAACTAGGTGCTCCGCCAATTTGGAAATCAACAACCTATCCCATTTTATGCAATCAACTTAAGTGCTTGCCACATAATACAACTTAAGGGAAAACAAAAACAAATTGGTGACAACAACCCATCCTTTTCATCCACGCGTGGAATTCATAACGTTGCTTTATTTCACAATCATTACACAGGCCCTTGATGGTACCTCCAAGTACATGCGTTGGTATTGGAAGCATACACACTGATATATCCATCCCATAAGCGATGTACAGGGATTTATGGTGATCTCATTTATTTTCAATTTATGTTATTTTCTCCCTTAATATGTCTTATGCATTTTGCAGGCTAATTTGATAGAAAGGTTAATTAGCTTTAGTATTCGTCACAATGATGTGTGCCTAAATTGCTGGCATTTTCAAGAGATTATGACTTATGATTGTAGTGTTATTTTGCATGGTTTAGGTGATTACGAAGATATGTTAGTATTGTATCCAACTACGCCTGCACCTAACTTGTTGAAACCTGAAGTTCCACCATGAAAGCCTGTAAAGAGAGCTCATGCCTTCATGTCTACCAAGTAACCAATTATGGGTGATTTGAGCCACCTTGATGATGTCAACTCCTGAGTGTTCATCCCCACTCCTACTCAAACAGACATTATAGTTGTTAGCCCCTCGTCATTCACCTATTCAACCTAATTTCCAAATTTTGATAGTGCTGGTCCCTTGTGTTATGTTTCAACCCACCTCTACAGTCTACATTCAATGTCTCTTACACATCTTAAGTTTATTCCACACCCTAACATGAGCCATTTGCCTATGGGTCAATGATAACACTATTAACAATCCATCCACTTTTGGTGTTGCATTTTTCAGTTAGCCTTTTAATCTTGGATGCTCCTCTCATCAATATGGATTTATCTCTCCAAATTAGTCAATCCCTCATGTTCAGTCACTTGCCAAGGATTTGAACTCGCCACCAACTAATGACTGAAATGACCTAGCATAATCCAATGCTGAAGATAGGGAAGAAGAAGTTCAATCTGCGCTGCACCAACTACAACGATTACAAATAAGGCTTTGGTGCCGCATTAGAAGCCACTATTTTAATGAATAAATAATTTCGATTGTTTATGTACTCTTATATATATATATATATATATATATATATATATATATATATATATAAATGTCATATTTACTATTTCAAATATTTGTTCAAATCTCAAATTCATTATATATATAAGTAATTGTTTGACACCTAGTAGTTTTATTAATCTTATTCAATACAATATTTTACAACGTTTAATAAAATGGCATAATATGTAATTACTATATAACTAATTTAATGTCTATTATCCTTGTATTTAATTTACTACACATTTAATATAATTTTATATTTTGTAGTGAAGGGAAAGAATTTGTATTTCACCTTGTTGAATCACATAGACAACATGGATATTTATATACAAAATCTACACCTAAAAATGAGGCTAATAAATACAATAGTTGAACTACTAACTACTAGTTGGACTAATAAATACAAGAGTGAGACTAATAAATATGCTAGTTGACAATATGTGGAGATGCTGCAATACTCCCCCTTAAGCTGGTGAATAGATATTCTGCATTCCCAGCTTGGATATAATGGTTTGAAATGTTGCACTGTTGAGCCCTTTGGTGAAAATGTCTACTAGCTGGCCTCTTGTTGACACATAAGGAGTACAAATAAAACCACTTTCTAGCTTTTCTTTTATGAAATGTCTGTCAACTTCAACATGCTTTGTTCTGTCATGTTGCACTGGATTATGAGCAATGTTGATAGCGGATTTATTGTCACAGTATAGTCTCATAGGTCCAACCCGCTTGATTTTTAAATCATCTAAGATGATCTTTAACCACAATAATTCACAAATTCCAAGTGTCATAGCTCTAAATTATGCCTCAACACTAGACCTAGCTACCACGTTCTGTTTTTTACTCCTCCAAGTTACTAAATTACCACCTAGGAGAGTACAATAACCCGTAGTAGACCTTCTGTCTATCACTGATCCTGCATAGTCAGCATCTGTATAGACCTCTAGAGTTAATTCTGTGTTCCACTTGAATAATATCCCATTCCCTGGAGTGCCTTTCAGATAGTGTAGAATCCTGTGAACAGCATATAAGTGTACTTGTTTGGGATTATGCATAAATTGACTTACCACACTTATTGCATATGCTATGTCAGGTCTGGTATGTGAAAGGTAGATAAGTCTTCCCACCAACCCTTGGTACATTTCCTTATCAATAGCAATGTCATCCCTGGCTTCTCCAAGTTTATGATTTGAATCAATCAGTGTATCAGCTGGTTTGCATGCTAATTTGCCTGTATCTTTTAGGAGATCTGTCATATATTTTTGTTGAGAAATAAAGATACCTTGTTGTGAATATGCTACTTCAATTCCCAAGAAGTACTTTAATTTTCCCAACTCTTTTATCTCAAATTCATTTGATAGATGTCTTTTGAGCTCCTCTTGTTCTATCTTGTCATTTCCAGTGACAATAATATCATCAACATATACCAGCAAGACTATGACTCCCCCTGAATCCCTATGTTTAATAAACAGAGTATGGTCTCCCTGACTTTGCTTATAGCCAGAGGCTAACATTACTCTAGTGAATCTTCCAAACCAAGCTCTCGAAGATTGCTTCAAACCATATAACGCTTTCTTCAGTTTACACACTTTGTTTGCAGTTTTGTTGTCTCCAAATCCTGGTGGAATATTCATGTAGATTTCCTCATCTAGGTCCCCATGAAGGAAAGCATTCTTCACATCATATTGTTAAAGTGTCCAATTATAAATAGATGCTAATGATAACAGGATTCTCACGGTATTCATTTTGGCAACTGGAGCAAAGGTCTCTTGATAGTCTATGCCATAAGTTTGAGTGTACCCTTTAGCAACCAACCGTGCTTTATACCTCTCCAGTGATCCATCAGCTTTATACTTAACTGAGAAGACCCACTTACACCCTACGGGTTTCTTTCCTTTTGGTAATTAGACCAACTCCCACGTCTTGGTTTTCTCTAATGCTTCCATCTCAATTTTCATGGCTTGCCTCCATTCTTCCTTGGCCAGTGCCTCAGATAAATTATTTGGAATGACAATGGAATTTAAGTTTGTAAGAAAATTTTTGTGAGTTAGATAAAACTTGTTAAATGACACAAAGTGGGAAAGAGGATATAATGGGTGCTTTGTACATTCTCTAGTTCCTTTCCTAATGGCAATGGGAACATCAAGATCAATGTTTAGGGAGCTAGGGTTAGAATTTGTGTTTACCTCAGTTTCAGAACTACCAGACATAAGTGCAGAAAGTTGGGCTTGCACAGGTTCAGGAGCTGGAGCTTCCCTTCTTGTGTACACTTGCAAATACCTCACATTATCAAGATTAGTGTTATCCTTGATGACCGATTCAATGGGGGGGCTAACCAAAGTAGGAGTAGGATCATTAGAAGTGTCAAGACTAGATTCAGGACCAGGTGGATTTTTAAAAATGGTAGGGTCAGAAATGGTAGGGTTGGACTTGGGAAGGTCAAGAAAAGACGAAATATCAAGAAAAGATGCTTCCTTATCTTCCGTACTAGTGTGCTCCCCCTGAAGATAAGGGCTCGAAAAATAAGGAAGATGTTCTGCAAATGTGACATCAACAGAAACAAAGAACTTCTTTGTAACAGGATGATAACATTTGTAACCTTTTTTAGTAGAGGAATATCCCAAGAAGATGCATTTAAAGGCTCTTGGATCTAACTTCCCAGTATTATGAATATGTACAAATGCAGTGCAGCCAAATATGCGAGGTGTAAGGCCATTGGTAAGTCTTAAATCTGGATAAAATTGAGAGAGAACCTCCATAGGAGTTTTATTGTCTAGAACACGAGAGGGTAATCTGTTTATAGTGTATGTAGCAGTAAGAACAGCTTCCCCCCAAAAAGATTTAGGCATGTTTGCATGAAATAGATAGGCACAAGTCATAGATAAGAGGTGTCCATTTTTCTACTCAGCTATGCCATTTTGCTGAGGAGTATATACACAGGATGATTCATGGATTATGCCTTCCTTTTGGAGGTAGGAAGACAATGTGTGATTGAAGTAATCTCTTACATTATCAGACCTAAGCCTTTTAATTTTAACCCCAAACTGATTTTGAATCATGCTATGGAAATTAGGAAATATTGTACTCACATCTGACTTATTTTTTAGAAGAAAGATCCAAGAAACCCTAGTGCAGTCATCGATGAAAGAAACAAACCATTTAGGACCAGAGATATTAGGAATAGGAGATGGTCCCCAAATATCACTGTGAATAAGAGTGAAGGGAGAAGAGCTTCTTGTATTACTGATGGGAAAGGACACTCGGTTGTGTTTTGCTGTTTCACAAGTCTCACAATGAAAATTGGCAAGATTAATTTTATTAAACAAAGAAGGAAACATAATGTTCAAAGTTCCAAAGGAAGGGTGACCAAAACGATAGTAGTAAAGCCAAATTTTATTCTCAAGAGATGAGGATCCAGAAAAGGAAGACAAGGATATGGGAATCTTGATATCATCAGCATTTGTAGGTGGCACTAGATAGTAAAGTCCATCTTGTTCCTTAGCAAGCCCAATCCTCTTCCCCGTATCCTGGTCTTGAAAAATACATGAAGTAGAGAAAAAAGTTACTTGACAATGCAAATCTTGTGTGAGTTTTTTTTATGGATATAAGATTTGAGGATAGTTTAGGAACATGAACTACATTTCTAAGAACAAAGGAGGGAGATATTTGGATATTCCCAAAGCCTGCTACAGTAACAAGTGAACCATTTGCAACCGATATTTTCCTATTGCTAGGGCATGGAGTGCAAGTTTTAAAAGAATAAGAAGAATATGTCATGTGATCTGTTGCTCCTGAATCAAGGATCCAAGAGTTCTGGATTAATTTATTTGAGACATTTAACCCATAGGAGTGATAGAGATTACCTGAATAAGCTAGAGAGTAAGTACTGGTATTACCCGGAGGCTTCTCTAAGGTCTCCAACAAGTTGCGTAGTCTTTCAACTTCATTTCTGCTGAATCCTTCAAGGCCTGGAGGTTAGGCTTGGTTAGGTTGCATCAAATGGGCTTGCCCTTGAGTTTTTGCTGATCCACTTTTCATATTTTTTCCATGTAATTTCCAGCAATACTCCTTGGTATGTCGCGATTTTTTGCAATAGGTACACCATAGATTATCACGATCCTGTGCCTTGCCTTTCTTGTCTTCTCTAGGCTGTTTAAGTGTTAGACTTTGATGTCTGCCACCATTAAGGATCATGGCAGACCCTTTAATAGGTGGACAACAAAGCATTACACCTCTCCGAGTCTCCTCAGCCTGAACAATTGAAATAGTGTGATTAAGGGATGGTAGTTCATCTTTTCCAAGAAGTTGAATTCAGACTTGATCAAATTTAGCATTGAGTCCTGCAAGAAAATCATAAACACAATCCTTTTCAATAAAATTCTTCAGTATTGTTGCATCTTCACTGCACTTCATTTCAATACACCTGTAATGGTCCATTTCTTGCCAAATGTTTCTCAACATATTAGCATATTCTATAACAGATTTATTTCCTTGTCGAATCCCTACAGCTTTAATTTTGAGCTCATACACCAAAGCAGCATCCTTAGCCTTGGAATAAGTCTGCTTAACAGTATCTCATATCTCCTTAGCAGTAGTAAGAAACATGCATGTATCACTTATCTCTGGATTCATGGAATTCTAGAGCCACGCCATTATCATAGAATCTTCCTCATCTCGTGCTTCATAGTACTTCTCACTCTTTAAGGGACCAGTTCCCAAAATATGGCTTAACTTTCCTTTTCCCTTCAATATGGTCTGGACAAGTTGTGACCATTTGAGATAGTTTCTACCATTCAACCGATAATTGGGATGTAGGTTTTGTAAATCCCCAACTACATTGGAATTTTTAATCATATTGGTTTTGGAGGATATGGTGACTTCAGACATTTCTAAGGATAAAAGAGGTCGAGAAATAGAAGAAAAGGGAAGGGTTGCTTAAGGACACCTGGAAGAAAATTTCAATTGGTAAAATAGGGCTGAGATTACAGCTAGGACAAGATATTTTATGGTGTCAAACCTGAAGTTTATGGTTAAAGAACAATTTAGAGAGTCTTTAGCTCCTTGAGGACTAACTTTGATTGACCAAAGAATGACTGATATTCAGACAATTTTACACAAGAAAATGAGAGTTCTCCAACAACAAACTCAGATTATACAAACCCAAGTCACACTAATAAAGTTGCTGAAGGTAGAGTGCATTAACAGGAAGCTTACACTCGGGAAGGATTTTGGCAGAAGGACTCAAAAACGAGTATGCGTCAATGGCTGGCCAAGAAAGTGCCGGAAAGAGGATTTTGAGCGTCAGAAAGTTGAGACGAGCCGGAGCAGATTCTCCACGCGCCTCCACACGCCGGTGCGTGATACAGTGCGCAGAATGCTTCGTCGGCGCATGAAGATCACGCGCGGTGTTTTTGGCCACCGGAAAAAAGGGACAGGCCGACCGAAACCTTCTGTGTTCCTCTGTGCCGACGATGAGATAAAAATAGCCACCTAAAATATCACACTAATTTCTCCAGAAGAATGAACCAAGAAAAAATTGGCAGTGAGATACCCAGAAACGAGCCAAGGGCTCTGATATAGTGAAGGGAAAGAATTTGTATTTCACCTTGTTGAATCACATAAACAATATGGATATTTATATACAAAATCTACACCTAGAAATGAGGCTAATAAATACAATAGTTGAACTACTAACTACTAGTTGGACTAATAAATACAAGAGTGAGATTAATAAATATGCTAGTTGACAATATGTGGAGATGCTGCAACATATTTCATAATAAAATATGAAATATATTTATTATATATTAAATTTAAAATACATTACAATAATTTTTCATTTTAATATACCAATAATATCATAGATATAGTTAACACCTAATGAAATAATTATTCTAAGACAATATTTTACAACATATAATAAACATGTATAAATTATTATTATTTTAAAACTATTGTTAAATTTAATTTTTTAATTTAATATATAACTAATATTATCAATATAAATTTCATTTTCCTTATATATACATTATAAATAATATTAAATTATATGATTATGAAATTATATGTTTTAATTAAATCAATATACTATTTTAATTAAACCATCTAAAATTTTTTAATTAATTTATATATTATATCATATTTACTTAAAATACTATATTTATTCATTTAATAAATATATATTACATTTATTAATTGAATCAATTTATATTATCATTTAATTAAATATATATTATAATTATTAATTTAATTATTTTC
Organism: Delonix regia; assembly: GCA_037074485.1. Taxonomy (NCBI): domain Eukaryota; kingdom Viridiplantae; phylum Streptophyta; class Magnoliopsida; order Fabales; family Fabaceae; genus Delonix; species Delonix regia. Next base: position 7,124,988 of record CM073459.1, read on the forward strand.
TTATTTTCTACAAAGTTTTACATCAAATTGACCACAAAACTAGTTGCTGATACCATGTCAGTCAATCAGTATTATTAATTGCATGGTTTGACACAATACAATATATATACATATATTTTTAATATATGCTGTGTAGTGTCATATCACGCAATATTTGTACAATGTCAGTGATATTATACAATGTAATTCAGTGAATAAAATTTAATAAAAAAGTACAATACAACATATGAATAAAATAAGAATTAGGATGATAGAAATAGAGCATTAATAATAATTACTGTAGTGTCATAATAAAAAACATGCATATGAACACAAAACTAGGGATCAAATACGAATCGTGAAGCATGAATAAGAGAAAAAGGCTCAAAGACTTCAAACAGATACAAATATAGTTTTAAAATAACTTATTCAAATATCATATTTCAATTACAGAATCTGATAACAAAAACTTATACTACTTTAGTAGAATTTAGTGTTAAGATAATTTGGCTTTTTTTTTTTTTAGCTACCCACACTTTTTATTTTTATCAATTTTCTGCTTGGGTTGTCTTTTTTACCGATTTATAGTTTGTGGGAAAAATAAATTAATGCGAGTTTGAATTGGAAATTTATTAATAAATTAATTAATAAAAATATTTTGAAATTAGTTCCATTATTGACTAACTGAGTATATAAAATTTTCAATTCAAACTCACTTTTTCTTCCCCACAACCTAATTCAGTGAATATAAAACTATCCCAATTCCACCAACAATGATTAGTCTGAGTGACAAGAAGTTCGATAATCCTTAAACAAAGTCCTAAATTTGATTATCTCCTTGTGTACGAAAAATACAATTTTGTGACTTAAGGATTAAACTAAATACTAAAAAATAGTATCAAAAGAAAATATCCCTATTTTCTATTATACATATAAAGTTATGAAAGCATTTTCTTCTAAGAACAAATTAGGTTTTATGTGTTTATGATTTTTCCATGATTAATTTAATCTATATGTTCTACACTTTCACTCAAATTTTAATTCGGCGTCTATAACTGAAAATTTGTAATTAAATCACACTATATTTTATAAAAAAATTAATTAGATCATCAAAAACAAAAAGTACTTAGGATTTTTTTAATTTTATATGGCTTGGCTTGTATTGATTGTCATCTTAACATTTAATTACATCAACGTAGTACAGATCTTCTATAATTAAAAAGAAAAAAAAATAAGGATGCAATGCAGAGAGGAATTTTTTTTTTTTAATCATGTGAACGATCCTTCTAAAAGATTAAACAATTATATTATTATTTTTAAGCCACATTAATTGTGCCTACCCTTTCTTTTTCTCTTTTTATTTCTTGTACATACCTGAACCACTCGCTAGTTACAATTTACGTCATGTAATTAAACTCTACTACCTTAACTCTAGCATACTTCTATCTTTATACTTAATTCTTTTTAGTGATAAGGTATTTTTTAATTTAATTTTTACAAAGTTGATTTTTTTTAATTTGGTAATTCATTAATAAAATCTCTATTAATAATATTTTTTGTTAAGAAATTTTTTAAAGACATTTCAATTTAATAATGGTTTTGATTGAAAGAGATTAATTTGAAAAGTATTAGAGATGAAATTAAAAATATAATTTTATAAATAATCAAGTTGAAAAATATATTATTCGTAAATGATTAATAAGGGATTAAATTTAAAATATGTTATTAATAAAAAAAATTAAAATGGAATTTTGATATTATAGTGACGGTGAGAGTTAAAGACAGAGATGACTCTAGATTTGACATCAAATTATCAAATTTCATTAAATTCAAGATTTGAATAAATGAGGTGAACTTTTATAAAATAAAATAGCGAATTTTCATCAATTAAAAAAGTAAATTAATAATTTATGATAAAATTACGGTAAATTTTGTGGTGTAATTATAAAATTAGTTATATCGAAATAATCATTAGATCGTATACTAACACAAGGCAATGATATATCATATATATTATGTTGATTGTATGTCAATTGAAAATAATTTATTATAGTTATATTTTGACATATTAGTTTTAAATTTTATTCATAAACTCTAAATTTTTTTTAATCTATTTTCTCTATCTTTTATTTTTCAGTAATTCACATAAAATTATTAATTTCTGATTTTGTTAATTCATCTAGTTCTTTTTTTATGATTCTAATAACTCTACAATTCCTAGACTCTATTCTTATTTTCAATTTATAAATTAATTTTTTTGGGGTTACTAAAATATAAAAAAATAAAACAGGTAAATTAAAAAAAAATTTTAAACATTATAATTCATAAATAAAATTTAAAAATATTAAAATTAAAATATAAATATAAAAAAATTATTTTTAAATTAATATATAATTAACATATTTTAATATATTATTATTATATATTTTTGTGTTATACAGTTAGCACACAAAATATACCCAAAATTATATATAAAACTTAAAAATTATTTTCATTGTGAGGAGGCTGCCGACTCTGTTAAATCCATCTTGGACTAATGGGATCATGTGTCATTCAATTTTGCTTTTGACGAGACACTTACTATTTTAGTTCAATAATGCTCCTCGTTATCCTTTCTCTGCAGTACTGCACGCCAACCCCACGCGCCAACGGAAGGAGTAATCCAAATCTTACACGCTGTATTTGGTGAGCACCACTCAACGAGCTCGGGTTTTCTCCAGGAGAATCTATAGTGAAAATTAATAAAATAATAATAAAAAATAATATTTTATTAATATTAAATTAATAAAAATATATTAAATTAATAAAATTATTTTTTATTTATAAACAATAAATCTCTAATTATTGGAGAGGATTCATAGGCTCAACTTCACTACCATTTTACATCAAATTTAATCTCACCCACTAATATTTGGTTATATAAAATAAATAAATAAATAAACATATTTAATTAGGTTTTACTTGTGTGATTTTTTTTAAAAAAATGATTAATGGTGATAAATTATTCTATTACTAGTCTTAATAGAATGCATGGATAAATTTTTTAAGACGAAAATACTTTTGATATTTCACTTATCATGAAATTTTTATTTTAGTCCATTGCTTATTAGAGAATGTCACATTTAATCCCTCACTTTTTAAAAAATTATCAAATTTAGTTTCTTCGCCAATTTCAATAAATTAGAAACAATTTCAAACACTTCAATAAATGAAGAATCGAGTATAGCAAGAATAGTCCAGTAGTAAAGCTCATCATGCTCATTTAAGTGGTATTGGGCTCGAATTCTAGTGAGGGCAAATACTATAAATTAAAATGTCATAGTAAGTAAATAAATAAGAAATCAAAATGATAATTTTATAATAAGTGAAAGATTAAAAATATATTTTACTCTAATTTCTTTTATACTGATCCATAATATTATATGTTCATCACTTTAATTTAGGAGTCAAAGTGTACAAGTGAAAGCAAAGTTTTTATTGAATTCTTTTTCTCAAGTGAGTCAACTTGTATAGGTGTGTGTGATAGAAATTATACAAACCAATTGAATAATTTGTTAGTTCCATTAATTTTTAAAATTATTAAATTAAATTAAGTCCAAGAAAAATAATTCAAAGTTGCAAAGAGAAATATAAATAATGTAAACAAATAAGGGATTTAAAGTGATAAAATAATGCAGAGTCTAAATCCAACTTTAAATATTTAGTGTTATATCAATTATTAATATATTTATTTTTTGAGTAAATTACACAAACTTCTTTTGAGTTTTAATTGAAATCACACAAACTTTCCTTCTATTTTCAAAATATACTCATTTTCTCTGCAATATGATGAAATCCTATATTTTAGTCCAATTGTTTTTTACCTAAAATACCCTCCATTAATCTAAATATATTTTTTTTAATAAAAAATATATTTTTGGTGCCTCACTTATTACATAACTGTCATTTTAATTTCTCACTAATTAAAATATTCAAATAATCATTCATTCATTAAAAATTGTTATATTTGATCATTCACTTTTTAAAAAAATATCAAATTTAATTCATCTATCAAATCTTAAATTCTAAATATAAATGACTAAATATAGTATTTTTTTTTAAATGAGAGATCAAGTGTGTTATATCATAATAAGTAAACAATCATTTTGAATATTTTATTGAGTGTGAAATCAAAATAATAATTTTATAATAAATAAGAGATTAAAAGTGTACTCTATTCATATTTTCTAACTTAAAAAAATTTTAAAATTAAACTAAGATATAAGGTAATTTTTTGGTTCGGGAGAAGTTTGTATATATTTTGACAATAAATAAAGGTCTATATAGTTTGATTTATTTTTTTCCATTATATTTATACTTTTTTATATTGATAAAGAAAAATATAAAAATAAAAATATGTTATTTTATTTTTATCGTATGTGGGCAAGTTGGTAGTTTGGACAAGAGTGCAGTAAAATGATGGGAAGTTGCTTGGGACAGGGGAGAGGGACCCACAAGCTGGACGCGTTGGTTGAGAGTTAGTGGGGTCCACTTCTGAACTGTGAAGTGCACATGACCCAGCTAGCCCACGGCAGACAAGAACTCGCCTTAGGCATGTTAATTTTTTAGTAAAATCTTTTGAAAATTTTTTACAATGATTGCAGAGACAAATATATAATATAATATGTGTAAAATTTTTTTTTTATATTTATATTTTTAAATTTCTTATTTTTTAGGTTTTATTTATGAACTTAATTTTTTTTAATATTTCAACTTATACCTTCTTTTTTAATTGTTTAAAAAAAATAATTTATAACTTAAAAATAAAGATAAAATTAGCTATTTAAGAGGATATTAAAAAATAAAAAATTAAAAAGTGGATTGATGAATTTACAAACTACCATCTTGGAGTATTGAAAAGAATAAAATATGTAAAATGTGTCAGTTGAAAAAATTTAAAGTTAGGATTCATAAATAAATTATAAAATATAATTAAAATATAAATAAAATAATTTTTATAAGTATATATGTAGGAATCTTACTCTTAAGACATTGATTGAGAATAATTTATTACATATAATAAATGAAATTTAACTAATAAAATTAGTTTATAAGTATTTATTATTATTGATAACTGAGATAATAAATAATGCTAGATTATTTTGTTGGGTTTTGTTAATGAATACAAGACACTGGTTAAAAATAATTTATTACACATAATAAATAAACCTAAACTAATGAAATTAATGAATAAGTATTGATTATTATTGTAATTGGTACAATTTATTATCTTTCACTAATTTTATTGGTTAAAAATCATTATATATAATAAATATTCCTTAACACTCCTTAGCAAAAAAAATATTCATTATGTATAATAAATAATTTTAACTAATGTCCTACGTTCAAAAGAATTTTATTTCATAATATATTTTGACACATTATTATTTACAATTAAGATATCCAAATGGATCTAATTTTTTTCTTTAACATATAAAAATATGAGTTTAGATAATGATAAATTTTATTTAAAAATTTATATGGGTTCCTTTCAACTTCAACTTTTTCAAATCTGCATCCACTTGTTCATTTCCCAACCATTCGCTTCATTTTCATTTTCTGTTTAATGTTTGGTAAGCTGTCAAAACTTTGAAACTAAGTTTCCATTATTCAACTCAATTACACCCACTCATTCTCAAACTATTAACCAAATTCACCCATATTTTACAACTAATAATAACAATAAAACAACTAAAAAGTAATTTTTAATATTTTTCTCTATTAGAATAATAAAATCTCTTCATCAAAGTGAGGCATTCTATTTTTAAGAAAATATAGATACCTCTCTTTTAATTTTAATCCCTTTGCAAATACCATTTTCAATTTTAAAAACCCAAAAAAAAAAACTTTTCCTTTCAACTACACCCAAATTAAAGGATTTAAACATTTTTTATTTTCTTGTAAATTAAAATATTACACATGGTCATTAGTATAGAATTTGAAAATGTTTAGTATAAGAGTGTGATGCAGCATTTTCGAAAATTAACAAAAAAAAAAGGGAAAAAGGTTCAAATTCTAAGAAAATGATAGTCGAAGATATTTTACAATTTTCAAAAAAAAAAAAAAAAGTGTTTACTAATATCTTAAAGTTAATTAAGAGAGTTTACATTTTTTTACTTAAATTATTTTATTCATAGAACCACCAATAATTATACTGATGACGGGAAATGTATATAAATTTCCACTCAACTTATAAGTTAGTAAAATAAACGGAAAATTGCTTCCAATTGTCAGATTGTATAAAAGTTCAAATAGGGTATTTACAGGTGAATTGAATTAAAATTTATTCAAAGTCAGTTCAAATACTTAAATATTACTAAATTTTCCATAATTTGAGCCTACCATATAAAACTAATTTTATATAGACAGGCAACAGAAATACATCAATAATGTCTAACTCTCCATGGTTCAAGCTTTGATGTTCAATTTTCTCAGGAAAATTCCTTCACTTTCTCACTGACTGGTATAACAATTCAAACCAGAAGCAAAATTCAAAAACAAAAGCAAAGTTGAACAATAAGAAGGTGTTTTTTCTTTGACAGCTATTAAGTATTTCTGGGTTTATGATTCAGTTTGAACTCCAAATTGAGTTTAATTTTCCGATACAATTCTTCAATTCTCAGCTATACATACACAAGTGGGATCACAATTCAAGTGCTCAATCAAAATGCTTGTGATAACTAATAACCCATTTCAATCCCCTAACTCTCCATGGTTCAAAGTTTGAACTGCAATTTTCTCAGGAAAATCTCTTCATTTTCTCACTAACCAGTATAAAGATTCGAAGTTCAAACCCCACAATTTCGAGATGAAAATTCGGAAAAAGGGAAAAAGGGAAGAATCAAAAGATTTAGATGAGACTGCAAAAAGGGAAAAAGTGAAGAATCAAAAGATTTAGATGAGACTGCGAAGAAGGAAGACGAAGAAAACAGAATCAAACCAAAGCAGAGGCATCAGGCAGGCCTTGTTGCAGATCATTATTTCTAGCCGGAGCCGCCGTGTTCGGCCGCTTGACGACGACGGTGGCGCGGCAAATCGGGCAATTGGAATGGTTACTAAGCCACATATCGATGCAAGACGCGTGGAACGAATGCTTACACACACTCAGCTGCCGGACCTCCTCGCCGTCGCCGAACACCGACAAGCAAACGGGGCACTCGCTGCCGATCTCCTTCACGTGGACGTCCTTCTGGTACCTAAGGTCGGAGACCACCGGAACCGCATCCCCACCGTCGCGTGAAGCAACCTCAGAGACAACAGACGGTGCTCCTCCAGACGCTTCATCCAATTGCTGGCGGCGTCGGGACGGACACTTGACGGCGAAGATGAAGGTGTAGATTAAGGCGGGGATGGTAACGACGGCGACGAGGGCGAGGAGGAATTCGAGCGGGGACAAGTCAACGGACCTGGGGGGGTCCGGGAAGGGAGGTTGCGGCGGCGGAGGAGGCAGCGCGTTGATGATGGTGATCTGGTCGACGGCGGCACGTGGCGGAGAAGAGAAGGGAAATGGTAGTGGTGGTGGTGGTGGTGGAAGGGGAGGGATGAGAGGAGTGGGTGCGTTTTCCATGATGTTCAAGGCTGCTTATCTCATGTGCTTTTTGATGCTTTTTCATTTTCCTACCTTTATTATTATTATTATTAATCCTGGGGATTTATTATTTTATTTTAATTTTCCTTTAAAAAATAATAATTTTTTGGTTGAAAAGTTAGGAGGAAGAAAGGGATAGAGGTGGAGTTTTCTTGGGAATTCTTTAAAGCAATAATTGTGAAGAAATGTGGTTAAATCTCAACAAGACAAAACTTCACATGTGTTTGCTTCAGTAGTTTGTTCTCTTTTTCTCTCAACATCTTATTTTATAATATATATATATATATATATATTTGTGTGCCTCCCAACTACCATTTCAACTTCCTTTGTGTGTGATTGTGTAAATATACATAAGTACATGTATCTTATACATAAAATGAACTTTAAAAGTATAGTAATACGTGTAGAATGTACAATGTAAGACTGACAACGTGAAAAATATGATCATAAAAATAATGGGAGATAATGTAAAGGTGAATTTTTGTTCTTAAAGAAAAGGTCCCAAAGGTGACACCTAGCTTCAATAATTACGCAATACAACAATTATTTTAGTAGTATTATAGTTAGTGGGTGTTTGGATTAGAGTTATGTAAACGAGAATTTAGAAAATAAAAGTGATTTTAATGTTAAACTAAACAAAATTATTTACAAAACAAACGTATAATTTAACGTACAAATGACTTTTTTTTTTGTACCTTTTAAACACTAAATCAAACTTAATATAAATTGTACAACCAACAAAACACACAACACAAAGGAAGCACAATAATGATTAAATCAATACATTAATTAAATAACGACAATAAGATAGAATTTAAGGAACAATTGTATTTATAAGCAAGAAAGTTGGTGAGTCTCTTAAAAAAACACTATTATAATTATAAGCACCAAAATTAAAATAAACAACAAAAAGTACTCACAACTAGTGAAGATTTTGCCTTAAAAAGAAAGAAAGAAAAAAAAAGAAGCAGTGCAACTAGCACTACTATGTTAGGATTTGGTCTCAAAGATATGAGGCATACCTCAATCATACGTATGTATGTGTAGATTTAGATTCATGAGCATGTAATGTTGGTCAAGTGGAAACAATGACTTATCATTGGAGGAAAAAGTGTTGTTGGTCCAAATTCTAAAATCAAATTTAGTTTATGTATATATCAATTTCATGCTATGCAACATGGACTCTTAAATCAAAGTAGGATCTATATTGAATAGTGATATCTACATTGATCTAACTATAAATGCTATACAACACATTTATATTATATAATTTAAGTATGAGCATCGATCGGATTAAATTTTTTGCCAACTTGAGTCTCGGCTCGATTTAATATTGAGTATTTTTTTTTAATCAGAGACCTGACCTAACTTGGTTAGAACTGAGTAGTGATCGAGTCAAGTCAGGTCAACTAATTTTTTTTAATATAAATTATTTTGTTAAAATGATTTTTTTAAACAAAAATGAAAAAAATTTGAAAAGAAATAAAATATAATTAAAAACATTTTAAGATTTGTAATGAAAAATAATAAAAAGTTGAAAATAATTTATATTTTAAAATTTATTTATAAGTAAAATTTATTTTAAATCAAATTAAATATATATTATAAAAATTAAAAAAATTTAAAAATAAATATCAAAACAAGTTTTTATGTCATTCTCGAAATTTGATAAAATTTATAAATTTTTTATTTTGATCTAATCATAACCTAATTTGATTTGACCAAGTCAGGCTGAATTCATTGGATCAATGATTATTCTTATAATATATATATATATATATATATATTGATTAATTGTAATTCTTGAACCTTCTATGAATTATGTAAAAGTGGAAAACATTGATTATAAAAAAAAAAAATACTCAGTTTTCATATTATCTCTCATAGCTTTTGGTACAATTTTAGAACCTCACATTCGGTGCATATCTTAAACATTGCTTTGTCGTACAACGAAATGGCAGTGCCACATTGTTAAAATTGTCAAATCTACAAATTCTTATTTTTCTCGCAAGTGTAATATTTTATGAACTAGTAAGTAATCATATTAAAGAACACAGTATGGTACTCTTAGATGTCAGAAATTGAGGTATTCTATTTTGTGACACCGAACCATTATGTCGCCCTTTTTTCCTCCAAACTTGATTTTGATGCTAAAAAGGCTGATCCAGAACAACAGCAAAACTTCGTAACAGTGGTAACAACTGTTCTTTGTCAATATTTACGCGGATCCGACCTGCATTTTTTTAAAAAAAAAAGGTGCAAATTGGATAGTTCATATGATAAAAAATTACATAAATTTAATTAAAATATATATATAATTGGTTTTTCGATTTTGTATTTTGTAATAAATTGATTATTTATAAATTAATCATCACAAATTAATTTTTTATAAAACTAATCCTTCTATTTTAATTAATAAATAATTAATTTTGTATAAAATAAAATTTTTAATGAACTGATTTATCACAATTATTTGTGAGAGACTAAATTATTATAAAATAATAAAAGTTAATGACTGATTTGGTACTTCTCTCTAAATCTAATAATTTATAATTAGAGTTGAGATATTAAAATTGATAAAATAAAAAAAATTAATATTACAATTCACATCAAACAAATTGTGCGATTGAATGACCATGGATCATTGAAGAAAACACAGAAAATTCAATATCATATTTATGTTGGTTTCTTTTTTTTTTTTTTAAATTGGTGTTTTGTTAAAAGTGGGTGGTTAGAGGTTGAGTGTGGTCTAGATTCAACTTCAATTGGGCCAAGGCCTCTTAAATTTCAAAATACTTCATCTTTTTTTTTTTTAATATTATTATTATTATTATACAAAAGCCAAGACAAAAAAGAAATTAGGGAAGGGTTAGGAAATGTAGTTAAGGAAAGTGCTATTGCTTTTAAAGAAAGAAATCTTGCCAGAAGGGATTCTGGTCTCTTAGGGTTATCCCAACAATTGTCCCTGCAAAGGTATTAAGAAGATTACTAATGTCATAACTATGCTTTGAAGGAAGCAGTTGTTGTTCCGAATGTCCTGCAACAGGTGATGGGTGGTAGCATTGGTAACAAGTATTTAGAGGCCAAAAGACTCCATCTCACATCAACATTTTTTTAACTAAAATATTTGGTATACTTATAATTTTGAGTGTACTAGTGCACCTAATTATAATATAAAAATATAATTATAATATTTTTTTGTTAATAATATTAGAATTATGTCCTTACAAAAACTGGGTGTACTAGCATATTTAGAATTGTGAATGTACAAAAAATAACACATTTTTTTATTAGTTTTACAATGTGTTTGACACATTGTATAAGATTGGACTATATAAGTTTATACAATGTAATTTATTGTTATCATGCATTTGGTACACATATTGAATTGATTAATGATTATATGGTCAATTCTAGTTAATTACATTTAATACAGTGGACCACCGTATTACTACTGCAGCCTCTTTTGGGTTGTAAACACCATATCCCTAATTACATGATTATTTAATTGATTCACCAATTGATTAGTAACTAAGTAAATGGGAAAAATTAAAAATGACCAAAACTCAAATGGCATCCTTAATTGGGGACAAGTTGAAATTGAAAATAAATAATGAAAGATAATTAAATAAACTCAAAACTAAAAAATAAAAATTAGCTAATATATAATAATAATAAATAAATAAATAAAAATAACAATGATAATAATTGAGAGCAAAAATAACCAAAAAATAGAAAAAATATGACTATGACAATAAAATTAACACAATATGGGCTTTTAATAAAAACATCTTGAAAATAAACACAAAATGAAACTGAAAGTAACAAAAATAAATTCATTATCAAATATAAAGAATTTAAAAAAATAAAGGGAAATTAGAAAATCTTTTTAGTTCACTAATTAAATAAAGCAATTAAGGAAAAGCTAAAAAAAATAATAATAACAACAAAGCAACAAAAATCATAACAACAGTAAAAACAAAAATCATCGATGGCCTTAGAGTATTACATTGCTACCTAAAGCCTATCACTGCACTATGGAATTGTTATAGATACCTTCGAAAAACTCATGTTAAAACAAGCCCTTTTCCTCTATCAGAAGCGAAAGGGAATGGAGGAGAGTTCAAGCTATTAAAGCGTTGACTCAACCTTCATGTCATTGCTACTAGGAGGCTCGAGGGAAGGGAGAAAAGGACGTGAGTTGAAAAGAGTGGGAGAACAGAAGAGCAGAAGAGGCAAAACAAAGGAGGGAAGGGAGTGGCTCTGGTTTTGGAGTGATAAAGCAAAGATTAACAGAGGAGGAAGCAGGGGTAGTTTTAAGAAAAGAGAAGGCAGCGAATGGAGCTAGACCAAGAAAGAAGACAATGGCGCTAGTTTTTATAAATAAGAAGAGAAGAGGAAAAGAGAGAACAAGATGAGGGAAAAATGGTAGAAGATTGAGGAAGAGTTGAAGCTAAAGAGAAGAAATGAGGAAAAAGAGGGAGTCAGGGAGAGAGAAACCAAAGTCAGAAAACCGAAGGGGAAAGAGAGGAAATGGATAGCTAAACCGAGAAGAGTTGGAAGGGAAAGCTAAACGGAGAAGAGTTAGAGGTTAGAGTGAAGGAAACCGAGAAGAGCTGGAGGGGAGTGCACGGGAACGGACTGAGGAAGAGTGAGAAGCTGGAAAGTCAGTGAGGAAAGAGAGAAAGTCAAAGAGGAAGAAATCGAAGCTGAGGAGAAAGAAGAGAAGAAGAGAGAGAGAGAGAATGGAGTGCACAGGAACAAAGTGGAGGAAGAAGAAGAAGAAAGGAGAGAGAGGGAGTTAAAGAGGAAGAAACCGAAGCTGAGGAAGATGAAGAGAAGAGGAAAGCCGAGAGAGGAAGAGAAGAAAGGTAAGCTAAAGAGATAAAGAAAAGGAAGAGGCTAAGAAGAAAAGAGTTGGAGCAACCTCTGTTCACCATGCCGCAAAACAGGGATGTTGATAAAGAGAGTTTAACGTGAGAAGTGGGACAAGAAGAAGGTCTTAGGAACAGAGTGCAGTCATTTTGATGCTCAGGAATAGATTGCAGTCACCACGAAAAGATGAAGAGCTCGAGCCAAGGGGAACCTGCAATGAAGGAAGAGCAGTGCAAATGGGTACAAAGCGGTGAACAATGACTTGGAACTACGAAGAAGAGGGAAGAACAGGAGTGCAGAAATGTGATTGGTTTACACCGTGTGGTAAGTGTTGGGATACTTGGATGCTTGTTCCTTTTTTTTTTTTTTTTTTTTCTAGTTGATATCTTGTTGGTTAAAACTTGCAACTGTGGTATAATGGTTATCATTGAATGGTCCTTTTCATTTCATCACTTAGGTTTTAGCTTCCAGCCCCTAGTCTTAAGATGCATGACAGCTTGAAAAGACGAGGGTATCACGTTATTGGTCATAACTCTATTGCATGGTATTCATTGGGTTTATTTCACTAACTTTATCCCACTTTTGTCTTAATCTTGGACTCATAAGGCACGTCTATGTAAAAAGGTTATTTTTAGCCAATATTAGGGTAAATAATGGACCAAGGTAACCTATATGGGCATGGTTTAGGAATCCAAATAGGGCAATGTTGTGAAATATAGAAAATGTATATGATGAATAAAAGGAAAAAGAAAGAATAAGTCAATGAGTTTTCAACTTTTTCTTAGTCATGACTTCTTTTGAAAAAAAAATAATGATGTTAAATATATATATATATATTTAAAAAAAAATCTGAGAATCCTAGAGTTGTCGTGTGAGAATATTATTCTCCTTTAACACTTGAGGTCATGTGAGACTTTTAATCTCATCAGGCCTAGAGAGTTGGTACCAAATTTTTATGAACAAACAAATAAATAAATAAAACAACTTTGATATAAAAATGGTTTACGATGCCTTCTGTTAAATTTATGGGTTGGAAAAATAACCTGCTAGTCTTATTTAAAAGTTGTCATATGAGATTGTTAGTCTCTTTAGATATTTTAAAACTAACAAATAGAGGCCAAGTGAGACCATTAATTTCCTTAAGCTATGAAAGTTAATACATAATTTCTAAAAAATGAAAAAATAAATATCTAAATTAAATAACTTTTTTAATTACAAAATGATTAATTCATCTTTTATAAAAATTAATTAATTAGAAAATGTCATGTAGGACCTGAGTCTCTGTAGGCTTTGGAAGTTGATTTTTATATACGAAATTAAAAGAATTCTAATATCGAAAACCCCAAAGAACATTAATTCAAAAATCATTGAATCTCTTCCATTATAATTTTACTTCAATTTCAAAATAAATCCTAACTTCAAAAATTAAAAAAATAAAAAAGAAAATTCAAAAATCTTAAAAATATTTTTCCATCATAATTCTACCTCAATTTTAAAATAAGAATTCTAACTTCAAAACCATTAAAAATATATAAAAAATTAAAATTTCAAGAAATTCTAAATAATTTCTTCCATATTTTGGGTTCCTGCGTGAAATTGTTGATCTCCTCAAGCACTCAAAAGTTAACTAGTAGAGGTTGCGTGAGATCCTAAGTCTCATCAAGTTTTGAAAATTAATATCTATTTTTAAAATACAAAGTGAGAATAATTCTAAAAATAAAAAAGAACTTATTTTTACATGTTATTCATATTTAACAATCCTGAAAAGAAAAAAAAACTTTTTATTATAATCTTGCTTTCAAAATTAAAACAAATTCCGTAAACCCATAAAATTAAAAAAATAGAAAATGGAAAGAATAAGAGAGTGAGATTAAGCTGATTTTGTAAATTAAAATACACAAATCAAATTTCAATTCCTTTTATTTACAAAAATCTGTTTGATGTCAAATGTCTTGTTCTTCTCGCGAAAAAATAAAAAATAAAAATCATTAACTAATAGATACATTTTTTGGTTGAACTATATGGACTTTGATCTTATCATAGGGCACGTAGGCCCTAAGCTTTTATCCTAGATCAAGTCTGCCTTTTGTAAATATCTATTTGTTTACTTTAATTATTGTTGTTTTTATCTTATTTGTTTAATGAGCATGCGTGTCAATAAATGGTAATTGAGATAAATTTAAGGTCATATTATATTTCATTTGATTAGTTTAAGGCAACCGTCCTTAAGGACGGGTATTGTGGGATGTTTAACACATTTCCTATACTCAAATAGATTCCTGAACTTTGTTTTCACAAACCGTTTTACCATTTCTTTTTGTTTTAAATTGGTTTTTCAAAGTTTTCTGTTAAAAATTTTAGTAGTGACTCTATTAAGTTGATTTTCAATATTCATTTTGAAAATTAATTTAAACTTATTTTTATTATTCTCGTCAAAAGGTCTGCTACAACATAAGTTTAGTTATTTCATGTCTTTTCTAGTAAAATATTTGTTAATCCTTCACATATAAAATATTTTTCAACTTACTATCGAAGAAGTTTTTCTCAATTTAGTCATTCATAGAAAAAATATTTTTCAATTTCATCCCTCACTATTTTCTCAATATAGTCCCTCACATATACATTTCTTCATTTGATCCCTTACAAATAAAAATGTTATCAATTATATCCTAAAAAATAAGTTAATTTAAAAAATGGAAACTCATAAAAAATTTCAAATTGGTCCCTCACATATAAGATATTTTCAATATGATCCCTTGATAATTGTCTTTTCAATTTAGTCACTCACATATGTATATTTCTCCATTTGATCCCTCACAAATAAAATTGTTATCAATTGTATCATCAAAAAACAAATATATTTAATAATTACAAACTCATAAAACTTTTTCTCAATTTGGTTCCTCACATATAAGATATTTTTCAATTTGATCCCTTATAGAATTGTCTTCTCAATTTAGTCCCTCACATATAAGATACTTTTCAATTTGATCCCTTATAGAATTATCTTCTTAATTTAGCCCCTCACATATGTACATTTTCCCATTTGATTCCTCGCAAATGATATTGTTGTCAATAATATCCTAAAAGTGCGTTAATGTAAAATAAATGAACTTGTAGAATTTTTTTTCCAATTTGGTCCCTGACAAATAAAATATTTTTCAATTTGTTCCCTCCTAAAATTGTCATATCAATTCAGCCCTCACAGAATTGTCTTTTCTATTCAGTCCATAACATATAGATATTTCTCCGTTTGATCCTCACAAATAAAATTGTTATCAATAATATCCTAAAAAGATAAGTTAATTTTTAAAAAATTGAAAGAAATTAATGATGATGATTTTATTTATGAGAGACTAGATTGAAAAATATTTATATGTGATGGACTAAATTGAGAAATATCTTATTTATGAGGGACCAAGTTGAAAAAAATGAGGTTTTACTCATTTATTTTTTATTTCAAATTTTAATTTTTTTTCCATTCCTCCTTAAATGTGTATTGATATATTACTATTAATGTGAATTCGTACAAGTGAAATAAAATCTATTTTTTTTTCTTTGAGCATTTTGTTGAATATAAGTTTATTTAAGTAAAAGACATTTTTGTCAAAATAATTAGTTATAATTCTATCTAGTATTATATAATTTATCATCAAATATATAATTATGTTATCTTATACAATACGATATTTCATATAATGTTACAATATACACCCTATAGTATTAAATTTCTATTGGGTCATATCAGATTCAATTTTATACAATCAAGTTTTATACAATGTGGCAAACGAACCCAAACCGCAAAAGAAGCATGTGAAGGCTTAAAAAATTGGGATTGAAGAAACCAAGCAGAGTATATTAGGGCTTCTTGGCACTTATGTTCAAAAGATTTTTTAATCTTTGGATATGTTTGGATGGCTTGCTTAGGAGTGAGCAGCCAAGAGTTGAATAGTCAAAATAAATTGAATTTGGGTAATTTTATTAAGAGAAAAAAGGACGTTGATAAAAATAAATAAATAAATAAAATGAGTGATTTGGTAGAAATTAAATTGAAATAAAATAATAAACAAAATAAAAAATTGCAAGAAATGAAATTAAAATGTCTCATAAGTAGAAATGAAAGTGAAAATTAAAATAATAAAATTATAAAATGATAGTTTAGTTGGCAAAGTCTGATTTTTAAACCAAAAAAATGTGAAGTTAAGATTGTGAACAGTATAAATAAAATTGAAAGTTAAAATAATAAAATTATAATAGGAAATTTAGATAGCAAAGTTTATTTTTTGATGAAAACATAACAACAAAATACAAGACAATATACCATATATAACTTAACTGTAAAGAAAATGAAAAAATATCTAATAATTAGGATGGTAGCTCTCAGTGTCACATCAAGAATGGCTTCTGTCGTCTTATTAATATTAAATATACTAATTATTATTACGTCTAATTTACATAATTTAAAAAAATTAATCACAAATTATATGGACCAAGAAATTTTAAGAATTAAATTGCTAGTTTGCTCATAATTAAAAAATGATCCATGGTAATAAGTGTTTTTCGTGGTGAATTATTTTGAAAATTTGTTTTTATGAAGTTGACCATCATAAAAAAGAAAAAAAGCCCCATCCTCATCACATATCATTTAATTTAATTTAATTTATGCCTTTACTTTTTTTTTTTTTCTGTTCTTTTCATCTCCGAATTTAAGTGAATTTGAAATGTAATAAATTAATTTAATTTTTTTTTTTATATAAAATATAGCATGAACATAGCAATAAAAGACTGAGATCTCTTAATGCAAAGTGCTTATTTCAAAGTAAGCCTTCAAGGAGTCGCTTTGATTACATTTAATGTCAGTCCATGAATTCATTCAAATAACTCCTCATTTATTATGGGATTTTTATTTTCTTAAACTCATTTCGGTAAAGTAATAAAGTGTGAACCATAAATACATGGTAATTATATAATTGCAAAACAAAAAATTTATTATTAAAACAATATTTCATAAAAATAATATATAATCGTCCCTACTATTAATTACTTTCTATTGGGAAGGAATTAATGCTTTGACTCTGTGTGTGTGTGTGTGTATGAGCTCCCTCACAAAATGACTAGTGCGAGGCTCTTCCTCTGTGGGATTTTATACGTCGCTTTGCTTTTAGTTTCAGGGAAAAAAAATGATGCTATTAAAATATTTTATTTTTTTTCTCTTTCGTATTGAGAAGTAAATTTTCAATTTTTTATCTCTAGTTGTTTGTCTTTCTTCAAAGCTTAAATTTAAATACAATTTTTTACATATTTATTATCAAGTTCTCTAATACAAATTTCTTCTTTCCTTGTATAGGGAAGTAAATTTTCAATTTTTATTCTTTAGTTTGTTTTCTTTTACAAAAGTTTTAAATGCAGTAATTTACATTTTTACTAATAGATTTCTTAATAAAATTATGGCATATTTAAAAATATAAAAACAATAATATTATTATTCTAAATTATAAAAATCATAGATATATCTACAAAATTTTGACACTGGATTCAAGTAAAGAATTACTCACAGTTGGATTACGCAAATTTTTAAATTAGACTTGTTAGATCAAAATTTAAATTTTTTTACTATACATAGTTACCAAATTTAATCTAAATTGTTATATCATAAATTTCTTTTAATATTAACTATTAAATCTATACATTTTTTAACAAATGCAAAAAATTCAAACTTTTTTTACACGTTATATTTTTATTAATAAATCAGATAACAAATATATAAAAATTGTATTTAATTTCTCTATATTATTTTTTATGCACACACTAGTGAGGAAAAGAGAGTTACCTATTTATTTACTAAATGAGTATTTTTTTGTTTTTACATTTTTGGGTCACACTTAATAATATTAATGGTTTATATATTTTGTGAAATTCCAAAAAGTGCAGGAGGAGTGGAGGGGTGGAGGGGTGGAGTGTCGGGGCCCATGTAGAGATGACCGTGACGAGCAATGCAAAAATATGGGCTTTTTTAACGGAGGCTGTTCTTTGGGCTTTAATAATAAGGCCCATCTGATTATTGGCGCTCTTGTAAGAGACAGAGAAATCCTCACCAACCCCATACCCTTTCTTGTTTTTTATTTTTTATTTTATTATTGCTTAGAGTATCTATCCCCTAATTTACAGTCCGGTCCAAATAGGGGGAGGTTTTTTAGAAAAATATTTTTCATTCTCATCCTACTACATATTCGAACCAGGGAGGCGATGGTTAAAGGGCACTCCTTAGACAAGTTCTACAACTTTAATTAATGTGGTTATGTGATTGGCTTGTTATGACATTGTCTACTAAAATTTACAATTTTTTTTTTGGTTGAACAACGAGCCTAAGTATGTATTCGAATTAAAGTTGAGTAAAATTGATTTTAGATTAACTTAATTTTTAAAATTGATATGTTGGAATAATTTTAGTAAATTAGCATTAATCAAATTATTAGAATAATTTTTTAAAATAATTAATTAGGATTAGTATTAATCTAAATCAATAATGTATTGGATTCTTATTAAATGTAGATAATCAGTGGTGGGTTGAATTATTCATTGGTCTATTAGGTAAAAACCTCAATTTACAATCTAAGTTTAATTAATAATTATTTTATTAGGTTATTAATTGAAAGTTCATAATTGAGAAATAAATTGGACTCATTTAAATGAATCTTATTAATAGGTTTATTTTATAAAAATATTAAAGCCTATTTTATTTTATATATATAAGAAACTTTAAGTTGTTTTAAAAAACCCTAATATCAATTTCTCTCTTATAACTTTCTTTGAAAGAAATTAGGGTTTTGAGAGTTGCTACTATCTTATAATATTTCACCTTGAAGATTTACATCATGTTTGTTGTTTGGTCAACTCAAATTATTTATCTCTCTTTTATCTCTCTATTCTATACATATTTGCATATGTAAAATTTAACATTTTAGTCAAATGTGATTTCATAAGTGAGATTTATATTTAAAAGCTTTTAAAAAAATTTGAGTTTTATCATTAATATAGTTCATCAAAGATAAAATTAACCTTTTTAATTTTTGTACAAATGATGATTTTAAAGATAAAAATGATTTTGATAAAAATCAATCACTAAACAAAATAAAATTATTTGTTATTAGAATATCATATAATATTTAAGGTTTAAATCTGTTAAGATATTATATAGTGTTCATACATAAAGGATGTTCATTAAGTAAATATAAAATAATAATTACAGAAATTACTACTAAACCATAATTCTAACTAGTTTTTATAAAAAGAATAGAGTATTATACAATAGATAATGGAGATACAACGAAAATAATCTATAGAGACTTGAGACGCTCTAAGAGTAATATCTGTGAGTATTCTACAATCGAAGTTTGAGAAGAAATTTAGATTGTGAAAATTTGAGATAGATCTAACACATTATAAATATCTCATACGGTCAGTAATTCCAACCAAAGTCTGATTAATTTCGACAAATAGTGTAAGTCTCTTATCTCTTAATTAAATTATAAATATGTTTTTTTATTTATTTACATTCATTTGTAAAGAAAACTGTTGTTTGAATATGCAAATTGACTGATAAATCTCTTGAACTATAAACCAAATACAAAAAAAAAAACACAAATCACAAGGTAACCATGGAATGAGTACTAGTCACACCCATCCTTATCTAATATAATACACCATATGATATATCTACATACGCGTTTGAACCTCTTTTTTTTTTTCTTTGGCGAGATATGCTTGCAAATATGTCAGTTTAGTATTGTAAATAAGCCAGAGGCCAGACTTGAGCTTCAGCACTTAATATACCCATCCAAGTGATAAAGACACTAAAAACCAATGGCAGAAGTATGTTGTCTAAAGAGTCATATTACATTTGAACATAGAGGATTATTTAAATTAAACTTAGTTTCAATTATGAAAAATTAAAATTTGACGTTGAAACTATAATATTCTTTTGTGTTACATTAATTTCTTCTTGAACGTGTTCTAAAATTTCGTACACTAACAAAAATTGCAATCTTAGAGTACTCTACCTCCCAATGGAATTGTGTAAATTTATACAATATAATTTATGTTTATTAAATATTTGGTATAGTGGCAGGTGTAATAAAAATTAATCTTTATACAATATCCACAAATTTACTATATAAATATATATATAATGATATGATTCAGTTTGTACTAAATATTCATGTAATGTATAACAATGATGTACTTAAAAAAATTATCATTACTTAAAAAGCATCATAATGGTTTAATCTTTAGCTCTAAAAAGCTTATTGAAGGTAAACAATTTCTTCGAATAAAGCATAATAATTTATGAATGTTGATCTTAAAAAAAATTATATAACACAGAAAATATTATATTCAACAATATATCAAGCATTTACCTTTATCAACTTCAATTAACACAACTTAATACGAATTATTATTGTATTGATAATCATTTTTCTTTTTTGAAGTAATAATCAAACTTTATTTACTTTAAATAAACATGATTATATAATAAGTGAATAAAAAATATATTTCAATTATATTATCATCTCCTTTTTCTTCTAACACAGACCATGCGTAATAATAAAATTTTATGATATGTACTCTTATCACGCTTCACACAAGACTGATGCTGCCAAGAACTAATCTTTATCGAAACTATATATTTATTTATTTTTGGTGCATATGGTTGGAAAATGTGATGCTCTTAATGGGAGAGAAATTATGAGTTAGCCTCACTTTTCTTGGGCATTTCCTAACAAGTACAAACTCATGCATTAACGCTAAAAGGCGATCAAATATCAGGTTAGATCAAATTTGAATATGATTTAAAATTTATTTTGATTAAAGATTCAGATAAATTTTTTTGCCAATAGCTAACCAAGGCAAATTAGGTTTGATTAAGTCGGATTGGGTGTATCATTATTTTTATTATTATTTTAATTGTCAAAAAACATTTTAATTAATAAAAAATGTTTTTAAAAATAAAAATTAAGATTTAAAGGTAAAAATAATAAAATGATAAGATATTGAAATTTAGATTAAAAATAATTAAGATTGAAAATGAATTAATATATTTAGAGCTTATTGTAAATAAAAATAAATTAACTTAAATTCTAAAAAATAATATTTTTGAAATATAAAAGGGAAAATTAGTTATTTTGTCCCTACACTTTACCTCAATTTTTGATTCAGTCCTTATAGTTTAATTTTTTTCAAATCATTCACTACAATTTGCCTTTGTTTTAGAATTGGTCCCTGTCGTTAGGATCAGTCATGTTGTCATTTGAAGCTAGATGATAGGGATTATAGAGATGATGTAGCTTGCTTGTGTGGAAAATGATGTGGCAAGCTATGAGCCAAATTATAGGTTGACGTGGAGGGTTCCATAAGCCATAAGTGAAGAAACTGTTCCATCTGAAATATAGCTTTGAAATACAGGAGAACTTCCATTGAAGAAAGGGTCTACACCAGAAATGCAACATAGCGTCATTGACAACTACATATGGAGAAGTGATCATACACATTAATGAAAAAGCCTAACCCTACGATAATGATTGCTGTGAAATGGTACCACTCTGTTTTATCAGTAAGAATAATGGTCTTAATCTTCATAAGCTGTGAATTGTCACATTTTGTAAACTTGACATAATAGGTCCATAGTACCATAATGTCCTCCTGCATTTCTCACACTTGTCAACTTAGGCTACAAAGTTCTATTCCCATTAGCCCATTTCTTAGACATATGTTCCCCTCATGCATTGTTCATATGATTTTCTCATCTCAGCCTTTTTCATCTCTCATCCTTCTCTATTCGGTCCCCTTCATTGATGACATTAACCATTTCCTAATCACAGAATGGGCATTTTAATTGATGTAAATGACCACTTCTCCATATCTAATCATCAATGACATGATCTCAGGTGTAGGCCATATCCAGTTGTATGGTTTATATTGCTTTTATCTATAACAGCTTGAGGCTACTAACATAAAAGTATTGTTTACCTTATGTTTTGTTATTGCGATTTGCCTTGGTTTTTTTGGGTACATAATCATTTGTGATGTTAATATATGCATTAATAAAAACATACTAGATTCAATTAAAACATAAGAATTAATATCGACCAATTAGCTTTGAAGCTTATGAAGAAGACATTGATTGAATATTGGTGAAAGAGATAAACACTAAGCTTAATTTTTGAGGAAGTGGAATCATTTTTATACTAGTAATCAAGAAAACCAAATTAATTATGGTTATTGTTTCATAATTACTGCATAACTTTCTTTGTTAACATTTTTAATTTCCAACATATTTAAAGGAGTTATATATCAATTTAATTATACAATTTTTGTTA
Source organism: Delonix regia (assembly GCA_037074485.1). Classification (NCBI taxonomy): domain Eukaryota; kingdom Viridiplantae; phylum Streptophyta; class Magnoliopsida; order Fabales; family Fabaceae; genus Delonix; species Delonix regia. Next base: position 7,147,845 of record CM073459.1, read on the forward strand.
TAATCATTGTAATTAGCCTTCGTCTTGCTCTTCATCGCATCATTGTGTTATAAAGTGTAGCATTAACAAGAAATCAAGAATGGAGTTTAATATTTTAAAGGAATTTAAAGGGGAATAAAGAAGTAAATAAAGCTTGGTCTGACTTAAATATGCTGTTCTATATGGGTAAGAGAACTAGAAGTAGGGAGAAGTGTCCAAGAGAAATGGTTGATGTAATGGTGTTAATGACGGGATCTTCCAACCCTAAATAATTTGATGGAGATGGAAGATCTATTGCATTTTGCATAATGAAGAGTTACAAATAATTTAAAGGAGAACACCATCTTCCAACGTTGAAGCCATTTAAACTTCAAGCGTAGGCCACCTCTTCAATGGAGGTTCTCTAACATTTTAAATCGAACTGTTTCTTCACTTATGGCTAATGGAAAGCTCCAGATCAGTGTATGATTTAGCTTAAGCTTGCTGCATCATCATCCACACAAGTAGGCCACATCATCTCTTTCATCCCTTTCATCTAGCTTCAAACAACATCATGACTGATGTTAATGGCAGAAGCCAATTCTAAAACAATCGTAAATTGTTGGGAGTAATTAAAAAAAAATTAAATTATAAAAACAAAATTAAAAATTAAAGTAAAGTATATAGATCAAATACTTAATTTTCTCAAACTCAATATAAAAATATAATGAGATCAAGTTAGAGTTTAGGGTAGTCAATAAACTACCTAATCTGATAATTTTATAAATTTTTTATTTCAACTCAACACAAACCAATTTAATAGTTGAATCTTAGAGTCACACCCATAATAAATATTTTTCTTCAAATGATTCCGCCAAACGTAAGCACCACAGTCACAACTGCATCATACGGAACACAAAGCCAATCATGTCAGAGACATTCTCCACGTGGCACCTTCCGACGTGTCCGTGAGAGTTACACCAAACTCCGCATGTGACGCCACGAATGACTCGCCCTTCGGAAATCGACAAAAAGAAACTGAGGGGCGCGGTTATTAGCACATGCGAAAATAAGGAGGGTTTGAATGAGTCTTACATCACGCAGGTGAGAGTATTACGTCATGCATGCATGGACACGTAGCCGCAAACGGTGAACGCCACCGATGGCTATTATTTTCAAACCCAAACAAAAGAAAATAAATAAAAACTCAGTATAATTTTTGTATTTAATTTTATTCTTTTCAGTAATATCATATAATATCATATAATTAAGGGTAGTAATATTAATTTCAACGTAATTTCTTAATTTTTTTTGTTATAAATATGTTTAAATAATATTGCAATATGTGTGTGTGTATATATATATATATATAATATTTTAAAAAACTTATTTATATACATTATAAAACCTGTGTACACTCGTTATGTTTTAATTAAAATTTTTAATAATAAAATATAAATTAGTAATTATAAATAAATTTAAAAAATTATTTCATTTTTTATTTTTTGTTTCTTTATTGAGAATTTAATGGGAGAGAATGCTTGGTTGGATACAACTCTGATATTGGATTGGAGTGAGAGAGAGTGTAGAAACTTGAAACAGCAAACAAAGAAGGGACATCATAGGTTTGGACTGCTCCTCCTGTTTGTCCTGTACAGTGGACATTTCCTTTATTTCTTTTGTTTGTTTTGGTTCCGTTGGGGATACATTGCACATTGCACAGCCTACAATTTATTTTAGCATCATGCTAGAATTCACAGACCCATCGTATCTGCAAACCCATTTTGGTTTGTACACGGATTTTTATTATATAATTTCTTCTTTTACCCACAAATTTTAAAATGTTGTACTTTAATTTTAAACCAAAAATAGTAGTTTCCCTTCTTTCAGTTCTTTCTTCTCAGTTTATACGAAGAAAAAAGAAAATTGATCGACTCTTTCACTTAATTTTCTAAGGGTGTTGTTATGAACAATTGAAGATATTTATGATTTTATTTGACAAACAATTTTTTTTAAAAAATGAATAGATAAAATGGAAAGAAAAACACTCAACGTAGATTATATTGAGTTTTTCGTACCTTATCTATTCAGTCATTTACTTTCAATTTTTTGGGCGCATATCTGCGTATAATACAGTATAAGGAAGAGTGATAATTATACATCGTCTTCGTTTTATCAAGGATTGGTGTTGTTGTCTAATATAATTTATTATTTTTTATTGAATATGGATCTTGTTTATTAATAAATCTTATTTATTACATATGAATTAATTTTTTAAATTTAAATTCAAATTAATAAAAAAATTAATGTTTAAAATTATAAGAAGGCCTAGTTAACCTGATTTAGTCATAAGCTAGGTCTTGTTGACTCAAAATAATTGGCCCATTGCCAAAATTCTGTAGGTTGGACACATCTGACATGACTTCATATATGATCATCACGAAGATGTTGTCAAGGGTGTATGTAGTATTCAAATTTTTCATAGGGACTTTTTAAGGGTGAAGAATAGGTGAAGGAAGGTAGTTTTCGACATAAAGACTAAATAATAGGGACGAGCATAATTCAACCTAACCTGATCATGTTAGGTTAAATTAAGCTAAAAAATATTCAACTTAGGATGAGGAACGAGGTCCATTATGTGAGACTTGGTTCTTGGAGCAGGCCAATTTTGGGTCAAGGTTTGGGATTCAACCCTAATCAAATTTGATTTGCCCCAAATGGAATGAATGAGATGCTTTCTTAACTGAATTTGCCTCAAACAGAATAAAATGAGATTCGTCCTTAATCGAGAATTTGCCCCGAATTGGATGTCATGCCCAGCAGTGCTGGATTGACGCTTCTCAATGCCTCTGTTTGCTTGAGTGTTGCGAAGGCACATGGGGGGGGACAAGTCAGGATGCGTTGGTCTGTGCGAACGTGCGAGCATGTGAGTGGTGACTGGATCGTCTCTATTGGCCGGTTCTGTGCTGTTTACAGGGACTTGATCTGACTCGGTCGTATATACTTTATATTTTTAAAATTTAATTCTACTTTTTAAAGTTTCTCTTGTGTTTTCTTAAAAAATTAGTCTTTTTCTTCAAAATAGTTATTTTTCTTTTTGTTTATGTTGACTAGATTTTTTGTTATTAACATGGGATATCTTATTTATTATATAAAACCACACTTTATTTTTTTTATTTCTAAAATCAAATTTATAATCTTTTTAGAAGAAATCGCCTCGTATCACCTAACTTTGAGATTTGGGACTGAGCCAAAATTATATACTTAGCACCAGCTCCAAGTTAGCCGTGAGTTGGCCAAAAATCCAACCCGGCTGGGGGTTTATTCACCACTCTGGTTTGTTTTATTATGACAGATAGTTCTTTATCTCCAAATTAATATTACTATTCTTATAGCCTCCCATTTTTTAAAATATTAAATTATATTATTTAGCAAAAGCTCTTCTTAATGGAGATATATATGTCCCCGGTAGAAATGATGATAACGATGATGTCAAATGTTTGGTTTCTGTATTTTTTTTTAATATCCATTTCATACAACACAATATCATATTATCCTTATGTGATATTTGCTTTCAATTTATTGCTGCAGTATAGTCGTTGAATGAACATGCCAAGTGTTAAGGTGCATTTTGGATATAAATTTTACATCTCAACATAAGTGTTATAAATAATATTTATTTCATCAACTGTGATCTTATCTTTGATCAAAAACATATACTTAAAAAATTAAGAAAAATTAAAATAACAACAATCAGCATATATAAGTATGTTATATTTCTTAAAATAATATTACATAATAAATATATTTAAAATATTTAAAATAAAAAATGAAAAATGAAATAAAAATATATCAAATTGTAGCGATGGTCTTGTGCAATAATATCTCTGCCAAAGTAAAAGAATTTAGAAGAGTATTGAGCAGTAAGAGGTGGTTGCTTTCTCGTAAAGACTGAGGCACCGTTTGGTGAAACCATTCAGATTAGAACGTATGGTTTATGGCACAAATTCCGGAGTGAGGCTGAGAGAGAAACCAGTGGCGCCAGGTTTTGCTCTTTTTTTTTTTTTTTTTAAATTTTCTTTTGCATATGTGAAACTTCCAAAGCCATTTGAACTTATCTGAAAAAGAGAAAATTAATTAATTAATTAATCTCACTCTCTCACAAAGCTTCATTCCCTCTCTGCGCAAACACATTGTGTATATTTAGATTGATGTGGTGATTTTGGATAAATTTTAACTCTTAAATTTGATTTTAATCAAAAGTAATTTTATATTATTGTGATTTATGTTTAAAATTTTTTGATTAAAAATTGATTTTTGTAAAAGTAATTATTTTTTATTTATGTGCAAACAAAATTTAAAAAAAAAATTAATTTTTATAAAAAATTAAATGCCAAATCAAATAAAAATTTGTATAAAGTAAACCTCTATTTAGATATACAGATAGACTGTTGAATCATTCAAAGGTGAATCTAGATTTGTTTCAATTTTCTAAGAGAACTATTGAATATTGAATTACACATTTTCTTAAATCTGAATCGTTAGATCAAAAATTAAAGACTGCTTGCTCATTAGGTCACTGAGATTAACCTAAATTATTATGTCATTCATTTTCTTAATTTTTAACGGTTAGCTCTATATATTTTCCCTAAAATACAGTAAATCCAAATTACTCCTAAACCAAACACACTGATCGTGTACTCATCGGTTATCAATTGTACGGTTGCCTGCGAAGAAGACAGATACATTAGCGTGGGAAAAGTACAATTTTGATGAAACAACCTAGAAAAAACCAGAACATACACACATGGGGTTGATATACTTCAGTTTCATACCATAAAATAAGCATGTGGGTGTCTCAAAAATGGTTATGTTTTGATGTTATGGCCTTGATTGGCTTCCAAGGTTTAGAAAAGACTCTCTGCTTCGCCCTCTTGGCTGCTATGGAACTTCACCTCGCTCTCTTCTTGTACCGTTAAGTACTGTCCAGGCACCATCTGAAATAAAATACTAAAAGAATCCTAAGATTCGAAGGTAAGAGGGCTTATTATATCGTTTATGTTATCCTAAGTTGTTGTTGGTGATGAGATCTCTCTGATGTGGGTATGATTTGAAAGCACCAGATGCTTTATGTTGCTTCCTCAATCCAATACAAAGCAAAAATTTCCCTCTTGCACTTATCCGTACACAGAAGCCAAAAAGAAAAGAAATAAAAAAAAAAAAATCCAATCTTTCTTGTCCATACTTTCTGAATTACCCAGTTTCGCTCTAAAAACCCATCTGAAACATAAGAACTATTCGAAGTTCAAAAGTGCTGTATAATTTTCTGTTTGCATTTTTTTTTCTTTGTTTCTTTCTGAATGAGATGAATGGTGGAGAGGAACTGCAACTGCAAGTAGGAGACTTGCTTAAGGAAGAAGACGACACAGTTATGGCGGCGGTTAGTGAGAGAGAGATCTGGCTTCCGAATAATAACAATGGCCAAGATGAGCACACTGATCTTCTTGCTGGCGTAGTGGACGACGCTTCTCTGTTTTACGCCGACGATGACTTCCCTTCTCTCCCTGACTTCTCATGCATGTCATCTTCTTCGTCTTCATCTTCAACCCCAGCCACAGTCAAAACCATCACGTGCGTCTCCTCCTCTAATACGTCGCCTTCTGCAACTTCATGGGCGAATGCGAATCTGAAGTCTGATGCTGAGGATCATGCCCCTCCGCCGCTGCCACAGTCGTTATCCTCCACTTCTTCCATGGAGATTCCGCAGCCGCCGGATCAAGGAGGCGTTGACGGCGGAGATTATTGTATGGACATGATGGACACATTCGGGTACATGGAACTTATGGAGGGCAACGATTTCTTCGACCCTTCGTATATCTTTGAAAATGAAGAAAATCTATTAGAGGAATTCGCACGATTAGAGCAGAGCCCACTGGAATCGGAAGACAAGGGACATGCAAAAGGAATGGAAGTACTGCAACAGCAGCAGCAGCATCAACAGCAAGAATCGCCGCCATTAATGGAGAGACAGGCCATGGATGAAGAAATGAGCGCGGTGTTCTTGGAGTGGCTCAAGACGAACAAGGATAGCGTGTCGGCGAGTGACTTGAGGAACGTGAGGCTCAAGAAATCCACCATAGAATGTGCAGCCAAGCGTCTGGGAGGAGGAAAAGAAGCCATGAAGCAATTGTTGAAGCTCATTCTTGAATGGGTTCAGACCAGTCATCTTCAGAATAAGAGGCGCAAGGAAAATCATACTGATAGTTACAATAATAATGATAATAGTAATAATCTTCTCATGACCCAATTTCAGGATGCCACAAATCCTAGCTCTAATTTGAACCACCAAACTTCATTTGGACCCGATTGGATCTCTACAACGGCCTACGGGGCAGATCCGTCGGCTCTGGCGGCGGCCCCGGCACCGTGGTTTGGGTATAACGTGGCTGCAGACCCGTTTTCCAGTGGAGCTTGTAGTGAATTTCATATGCTGGAATCTACTCATTCATGGCCTCCATCTCAGTTCACTGTTTATAACAACCAGCCATTTGGGAACAATAATCTACAACCGGGGGCGACGGCGGCGTTTGGTGGTTATGGGAGTCAGTACTCGTATCAGTTTTTTCACGGCTCCGGCACTGATAGAGGGGTGAGATTAGGTCCGTTGGCGACGAAAGAAGCGAGGAAGAAGAGGATGGCGAGGCAGAGACGGTGTTTATCTCATCACAGGCATCACAATCACCATGAACAACAGATCCAGCACAATCAAACTGGTGATTATTGCACTGCTGCTACAGTAGCAGCGCATGCAAATCTAGATAACTGGTTGTATTGGCAGCCCGTGGTGGCGGCCGGCGGTGGGGCCGCTTCTGTTGCTCCATTGGTTCCGGCGGAGCCGCCTTTGGGGCGACGGGTGGAGGATCGGACGGCCATGCAAACCCGCCAGAGTTATCAACAACAGAACCGGGTCTCATCAGATAGGCGACAGGTAGGTTGATTAATTCACCTTAACCTCGAAGTTTGATTCTTAATTATTAGCTTAATTCTTACATGTTAGTTCCTTGTGTGATTGTTTTGATTTCTGTTCTTGTTGTTCTTTTCTTAAATCTGAATGTTGAATAATGGAAGCCTGAGAAGAACTTGAGGTTCCTTCTGCAGAAGGTGTTGAAGCAAAGCGATGTGGGTAATTTGGGGAGGATTGTTTTGCCAAAGGTACGATCTTTCATATATTGAATTAATTACTGGTTATTAAGAAATAATTAATTAGTTGTTTTGATTCGTCATTTTGATATAAATGCTATTGAAATCATCAGAAAGAGGCAGAAACCCATTTGCCAGAACTGGAGGAACGAGATGGAATTTCTATAGCAATGGAAGACATTGGAACTTCACGCGTCTGGAATATGCGATATAGGTATTGTAAAACACCCAGACTTAATTCAAAAAGAAAAAAAAACACTGACTTCCTGGCTTCTTTTGGTTTGTTTTTGTTTTATTTTTTCTTTCTAAATCATAGAAACTAAAATTTTCACTTCGGATTTTTTCTACTTTGTGGACTATCAGATACTGGCCAAACAACAAAAGCAGGATGTACCTGCTTGAGAATACCGGTGGGATTCTCAATTAGCCATGGAAATTTTTGTTTTGTTTTGTTTTTCTTTTTAATTTGGTGTTTTTTGAGCTGGGTTTCTAATATATTGAGGTAAATTTGCAGGAGACTTTGTGAGAGCCAATGGGCTCCAAGAAGGAGACTTCATAGTGATATACTCAGATGTGAAGTGTGGCAAATATGTAAGAGCCATCAAAATATCCAGTTTTTCTGTCTAAATTGTTTTGTTGCTTTTTTCTGAGATAAAGAAGAATTAAACTCATTAATTGTGGGGAAAAATATTTGGCTAACAGATGATAAGGGGTGTAAAGGTAAGGCAAGCAGGGGTGAAACCGGAGACGAAGAAAGCAGGAAAATCCCAGAAGGCTAATGCCTTTCAATCTTCTTCCAAGACTACTCATCAAACGCAGAAGATTGGAAAAAATCAGAAAAATTAAACAAGAGAGAGAGAATTTTAAAATATGTATATATATTATGTCTCCATCATGCTTGAGATTGAATGGCCAAATGGAAGGTTACGATCATCTCTATGGGTTGATGGATTCCTCGGGTTTTCTCAGTGGTCAATAGCGTGCAATGCTTGAGGTAGAAATTGCGATATGTATTATGTAATATATCTTTTGTATTAATTAATTGCAGTTAATGGCGTATGTAATTACCGATGAATATGTATCTAGCTAGGTACTTTATTTTTCCATATATAGGATCTTTGTGATGTCCGTTTATATTTTACCTTGGATTTATCAATTTTTAGTGCTTATAAACATTTTAAATTAATCATCTATCTTTATACCTAAATAAATTGTACATATAAATGAGTGTGTATTATTGTATACAACAAATGAAGTAGTTTCAAGTAATGTGTCATAATTTAGGCTAATCACTAAGCCGGAAAAGAGAGTAATTCATGGGAGGGATAGGGTGGGGTTAGACTTGGTTAAGATTAAATATTTTGCAAATTTATTGGATCAGGTTGGATCTTGGATTTTATGGCTGTCTAACTTGATCTGACTTGACTATATTTTTGTAATTTTATTTTATTTAAGTATATTAATTTACTTTAAATATTAATTATTTTTTAATTTAAATCTTAAGTTTTTATCATTTTATTTTTAACTTCTAAATCTTAATTTTTATTTATTGTTTAAAATTATTTCATTGATTAAATATAATTTTTTCAAATAAAAAAATAAAAGGTAAACTCAAGCTAATTTAAATCTAATAACGTATTTGGTCATATTGGACATGGCCAAGTTTTGGAACAAAGTTTTTTGCCCATCTTGAATTGGATTGAGTCTTGGATCATGTACAAATCTAGCCCGATTTGGTTTTTAAATATCCTCAATTTATAATTCATTAGTCTTATACTAATAATATGAGATATATATATATATATATATATATATATATATTAACAGTTAAATAGTATTTACTAATTTTTTTAAAAAATAATTAAATAAAGCAAGTTTCAAGTTCATAATTCTACAATATTTATACGGAATTAGTTTTGGTACAAATGATATAACATTTAAGAATTAATGATTGTTTCTTGTATTTGTTATCAAATAAAATAGGAAAAATGAGACTTTGATCCCTATATATATATATATATATATATATATATATATATACACACACACTTTATATCAATGTTTAATAAGATTGTTATTTATTTTTAATCAAATAACAGATTATAATTTTAAGAATTGATCCCTGCTATTATTCTCTATTGTAACTTGGTTTAAATTATGAAGAAGTCTCTCATGGCATTTGATGTATCATGCCATGTGGAGATAAAATGTCCATTTAGCACCAAAGTAGAAACTCCTTTTTTGGTCATGTTAATGAAGTCATGCAAACCACCATGACTGAAGGCAGCTGAAACCTGGAAACCCATAAATCATCCGTTCCTTTAACTTATTAATGGACACCAAGTTTGTACATAATGGTAACCCTATTTGGTGCGTTGTGCAAATTCTATTGGGGATATGAATCAAGATGGTTGATTTCAAAGTGCACGCGACACTTCAAAAAGAATTATTTGCCCTCACACGAAGTTGCTAGAGGTTTAAGGTAAATGTTCTCTCAAGATACACTAAAGTCTTATGAATTCTTTATTTAGCAAACACAAAAAACTCCTTAGATCTTTCACTCAAGTTTTTGAAACTGTATTGACTAATTTCAACTAATTGATATCAGTTTGGCACAAAATCTTTTATTTATATATATCAATAGGCACAAAGAGTTATAACTCTTCATTTTGAATATGTTTTTTTGAATATATACTATGATGTTACATAAATATTCACACACATATATAGATGTTTTAAATTTCTTTCAATGTTAAATGTTGATTATGAAAGAAACCTTTCATATGTTTGTATTTATTTAAGTGTTTAGAAGAAAGAACCGTCACTTCATATATCAGACTATGTTCTATAACCTTTCACTTTTAACAAATAATTGTATTAGTTTGAATAATTCTTATAAACAAGATAATTTAATCTTATTTATAGTTGAATTTTTTTTTCAAACATGTGTGAATTACATTAAGTAATCCATATCATTAAAAGTCCAATGAATTTACAATTTAATTTTCTCAACAAATTCTGCTATAAAGTATGGGAATTGCATTCTCTGTGGGCTTTACATGAAGTAATAATGACTTTATATGTCATTAGATTATGTGGTACCATATTGGCATTTTATCTCCCATTGAGCATGACACATTGACATCGTTAGACACCTCAATACAATTTAGATAACATTACATTAGTGATGAACGTCAGTGAGCAATATACAAATATTAAAAAAATATGTGGAGTGACTTAAAAATATGAAAATTATTAAGAGCTTAGAAAAATTAATATAAATTATAGGGACCAAATGTATAAAGAATTTACATATGTTAAATAATTCTTGATATATATATGAAAAAAATGAAAAGTTATCGTATAAGAAATTAAAATTTTTTTTAATAAAACCTTTTCATCAAATTTCACATTAAAAAAAATCTATTTTATTTGTATATAATAAATTGTCAATCTAATTGATTCATTGATTGAATCGACTGGCCCAATTGAATTTTCACATCTTTAGTTTTATTTCAGCGCTTACACAATCGCTTGAGCACAATAAGTCAATCTTTATATGCTTTTGAATTATGTGGCACCAAGTTGACATTTTAGCTTCACGTGAGCATGACACATAAGCACTATTAGACACTTCATCAGAATAGCATTACGACAAGAATGAATGACAGTGGCCAACATTCAAATATTTGGAAAGTGTAAGGAGTGATGTGAAAAAAAAAAACTATAGGGATCATATTGAAAAATAATGTAAAATCTAGGGACCACGTGGTTAATTTTTCGAATAATATATATTCAATTCATCTAAGTAACCTATACAAGTAGCAAGGCACTTTTGTTTTGTTTTTCTATTTGGTGTTGTCTCAAGTCCCAATATGCAACAAAATGTCCTTTGGGAAATTATTCACGTGTTAATAATTGGGCTAATTTAGGGTTATAATTTGTTGATTGGCACTTGTTTCCTTTATTGAACTAGTTGTTTCATTGACTTTTGACCCGTTCTTAATTTAGCTCACTCTATACATTTAAAAAATTGTTAAACCAACTTATTCGTTTATTAAGTTGACCAGCCCAATTAAATTTTCACATATCTAGTTTTATGTCAGCATTTTCTTAATTTGGATGTAATACTTCTTTTTATTGATTTGAATTTTTTGCCATTAATATAACTGCAATTTTCATAAAAATTATAATGGTGTGTAGTCATATTCAACTTTTTGACTGTACATAATCTCTAAAAATAAATCTTAACCGTTGAATCTTTATTGTAACTACAGTTGGCTTGCTCCGACTGCAGTAAATTTAGATTCTTTTTTAACATAAGCTTAACAATATGCAACTCTCAAAATTGAATTTTATATGATGAAAAATTTTCTTAATAAATGTAGGAACTAGCAATTTTTCATCACTATATATAAAAGAATCAAGTTTTGGCCATCCAAAAAATGATACAACACATTTCATCCCAATGCAATTATGGATATCAAACTCGTAAAATGATTATCCGACTTTCTAAATTTATCATTATATTTTAAAAAGTGAATTAATTTAGTATAGATTCAAATTTTAATTGAGATAGACTTACAAATTAACTTGATAAATTTATCAAATTTATAATTTTATTTATTAAAAACACGTCAACTAAGTTACAATATTAACATAAGTATTTAAGCATAGATTCAAACGAGATATAAACAAGTTTTTTATTGTTGTCATGAAGCCATTATAACAATGACCCTAAATAGGAAAGATCTTTTTAAAGATTAAAATAAAGTATTTTTAAAATAAGATATGTTAATAGTTTAGATCTATATTATACAGGCTAAACTGCTTCTTATGCCTTACAGTTTATTCCACATATTTTATAGTGCAATTTTTTTTTTTCTCTATAATAAAATATGATCTTGTATAATAAAGCTTTAAAATATTAATATCTTATTTTAAAAATATTTAACTTCTAATTTTTTCTAACAAATCTTTACCTGTCAGGTTTACAAGAGAAATAGTCCCCTTGTATGATAGAAGGGAATTTGCTCTCGATTATAATATGTTTTATTACTAGTTTAAGTATATATTAAAAAATAATAATGCAATAAATGTATACTTATTAAACTAAAAATAAAAAATATTATTTAGTTAGTTACATTAGATAATTATTTATGTTTGATTATATTAAAATATTTATATTAAATATTCTAAATTATAAAATATGAATTTAATTTGACTTAATCTAGTTTTAATTGTATTTAAATAATATTTTAATGATAAAATTATACATTTTAATAAATAGTTATTAACTCTTATGAGTCTATACTAATAATTTGTTTAAATTCACCAATTAGACGATTCTCGACACAGTGACGACTATTTTGACTATGGGACAAGATCTCATTTATCTTGTCATGGTTGGTACTAATTAAATGCTATCTTGTTAATTAGTTATAGAAAAATTTTATTAGACTAAAGTGAAACTAAAGAAATTATTAAGAAATGGTAAATCCATTTTAATAATAAATTTATAAAAAATAAATTTAAATATAAGTGTTAGTCTAAAACAAAGTTGTGAGGCTGAGAAAAAAGGCGGCACTCTGTTCACTCGTTCCTCGAGCTTGCTTTCTCCCAGCGAAAGATTTCAACCACTGCTCATCATTTTGAATCTTTGATAGCAAGAAACGGAACAATTTTACGTTCAGATATATATTGAGGGAAGAATGTGTGCTTCAGTCTTTAATATTCATAGCTTATGTCCCATTTCGTCTTCCTCCCCAAATAGCTGCCATGGTCGAACCGTTTCTGCTCTAACCCATTCTCAGTTTCTTTCGTTCAATTCCTCTTTGAAGTTGGGAAATCAGCCTTCTCTCCCAAACACTCGTGCCAAGATTCCCAGAACCCGCAAGCCTCGCTCTTCTTCTGTAGTTCTTGCTGCTCGATCGAATTTCTTTAAAGGTTAGACCTAAATTTTGCTTTATTCTAGTGTTTTTGTTGATTCAGGGAATGCTGGGTCGGACATTTTATTTGATTTAGATTTAAATTTAATATTTTATTTTCTTTGGATATGTTTGAATGGAGGAGAATGGATGACAAGGGAAGAATAACATGTTTATTTAAATATAAATGAATGTAATATGTCAAAACTAAGGGTACTTCTTGTTTCTGGGTTGGTGAGGTTACATAAACTGAAGATATGCTAATTTCCATTTTATTTTGGGAGGTTATTGAATAATATTCGTTAGCAAATTCTTTGTTTAATGGCAAAGGAGACTTAGTATACATATAGAGAATCGGATTTTTGAATAATACTTGGTATAATAATTTGTAGCTTCTAATTTTGTAACTGAATTTGAACATGCTTTATCTCCTTTGCTAATCTGTGGGGTGGACTAAAAGTAACTGACACCAATCTGGATTTGCTCACCCCTTAAACATCATCTGGTTGCAGTGACCACCCCGACCTACATTACCTAACCAATTCTTCAGTTCCTTTCTTCTTTTGTGGTTAGTTTATTTTACCAGTATGCTGAACTATTTTCCTAAATCCCTGTTTTTCTTTGAGTAAACTTACAGTAATAGATGATCCTCGATGTCTTAATAGCTTTGTTTTAGTTAGAGGTGTATTATATTGAATAAATTTTGTATAGTTAGGATGTTACGCCAACAATGACTAAGTATGCTGAGGAGCACTGTATTTGGGTTTAACCCAGAAAGAACTTGATTTTGGTTACAAATATCCTAACCTTCCTGCACAATGCATTGTCTAAAGCAAGCCAGGTTTGCTGAATTAGTTTTTATCCAAATGTTTAAGTGGAGTTTCCTTTCATTTTTGAAGGGTTTTCTATGATGTGATGGCTACCTAGATAATGAGCTCCTTCCTTCTTTAGTAATGAGAATGGGGAACCCAAGAAAATTTCCCTCCCCGGCCTTCTCCAAAATAAAATAATAAATAAAAGACAGTATTATTTTCAATTTTCAAGATACCAATCAGTATCAAGAGTATAGGAAAAATTATCAAATGCCGTTCCTATTGCATAATGAAAATGGTTGATTACCATACCTCTTTATTGCTGTTGGCCAATGTTCATGGTTGATCATTTCCAAGTCCATTTTTACTGGGGGTACCATTTTCTCATTTCATGAGGAGTCAGCATGAATCTGAGAGTTGGTCCAAGTTTTAGTTATAACGAAGCCCTGATGAGCATTCCTTGTTGAAAGGTATACAGCAAAAAGTTAAGAGTTGTTGCTTGTTGACAGTATTGTGTGATTTGTTGAATTTTAATTCATGGTGTTGTTCTGTATCAAGATTATGGCAATTCTACCATGCATAATGCGTATTTCCTTTTGCCAGCTTTCGTGCCTGTTCAGGCAACCTAAGTTTTCAATTTCATTCGCACTATCTTTAAGATTATGTTAAATAGTTCTGCAGACAGCATGGAAGGTTGGTAGGGATGGAATTGAGGCGGGTTCTAATCTGGTTCCTGTAAGTATGAATAGCCCTTTCAAAGTAGCAATCCTTGGATCAAGTCTTTCTATTGATAGTTTGGTCTATTTTTGTTATTGTTTGTTTTCTTTTCCTTTTCTTCTCTTGCCTGGTATTAGAGTTCTATACCGAGACCGATAGCAAGGATTTCTGTGACCTTTGTGGCATTGAGTGTTTCACTTTTTGTTCTGAAGTCTGTCCTCTCTACAGCATTCTTTGTACTGGTAAGTTATCCACTTTTCTGTCCCCGGAAATTTAAATTTTGACATTCCTATATTAGTTTTTAATTATCTACTCCTTACTTGGTATTAATTGTCATACTTTATGCTAAAGCTAATTATAGTTTCCTACTGTTGCTTATATAGAGAAGTAGAATCAGATACCTCATGTATCAACTATCTGCCCCTACATATCATGCTTATAATAACTTGTTTATTCTGGAAACACTGCTTCTTTTGTCAGTAATTAAGTTGGTAGTGGATTGGTGGTAATCTCTGACAAAATTGTGAGTTTGAAGTTTGATGTTTGACTTTGGCCTAAAAACAAAAAAGTTTGACGTTTGACTGTAAAAATGGTCAGCTGTCCATTAGGAGTTATCCTTTTATTCTTTCTTGATCAAATGAAAATTTACAATCTATGTAGATTCAAGCATAGTTATGAACACGTGTTTTAAATGAAGGATTTTGCCCTTTTTTGCATATGCACAAATAATGCATGCTGCTGCCATGAGAAAATAGTGCATGTAACTCATCTACAGCAAAATGGCATTGCCACACATGTAGCATAAAGCCACATTTCATAGTAGTGTGCTAATTGCTACGCGTGCATAAACAAGTTTTTATTGGGGAATGGAAGAGTTACAAGAACTAATGTTGTAAAATTACTACATGATGGCTTCCTTATTCTTCAGATAGAATGACCAGAGAGTTCCTCATGGGATCTAATTTCCTGTCTAAGTAGATGAACTTGTCCAATTATCTTTACCTTTTTTGGTTTCTGTTTGAGTATAATAAAAGGCCAAGTTACAGTTTACACTTTGTTGGAATTGTATCATTCAACTTTCCTGTGATTTGTTCTATTATCAGGTAATCACCTAGTAATATTTTTGGGCTTTAATTTGACAAAATAATCACGAAAAATTAAAATTATAAATATTATATTGTTTAAAGTATGTCTCACATATATCTTGAACTATTTCAAAGTCTTCAATCGCTACTATTGGTATTAAGATGACATTTCAAAATTATAACTGTTCACTTTATTCAAGCAACAAGCTTCTAAGCCTATAAATATATTCAAAAGTGTTAGTAGAACAGATATTAACCATAGAACAGTTTATCATTTTAATATTTATGTGACTAATTTTGTTAAAATTTAGATATAAAATACCATTAGGTGGTCAAGTGATAGTTGTCCGAACCACAAGTCTTGAATGATGCACTTTAAATCATAGGACGGCAAACAGATTTTGGGCCAAATTGCGACGGCAAATTATAATTTATCCTAATAAAAATATCAGCAATCAATCAACTTGAAGGTCATTAGATTACAACTTGGATATGCTGCTTTTAAAAACTAAATGCATGGGGGTGTAGTTAGACAGAGAAAGAGAGAAGAGGAGAGAAAAATGATTATTAGAACCATATGTTCTCGTTTCTCCTCTGTTCCATTTGTTCTTTCTCTATCTACCTTCACCCCTGCATTTGGTTTCTAATTGCAGGGGATCATTTTTTGTTAGATTAGGAGGAAGAGATAAGGTCCATATTTTTAATTTTTATTATTTACTTTAAAATAATGATGGATTTTTACTTAAGGCAGGATAAGAATGTAAGGACTGTAAAATGGGTAGATTTGTTTCTAAGTCTCCTTTTGTATCTTCATTTCTGGTCTTATCTGCTGTTGGGAAATGTGGTCAATGAATGCAATCCCATTTAATACCGGGACAACTTATAGACTCTTTAGTTCCCTTCAAAAGTCAATTACAGTCTTTAATATTTTGGCAATTATTTAATAGCCATTTTAAGTTCTTAGAAAGAGAAAGTACAAAGAAAAGGGGATCACCACCATTTCAAACAGGACCAGTGATGGATTTGAGTTTCAACAGTGTTATTAATAAGGTTGAGCTCAGCCTAGCCCCGAGTATGCCCATCTAACTGCCCTGGGATAGGGGAGTTGGGGTAGAATTCTTCTCTAATGCTGAATGTATGCTACTGATGATGGTTAACACATACAACCTTTGGCATTTTTTGGAGTTTATGACAAGTAATTTGCATGATGTCAGGCCACAATGGGACTTGCTTATTTCGCGTTCATAGCGTTTAATAAAGATCAAGGGCCAACGTCAGGTGGAGGTGGAGGCACTACCACCACCCCCATGGAGGATCCAGTAGAAGAGGCTAGAAAAATAATGGAAAAGTACAAGTAGTTGCACCTGAGTAAGTTATTCTGAATTGCACATGTTTTGCATTCTGCAGTTATCCATTGTATAGCTGTGGTGTGGTTGATGACTGGATTTGGATCTTTTCAATTTTGTAGTAAATTGACATGTAAATTTCAGAGAGAAAGAGATAATGTGTGTGGGATTCACGCACATTATGAGATCTACTGTTTTCGGGGAGTCCATTCATGTGGGTCTCGCACACATTGTGGCCTTTACATTTTTATTTTTTCTGAAATACATACTGTCAATTTTTTGAGAAATTTGTAGATCCAAATCCATAATAACTGAGAAGGAAGAGATGAAGACTTCGTTAGAATACAATCGTCATCACTTGTGCAAATAATGACATTTTCAGTTGCTTAGATCATATCATAATTTGACTCTGCACTTTTTTCTTAGGTTCCGGTGGTATTCAGAAATATTCCTTTATTTTTAAAAACGAGTCCAGATTACAAATATATTTCTCATATTTGGCTTGAACCTGTTCTGCTGGAGAGATAACATAGCTGCAAACAATTTCTGGTTAAGCTGGAAGAGAAATTAAGCATATGCTCAGAGAGCCGGAAAATTCTGTGACTCTTCAACAGTCAAAGGAATGTTGAAATCAGTTTGTGCATTTGCATAGCTTGCAGGTTTTTCACCCAGAATATTGTAGTTGCAAATCCTCATTCTGTTTTATACTGATGTTAAATAGTTGAGGTTTGTACAAATCCTTTTTTTGGGCCGAAGTTAAAAAATAAAGAATTCCATGCAAAGGTGAGTGCTTTACGACTCATAAGATTTTCCTAGTTCTAAAATAAAAATGGTTCTATGCTGTTAGGCTGTTGTTGTATGAGGGATATGGTTTCCAAATTGAGTTCCATCAGCAACTGGATTGATTTCACTAAAGCAAACATATTTTTGAATAAATTATACTGTTCTCCCTGAAGTTTGGTTAAATTGTTGATACTCTTATTTTTTAAAAATATCATTTATCTCTTTTAATATTTCATATATATTGCAAAAATTGCCCTTACTAATTACTTTATGTAAAAGAAAAAAGGTTAACTTTCTGCACGAAATGCTCTTTCCCTGGAGTATTAATCTCTTCTCTCCTTTTCCAAAGGGTTGTTAATTTTTACCCTCATTTTTTGGTTGTGATTATGTCTATATGATGCATGCTGCTTGTTTTTTTGTTAAAATGTTTTGTGATGTCAAACTTCATTATGTGATTGGAATTTTATTCTTAATATCATTGTAAAGGTGGTAGAGTAATTTATATTTTAGAAGGAACACATTTTATGGAAAATGTTAATTTTATTGATAACAAGTAAATTGTAAAAGAATCTTTTCAATACACAAGGAGTCCGATAATATACCAAGGGGATATCTGGTGTAATTTAACTAAATTTCAAAAGGGCGTTCACATGATTTACTCTTTTTTATAAAAAAACAAAATTTATTTTAACCCTTTTCTCCCTTCGTCCCTCATAATATGTGGCATTTGAGAGTCATAAGGGGTGCTTTTGTCATTGTGTTCCACTATCCAAAAAAAAGCATATATTCATTACGTGAATATTAGACTTATATAAAATTTTTAATATTATTGTTATACTTTTTTTGAATTAAAATATAATAAATATTTGGTTGATTAACAATAATGTACAATTTAATTTTAAAGATACAATAATTTACGATAAATATACCTATGTCCTGATATAATTAAAAAGTTAAACACTTTTTATGTTTTAATTAAATAACAACACATCAGGTATATAAAATATTACATGTAAGTTATTTTTCTACTTGAACTGCATTTGAACAAATTCTTATTTTACACGTATAATATGTGCAACTGATATTCAATTTTTGAAATAACCGGCATAGCCAAATTGCTTAAACACACAAAAAATTGGAGTAATGGGTATGGAAGAGCAATTATTAAGAGTCGGGTAAAGATATTTAAAATACTTGCTATGAAAGCGGAACTGGATTCAGCGAAATCAAAACATGTAATTCAAAGTATAATGTGGGAGAATAAATTCAACTATCTGACCTGATGGAGATGACATCGTTACTTCGAATGTTGGTTGAGTCCAATCAGTTCAACCCACAATACCCAAGAGCGCTTTACAGAGAGACTTGACGGCAGAGAGAGAGAGTTGTGAAAATAATTTTTGTATCAGTTATAAAACTAGGGCTTCATTCTGTTATTTATAGGATTTTATTTAACCAATATAATTAATCAATATTATTCAGTAAAATCCTCCAGAATCTTTAAATCAAATTTAAATTTAAATTAAACCCATAAAATCTCTCTCTCTAGATAACAATCTTGGATTAGTAATCTGACGGGATGATTACTAATGCTCTCGGGCTATGGGTTGGGTTTCTGTCTGGTGGGCTTGTGGATAATCGAACTCATCACCGATTATCCACACACATATTAAAATAAAACCCAGTCCATTCTCAGTTTATAAATTGTAACATTAATTGCCTAATTAGGTACTAATCTAATAAAATAATTAATGCTAATCCATAAAATTTAAAATTTATTCCAACAATCTCCCACTTGGATAGCATTAATTAAATTATTGGATCAATAAATGAATAGTTAATCAGGCGCAATAATGTTTACATAGATACATGGATGTATGTATATTTATAAACCATACAAGATTCAGTGGAGAAACCATACACAAAATCACTGAAACCGATAGGGATTCAAGTGATGTCAACATTTCCATAAATAAGTTTCATCAACTGAATTGAATGGAACATAAAATAACATTCAAAATTGTCAAATAACAATTCAAAATCCCTTAAGAATTTTTAATCCAGACTCCCACTAAACCAAGACTACATCAAAATTTTTAACAACGCCCATATGAGTCACATGATTCTTAAAGACTCCTACGGGCAAGCCTTTGGTCAATGGATCCGCCAACATGTGTTCACCAGGAATGTGAACCAAACGAGTCTGAGATTCAGCAATCTTTTCTCTGACGAATAAGAACTTAACATCAAAGTGTTTAGTGCGACTGGAGTTCCTATGATTCTGAGAAAAGCTGACAGCAAATGAACTATCGCAGTATATGGTTAGAGGTCGTGATATAGAATCAACTAGATGTATGCCAGATATCAGTTTCCTCAACCATATGGCCTGGTGGGTAGCCTCATAACAAGCGATATATTCTGCTTCCATAGTCGAGGTAGCTGTGACTGATTGCTTGCAACTCTTCCACGATATAGCTCCTCCAGACATCATAAAGATGTATCCAGAAGTGGATTTGCGGTCATCCACACAAGATGCATAATCGGAATCTGAATAACCCACAATTTCAAGTGGCTCAGATCTTCTAAAAGTAAGCATGTGATGCTTTGTACCTTGTAAGTACCTCATGACTTTCTTTGCAGCCCTCCAATGATCAGGACCAGGATTACTCAGGTATCTGCCAAGCACACTGACAGCGAAAGCAATGTCAGGATGTGTGCACACCTGAGCATACATAAGGCTGCCAACAACGGATGCATATGGAATTTTATTCATCTCAATTTTCGAATTGTCATCATTGGGACATGATGAACTAGATAACTTTTCACCTTTCTGTACAGGTGCTGCACAAGGAGCGCAAGTATGCATGTTAAATTTCTTCAGTACTCGTTCTATATAGGTTGCTTGAGATAAACCAAGAGTGCCACAAGATCTATCACGGTGAATCTAAATTCCCAGGACGAAAGAGGCTTCACCAAGATCTTTCATGTCAAAATGGCATGATAAAACGTGTTTAACCTCATTCAACATGGCTACTGAGTTGCTAGCCAGGAGTATATCATCAACATACAGAACGAGTATCATGAAATTATCTTTATCAAATTTCTGGTAGATACATTGATCAGCAATGTTCTCTGTAAAACCAAGTGAGGTGATTATCTGATCAAATTTTAAATACCATTGTCTTGAGGCCTGTTTAAGTCCATAAATGGATCTTTTCAGCTTACACACTAAGTGTTCTTTCCCTGCCTCAGTGAATCCATCAGGTTGTGTCATATAAACATCCTCAAGTAAATCACCATTTAAGAACGCAGTTTTGACGTCCATCTGGTGAAGTTCAAGATTCAATTGTGCAACAAGAGCCATTACGACTCTAAAGGCATCTTTAGTAGATACGGGTGAGAATGTTTCCGTATAATCGATCCCTTCCTTCTGATTATAGCCTTTAGCTATAAGCCTGGCTTTGAATCTTTCAACTTCACCATTGGCCCCTCTCTTGGTTTTAAAGACCCATTTACAACCAACGGGTTTACAACCATCCGGCAACTCAGTTAATTCCCATACATGATTGAGAGACATAGAGGACATCTCATCATTCATAGCCTCCAACCATTCAGATGAATAAGATCCTGTTATAGCCTCGCCATAAGTAATTGGATTTGTGCCATCAATAGTGTCTGATTCGAACTCCTGCAAGTACACTATATAGTCATCTGAAATTGCAGGTTTACAAATCCTTTGTGATCGCCTCAAATTAAGAGCTGGCTCTCCTATATCAGTTACAGGAGCTTCTACAATAGGATTAATTGGATTTTCAACAAGGATGTCATCTCCAATATCATGTTCTACTAGTTGAGATGACGATGATGGCATGGGCAGGATGTTATCCACACAACGCAGGTTAATTACTCTAGGGACACCACTCCCACTATCTAAATCATCCTCAAAATAGAAGGCCGTGTCAGATTCAATGACCCTGGTAGTATGACTGGGACAATAAAACCTGCATCCTCTTGATCCTGAACAATACCCAATAAAAAATCTGCTAACAGTTCTAGAATCAAGTTTCTTGAGCTGTGGATTATAGGGTCTCACTTCTGCTTTACAACCCCACACGCGAAAATGCCTCAGACTAGGCTTCTTACCGGTGAAAAGCTCATACGGTGTCTTTTCAACAGATTTACTTGGAACTTGATTCAGGACATAGGCTGCTGTCTTAAGGGCATCACCCCATAGAAATTCTGGTAACGAAGAGTGATTGATCATGCTTCTGACCATGTCCATCAAGGTGCGATTACGCCTCTCAGCAACTCCATTTTGTTGTGGAGTGTCAGGCATAGTATACTGAGCTTCAATCCCTTGTTCCTGTAACAATAGAGCAAACGGACCAGGGTTTCTCCCAGTTTCAGTATATCTACCATAATATTCTCCACTTCTATCTGATCTTACACTCTTGATTACTTTGCCAGACTTTAATTCAACGGCAGCCTTAAATGCTTTAAAGGCATCTAGCGAGTCAGATTTTTCATGCAACAGATCAACCCAGCCAAATCTGGAATAGTGGTCTATGAAGGTTATGAAATATTTGTAATTGCCCATAGCATATGGAGTAATTGGTCCACTGATGTCTGTGTGAATCAATTCCAAAATAGATTCAGACCTATTAGCCCCTTTCTTCCTAGCTTTAGCGGGAAGTTTTCCCTTAATGCAGTCAATACAAGATTCAAAATCAGAAAAATTTAAGTCATGCAATATGCCTTGTCTAACCATTCTCTCCAATCTCTCTTTTGAGATATGGCCCAAACGCCGATGCCACAACATGGAAGAGTTCTCATCAATTCTTTGACGTTTATGTCTTATGACAGTATTAATTGATGCCATAGGAGTAGAATCTGAACAGACATTCGCATTCAAGTAATATAAGCCATTCAGTAATCTGGCAGTTCCAACAATGATAGAATTAAAATAAACGTCAATTTTGCCATGTCCTTGCCAAAATGAATATCCATCCTTGTCTAATACAGAACTTGAAACTAGATTCCTTCTTGAAGAAGGCACACAAACAACGTTATTTAAAGTTAAAGTATGTCCAGAGTACAAGTTCAAAACTACAGTTCCTACGCAATCCATTGCAGCTGAACTTCCTTCCACTCCTAGAATGGCCTTTTCTCTCTCATTTGGGCTCCTCTTGTCTTTGAGCCCCTGCAAGGAATTAGTTACGTGAACAGTTGCACCAGAATCCAACCACCAAGTATCCATAGAGGTTTCAAAGTTATTGGATTCAAGACAAACTAAAGCTAAGGGGGCAGTTTTAGGAAAGATACCTTCATTTTCACGCTTGTATTTCAGTTTAAGGCAATTTGAGATTTTATGGCCAGGCTTTTTATAGTAATTACAATTACCCTTAAATCTGTTCTTCTGACCCTTGTTCTTCTTATTGTTTTTCTTGATCTCAAAGAACCTTTTCCCACTAGGTTTGCCCTCAGATTTCTTTCTTTTAAGTTTCTCATTTCCAGTCTTACTTGATGAAGCATGGGAGACATAGTTCACTGAATGACCACGTGAATTTGATTTCTTTAATGACTCCTCCTCTTGAGTCACAATAGACATCATCTGATCGATGGTCCACTCAGCTTCCTATGAGTTATATGTGGTTTTGAGAACCCCGTATTCTGCTGGAAGAGACTGTAGGACTTTGTAGACAAGATAACTTTCGCCCAAATCCACATTTAAAGATTTCAGCTTGTTGAAATAATTCACCAGCTTCATCATGTGCTCACTTACACCAGACACTCCATCATAATGAGTGTTATCTAGTAATGAAAGATAATACGCCTTTTGCGTCTTATCGAACTTTTTGAACTTTTCACCCACAGCTTTAAGGTATTCCACAGCGGTGTCTTTCTCAGGAATGCTCTGTCTGATAGTCTTCTCTATAGTGTATTTTATGACCGTCAAACAGATCCTGTTGGACTCGTACCACTTCTTGTGATAAGCTCTATCAGCAGCACTAGACCCAGCAGTGATATCTGCTGGTTTTGGATCTCTTATGGCCAAATCCTCCTTGGAGATGATCAGGTACATATTAAGGGACTCATACCAGTCATTATAGTTTGTCCCGTTCAGAGTTTTCACCATAGACAGTTGCTGAAACACAGAAGCTGATAAAGCAAAACAAAGAAATATTAATTATGTCCCGGAAACATAATCATAAAGCAAGATTTCCTTTACAAAAAATCAGCTTATGCAACTGTATTATCAAGATGTGGTTTATAATCCTATTTAAAGTCTCGGATTATAATAGATTATGAAAGAAAACTTATATGCCCTATTGATTTGGCCATAAAAGGAAATAACAAAATGTACCCATCATTTCCACATCGATAGGATATAAGAAACAATGAAGACATTAGATTGGGATGCTGCCAACAATTCGTGAATGAATTAATTTCTTATGATTATATTGATAACGTCACACCGATAGGGTATATCCATCATCAATATAACATATATTAATGTGTATATATACACATATACTCTCTTATAGGCTTATCGCAATTTTCACACTCTTCCCTGATGGGGCCAACTAAACTATCCAGAATTATAAGAAATTTATTCATAATCAGACATAACACCATGATTGGGCCCACGATAGGCGAACTCGCAATCATTACGTGTATGTGATCCAAAGTTAGAATAGATTTCTCCAATGGTTTATTCCCAGTCCAGGCACACACTTAAATAGGAATAAAACATAATAATTAATATAAAAAAATATTAATTATGATTTAATTGCACATAATCAAGCAGAGTGAGTTTAACACATGGTCCCATATTATATCTAGTCTAGGTACAAATTTTCTCGGATCGAAATACCTTATTTAAATATTATTTTTGAACCTTTTAATTTTGTAAAATTTCAAAACTCCTATTTACAGGGCTCCAAAAATTTTACAAAATTCACCATAATTTAGATCGGGGCGAGTAGAGGCGAATCCAAAATTTTGGAGTTGACCCGATTGACGGTGTGACCACACGCGCCACCACACGCCAGAGGAGCGCGTGGGCCTTGCCCACGCGCTTCTTCTTCAACCTCTGGCGGGTCGTTTTGACCCGCCAGAGACCCGACGGGTACTATCTCAGACCCGTCGATTTTCTTGGTTTTAGGGCTTTAAATTTGGCCCTTTTGTTCGTCATTCAGCGATCTACAAGATTCCGGTGTGTATATCGAACGAATCAGTCCCAAGTTTTATGAAAATTGAATCGAAAAATGTGGGTTTTAGTTGATTGGTTCCTCGGCTTGATCGTGATTCACCGTCGGTGTGTTTTCACGGTCAGGACTCGCCGGCAACGCCAATGAACATAGTAGTGAAGTCAAGTTTTGCCGGCAATCGATGAAAATCTCACCGGTGCCTGAGTTTGCAAATCTGGACGTTTTACAGGTGAATACGTTGAAATTTTTTTTTTTTGTTTGATAATTATTAACCCAAAATTGGACATATGCTACTACGTACTGACAATTTCATAATCCAGAAAATTAACATTTTGTCTGATGGAAAAAAAAATATCATAAATTTTATAATCAGAAAACCTTGGGCTCTGATACCATTTGAAAGCGGAACTGGATTCAGCGAAATCAAAACATGTAATTCAAAGTATAATGTGGGAGAATAAATTCAACTGTCTGACCTGATGGAGACGACATCGTTACTTCGAATGTTTGTTGAGTCCAATTAGTTCAACCCACAATACCCAAGAGCGCTTTACAGAGAGACTTGACGGCAGAGAGAGAGAGTTGTGAAAATAATTTTTGTATCAGTTATAAAACTAGGGCTTCATTATGTTATTTATAGAATTTTATTTAACCAATATAATTCATCAATATTATTCAGTAAAATCCTCCAGAATCTTTAAATCAAATTTAAATTTAAATTAAGCCCATAAAATCTCTCTCTCTGGATAACAATCTTGGATTAGTAATCTGACGGAATGATTACTAATGCTCTCGGGCTGTGGGTTGGGTTTCTGCCTTGTGGGCTTGTGGATAATCGAACCCATCACCGATTATTCACACACATATTAAAATAAAACCCAGTCCATTATCAGTTTATAAATTGTAACATTAATTGCCTAATTAGGTACTAATCTAATAAAATAATTAATGCTAATCCATAAAATTTAAAATTTATTCCAACATGCTAACCGAAATTTGCCTCCAAAAATTCAATTTATAGGATACATTTTGGGATTTTTAGTCACTTTTAAGTGATGTATGAGAAAATTAGTTTAAGAAAGCAAACAAGTAATGAATATAATATAATTATTATATACAACAAACAATAAGTTGAGTTCAGTTCCCTCCTTTAATTGCAAAACCTAACCAGACTGATCAATTTAACTAGAAAAATAATAAATTATCCTATTTGTTTGATCAGGACAAGCCTGTTTGGTCTTCTTCCTCCTAGTTCCGAGGATTTTTGTTCTGGCAAAAATTCTAGAGGTGTGCATGATAAAACTTGGGATTTGGGACATTGATATTCTCTCACCAAGTCTGACTTTATTATAAATTAAAAAATTTGTCTAATTTAGGCTGTAAAATAAACTCTAAACAAAAAAGTCCAAATAAAATGGTGTAATTTATAAAATGGGTCATACTCGAGTTTTTTAAAAACCTAACTTGAACTTGAAAAATTAAAATGAATACTTTTTTAATTAATAAAAATTTATTATATAAAAAAAAACTTAGTGTAATATAATATTTTGATAAAGAAATAAAAATTAATACCTCTTATTTAAAAGATTTATGTCAATACAACAATTTATTTGTATTTACAACTTCTTTATATATAATCTTCTATGTAATAATAATAATTATTTACATTAGTTTTTTCAACTTTTAAATAACAAATTGATATGACTTTTCAATAAAAAGCCCAATTGGTCTAAATATTTTTTAAGTAATAAATTGATTTGTATATTATAGATTAAGTTTAAAATATTTAAAATAGTCTTTCACTCATTAAAAAATATCATACTTAATCATTCATTTTTAAAAAAATTCTGAATTTATTCTTTAATCAAATTCTAAACCTTAAATTCAACATACTAAATTTATTATTTTTTTTAAAAGTAGATAATTAAATATGATATTTTTTATTAAATGTGAGATTATTTTAAGTGTTTTAATGAGTGAGGAATTAAAATAATAATTTTGTGATAAATAAAAGATAAAAAAAATATTTTACTCTAATTTTATTTAACACGACTTAATCAAATATAATACTATCCGACCTTATAATATGTGGGACATTAAACAGAGCCTAATGAGATACATAAATACAAATCTTGAACATGGGCAACATAAGAATAAGAAGCCTATTATCTCCCTCTCGCATTTTTATTTAATTTCTCATTCTAGCAGCAGTCACATAGAGGAGAAACTTATATAATACACCTTAGAGAAAATTTCAGTCATAAGGAATGAGTTTGAGCAGAAACTTATATAGAAGAAATTGGATAATCTAATCTTCCATGCTAATGATACAGCGTAATCCCTCACCCTTCAACATCAACTCAAAGGCCTTGTTTATCTCAGAGAAGGACACTCTATGTGTTATGAACTTGTCCAATTCCAATTTCTGCAATCAACCAAGAAGAGGAGAAAATATGAGATTGCATTAACTTCACTTGTCAAAATAGTGTCATTTTAATTTTTCACTTATTGAAATGTTTAAAATAATTTTTCATTCATTGGAGAATGTCGTGAGAAAGTTACATGCTGTATAGCTAAAAAGATATTTAACCCACATTATTTTTTTAATATGATCCCTTGCTGCAGCATAGATGTTGTACAACTGGAGATTTGCACTGGAGAATGTTATGCTTGGTCTCCTAATTTTAAAAAAATGACCTAATTTAACCTCTTTACCAAACCCCAAATCTTAAATCTAAGGGACCAAATTTGATATTTTTTTAAAAGTGATGGACCAAGTGATATTTTTCAATAAATACTAGTTTGAATAATTCAGTAAGTGAAGGACTAAGATGACATATTTGTAATAAGTAAAGGACTAAAAACAGTATTTTACTCTTTATTTTATCAATGCATAATGGGTTTTTAGGTAAGAGGCCTAAAGTCGCTTTGATTTAGACACATTATTAAAAGGTAAGTAGAGTGGTTCAAAGTTAAGTTCATAATCACCTTGTTCAAGTACATGTCAACTACAGATGGAAGATCAGTCCTGGGCTTGTAGTTTCCAAAGAAAGTGCCTTTAAGTGTTCTTTCATTCAGCATATTGATGGGTTTGGTCATGAAAACTGCATCCTTATTGGGTACTCCAACAAGCACAGCAACACCCCACCCCTAAAAAGTTCCACATAAAACTCTGTTTAATCTGTCAAAAGCAATTCTTACTAAAAGTGAGTTTAACATACACATCTATTATGATTAGCTTCAGTTTACAGTATATCTATAGACTGGTTGTACCTAAAAATGTTTCTAGGATCATATGGTATGGTTATGTGACAGAAGATGGCTTACATCATGAACACATTCAAAAGCAGAGATCATGGCATTGACGTTTCCAGTGCACTCCACACTTCGGTCCACTCCACCATTTGTCATATCTGCAATTACCTGTGGTTTAAAACCATGACTTTGTCAAAGCTGGGAGGGTCATGTGAACAGTAAGTTCATAATTGATGGAGAATAAATCTACCTGATGAACTGGTTTATCATGGTCCTTTGGATTTACAAACTCTGTTACTCCAAATTTCTTGGCTATACAAGAAGAAAAATCAGGAAACAACAGTCAGGTTCTGGAGTTTTCATAGTCTATTTGACAGTAAGTTGGTGAGATGCTACCTTGCTCAAACCTGTTTGGGTTCAAGTCAATCCCAATGATCCTAGATGCCCCAGCAATTCTTGCACCCTCAGCAGCCTGAAATTTATGAACTTTGAAGTGAAGGAAAAACTAAGCAAGTGAAAAAAATATAGGTATAGTTTTATAGGTGTTTGCTATCAGATTCTCTGATAAATTACATGTGTCATGAAGAGAAAACCTTTTGAACCACCTAATTATGTAGTTTTGAGCTGTAAAATTTGTCCACTTATAATGTTTTGATTAGAGAATTCGATCGTAAACACTTAAAAACTGTACTTAAATTTGGTTCAAAGAAATATCAGAGACTGCAAATCAACATACCGCAAGGCCAACAGCTCCAAGACCAAAGATTGCAACAGAGGAACCTTTCTTTGGTTTTGCTACATTCAGAGTTGCTCCTAATCCTGAGACATGAAGAGTATTCATCCAGCAAATCAGTCCACAAGGAATTTAACCAAAATCTCAAATATATACATACATATTTGATTTCTAAATTATTAGATTGAGTTCGCTTTAATCTCCAATAATCAGTAAGTACACAAGTTTATCTTTAAGGATAATAAACTCGTTGCATATTAATCTTTCTGTTAAGTGATTCAGAGATAACACCACAAAGTCTGATTTCTAATGAATTTAAGAGTTTCAAAGACTAACTTATGCATTCATTATTTTCAGGATTAAAGTTAAATCAACCTAATAATTCAGTAATCAGATTATTAATTTACTCTATAGCTTAAATACGAGCGAGACTAGACTAGACCAGTTGAGATGCCGCAGCTGAGGACACAGACTTTATCCATAGGAGCTTGTGGGTTGATCTTTGCAAGGCAGCCAGAGTGAACCACAGTGTATTCACTGAAAGTGGAAGTTCCAACAAAGTGGTTTATTGGGTTCCCATTAATGGAGAACCTGCTTCTTCCATCACTAAGCATCACTCCTCTACTTGTGTCTATTCTCAGAAGGTCACACATGTTGCTCTCCTCAGACTTGCAATGTGCACATTCCCCACATTCCCCAGTGAACACTGGAAGCACATGATCCCCAACCTCCAAGTCTGACACTCCTTCTCCAACACTCTCCACAATTCTGTTACATTGAAACAAGAAGTCTCACAGTCGCAAATAATTGAAAGACATGATACTAATAGAAACAGTTTCTTGTGATGGTCGGGGTAGATTGTAATACAAGAACATAATTTTTTTCAGAAGTGCTTAGCTTGATTCAGATAGAGATAATATAAGTCATACCCAGCTGCCTCATGCCCAAAGATTCTAGGGAACAGAGGAGTTTGTTCCTGCAAGACCACAAGTGTAATGTAAAATGAATAAAATGTCAGTACTGTGATTCAAAATCTTTAATTTGTATGCATTAAATTTATATTTTTCAACTCAGGAGAAGAAAAATTAAATGAAACTCTGAGGAACAGTAAAATAAATTAATCTAGCAGAAAAAGATACTTTGTGCTTGTCAGAAGCAAAACCAATTTATCATTAAGCTTTGTGAATTGGCAAGAAAACATGGTTTTTTTATGCGGCTCTTTTGATTTTGGAACCAAAATGAACCAACATGTTAAAATTTAATGAGCAAAATGAAAGTAAAACAGACCTTGGCCTCCCAGAAGTAGAGATCTGTATGGCAAAGAGAGGTATATTTGACCTTCATCCTCACTTCCATGGCCTGTGGAGGAGCTACCTCCACACGTTCTATCACCAATGGTTTTCCTGCTTCCCATGCAACCGCAGCTGCAAGTGTAGACATAACACAAAAATTGGATTAATGATCCCTCAATTTAGATGCATATTTAGTCAAATGATGTAATATGCATACTTGATTTAATTTAAAAGTAAATTTGCATGACCGTAATCTATACTTAGAAACTTTATCAAATAAGTTTGTCTACTAGCAATGCAGTTTATCTGATACAGAAGTTTTTTTTTTAATTTATGTGCAAATAGAAGTTTAGATGACAATAATAATTTTAAACCAAATGAAATTGTTTGTAAAACCAATTTCAATTTTGGTATGGAAAGACTATTCTATCAAATTGAATACAAAATTGAATTGCACTTGCTATCACAAATGCAATTGCGGCGGTTAGCTTTTATAATTTTGCACAAAACGTGATAAAAATTTGATATACTTGTTATAGCAATTGATACTTAATATATTTTCTCTATATTATTTGATAATCGTATTAAATATAATATCATAGTAAATAAACTCATTATCTTTTGCTCACTAGTGTGCTAAAAGCTATCAAATATGTAATAAATTTTATTCACCAACGATAGTATTAGTATAATTAAAATCAATATTAAAAAAAAAACGGAAAAAAAAAGGGTCGACATGCTTATATGTAAAAGTGAAATACATAACTGCAGCTTATATATTTCTAAGTAAATAAATTTATATTACTTAACACGTTATAAAAAAGTAGCTTACAATTATTATTATTTTTCAGTCCATTCAATTCTTTTCACAAAATATAAGTCTTCGGGTAGCAATCAATCAATGTGGTCCCCATCCCCACTTCGTAAATTGAAAGATCAATTTATGAGAGAAAAAGAAACCCCTATCTCTCTGTTGCAGAAAATGTAATTTTCATAACTAGGCTTAGTTAACCTATGAATCAAAATTTCCAGAAATTTCTTTTAAGAACTTTTGAACGTTAAATTATGCAGTTTTTTTGGCTATAATAGTTGAATTAAAATTATAGACCGCCTACAATAAAAATTTAAAAATTTTTACTATGTTGATTTTAATTATTATATCATACAATTCTTTTAATATTAATTATTAAATTCATATATTTCGTACTAATTATTAAATATAAAAGAAATTTGAATTGGCTAATATATTTATTTCATTGCTAAAAGATAGTTTAATTGAATAAGTATTATCATTAAATAAATTTTATATTTTAGAGTGAAGTTCACCACTTAATTAAGTTTTTACCCTTCTATATCTATTTCTTTTTCAAATGAATTAGAAATAAAAAAAAAATTGATTTAAAAAAAGAGAGAAGATCCAAACAAAACATAAGCCATTGGTTGTTCATTAACGCCAATGATCAAAATGCAGTACATATAAAATCATCGGTACCGTTGATTAGTACCATCATCTACGGTTTTAAATCCTTCTCCTCGTTTCAATAAAAGAAACTTCAGTGAATCAAACCCAGAAATAATTCGCAGTGGTGAAGCTGAAAATGTAGATCAGAATAGAGTGGAGGAACCCAATTTCTCATCCTCTCTCCTCTTGGTTTCATTAAAATATACTATATAACTGAAAGCTGAACTTCCTTCTCTGATTAGAATTATACTTCTCCCTGTTTCTTTTGAGTAAAAACATTAGATTAAGAAACCCAGTAGTCATGAAATCAGCCCCAATTTCGAATTCAATCGAAGCCAAATATCAATTCCGCAGAACAAAGAGACCCAAATCTCTGAAGCAACAGTAGTAAAGGTTGATTCATACCTTTGCAAGGAATCACCAGACCCGCAGTGCTCGACATTTTGGTAAAATCTGCAGGTGAATGCGATGAGGTAGTTACCTGCTTTTTCCAGTAAAAATTTGAGAAAAATCTCCTCGAAACACAACTACTTCTTAGCCTCTGAAGATGATACATCTGTCCAATATATGCAATTTGCTTTCTCTGTTATTGATTTGTCTCCTTTTCACCTGACAAATTTACATATAACAACAAAACCAGTGTCGTTATCAATGAGAAACTGGAGGAGAGGTTCAATGTTCAGTGCGTCCTTTCGTTTTCAATGAAGGTCTTCTCATGTTCTAAAACCGATTGCTATGAAGCCCATAGGTTGGTCTAACCTCGTAAAGGGATCACGCAACGAATAATTGCTTGTGCCGTTTGAAGAGGATCCTGCTGTTAGATTTTAAACTGTGATTTTGATTATATGATCAGTGTTCGATTAAGTTTGAAAATTATTTATAGTCCTTAAATAAAATTTTTAGATGTAATCAGTTTTGATTTTCAGATTTTAAATGCAAATAATCAAATGCTGTTATTAATTTAATATCGATCATCAAATAATCATAATTTATAAATGAAGATACGAAATCTGGATAAGCTTGTTGGATAAAACGGCTCTCAAAAGCATATGATTTGCGAGAAATTATTCATTTTGTCCTTTCACATGGATTGTACGTTACGAAAAAAATAAAAAACATAAAGTTAAAGGTTAAATATAAGATTTAACAAAAAAAATGAAATCTGAGAGTAAATACTTAATATAATACTCAAAGAATAACAAAAATAACAAATTTTTGAATTGGAGAAGAAGAGAATTAACAGGAGTTTCGTAGAAAGATTACTAGGTGAAATGATTCGGCCTCCACTATCTGTTATAACTTGTAACTGATTTTCTTACATGTGCCCCTTAAAAAACTACCAAGTTAACCCATAAATACCATATAACCTTTATTAACTTAGCTAAAATGACCAAAAGGTCCTTCAAGCTTTATGATTTCTTATGATTTATTTATTTATTTTTAATGAAGGGTATGTTCGTTCTAAAACCAGTGGCTTTGAAGTCTTGAAGCCCATAGGTACATGAGCTGTATGACTACTGTAAGCCATATATCAATACCATGGATTAGTCTGTTTGGTTTATATGTAAAAGAAGAAATTGAATTTTTTTTTATCTTTAGTTAGATATAAGTCCTTTTTTATACCAATATTTTACTATAATTATAGTCGAGGCTGATGGGTTACAATTTTTGAATTTGTTTTAATAGTATTTACTATGTAGAGTGACTACCTATAATTTTGTTTACAGTTTAAATTTAATTTTATTACACGAAATTTAAAATGTAATATTTTGTTATTGTAAACTATCTCAAAATATGAAAACATCACTTATAAATTAAAATGAACGTTTTAATCATCACGTTATTAATACATAAACAACGCAAAAGGGGTGAAAATTTATGAGTTTACTTCTTCTTTACTCAGTTTTTCTTTTTTCTTTTTTTATTTACATAATACTAACTATATGACAGGTCCATCCTCGTTGCAGTTTTTGCATAATACAGATAATTTACAAATATATATATATATATTGCACATTATATGCTATTTATTTTATGACATAATCAAAGTAACAAAAGCAGGTGAACTGAACAGTTAGATAAATCACACTTAATTCACCTATAGTAAAAGCATCAGAATTTTAAATAGAAAGATTAGTTTTATAATTTGATTTAGATTCCATCTAATTAATACATTTTTATGTAGGAATCATGGCCGCATATGGTCATATTTATTATATATAAGTGAACTTCTTTCAACGTAGAGTTTTGTTTGGCTATATGATGGCTTTTTACTTTCGTCATATATGTATCAAAATTTTTTTGAAATATGTAAATTGTTTGTAACTAATGAAAAAAATAATAAAATAATTAATTTGTATAAATTTTTTGTAGTCAATGAAAAAAATAATGAACTAATTAATTAATTAATTTTTTATTAAATTAAAAAAATTTTAATTGTGAGGATTTGATGGAGTGAACGAACAAATTAACAAATTATTTTTTTAACTTCAAAAATTATTTAAAGCGAATAAGAAAATTAACGAATTAATTATCTACCTCTTATATTGGGAATTCTTTGAATTTTAAACATTTTTTAGAATTAATGAGAAAAATAATGAATGAATTAATTAATTATCTCTTAAATTTTTTAATAAAAGACTATAAATATGATTTAACATGATTTAAATTAAAGTAAGAGAATATAATATATGGTTGAATGGTTTATGATATTACCCTCTCAATGAACCCATTGTCATCATTTCTCTCAGTAATCTTACATAACTAATATTATGGATTTTGTTTAATTTATTATATTTTTTAATATCATAATATATTACTAAATTTAATTTTTTTTACTAATAATTACAAATACTGTTGATTATTAATATAGTAAATCAAACTAATTTTTTTTAAAACAATTTAATCCATGTAAATATGAATTAATTGAGCCCAATTAAGATAAGATGATTTGTAAAATATAATTCAATGTAAATTTTTACTTGTTAGCACATGTAAATATTAAATAACTAAGTCCATTAAAAAGTAATTATTTGTTAGAAGTTCTATATCAAGTTCCAAAATGTAATTTTACTGTAATGGTAATTTTGAGAGCAATATATCAATTTCATTAACCTAAAACTGACAAAGATTTTTTTTTTAGTTACTGAAGAATCTCTAATATTAGGAGACAATAAAATAATAATATTCTCCAATAATAGAAGAAAATCCAAACTCCCCTAAAACTTACATTCGGTTGAAAGGTTTTACTAGTAAATCAATAAAAGAAGAAGAGCACAATTAAATCTATTTTGAGTTTTCTTTTTTCAGATATACACCAATACACCAAAGATAGGGAAACAAGGTAAGTACTAAAGAATAGCACAATCTATTTTCGTTGAAATACTCTTATCAAATACTTACGCCTTTTTGTATGCTCAATCACAATAATGAAAATTGATGACATTTCTCATGCATACCCACAACACAAGATTTCTAACTTGTCTCAAACTTTTGAAGTAGCCACAATTCACTATCCTTCCTAGGAAAGATTTACAAGGAGTTAGAAAGGTTTAAGACCCTTTTTCACAGAGAGATTAAAAGTACATATATTTTTAGGCTTTTAAATTAGGCTCAATACAAAATTTTCTCTCTTGATCTTTTTAGAGTTTGCCTTTTTTTTTTTTCTCTTTTTTTGGTTAAATATGTTTTAACTTTCTTCTTTTATAAATGCTCAAGAAACTGACTCTTGCATTAAAAATATTTCCATCCAAGCTTGACATGAACATTGAAAACATGCGTTGATCGGTTTAAGGGAGGTCTGCCATGGAGCATAACTTGAGCTCTAATTTTGGCTTATAAGAATAAAGGATAGATTGAACATGGTTGTTGGAGCTTCATGGTCCTTCGAGTGATCCAGCAACCAAAGCTTCTGGGTGGTTTCTAAAATGATAGAAGCAAAGGACACTATATAGGAAAGAGATGTTCTATTGTTTTTTGGTAGAATACATCCTTCTTCCCATGCTTCTCTTGACCCCAAGGTTTAGCTATGACATTAATTTATTTTGATGATAACAAAACTCTTAAGTTTGATTTATTAAAAGCATTAATTCAACAAAATAAATATTTTGATTCTGCAAACACCTATTCACCTCCTTAAGTATGCTTTTAACATCTTTTAGCCACTACTTTTGTGAGATCATTTGAGTTTCCTACATAATAGTATTTAAGGGAAGGAAAACAATTAGAATGGGCAACCAAGTACGAGAGAAGTGTCAAAGTTTCTCTTGTTGCCTATCCAATGGCTATGAGGAACTGTAAATTTTAGAAGCAGTTTCATTTAGCCTTAGGATCCTTGACATTAATGCAGGGGCCAATTACTGTGAAGAAGAATAAATGAGAGAGAAATGGAGATTTGTCTTTTTTATAGTGTCTTCTCTTTCGTCGTGTTCTTCTTCTTCATTTCTCTATTTAAATTTAATTAAATGCATGAAATATTATACGAAGGAAATTTGAATTGGATTCATTTCGTAGGTAGACGATTTTAGAAATATATTTTCATCTCAAGACTTTTTATAAATGATTTCAGATATTTATTTTTATATTAATATATGCATTTTAAAAATAAGGATAGGAGAAAAAAATTACTCGCATAGTAAATTTGGGACCGGAGATAAAAAGTTTTAGAGTTTGTTTAAGTTTATTGTTTGTTTTTATGTTTTTTTAACAATTTTATGAAATTATTTTTTAGAATTTTTTTAAAATAAAAAATAAAAATTTATTCAAATATATTTTTTTAAAAAAAACACACTCAAAATAAATAAAAAACCTATTTAAAAAATAATTAAAAAAAGTTTTAAAAATATCAAGATCGTGTTAAGTACCTAAAATTAAATTTAGAACATATAATTCTAATTTCAAAAAAATTAAAATTAATTCATAATTTTAAATTTTTATTTTGGTCTATCTAAAAAATTAGAATATAAAATTATAATTCTAAATTTAATTCTAATTTTAGATGAAAAGAAAAATATTTGTTCCATATACTTGTATATATTACATTTTTAGTACATATATATGTGTAAGCATGTGTATATGCAAGCATGTATATTCATGTATATGTATATATATTCGTACATGTAGGCACGAGTGTGCGTACATCTATACTGCATATTTGAGATATATATATATATATATATATACTTTTATGTGTGTTAAATATGTTTGGTGGATATCTACATTTGCATACAACCATATAAATATGCACACACATATATATATATATATATATGCATGTATATAACAAATTTATTATACATATATTTGCATTTGTGTATATAGATGTGTGTTACATGTTTGAAATGTAAGAGTGTGTGGAAAGGCATGTACGATTTAATTAAGTAAATCTAGGTATTGGGTTCACGCAAAATCCAAATGTATATTATTTTTAAATATTAATTTATTTTATTTATAAGAAATTTTATTTATGATAAATATTTAAATTATTAATTCTTTTTTAAATTTTAATTATTTTTTATTTCAAATCATATTTATTTATTTCATTCTTTCATTTTAAATCTTAAATTTTTTATTTTTCTTGAACAAAATTTTTAAAATAAAAATAAGAGACAATACAAGTCAACTTATTACCAACCAGTTAGATTAAGTATCAAAATTTATTTAAATTTAACTTACGATCTTACTTAATTTTTTTCTCATGAGATTACAAATTTACTATTAATGAAAATAAGTTTGATAAATAAAAAATCTAAAATTTATTCTTTTTTTTTTTAATTCTAAAAACACTTTTTGTTTTTATAATTTTTTAAAACAATTGATAAAAAACACATTACCAAATAAAATTTTTATTCTTTTATTTTTAAAAACAGAAAACTACTTTTAAAAACAACATTCAAACAATACCTTTTCTTCTACCACCAAGTTTCCATCCAGATGGATTGTGAAAATGTCATTTATGTTAAATGTTCTTTTTATGTTCCTCATATTAATATATATTTTAATTTAAAACATGGAATAAACTCCAAAAACTTTCTCACGTTAGAATGTAAAAAAGAATTGTCATTGCATTTAAAAAAATTTAAACGGTTAAATTTTTATTTAATAATTAAAATTTTAATAAATATTAACTAATTTTCATTATATTTATTTACATTTAAATTTTCAATCTCACGGAATTAAAAAAAACGGTTTTAAATTCTCTTGTCATTTCTTATTGTGAAGAAGAAAAGGTTCAAAAAAATTCGAGCCAGACCCAAAAAAAAAAAAAAAGAATCCGAATGGGAAACCTCAGTTTGGAAACCAGAGTCAAACCCCCTATCGTTCTCGCCTGGGAGCGCTGGCCTGAACGGCCAACTCTCACAATATCGTTCCTCTGCATTTTCCTCCGCAGGAGTAGCCGCCGTAGGCCGCCGCAAGCGTCTTCTAGGCATTGAACCACTCTTTCGCGTCACAAACCTCCCTTGCGTGCCTCTAAACCGCCTCGCCTTCCCGACTACAACTCTGCGTTAGTTGGACTGCGACTCAGCCTCCACAATCGCTTCCAGTTTCTTATTCGCGCGTCACTGTGTTCTGCAGCACGCGCCCTTCTGTCTTCACTTCCAACGCCTTCATTGCCGCCATTTATCGTGCTAAGAGGTAGAACGATGCAATTGCTTTATTTATTTGTTTATTTCTTTTTTTCAATCTTTAGGAAGTATGTTTGGTGTATGATGGGATTGTGAATGCAACTTATACGGAATGTTTTAGACTTAGCATCGCGCTGTTACATATTTGTACCCAAACTAGTTTTTATTCATTGTGTGCTTAACCTGTGATTAAATTTAATGGCTGCTTCTCCGTTGTTGGTTATAATAGCAAGTTGTAGAGTTTATGACCAGTTATTTGTTTAAGAGTTGGGTCATAGACCTTAGAAATGTAAACTCTTATAAGTAATTTTTGGTTCACCATCCCTGCAACCATTTCTATTCTCCTATTTGTTTCTGTCAAGAGGGATGAATTTTATCTTTATTTAAGGGCTAAACTTGTTTTTTTCTGCTTAGTCTCATGCTAACCTAACCCCCCAACTTCAGAGGTCATTATTGTACTTTCTTCCCAGCAAGAATATTGCAGCTTTCTTCCTCACAACTGATATAGAAAATTCTGAATAATGCATATAGTCTTGTATTGTATACACAAAGATTTTCATTTTACAAATGACTTCATTTGTGATGCAGAAGCAACTGAATTGAGGTTATGGTTGGTTATGCTTTTAGGAAGTATAACGATTGCCCAAGTGCATTACTCCTAAAAGTTTTGTTATCTTTTCCCAAATATAGTTTCAATTGGGAAACTGTTCCAATAGAGGAAAGTGCATAATGTTTATGATGAACCTTACCTTAGAAAATATTTTTCTGTTTGTTGACTTTGAATGAATTAATGAGTTGATCCAATGGAGTTTGTGTTT
The DNA here is from genome assembly GCA_037074485.1 of Delonix regia. Taxonomy (NCBI): domain Eukaryota; kingdom Viridiplantae; phylum Streptophyta; class Magnoliopsida; order Fabales; family Fabaceae; genus Delonix; species Delonix regia. The sequence goes on from CM073459.1 coordinate 7,187,067, forward strand.
ACTGCGGTGTTACTTTAGACATACTTCATTCCTTATGTATAATTTTTTCAATTTTTTCCAAATTATGTGCCTTACTGAACTCAAGCATGCACTTTTTTTATCGCCTCCCTCCTCAAGGCACTTGGAGGGTGTATTGCCTTTCTCTTTTGACTTGCTTGTGATGTCTATATAGATTTTTCTTTCTTTTTTATTTGTATGGTAAGTTGTACCAAGTAGAAATGTTTTGAAATTTGAGTTGTAACACAAAAAAAACCCAGCTGTGTAAAAGTCTCTAGCTATTTTAGAAGCTAGAAACCTTCCAAAAACCTTTCCAGAATGTTCACATTGCCTTCACTCTGATTCTTCCCTCTTTTTAAACCTCTCTCCGTAACAGAATTACAGAATTTCTATAACCCACCCATTATAAGAGCAACACTTGTATGCTGCCCAACCATGCTCAAAATCATTACAAAACAACTGCTTCACTGCCTTCCTATCCTCTATGTTCCTTCATGGACTTGAATATTGGGGCCCATCAAAGACATTGTTTGGAGCCATCGACTCAGTCATGAGCACATCCCTCCTTCAAATCAATAAATCAGATACTGGCTTCTTCTTTTCATATGTTCTTCTCTTGCTCCTCCTTGAGGCAATATATATTTAACTTTTCTTCATATTTCTGTCTTTCATAATTGACTAAGCATGCAATTTCTGTTGTAATATCATTTTTCATCTGGTTGCCTCTATTATTAATTGTTGCAATGCCATTCATTTTATGACAGTTGATAGCTTCCTCTTCTGGGGGACTGGCCTTGGAGCACAACTTGCTCAGGATGTTCCATTCTCTGCGATATTCTGGTCAACTTTTGAGCCAGTAAGATGTTACTACTTTAGTAATGGAGCAAATAGATTTTTGGTTTCTTCTAGGTATTTTTCGGTGCATATATTTAGTCCTACTTTATTTTGAACCAATTCAGATAAGGAAAAGAATTCTTGCTTAATGTTGCAAAGTAATTGTATCAACTATGATATTGTTCATCCTAATGGGGAATGTTGCTTGCTTAAAAGAGTTCAGTCATTTTTAACTATAATCTTCCTTTGTTGATAATGTATGGGATAAAGTATGAGCATTACCTTGATTTTTATTTTTTTTTAATTAATGTTGTGATTGAAATAATACTGAGGTGGTATCAAATTTTGGTTAAGTGACTATTTGAGAAAGAAAGGTTCTTCATCTGACAAAATGGGCTTTCTCTTTAAGTCTAGCAAAAAGTTATTTTCCACTTATGAAAACCTGACAAAATGGCTGTAGTGGCTTGCAAGCCATATAAGCTCTTCAAGTACTGGTATACAAGAACATGTCGTTCACTTTTGCTATTAATATCTACTGTTATCTGGTGAATAAAAAGGATTTTAGTTAAAGTTATCAATTCTTGATCAAGTACTACTACTATTATCCAAAACCTAACATTTTTTGTTCTCATGCCTTGAAGACTTTGGGCATTTGTTCTGAGAAGGAGTATTTCCGCATGTAACAGTAGAAGAGTTGATTTATTTGAAACTTAATTGGGATCTATTCCTATAATCTTGTTATTTTCTTACATAATTTGAAAATCTCTGACAGGTATAGTTACAAATGAGAGAATTAGGTTATCATCCCCAATTATCCTTGTTGAGATCAAATATCATTTCAGTTTATAGTATATGTTATGCATACTAATTAATGGAAATTTGAGTCACATTTGTATATAAATTGCAATCATCTTGCTGAATGCAGTTGAAACTTGAAATTGGTGGCTTTGATGAAGTATGAAGAATTTCCATAATTGCAGCAACCTGGTTTTGACTACAATATGCTGAAATGTTATAGCCCAAATCCCAGTACTATCCTTACCATCTTACAAGGATGCAATAACATCAGAAGGCTTAAAAAGATCCATGCCTATGTCATTGTTAGCGGACTCCAACATCATTCCACTATTTCCAACAGACTCCTGAACTTTTGTGCTGTGTCGGTTGCTGGTTCCATGGCTTATGCTCAACATCTCTTCCATCACATGAACAACCCTACAACTGAAGCGTGGAACTCCATTATCAGAGGCTTTGCACAGGGCTCATCACCTCACCAAGCACTTCTGTACTACAATGAAATGATTTCTGCTTCAGTTTCTCGGCCTGACACCTATATTTTCTCTTTTGTTCTCAAGGCTTGTGAGAAAATCAAGGATGAAAAGAAATGTAGGGAGGTTCATGGATCTATAATCCGACGAGGGTATGAGAGAGATGTTATTGTTTGTACTAATTTGATGAGATCATATGCAGGGAATGAATTGATTGAGAATGCACGAAGAGTTTTCAATGAAATGTCTGATAGAGATTTGGTTTCTTGGAATTGTATGATATCATGCTATTCACAAGCAGGGTTTCACCAAGATGCTTTGACATTGTACAATCAAATGCGAGATGAAAAAGTTGGTCTAGATGGGTTTACACTTGTTGGCTTGGTTGCATCATGCGCTCATATTGGAGCTCTGAATATTGGGATTCAAATGCACAAAATTGCTTGTAAAAAGGATCTTATGAAAGACATTTTTGTTGCAAATGCTCTAATTGATATGTATGCAAAATGTGGAAACTTAAATAGTGCACTTTCTATCTTCAATAAGAAGAAGAAGAAGGATGTGTTTACTTGGAACTCAATGATTGTTGGGTATGGAATTCATGGTAGCGGAGCTAAAGCAATATCTCTTTTTAAGCAGATGTTAGTGGCAGGAGTCCAGCCAAACTCCATTACATTTCTTGGTTTGTTATGTGGTTGTAGTCACCAAGGGTTAGTTGAGGAGGGCGTTCAATATTTCCACTTGATGAGCTCTGACTTCAAGCTGAAACCTGGAGTCAAGCACTATGGATGCATAGTGGATCTTTTTGGACGAGCAGGAAAACTTGAGAAGGCACTTGAGCTTATAAAAACTTCTTCTGTTGATTCTCCAGTGCTTTGGCGAACACTACTCAGCGCTTGCAAGATTCATAGAAATGTGACGATCGGAGAAGTTGCCATGAACAATCTTGTCCGGCTCGGGATGCCTAATGCTGGGGATTATCTGCTTATGGCTACATTATATGCTGGAGCTAAGGATACAGATGGTGTTTTGAGAATGAGAAACTTGATGAAAAGCCACGGAATGAAGACCACTGTGGGTTGGAGCTGGATCGAGGTTGGAGAGCAAATTCACAAGTTTGTTGTGAATGATAATTTACACCCTGATTCTATTGAGATTTATGACAAACTAAAGGAGATGATCCATCAGGCTAACTTGCTTGGTTATGTACAAGAGGATGAGGCTATTGACACAGATCCTACATTTTGTACTGAAGTGAGTTCGGGAAGTTCAACTTCTTATCATAGTGAGAAGTTGGCAATTGCCTTTGGGCTGGTAAAAACACCAGCAGGATCATGTTTACGAATAATGAAGAATTTGAGGGTTTGTAGTGACTGTCATACATTTATAAAATTTATTTCTAAAGAATTTGATCGTGAAATTATTGTCAGGGATCGAGTCAGGTTTCATCACTTTCATAATGGATCATGTTCCTGTGGAGACTATTGGTGAAAATTGATATTTATTTACGGAGAGTTGTATACTTTTGAGAGGCTAAATCTTACCTTGGCATGATTCATTTATGCATCCTTCCTGATTGATTTTTCCATTGATTACTATAATAGCATCTAAGACTGCTTCAAATTCTCATTATTTTTGTCGTACGAATTGTTTTCGAGCAAGGTGAGTAATGTGCGAATATGATTCAATTTTTCTGGTTGGCTCGGCTTATCATAAATCAAATGAGTTAGTCCAGAAAAATTAATCCACATTCTAATCGAAAAAGAAAAAGTCGAAATTGGGAATGATAAAACCCTAAGCTTCTAATTAAATTTATGCCTGTGTCAATCAAAATTAATTTTAATGAATGTTACACTTAGAAAATTTTACATTAAGTTAAAATTAGTACATCCAAAATAAATATATAATATATATTAAGAAACTATAAGTTTTTATTTTAATCCAAAAACAATCAATTCTTACATATATTTTACACATACTACAAGTCTGGCTGATTTAGGGGCTATCTTACTGCACCAAACCTGAACTCCTTTATTTTTTATTTTCATATCTATATCCAGACTTCTAAATTTTGCGAGCACTTGCAGATTACAAGAATTCTGCCATCCTTATCCTTCCATGTGAATGATTGTTCTTAAGCTCTCCCCTCGGATCATATAATCAAAAGCCTGATTGATTTGAGAAAAACTAACTCTATGGGTTATGAACTTTTCAAGCTCCAATTTCTGCAAGAGAAGAAGAAAAATCAAACAAAGGAACATGATTGGAATCAGCTTTATCTTCACTCAATTATAAACCTCATCCATTGATATTGCAGGAGAAATGTTACTGAATGACTGGTTATACTTACATTGCTCAAGCACATATCTACAACTGATGGAAGGTCAGTCTTAGGCTTGTAGTTGCCTAAGGTGGTACCTTTAATATACCTCTCACTCAGAAAAAGATTGGGATTTGTCTTAAAAACTGCATCAATCCCAGGTGCCCCAACAAAAACAGCAACACCCCATCCCTTCATAGTTAAGAAATTAAGATTAATGATCATGTAAATGAGCTAAAGTACGTTGATACTGACACAATAAGAAACATAAATCATACATCATGAACAGCTTCAAAAGAAGAGATCATGGCGTTGATGTTTCCAGAGCACTCTATGCTCCTATCAACTCCACCATTTGTTATCTCTGTAAGAACCTTTGGATTTGAAGAGTACATATAGTTCAGCAAGTTGAGATTATGCTGGGGATGTCAGGTTATACAGCATTGGGATGAACTACATATATACCTGCTGAACTGGTTTTTCATGTTCCTTTGGATTCACAAACTCTGTTATTCCAAATTTCTTGGCTGTCATTAGAGAAAATGAAAGACAAAGCAAAATTAATCAGGTCACTCATCACTGTCTTCTCGACTTTCTTTTTGGTATTTTAGGGAACCCCTTTTCTCAAAATACAAAGAAGAAATGAATACCTTGCTCGTATCTATTAGGGTTTAAGTCAACCACAATAATTCTGGATGCACCAGCAATTCTTGCACCTTCAGCAGCCTGATCATATAACAATAATAAGAAGTTTTATTATGCGAAATCAAGAGAGGTTTGTACTATAAATGAAGACAAATCTTACAGCAAGGCCAACAGCTCCAAGCCCGAAGATTGCTACAGAATCACCCTTCTTTGGTCTCGCTACATTCAAAGTTGCCCCTAATCCTGCATTTTGCACTTGGTCGTTTTAACAGCCCTTTAATTTTTTATTTTTTTTTCATTTTACATTATATAATAAATGGCACAATAAAATATAGAGATGTTTGGTCTTTTTTAAGAAGACATAAAATATCTGGAGAAAGTCATATACCCACATTACAGGAGCAAGAATATTATGGTCAAATTAATTTATCTGCAAGTTATTAACTTTCACATAACTAACTAATTAGTGTATACCTTATACATAATTTTTTTAAGTTAAATGCCTTGTGTCACAGTAAAAGAAAGTTATACAAGTGGAATGAAAACAGATATGAGTTTTATTTATTTATCACTCTTTGAATATACAATGCATTCAATTATAAATAATTTATTTTTATTTAACTAATACGGAGAATAACATTCTCTCTACCTAGGTCGAGTTCTATGTAGATTAGGCACATGCAAATCTAAGTGAAGTTTCAATTCTTTCATTGTTAAAGAATTTAATAACAAATATATAAATGAACTTCACATAAGTCTAGTATTATGTGTACGCATGTATCTAATTTTGTTATATTTGATATGGGATATAGAAAGCTAACAATATTAATATTAAAACAAAATTATGTGATCTAACAATTTAAAATAAATTTAGTGATTATATGCAATTAAATATTTTAAATATTGATTGTACATGGTTTAAAATTTTAATTTAATGGTTTAAATCTAAAAAACTATACGATCACAAACAGCCATTGGAAATCTGCGTTCGTGTAAACATATGCAAATGTAGGAGTTTAAATTCTCTCCAAAACAGATATGTCTGTCTGTTGTGTTCCATGTAAGTGGTGGAAAATGAACCTGTAGAGATGCCATAACTGAGAATGCAAACTTGGTGGAGAGGAGCCGAGGGATGGATCTTGACGACGCAGCCTGAGTGAAGCACAGCGTATTGACTGAAGGTGGAGGCCCCCAGAAAGTGGCTCACAGGGCCGCCATTAATGGAGAATCTCGACCTTCCATCGGCGATCATCACCTCCCTTTCAGCATTTATTCTCAGCACCTCGCACATGTTGCTCTCCTCCGACTTACAGTGCTCGCATTCTCCACACTCTCCCGTGAACACTGTCAGCACGTGATCCCCTTCCTTCAAGTCCCTCACACCTTCCCCTACACTCTCCACCACCCTATTTACAAAAGCCGAAAAAATATTGACTAAATAATAACACATTTATGTGATAGATATTAACGATGTTCTAAAACCTACGACTTTTGATGACTTTCTTATTACTGTAAGGGTCTTAATTAATGACTCTCTTTTTGTAGGTCCCACTTCATCTGCATGCTGAGTTCAAGTGGTCCATCTAATCAAAGATGAGCCCATACCCATCTTTAAGTTATGACTTACCCAGATGCTTCATGGCCAAATATGCGTGGAAACCTCTGTGACAATCCCTGTGAAGTGAAAATTCAACATTTAAATAAGGGAATATTATTGAAAAAAAGATGAAGAAGCAAGCTCTTCGATCTTTTTGTGAACACATATAAGAGGGCTCTTCATTATTCTGTAAACTTATACCTTTTGAACCAGAAGTCACTTACACCATAATCATGAACAGAAACAGAAACAGCATTTTGTTGTTGTGAAGAAAATGAACTTGTTAGTGTCAACAAGATTGTAGAAGAAGGTCTGTTTTTTGTGCCCTTAAACAAACCTTAGATTCCCAGAAAGGAGATCAGTATGGCAAAGTGAAGAATATTTTATCTTCACTCTCACTTCTTTCTCCTTCGGTGGATCAACCTCCACATCCTCAATCACCAATGGCTTCCCTGCTTCTAATGCTACTGCAGCTACAAATTCATAAGAAAATTCCATTACTGCCTATATAACTTTCTGAAAAGTAAAGAAGCACGTAATAGAAATAAGAGCAGATGAAATCTCTCTCATTTGACAGAGGTGACAAGAACAGATAAAACTGATTGTTTTGCATACCTTTGCAGGTAATAAACTTGCCAGCCACGGAGGACATGTCATTTGATACTGCAAAGGATTGAAACAAAGCATTTTTTCGCCAGTGAAGATGTCGAAAACCACCATGAAGACGACACATTTTCTTGGGATATATTGAAGGTATTGTCGTAAAAGACCAATGATATTCTTTTCTTCACCTGGAGGTGGGTAATACCTAGTAGAAGCTAAGAGAATCAAATCCTGCTTTCTTTCATTTATGAGAAAGCTAAAGAATTAGACTTAAACCTAAAGAAGGATAAGTATCAGTAAGTTTCGGCGTTAGTTATTTCCTTATGAAACCAAATCTGTGACCATTTCAAATATGGTTAGAAACTCAACTGTTTATAGGCAGGCATCTGATATTTTTTTAATCTTTTGAAGGAAACTAGTAAGGGAAAGAAAGTGAAATACAGCCTCTGCCAACTCATAGTGAAAGGAACATGAACGAGAACAAGTGGGGTCATTTGCATCATCTGGGTTTTACGAAAGTCCAAATTAAAGATTTTCTAAGCATGGAGAAAAAAAGAAAGTTACGTAGAAAATTGGTATAATCATTATTGCTTTGGCTTCTTCTTCTTCTTCAATGTCATCGATATGTTATCTGTAATATAAGTCTTCTATTTCATCATGCTCTTAGAAATAAACTTAATTTTGGCTCGAATTGTATGTCATAATCCCCACTTTGAAATTCAATCCATGTTAAGTCCATTAGTTTAATCTTATTATTTAAAATTATCTTATTTAATGAAGTAAGTGTTAGTTAAAAAATCTAGTAAATAAATATAAAAATAGGTAGTAGTTGGGAGTTAAATTAAATAAATATTAGTTATAACATTTCCTTGAATCCTATCATTAGGGAATATTGTTGTATCAAACCTAAAAAACAAATCTAATAAAAAAAAATTTTTTCTCTCCACTAGCTTTTCTCCTTTTACTTATAAAATTTTCTCTTCCAATATTCTAAACTCAAATGGTCCTATCTCCGACACATACTTCTTTTATGTCTAGCCACTCCATGCTTTTTATTTCTCTCGTGCCTTAATTGATTGATGATGTGCACAATAAAGTGTGAGTTTATATGAAGATTAAATATTTGATTGAAGGGCTGCAAAATTCTTTAAATTTAGCCACAAATATATGTATATAAAGTTTACATTTAATCATCGTCATAAAATTGATTTATGAATTTTCTTACACGTAATTAGGAATTCAACACATTTCCATATATGGTTGTACACAGGTCGAGTTTTTAGCTAACTTAAGACCCGACCTGGTATTTTAATTAGGCCTATTTTTCTGTCTTGTTACGTAGCCTAACTTGGACTAACCTTATTATGTATTGGGTCAGTAAGGCTAGTGCCGAGTCTAATATTATTATTTGTGAAGATTCTGGGAGACAGAAATGGAAGACGAAAATGATGCAAGATAGAGACAAAGATGAAAACAACACACATGAAGAAGGAAAAACAAGCAAAAATGAAGGACAGACAAAAGTGGTACATGAAAATGACGCAATACAGAGGCGGAAGATGAAAACAATGCACTGGAAGAAGGAAAAGCAAGTGAAAATGAGGGAATAAGATTTGGGTTCTTATTCTTCTTCTTCTTTTCCTCTTTCTTCAAATCTGCAAATTTCATAGATCTACAAATACTTCTTCTTTCCATGTCTGTGAATGTTTCTTTCTTCTTCTCGTTTACAAATTTCAAAAAAGGGTATGGTGATACCTTGTGAGAGATGAGGGCAGTGGCGTGAGAGAAAGAGGTAGCAGAGAGAGAGAATAGGGCATATGGAAGGTGGCAATGAGAGAGAGTTGTCTTAGTTAGGGTTTTGACTAGGAAAAAAGAAATTTAAAATTTAAAACAAAATTTTTAAAGAAAAATGTAATATAGGGCCGAGCAAGGTTAGACATGCATGAAAATCGTTGAACTTGGCACCTGGCTTACCCTGGCCTAACTTAGTTTTTAGTATTTTTTTTTTAGACTACGCTTAATTTTGGAAGTTGACCTGGCCTGATGATTCCGAGCCAAACTAGGTTTACTCAGTTAATGGGCCTTTTGTGCACCCCCATTTCCATATATACACATCTATCTTCTATCTTAAAAAATGTTTTTGTTTTCTTAAAAGAAAAATCTGCTAATAAACATACATTATCTTTGATATTCATTCGAACATTAATATTTTGGCACTAAAATTATAGTCATGAATATCTTGTGCAAAATTTAAATTATAGTCATCAATATTTTGTATTCTTACTGATCAATGCCCTTAGGATATTGGTTAAGGATCATTTATTATTCATAATAAATTAACATTAATTAATGAAATTAGTCTGCAAGTATTTATTATTACATTAACTAATTTCAATGGTTAAGGATTATTTATTATATGCAATAAATGATCTTTAATCAAAGCTTTAAGGGCACTCGTTAGTAAAATCTAAAATAAAATTAATATTTAGTGCACTTATAGTGTTGTGGGAAAACAAATAATAACATGTTCAATCACTCGACACTTGATCGTGGGTTAGATTAAAATTTTTTACTCATTTAATATAAATAAGTCAAATTAACTAAGTTTAATATTTAACTCATAGATTAAGTCACTCAATTTAGTAAGTGTAGGTTGGCCTACTAAAAAAGTTTTATAAGTTTTTTGTAAATTATTTAATGTTCTATAATCTTGAATAACGTTTTTAATTTTATTTTTAAATATTTAATATTTGATTAACAATAGATAATAATATGAATGAATGTTTTGTATCAAAATTAGATATTTGGCTTAATGATAAAATATTTATTTTAGATTTTTTAACTATTGTTTTAAATAAATGGATTAGATTGAATATCTTCGCCCACTTAACTGTAATAAGTTAAACAAATTGACTTACTTAACCCACTACTAAACAACTCCATGTGAGCTAAGTTGTCTCCTTTTAACAACTCTATAGGCAATATTGAGAGTTTCATATTATGCTTTTTTTTTTTTTAGTTTTATTAATTTGTATAAAAGATTACTCGTATATTTCCTATGAAAATTTTAAATTTTTATACAATGTATTAAATATTTTAAATAATATATCATGTTGCCTGAAAAATTGTATTTTTTCAGCATCTCGGACAAAATTAATAGAGTTGATTTTGGAAAGTGAAAGACACGTACATGAACCCATACACATTGGTTAAATCATCCAACAATCTGGCTACCTCTCACATGGAACAACATGTTTGTCTCCCTTTAAAATTAACACTATCATTTTCCTTAAAAATGAAAAGGATTCAAATGAAAGTCTAAAATATTAGATTATAAGGCGCTTGGTATATTAGCAGCTTAATTACATGATTATATCCTGCGTGCTATAATTTAAGATATCATTATGTATAATATTCATATACATATAGTTGATATGGCAATTGGTACTGTCTTATGTCTCAAAATTGTATAAATATCAATGTTTGATAAAAAAAAATTAATTAATATTATTTATTTTTTATTTTTAAATATATCCTTTTAAAATCAAATAAATCATATTTTATAAATTTATATTATTTCTACTATCAACGAATAGAATTACACTTTAAAAAATAAAATAAATAAAAAAATTCACATATAATTTGTCTCTTCTTTTTTTTCATATATAAAACACAATACAATATAGTTTTTAAAATATTTATGTATTATAATTTACATATTTTTTATAATTTTCTATGAGATAAAAATTTACTGAAAAGGTAATTATAATAAAAAAAAAATGATAGAATTGATAGCATAGAAAAATTTAACACCTTACTCATAATGTGGCATAGGATAATGTTTTGGTTATCATTATATAATATTCTTTTTGTTAGAATGTAGTATGAAAATAGTATCTCATAAATAATGAATTATGCACAGTGTTCAATATCTAAAATAATAATAATTTACATTAATCTCTCTCAATATTTAGTTAATTTATACTTGACATCTCTCCTATGTCAAAAATTATATTTCATTCTCTTTTAATCTATGTCATTAAAGTTTGCTTTTTACGTAATATATGTTTTCTTACAAAAATTAATTAATTAATCTTAATATTATATTCAAAACAAAATCATAAGTTCATATAATTTATTATCAACTTAGATTTAAGTATTATTATATTAAAAATAAAAATACAGTATTATGATACGTAAACAATTAATCTTTTAAACAGAATGTAAATCAAAAAAGAAATTCTACAATAAGTTGAAACTATGGTCTTAAATGGAAGTTTTAGAACCGAAGGTAACTCTGTAAATTCTCCAAACTTCTACGTCTGCAGAATGACACCACCCACACAAACTGCAACTCCGGAATTTCCCTTCAAAGCTCCGTTAGTGTTCACTGCACTGTAATCTCTTCTTTCTGCTTTGTGTGAATTTGTCACCTTTCTGGTTTTTGGGTTGGTTGATTTTGTCCTAATGTGTCAATAATCAATGTTATCTACATAGTTATTGCGATTCAACACTGTCTTTTAAATCTCGATATGAATTCTGCAATGTTGAACCCCAATATTCCTCCTTCTCATCCACGCTCACTCGTCCCTCAAATCTCACGCTGCAAAACCATACGAGAATTGAAGCAATTTCACGCTCTTTTCATTAAAACAGCGGAAATATACGACCTTTCAGTGGCAACAGAGCTCCTTAAGCTCTGCGCGACCTCGGATTATCGTGATATTCAGTATTCCCTGTCTGTTTTTTCCCAATTACGCGAACGCAATTGCTTCTCTTGGAACACTATGATCAGAGCACTTGCTGAAAGCGATGATGATGGTAGGCCATTGGATGCCTTCGTGTTGTTCTGTCAAATGGTTTCTGATGGAATGGCAGAACCTAATCGCTTTACCTTCCCCTCTGTCTTAAAAGCTTGCTCTAGGGTGGACAGGTTGGAGGAAGGAAAGCAAGTTCATGGTTTAGTAATTAAGTTCGGATTGAACAGTGATGAGTTCGTTATCAGCAATTTGCTGAGGATGTACGTAATGTGTGGGAGTATGGAGGATGCCCAGGTTTTGTTCGTTAGGTATATTGATGGGGTTGAAGATATGAGCAGATTGGTGAGGCATAATAAGAGGAAGCAAGAGGGTAATGTGGTTCTTTGGAATGTGATGATTGATGGATACGTAAGACTTGGGAATATTAAAGCTGCAAGTGAGCTGTTTGATAGGATGCCTCAAAGAAGTGTGGTTTCGTGGAATGTCATGATATCTGCATATGCACAAAATGGGATTTTCATGAAGGCCATAGAAATGTTTCACAAGATGCAGTTGGAAGATGTGTCCCCAAATCGCGTGACTTTGGTCAGTGTGCTGTCAGCAATTTCACGCCTTGGAGCGCTTGAGTTGGGAAAATGGGTTCATTTATATGCAGAGAAGAATAGGATTCCCATTGATGATGTGCTTGGCTCTGCTTTAGTGGATATGTATGCGAAGTGTGGAAGCATTGAGAAGGCAATTCAGGTCTTTGAGAGGCTCCCTAAACGTAATGTTATAACTTGGAATGCTATAATAGGTGGTCTTGCCATGCATGGTAGAGCCAAAGATGCATTAAATTATTTTTCAAAAATGGAAAGAAGTGGAGTGTCCCCTAGTCATGTTACATACATAGCAACCTTGAGTGCTTGTAGCCATGCAGGTTTAGTGGACAACGGCAGATCCTTTTTTAATCATATGGTTAATATGGTTAGATTAGAGCCTAGAATAGAACACTATGGATGCATGGTTGATCTTTTGGGTCGAGCTGGCCTTTTAGAAGAAGCTGAAGAACTTATATGGAACATGCCCATAAGATCAGATGATGTCATATGGAAGGCCTTGCTTGGTGCTTGTAAGATGCATAAAAATATTGAGATTGGTAGGCGAGCAGCTGAGGTTTTAATGCATTTGGCTCCTCATGATAGCGGGGCATATGTGGCTCTTTCAAACATGTATGCCTCAATTGGAGATTGGGATGCTGTTGCGGAGGTGAGGTTGATGATGAAAGACTTGGACATAAGGAAAGACCCTGGATGTAGTTGGATTGAGGTTAATGGGGTTATTCACGAGTTTCTTGTTGAAGATGATTCCCAACCTAGAGCCAAAGAAATACGCTCAATGTTGGAGGAAATTTCCTACAAGTTGGGTTTGGAAGGTTATACGCCAGATACTACACAAGTCTTGCTTAACATGGATGAAAAACAGAAAGAAGGTTTGCTGCACTACCATAGTGAGAAGATTGCGGTGGCCTTTGGCTTAATTAGTACACCGCCAAAAACACCCCTTAAGATTGTAAAAAATTTGCGCATTTGTGAAGATTGTCATTCATCGATGAAGTTGATCTCAAAAATTTATGAGCGTAAGATAACTATTCGGGACAGGAAGCGCTTTCACCATTTTGAGCATGGTTCATGCTCTTGTATGGATTACTGGTAGTTTGCAAAGCCTTAGCATTAGCAACACGACTTTTTTTATGGTGGGTGCATCTATAGATGTTTTTTTCCCTAAATAATAATAATTAACTTGCTTTTGAAAAATAAAGCCTTTGAATCATTGAGCGTGGTTATTACATTTTGTACGTTAGTTTCTTTCAGGGCTTAAGAATTGACAATGTTCTTTGTTCTTTTTAAATGGATGAATCCATAGATCTTTATTGTAAAAAATGTAACTAATTGATTTGGTTTTGAAAAATAATGCTTATACATTATTGAGTGTAGTTTAGCAATGCTCTTTGTTCTTTCTTTTGGCAAGACTAACTAAGCTACTGTCACACCACTTTTTATAATTGACGTGCCTTAAATTATTATCACAATTCTAATAGTTTCTTGATTTCTTAGCTTCAGTTGCAAATGCTTAATATTTCATACGTTTTTCAGATGAAAATATCAAGGCTTTTCAATCTGGGTTCATTGTCTTTTGGAATACTCTGAAAGTAAAATCTTGAACCGCTAAATGGATATGGGATATGGGAGTGTGCCCGTAAGATCCCAAGAAGGTGATATAGTTTTGGGTAAAGTCCGAGGACACTGCTAATTGGCAAAATACATATATAACCAAGTAAATGTAAGGCATCTATATGCCCTGTTAATTTTATGGAAACATGACTTTCAGATAACTTTTCCGTAAACAATCATTGTGTGCTTGTTTGTGCTGAAGCCAATTAGCTGGGAGGAAAGTATCGAATCTTTTGTTAAAGGCATTTCTGAGAGAAGCAGACACCATTAAAATCTCCCTTTGAAGCTCCTTTGGGTCATGGTCTAAGTGGATCAAGCACAGGGTGGCTACAGTATGATACGGACCAGCCACAGCCACCTATTGTTGGGAAAAAGAAATAGGGGACATCTGGAGTACGTGGGTAGTTTTATTTGCTTTGGGTATGGTTTTTGATATGGGCAGTTACCATGGCAGATGTCAGGGAAGTGAGGATGTGGAAACCTGAATTGGGGGACATGCACTATGTAGCAGTGTTATCTTTGTAGCAATTATTACTTTGTATTTCTTTGTAGCAATTAGTATAGCAGTTGTTTAGTAGTGTCTGTCTGGAAAATTATATCTAATGTATTAGAATTTGGTCCTCTCCATATGGACTACTTTGATTAGAGATTTGTGGTGTTTAAGATTCTTGCACTATTACTCTAATTTTCTCTCTAGCTCTTATTATCTATTTGTTGTTCGCCTATTCTCACCCTTCGGAACCTATCACACCACCAAAATTGGGTCACTTAAAGGCTGTTACATTGACACATTGTGCAGGATGTAGGAGTTACCTGATCAACATTTGATGCCGCAATTCTTAAACAAGTTGGTATTTATAAAATTTGTTCATCCAGTTTTAGGTTGAGCTTCAAAATTAGTCATTTAATTCTTCCAGAAAGCTTTGAATAGTTGCTGCTATGTTTTGATTTCTGAAACTTGTATTAGAGGTGAGGATTTCAACTGTTTTTCCATTGCTTTTTATGAACTTGTGTTGATTTGGTTCCCTTGCTGTCATCATACCAACTTAGCTTTGAATCTGTTTTGGTTTTGCTATTTTTGGTTTTTGGTTCTGGCTTTGTTTGACAGTATTTTTTCATGTTCTCTTTGTTTACAAAAATGAGCTCAATCTTATTGTGCTAATTGATTTTTGCTTCTCTGGTTAAAATAGGTGAACCCAGGGTCTCTTGTTGATTTTGATTCTGTTGGATTGTATTATTTTAATGTCGGTTTCCTCTGTTCATAATAGTGAGTTCTGTTTCTTTGTATTTGTTGTTCTACTTTGGTTTGATGAGTGAAGCACCTCATGCTTTGGTTCAAATTTTGCTTGGACATCTGCTGGTGCCTGGTAGGATAATAATGACTAGAGGTTGAATTATATAATGGTTCATACGATTAATACTCTAAGGTAACCCGTCGGATAAACATCAGCTTATTGGAACACCAAAATAGTCATTGATGGTTGGAGGTAAAGATGCCATCGGGATATGAGTGCACTTGATTTCCAAGTTATCTGCTTGTCAGTTGTGCAGAGAACCCATAAATTACTCATTTACTATTTTGTTTGCTTTTTCAAATTTGACCATGTTTCTCTTTAAACGATATCCCTGCTTGTTTATTTTGTCTGAATTAGTGTTCTATAAGTAATTAGGAGCAAGTCATGGACTCCACCATCACCATCCGTGCACCACACCCCCCCCCCCCCCCCCGCGCCCGCACCCCAAAAAAAGAAAAACATGGAACGATGCAAGGATATCAATTGCCACTCAAACATGACCACTTATCTCCAAGTCATAAGCAAATTTGGCAACAAGAGATTGCTCAATTGGTATGATGATATGATCGAACTGCTTCAAAGCAAATAATTTTTCATTTGTTCTTTGGTGGTACTTCTTATCTTGGATCTGAAAACACTTCTTTACAATACTAGGAACTCTGGGACAGGCTTTATATGAATGAGAGGGAGCTTCTCAGCTTTGGTACAGTATTATTCAGTTTAACTTTGGATCATTGTAAGTGGCGAATTTGGATAATGTAATTTTTTTTTATCCTCACAGAAGGGAATGGTTAACAACCTCATATGACATGTTTAATTAAACTTGTATGTGTTTTGTTTTAGAATAGAATGCCAAATCTTTTGTCAAGTTAAGAGCATTTTGATTATCGCACAATAGTGTAATCTTTTTGGGATTTTACCTTAGCTCTTCTAATAGTATTCGCAACCAGATTGCTTCCTTGCTAACTTGTGTAGCTGCAATATATTATGTATTTGTCATTTAAGTAGTCATAATAGGTTGCAGTTTTAAAACCCATCTTACAACTGCGCTTGCAAGAGTAAATACATAATCATTGGTGGATTTTCTATTGTCAAGATCACATGCAAAATTTGAATATGTATATCCTTTGATGGTGAGATCTGATCCACCATAACGCAATGCAACATCTGTGAGCCCTTTAATTTATCTTAGAACTTTTTTTCATAGCATTCCAATGGTCTCGAATAGGATTCGTCATATATCGACTAACTACTCCCACTTCTTGTGCAATGTTTGGTCTTGCGTAAATCATAATGAACATTAGGTTACCCATTACTGATGCTTATGACACTTAAAACATTTCATTCCTCTCTTCTTCACTGCTAGCACTTATACTTGAAGATAACTTGAAATTAACAAGAAGTGGAGTAGAAATTGGCTTACAGTCTTGCATATTGAAGCATCACAATATCTTCTTTAAATAATTTTTTTAAGAAAGCCAAATCTTCCTGTTATTTTTGTCTCGGTGAATTTACATCCCTAAAATCTTGTTTTCTGGTCCCAAGTCCTTCATATCAAATTTTCTAGCCAATTGTGCCTTCAATTTATTGATGCGATCATTGTTAAGGCCTATTACCAGCATGCCGTTTACATACAACAATAGAATAACGAAGTCATTTCTACCAAGTCTCTTGATATATGCACAAGAGTCTGCATTAAGTATGTTGTATCTATAGCTTATGATAAAGGAATCAAATCTTTTATACTAACATCTCGACGCTTGTTTGAGACTAACAAAGATATGTTCAACCTGCAAACCAAGTTCTCTTTTTCTTTTTCTTCAAACCCTTATGGTTAGAGCATATAAATTTCTTCTTCAAGATTTCCATGAAAAAAATGTAGTTTTCTCATATAACTACTCTAAATGTAAGTCAAATGTAGCACGTATTGCTAAAACCACTCGAACCATTATGAGTTGAACAATCAGAAAAAAATATCTCATTGTAATCAATGCCTTATTTATGAGTAAATCATTTTACCACCAATCTAGCAAGATATCGTTTAACTTGATCATCACTAGTTCTCTTGATATTGTACACACATTTGTTCTCGATGGTTCTTTTAGTAGTAGAACAAGATTCCATGTCTTGTTCTTATGGGGGCTTTCAATTTCTTCTTGCATTGTTGCCAATCATATAAAAGCTTCTAAACTTTCTGTAGCCTTTAGAAAAATTGAAGGCGCTTCATCTTCTATGAGTAAACCGTATGCAACATTTCCTTCCATAATATGATTTAAATGTCAAACAACTCTTTCTGTTCCCAAGTTGACAGTCGAACTTGTGGAGTCACAAAGATTATATTATTCGTATTTATCATACTCTGGTGCTACTTCAAAAGAATATGGTATATATGCTTTAATTTCTCTTCCTTTAATATGCACTATAGTGGTCTCTACTATTTCTTTTGAAGTGTTATCACTTTCATGTATATGTTGTTTTTCTTCTAGAAAGATGACACCTTGCTGACTATAACCTTGTAGATAGTTGGATCTCATATGCGATACCCTTTTACTCCATCAGCGTAGCCCAAGAATAAACATCTTCTAGATTTTAGATCTAGCTTTATAATTTCTTGGACATTGTACAACACATATATTAGGCTTCCAAACACATGGAGGTTTGTATAATCAGCTGGCTTCCTAGTCTATATCTCCATTGGGGTCTTCAAATTAATTACCGTTGATGGTGAACATTGATCACGTAGCAAGTTGTCTTGAATACTTCTGCCCAAAATGACTTGGCTAATTTAGCAGTTAATAGCATTGCCCTTGTCCTTTCTAACAAAGTCATGTTCATTTGCTTTGCCATTTTATTTTGTTGTGGAGTGTACGCCACTATGAATTGCCTCTTGATACCTTCTTGTTGACAGAAAGTATTAAATTCATCACTGATGTATTCTCTTCCATTATCTGCTTTTCCTTTAAACATATAAGTTAATTGCTATCTTTTTTGCTTTCATAACTACAAGTCCGCCTTTAATGACTTTCATAATATCATCCTGTATCTGGGTTTTATACCCATTGCTATCAAATTGTCCTAAAGATAATAGATTTTTCTTGAGACTCTCCATATGTCAGACCTCCTAGATGGTGTGAGTTGTAAATCATACATCTTTAATCTGATGGTGCCTATTCCAAAAATTTCTAAGAAATGGTCATCTCTCATAAACACACATCCTCCAAAGACAAGTTTATATTCGTGGAACCATTCTTTCTGTGAGGTCATGTGTCATGTTGTTACTGAATCTATAAGTTAAATATGAATGAACCTTTTTCTACCTTTAGCAATTGTTGTTATCTCACTGTATAAAATTTCTCCATCATTTAAAGTACTTGCAATACATTCATAAGCACTTGACAACTCAATATCTTTATGTTTGGTCTTTGCGTTCTTCAAATGCCAACACTCATTTTTATAATGTCACTTTTTGTTACTTTTGAAACACCTTATATTCTTCTTACTCTTCGATTTTGATTTACCCCAATTTTGGCTCCCACTTGAGCTTAGTTCTATTGATCTTCCTCTCGTCACTGCCAATGCTTCTACTTGTTATGAACAAATCAACTTATCTTCCTTACTTTTGTGCTAATTTTCTTATTCCAAAATAACCAGTGTAATGTTATCAAAATCTAGATAGTTCACAAGAATATTATTGGTCAAGTTAAAGATGAGTTAATCATAGGAATTTGGTTTAAAGCATAATTTTAGCACATTCATTAGGCTTTGTTTTGTGTCCCAACGATATGAGTTGATAAAATAGAATATTTAGAGTGTTGATATGCTCTGTCACTGAAGTAGTTTTCGACATCTGCAAAATGTATAATTTCCTTTTGAAGAAAATTTTATTGTAAAGTGACTTGGTCTCGTATAATTTGGTCAGATAATCTCAAATTTCCTTGGCCATTTTTTTCCCCTATATGTTGGATAACATCTCATCTACAAGTGTTAGATGAAGATTTGCAATAACATTCCCATCCATCTCATTCCACTTATTATCATTTATGAATTTTACTGGTCTTTCACTAATAGCCGTAAGGCAATTATCTTTTTTCAAGATAGCATTTATCCTCAGCTTTTGTAGTGAGTAATTACTGCTATTAAACTTTTCAATCTCAAATTTTATTGTCATTGCTTCAATCACAGTCTATTTTTTAGTAAAAGTAGCTTCCACTATTTTGTGAATAGTAATTGTACATCTGAATAATACATTGTACACATGAATAGTCTAAATACCTTATAATGGGCTAGAATAATCATACTTGTTTTCTGATGTAAAGGATCTATTATATTAATGGCAGTCATAGTGCCTACAATAAGTTGATAATCATACTCCTAAATAGGGTCTGATAACAATTGTTGAGAAAATAGATACTAGATAGAAGCAAAACTGTAGTAAATAATTTGAGAAAAATATGACACACACAGATTTTATGTGAAAAACTCTAATAGGATAAAAATCATAGACAAAGAAAAAATGATTTCATTATAAGAAAAATAAGAGTTATACATTTTCCCTATATAGCAAAAATAATACAATATTTTATATGTCTTGCTAGTAAGAGAATAATAATCTCATAACTCTCTATATATTTCTTTTCTCTCTATATAAGATTGTTCCTTTTGTTAGTTGTAAGAAATGAGATTTTGTAACTTTCAATTTATAAAGAAAGATGAAGGACTTCAATGTAATTTTTAAAAGACTAAACTAACAATTACAAAAAAAAAATTTCTTTTTTTCTATGGTTAGTCACCAACAAAAAATTATAGTCTTTGGTAGCTGCCTCCTTTGACAAGAGGTCGATGTACTTTCATGTATATGTGAGTATTGTGACTGGGGAGACAGTGGCAATTGAGAGAAATAAGGTACTAATATATATATATATATATATATATATATATATCTATATCTATATATAAAAGTTTTGTACTAGACTTTGGTAACGAACATAAATTTAGGAGGAACATGCAAATGAAAGCATTTTCTAGGAGCCATACAGATTTAACAATTCGAAAGTAAACTTCGGTGGCCATACTTAAATTTTAATCCAATGCCCAATCGAACGACTACGATTCTTTTAAGAAACTATAAAGAATGGGGTTGCATGTAAATGACTTGAAATTTCTCATGCATTCATTTACTTTTGCAGTCTGAGAGTTAGCCAGCAACACTCACAAATAGAGCTCTTACTGTTGTTGAAGCATTTAGAACTAAGATCAGTGTCTTCACTTCAGAAACAATATGCTTTGTTGACATTTACTTGACAACTTTTTGCTGATTAATGTATCAATGTTCTGTATTTTAGGTACTGTATTGTCTTGCTTGTTAATATCTTTCTGGGACTGGATGAAGCCTTCCAATTTACATGTTTAATTACTGTATAGAGTTAGATTATAACTAAATCTATATTATTTTTATTTCTTCAGACTCATATAGTTGTGATATTATTTTTTATTTAAAATTATTCATATCAATTACTTAATTATCTTAACGTCTTATTCAAAGCCGTCATTTTAAGTTGAGTGATTAAGCCGTTTAAGCCGTTCTTGTTTTATTTTATTCTGATGTTACTCAGAACTACATCTTTTTATTTTGGAGAATATTAATGTCACTTTCTCATACAAATCTGATATATTTCAGTTTGAAGTTTTATTTACATCTGACATAATAAATAATTTGTTTTCTAAATATAATAATAGGTAACATAATACACATGTCAATTTACAGGTGTCAACTGAGCTATTGCCTCATAATTAGCTTAATTTAATTACTCTTGTATGTCAGATTTACATACATAACGTCATATATTGATTACACAATAAAATTTCTGAAGTAAATTAAAAAATTCTGTTGATAAAATTACAACTGTGCCTGAATTAATTTTTAAATAATTATTTATCATAATTCATAAATAATTAAATTGCAATATTTGTTGATGAGTTGGGGGAGGCGAAGAATGCAGATTTGTAATTTGCATTGGTTATGTAACCCAAAATTTATAATTAACAAGGAAAAATTGTCAATTAAATTTAACAGTTCAAATAATCTTCCCCTCAAAACTAAAAATAAAGACTTAAAAATATCTCAAGTGGTTTAGTTAATAAAGATTATTTTAGTAAGATTGAGCTGTAATACTGTATGGTAAACATAATAATAAGGAATTAAAGCAAAAGGGATAAAGCAATAAAGGGAATCATCACTATGTTTCATCCATGAAAAAGTTATGTTCCCACCATGCTTAACAACTTTCATGGCAAATTCAAATATGTCTAATCCCTCTTTTAATGGAGTCTGAATTTTGGTTTATTTTAAATTTCAAAATTATTTTTTGAAACAATAATTTTGCTCACAAAAGCCTTATTCTCAGGTAAACTTCTGTGTTATGTTATAGAAATGTTTATCAAATTTGAAGTTCAAATTTTATAAATGAACAAAAGTGAGGGAGGCTATTTGGTGCATAGGTTTTTCAGAAATTAAAAATATAGAAAATAAAAAATAAAACACCTTAATTTATATTAGTTATTATCACTTAGCATTTGATGAGCGTCAGGAGATTGAGTCAGTGGAATGAGTTATTTATTGTCAACTTTTTATCATATATAATATTATACCATTAAATCAATTTTTTCAAAAGACAAGCACTTCTATAATAATTACTCATTAGTATTGTAGTATAAGTGTTTTCTTTTTTAACATAACATATCACTTAGTTAACTTGATCATCATGTCATACTTTCAAAAATTAGCTTTGAATTTAAACTACAAAAAAGTCTAAACTCATATTTTAATTTAATTTTTTATATGAATTTTTACTTATAAATTTTAGGCTAAGTTAATCAGGTTTTTTTAAAGTAATACTCAAGTTAATTTATTACTTAAAATTTAAGATAAATAACATAATTAATTATTATTATCACTTACAAGATTATGTATAAAAAAGTTATAAATATAAACGAATTGTTGTATTAATATAAATCATTTAAATAAAAGGTATTAATTTTTATTTATTTATTAATATGTTATATTACACTAAAGTTTTTTTTAAATAATAGGTTTTTTGTCTTATTAAAAAAATATTTATTCGAACTTTTTGAACTTAAACTTAGTTTTAGAAAAGTTTAAACTGGACCTATTTTATAGACGAATTTTTTAAATTATAATTAAATTTAACCAAGACAAAAGGAACCAACAATAAGGAATTTAAACCTGGGAAGGCTTAATTCTATTTATATACAATAAAATTAATTTAGTCTCTCTTATTTTAAAATAAACCATGTTATTCTCTTTTCAGTAATTCAAATTTTTAGTCATTTTATCTCATAATTCATCTAAAACTGAATACATAATTTAGTAATACACTGGCTTCAACTACATCAAATCTGCTTGTATGATACTAAATAAATAAGTGACATTTAAATTTATCATTTGTTAAGTTTGACGTTAAATTTTAATTATAAATTACAAGATCACGAGTCAAAATTAAATGAATTTAAACTTCTAAAATTGAAAGAGAAAATTACATTTAAACGCGACAGAATATATTAGATGTCAAAGAATAGCCATATCCACTGGAATAGAGACTATGAGAAAAATTCTTAAATAAATATTCCCCGGAGACTCTTCAAGTAATGCATGAAAGGATTAAATCAAACAAAAAAATTTTGCAAAATTTTTTAATATTTTTTATGCAGTAATTAATTTAATAATAATAATAATAATAATAATAAATCTATTAAAAAAATAAATATTATTCTATATTTAATAATTAATTACGTCATAAATAAAGAGCATGATGTCTCCTTTGTTTTTTCATTAAAATTCAATGATTGTATTGATTTGAAAAATATTGATTTTAATTAAGGAATTAATTTTTTATTTTAATAATTATTTATTATGAGTATATCTCTTTGATTTTATTCAAACTTAAAAATTTAAAAAAGCCTTAAAGTAATCTATGACAATAAAATTTATTTAATACAAAATGTTCAAATTTAGTCCTTATACATATTATTCATCTCATTCTGCACCATAGGTATGATCATAACAAATAAGATAAGAGCTTATTTCTCCAATATGATTTTATTTAAACTCAGTAAATTAAAAAACCTTGATATAAACTATGACAATAAAATTTATTTAAGACAAGATGATAAAATTTAGTCCTTATACATATTATTCATTTTATTTTTGCACCATAGGTATGATCATAACATAAAAAGTAGTCATTTAGGCTTTTTTTTAATTTTATACTATCTCTTAGTATCTAGTTCACCTCTTAAAGGTACAAAATCGACTAATCCAGAATCAAACATTATTGGATCCAATATTGAGGATAATTCTTCCAACGTTACATTCACCATACATAAAGTAAGAATTAAACACAAAACTTTATTTTAAGGACATCAGACTCTTTAAAACTCAAGCCAACATCCGTTAGTTCCGGGCTTTTTTTCTTACCTGTGCCCTCGTTGGCAGAAACTAAATACCCATTTATATTAATGTAACACATATAACTTTAATTCCACACTTGATGGCTTTTAATGGCCTTTTATTCACACATTATATGCTGCCACAAACTCCATAATAACAAGCATATTGCCTTCTTTCCAGTAGTCATAAACACAACATATATAAAAATATATATATATATGGAGAGGGAGAAAAAAATTAAATTGGTTCCTTACTTTTATACTTTATAACAATTTGGTCCCTCCTTAACCAACCATAATAAATCAGTTTTTCAAAAATCCTATTTAATACAAAATTAGTCTATCATTAATCTAAATAGGTAGACTTATTTTGTATAAATTTGAATTCGTGAGAGACCAAATTGTCACAAGGTATAAAAGTGAGGGACTAATTTTATACTTATATATATATATAGTCAAATACACTTTTAGTTCATCTCTTATCACAAAATTGTTATTTTGATCTCTCACTTATTGAAATATTCAAAATAGTCCCTCACTCATTAGACAATGTCACATTTGGTCTCTCACTTTTTTAAACAATGCAAGATTTAGTCTCTTAGATCTATGGTTAAAGGTCTGGTAGAGGGATTAAATTTGATAAATTTTTTGAAAAGTGAATGACCAAATATAACATTTTCCAACAAGTGAGAAACTATTTTGGGCATTTCAATAAGTGAGAGATCAAAATAACAATTTTATAATAAATAAATAACTAAAAGTGTATTTTCTATATATATATATAAAAAAAATTGATAGCCATATCATAAAATAAAATATTTATATTGCTTCATGTCTATGACAAATGCTCATGCATTAGGCATGATAATGACTAGAATGAGGAATTAATCCTTCATTGACCAATGCACTAAGGCTTGTTTATTTTTCTAAATATTGTGTTGTCATAGCATCATTATCAGCATATTTCATAAAAGCCAAACCTCTTGGCCTTCATAAACATTATAACCACAAGATTTTAATGACCAAAATGTGAATATAATAATCAACTTAATGGCCACTTAAGACCCCTTTAGATACTCATAGAGGCCGACCAATTATATAGCGCACAAAGTAACATAGATACAATCTACGATATTAATTAGTTTTACTTTGTACATTTTGAAAATTCAATTTATGTACATTCATCATGAAATGAAAATAATATATAGCCATTCAATCTTAATTTAATATAGCCACACTTCAATTAATAGCCTTTAAAATCTTCGTTCTATTGGACACACATCTTAATTAGAGTCTCTCCATAATATATTGCCCAAACCTATGAATTGTGATGGCTATTCACTTGGGTTTTAATTGATCGCCATGTCTAGATTTGACCATATTTTAAAACTTTCATTTGGTTTGATAAGTCTAACTCTAAAACTATAAAGTTTAAACAAAAGAATTCAATTAAAAAAATATTTTTATAAAATATGTCAAGATTTAAATTTTTTTTAAATTCTAACATGAATTTAAAAAGTTTGAATTAATATTTTTTAATAAAAAATGTATTATTTAAAAAAAAGTTTAGTGTGACGTGATATGTTAGTAAAAAAATAAAAATTAATACATGTAATCCAAAGAATTTATATTAATATAATAATTTATTTATATTTTCAACTTTTCTATATATAATCTTATTAACAATTGGTTATATTATATATTTTAAAGTTTTAAATAATAAATAATTTTGATCATGACTTAAAAAAATTCGCATTGTCTAATAGATCTAATCTAAAAAATATGAATAAAAATTTAAATAAAAAATATTAACTAAATAACATACTCGACCTTTTTTATGTTTAAATTTAAATTCAATTTTTAAAAATCTAACCCAATAATTCTCCTAGCCATGTCCTATAGAAATTTAATATTGTTTAACAATTTTTTCTAGCCTCCAATACCAACGAGATTCACATAAAGAAAACTCTTAAATAGAAAGATTACTGCACGTAATACAACTGCTAATCGCATATTGAAATAGTAATATGGATTTTGTGCATTTGAAATTTGATAAATTTGATGTATTTACACTGTTTTACTTTTTTTTTTTATTTGGTAAAATAGATATTAATTTTTTATAAAAAATCTGCCTTCAAAATAATTAAATGTACCAAATACACTAAATCTCAAATGCTGAATTCAAATTATTGAGGATTTATTCCAACTGGAAATGCAACAATACGAAAATACTAAATATATAAAATAAGGTAAAGCTAAAGGTTGAGTCTTTGTGATATCAACAAATCAATACTGATATGGAATATTTTAAAATATTTCTCGGGAAAAAAGATTTTTACTTTTTAAGCAACAACAAAGTAAATAAAAAATAAAAAATAAAAAAGCCAACAACATATTATGTTCGAGATGTTTTAATTGGAACTCAAATATTTCCCATCATATGTAGTTGTTACTATTAATTAATTTTGCTGTGTTCAAGGGGTTAAACATGAAATTACACACATAAGGTCAAGCCAACTTAATTAGAAGACTTCCTCATTGTTGCCTTATAAAAAAATAGGATTAATTAACTATATAAACAATATTTTACCAAAGGTAAATCCTGCTTGTCAATTTACAAAGGAATCAAAATAAATAAACAAAAAAGGAAATATCTTTGATAACAAAAGAGAGAAGTACCAAATTAGTCCATTATTTTTATATTTTATGATAATTTTGTCTCTCATAAATTTTATTTTATACAAAATCAGTCTCATATTAATCCAAATAGAAGGATTAATTTTGTATAAATTTAAATATATAAGAGACTGACTTTGTATAAATTTAAATTTGTAAGAAATTGATTTATCATGATTAATTTGTGAGGGACTAAACTATTATAAGATGCAAAAGTGAAGAAACAAATTTGTATTTTTCTTGATAAAAAAAATGTAAAGATAGGAAACATACCTCTGAGTCACAACTCTGACAAAATACTAAAAAGGAAAAAGAGGAAAGTGTTTCAGGCATGCATATATGTAAACTAGATTAGAGATTCTTCGACTTTCTAATTAACTTCAATAATTTTTTTCCATTGAAAAACAAAATTTCTAAATATAATTCTCGCATTCTTATAAAGGATCATTAATAGAAAATGGCTATTAATAAAAGAACACAGCAGGCTATTAAAAAAATTCTCTTATTTGTATGGGCAAAAGTATATATGTAATGACGTGCTGTAATATAGATTTATGGTAAATGATCATGAAGGATCGATGTCTTAGACAATTTTCTTCACGAAGGAATGTTTTATCTCCAAATAATTGTGTTATATATTTTGCTATAATTTGTTACATTAAATCAAGAATGAATATAAGGAGTCAGGTGATATGATCTCCTTCTTTAATTTATAAAATTTTAATTTTTATATATAATTTTATTTTATATTTTTATTTAATTTTTTAATTAATAAGAGTTTGTCTTTTTAAATTGTAAAAATATATATTTTTATTTAAATTCTTAATTTAAAAATTATACATAACATGTAATGACATGAAAACTAATTCACATGGCATGTTTTGAAGGAGAGTAGCATTAAATATTCAGCATTACATGAATATTTGATTATTTCTTCTAATTACCTAACCTATAATAAGCGCATGTTCTCTCTCTTGGCCATAATGTAAAAATAATATACTTTATTTTAAAATAAAATAAACAACTTTTGGTTCACAAAACCTAGTTCACTTTAAAGGTTTTACTGTTCCTAAGCATTCTGGTAAAACATGAGAACATGATCATAGTGAGTTCTCATAACTTTATAATCAATATAAACTAACTTTCATAATGTTTAAAAAAACTTGAAACAAAAAATGAGTCACATAATCATATCATGTTTCTAAGCTGAAAATTCTAGTAGCAATTCTTTCCATATATATATATATATCAAATTTACAAGGTTTATATGTACATAACTCTTTGATGTAAAAGTTGATATAATGATAAATACATAGAGGAGCCAAAAAGGCTGTCACAATAAAATAGATAGTTTAAATTCTAATATTAGTTATTGACTTATCAATTTATTTTTAAATTAGTCCCTTTATTGATGTTTACTAACAATTTAGTCATTTATTACTACTACTTAGGACGGATTTAAAATTTGATTATAAGAAGATGAAAGTCAACATATCAAAGATTTAATCCAATAGTTGCAAATTTCTACAACTCAAGAGGGGGCGAATTCTTATAAATTAAATAACTAATTTAAAAATATAAGATAAAATTATATATAAAACTTGAAATTTTAAAAAATTTAAAGGGACAACTGTCCCTTCTTAGATCCATCCCTACTTATTAATCCATTCTCAAAATGGTCTCCTTTTTATTTCCATTTGGTTACTAACTCATTAGATCATTATTATTTTTGTTCTTTCATTAACCTATTATATATAAGTAAAGTAGACTCATTTTAACATAAAGATTCATTTGATCAATGAGCTCTGTTGATCAAACATTTAACTTCTTATTTGATGACTTTTTATCTTCCTTATACGTGTATCAAGAATTCTTTGAAGTATATAAATTTTTTGTAATCAACGAAAAAAATAATGAAGTAATTAATTTGCATAAATTATTTGTAGCCAACAAAAAAAAACAAAGATAAAATGGTTAATTAATGAATTGATTAATTGTATCTTAAATTGACAATTCTTCAAATTGTGAGAATTTTTGTTTAGTGAATGAGAAATTAATGAATTAATTAACTGCCTCTTAAATCAAGAATTCTTTGAAATTTAGACATTTTTTTTAGTCAACAAGAAAAATAAATAAATAATTAATTAATTAACTATCACTTAAATTTTCTTGTAAGAGACTCTAAATATTATTTGACATAGTTCAAAATTAAAATAAAAAATATATATATATATATATATATATAGTTAAATTATTTATGATAGTGCTCTCTTAATGAATTTATTGTTATGACTTTTCTCTTACTAATATAAAATAACTAATTTTATAGACTTTATCTAATCTATTATTCTTTTAATATTACAATATATATTATTAAATTTAATTTTTTTATTGACACTTACAAATACTATTAATATAAAATGTATTGATATATAGTAAAAACAAACTAATTTTTTCAACACGAGTCAACTAGTGAGGGATTTAAAACAGTTATTTCTTTATTAGTAACAGACTAAATTAAGAATATAACTTAGTGAAAGACCAAACTGAAAATGAATTAATAAGTAAAGAATTAAAATAGTATTTTATTCAAAATAAATATAAACAAAATTGCTTAAAAGATATGAAATATTATTTTATTCGTATAAAATTAATTTATAAACATCAGCACACTAGATCAATTTAACACACGGTCAAACAATATAATGGAAGGATGAGCACTAATTAATGACAAATTAGGAAAAAAAAAGTTAAGTAAAATTAGAGAATAATAGAAGTGAACAATAATGGCACAAACAGCAGCGTGAGATTGAACAGTGAAATACAAGCAATGATGGAATGTCATTATCAATTATATAAAATAAGTGTTCATGTCATATTGCTAAAGCCTTATTTCCATTATTGCATCAAATCCAAACTACTCAATGTGTTTATGTCCACTTGCTTCCACTTTACTTGCCATGGGACCCCTTAAGTGCCTTCAAAAAGGTCCTATATGACTCATAGGAGTGGTCAAGCTTATTTAAACTTTTTTTCAAATTAATTATAATTTTGTGCCCCTTTGTGGGGAAAGTAAAATGGGGTAGAGAAGAAAAGGGAAGTAAAAATAAAAATATAATAGCCACCATGAATAAAGAAAAAGAAAATTAATCATTAGCTACCAAAAGAGAAAAAAAGAAAAGCATGGATGTTTCAAACTTTGCGGAAAATGAAATAAAAATTAATTACATACTTCATTTTGCAAATAATGCTAAATCGGTCCTCACCTTTGCATTTTGTAACAATTTGATCATTTATAAATTAATTGTAACAAATTTGTACCTTAAAAATTTGATTTTATACAAAATTTATTTCTCATAAATTTAAATGAAAAAATTAATTTTGTATAAATTTCAATTTGTGAAGGACTGATTTGTTATAGTTAATTTATTAAGGACTAAATTATTATAAACTATACAATTAGGGGACCAATTTTATACTTTTTCCCTTCATTTTGTTTCATAAGTTACTTCCAATTGCTATCACTTTGGCCATAAGAAAAAAATAAAAAATCTCATGCATGCATATGGTTACAAGGATTTGTGTAAAATAAATTATTTATTTGACAATAAATAACTTACACATATGACTCTTAAAGTGTATTATGCACTATAAAGAACAAATTGGGAGTGAAAAATGGTTGAGAAAAAAATTAACTATTCAATTTTTTGTAATCATAAACAACTTGATAAGTACTTAATCAATTTATTAAATTTTTTTTTTATCAACGATCATTTACTTTTATTTAATTTAAAGTGAACGGCCAAAGCATAACTTAATTAAATGAGAGGACCCAACATAATATGGCTTGCATTTTTTTTTTTCTGAAGATAACTCAAACTTAATAATTATAATAATTTTTTAAAATATCATTAGGCAAAAAATCGCAATGATAAGAGCTCTAATTAATATCCATTTGCACCGATCACATCCTTGGGGTTTATTGTTTTCGGGTAACAAAAAATCATCTTAATTAAAATATTACGTCAAAATGATTATATAGACATTTTGGGAAAGCAGAATCAAATCCCGTAACCTTGCTTAGATATTATTATTATTATTATTTAAAAAAACATACTTATAATTATCATACAAAAAAATGCAGTTTTCCTTCTTGCGAAATTCTTCAAATATTTTATATTAACAAGTAAATTTTTTTTAATTTATATATTATATGTGTATTAATAATATAGGGATATTGGTTTTTTTTTACTAGTTACTTAAATATTTTCCAGTAAATATAATGAAATTTTCCATTTAATTATGCTCAACCTATTTTATAATTAATGCGATTATATCAATCTAATTCCATTATAGGCTTCGATTCTATTCTTAATTTTAATTTTTCTAAGGAAACTAATTTGGTTTAAATTTTATTTTCAAAAAAATTACGTAATAATAATAATAATAATAATAACAACGGCTATATATCAAATATAATTTTCTACTTTGGGTACTAGAGATAAGAATAGAGGAGAGCCCTACAGGATGAATTAGTGGAACTTACCGCACGTGAACACCACCCACCGCTATTCGTATGAGCACTCCTTAGCTTCGGAGCGTGTTTGGCTGTGAAACATTGATTCGTTTTTTTTCCTTAACTTTTATTCATTTTCTTTTTTTCTTTTATACTGACCCACAAGCATGTGGGCCCCTCTTTTGTCTCGATTTACTACACGTCATCTGCATCATCTCCAATACACCCTCATCTTACCTATGTTCAGAGAAACGACTTTTTCATGATATAAATAAAAATTCTTATGAATAATTTATGTATAATTGAATAATTTAAATCTTCAATAAAATTTTATTTTGTAAGTGTATCAAATAATTATATCTCATAAAATATTTATTATAGTGAATTATAATATATTTTGTTCATTGATTATATGTATTTGAAATTTCTATTAAAAGTAATATATTTTAATGAAACAAAGTTATACTTTGAATTACATGTATTATATATATATATATATATATATATACACACACACACACACACATATATATATATTTTAATAAATTAAATATACCTAAAAATTTTTCAACAAGATGTAGTGTGTTTTTGAATTAAATTTATGCAAACTTAATTTTATATCAATTTGATTTTATAAATATGATTTTAGTAATTTTTCATTATCTTGATTTTTATCTGAAAAATAACTTTTATCATCAATAGCAAAACAAAAATTATTTTTATACTTTTATACAAGCAAAATTTAAAAAAAAAAAAAATTTAGAAAAGAAATTAGTGCCAAACGAAACAAGAAGACAAATCATAACTTTAATGTTTTGAATCCTTTAGTAGCAATAGATTATAGTTTAATTAATGCACAATGTGGCTGACACGTGTACGGTGATAAGGCATAGAGCACGAAAGACTAAGGTGTAGCCGATGTGCATTGAAACAAGAAAGGAAGAGGCAGGTGGGTAAGCGTGCACAGACAAACAAAATAATAATCCAAACCCTTCAAAAAGCAACCCCAACATTATTATTCATTTTTCAAACCTTGCCTTATCTTATTTTGTCAGATTTTATTCTTATATTAATTTTTGTTATCTCTTATTTTAGTTTTTGGAAAATTTATTACACAAGTTAAAAAATTATTACCTCCACTCCATTTCTTAACTCATCTATATCAATAATTAATAGAGCAAAATACATTTTTAGTATTTCATTTTTTACAATATTATCATTTTGCTCTCTCACTTATTGAATACTTATTAGAAAATGTCACATATAGTTTTTTTTTTTTAACAAATATCAAATTTAGTTATTTAGATTTAAGATATTGAGTTTGGTAAATAAACTAAATTTAATAATATTTTTAAAAGTAGACGACTAAGTGTAATAACTTTTAATGAGGAGTTATTTTGAATATTTTAATGAGTGAGAGATTAAAATAATAAGTTTGTGATAAGTAAATGATTAAAAATATATTTTTTTAATAATTAATATTAAAAAATTTTCACTCATAAACAAGAATTCAACATAGAAAGTAACGTAAATTAAATGAAAAAATATATAAAATTGATCTTTTATTTTTGTATATTGTGACAATTTAATTTTTCATAAATTAATTGTAATAAATTAGTTCCTCACAAATTTAAATTTATACAAATTAATCTCTTTCAAATTCAAATTTGTACAAAAGTAATCCCTCTATTTGAATTAATAAGAAACTGATTTTACATAAAATATGATTTTTGATGGACTAATTTGTCATGATTATTTGTAATAAACTAAATTGTCATAAATAAAGTGTGAAGTGAAAAACCAATTTGATACTTTTCTCAAAATTAAATTAAATTTCAGAATGCTGCTTATCTAAGATCTAACATCTTATTTGAGACATTTCATTTCTTGTTATAAGTTTATGTCTCAATTTGAAAAGAAAAAACTTGTTCATCTAAAAATTTCTTTCGGTAAATGGGTCTCTTGATTTTCAAGTATTCAATGGGAATGAAACATTATTTGAAGGTATATGGTTGTATCACACCCATACCACCTAACTCGGGATTGTCTGTAATTGTAATTTATTCTTAATATGACAGTAAAAACAAATTCAAAAACTTTATTTAAAAAAGCATCTGTACAAAATTAATCTCATTGACATAATATAAATTACAGAAAAATTGAATTGAATTTTTAAAATAATTATTTATTAAGTGTAATAAAACTTAACATCAAGAGAAGTTAATACAATTTACTTTTATTTTAATTTGGTTATAAAAATATTTATTATAATATTAGAATTTTTTTATTATTAATCTATTGAATCAATAATTCCATTTACAGATGACAAGATTTATATAAATTAAGTGTTTGTTATAATTTTAATAAAATCAAAGTATAATTTTATGATACCACCTGTGGCATACATTACTATTTATGTAACAATTTTTATCAAATTAATTAATAACATCATTTAAAAATAATAATTTATTAATTAAATGGAAAAAGTTTTACAGCCTATACCATAGCATTTACCACAAATAACAAGTGGTAGTACAAGATGACCCAAAAACAATACAGTTTGATGTTTTTTGCAACTCCGTATCATTCAATTTTTTAATTAAATGTTTTTCATATATTATATTTTAAGTAGAAAAACTAATAATGAACATTTTGAAAATTTTAGCCAAGAAGTACTAAATCCGCCCCTCGTTTTTATATTTTTTAATAATTTAATTTTTTATAAATAATTATAATAAATTAAGTTTTTAAAAATTTTATTTTAATAAAATTAGTCTTTATTAATATAAATAGAGAGATCAATTTTATGTAAATTTAAATTTGTGAAAAATTAATTTTATAAAAAATTAATTTATCACAATTAATTTATAAAAAATTAAATTATTATAAAATATAAAAAAAATCAATTTTATATTTTTCATCTTTGATGAAGTGTTGTCCATCAAAATACGAGGAAATTAGTACCATCAAACGGTGAATGAATTACAACCGTGGGATCTCGCATGAGTGTATTGAATCCTAACCGTTAAAATACCAGACTACTAGCTTACTAATAGTCAACACTCTGTCAGCTTTCCCAAAAAAGAGAGCGTCTTTCTTACTGTGACTCCCCAGCACTACACCACTACCACCTTTCTCTCTGCTTCTTCACTTCATTCATGGCGGTCACGAAGCTTTTCTCGCTCTACATTTTCATGTCCTTCTTCTTTTTCTTCTTGACTGAATCTTTGCCTTCTTCTTCTTCGGATGTCGAGCTTCTCTTGGGTAAAATCAAAGCTTCTCTTCAAGGTAACGCTGAGAACCTCGTTTTGTCTTCATGGAATTCATCTACGCCACTTTGCCAATGGAGAGGACTGAAATGGGTTTTCTCAGACGGCTCTCCTCTTTCGTGCAATGATTTGTCTTCACCACAGTGGACCAATCTTTCGCTGTTCAGAGACCCCTCTTTACATTTACTCTCTCTTCAGCTTCCTTCTGCGAATCTCTCTGGTTCGCTCCCCAGGGAGATTGCAGAATTTCCCATGTTTCAGAGTCTCTATCTCAACATCAATTCGTTGAAAGGGACAATCCCCCTCGAGCTTGGGTATAGTTCCTCGCTGTCTGACGTCGTTTTGGATGACAATATGTTGAGTGGAGCTTTACCCCCCTCGATCTGGAATTTGTGTGATAGGCTTGTCTCCCTTAGACTCCATGGTAATTTGCTTTCTGGGTCTCTTCCCGAACCGGCGTTGCCGAACTCTACTTGCCAGAATCTGCAATTTCTTGATTTGGGTAACAACAAGTTTTCCGGTTTTTTTCCTGAATTCATTACACATTTTGATGGGCTGAAACAGCTTGACTTGGGGAATAATATGTTTATGGGTTCAATTCCTCAGAGCTTATCTGGACTAAAAAGACTTGAGAAATTGAACCTTTCTCACAACAATTTCAGTGGGGCTTTGCCTATTTTGGGTGATTCATCCAAATTTGGTGTGGAGGTTTTTGAAGGGAATAACCCTGGCTTGTGTGGGCCACCGTTGGCAAGTTGTAGCGGAACTTCTAGATTGAGCTCTGGTGCAGTTGCTGGTATAGTTATCACTCTAATGACTGGAGCTGTGGTTTTAGCTTCTTTGCTTATTGGGTATATGCAAAACAAGAGGAGGAAGGGTAGGGGAGAAAGCGAAGATGAATTGGAGGAAGATGAAGATGATGATGAAGAAACTGGTGGTAATGCTACTATTGGCGGTGGTGGTGGTGAAGGGAAGCTTATGTTGTTCCAAGGCGGCGAGAATTTGTCATTAGATGATGTGTTGAATGCGACAGGGCAAGTTATGGAGAAGACATGTTATGGGACTGTTTATAAGGCAAAGCTTGCTGATGGAAGGACCATTGCTTTGAGGTTATTGAGAGAAGGTAGCTGCAAGGATAGGGCTTCATGCTTGCCCGTGATTAAGCAATTGGGAAGAATTCGACATGAGAATTTGATTCCCTTGAGAGCCTTCTATCAGGGGAAGAGAGGAGAGAAGCTTCTCATATATGATTATCTCCCTCTAAGAAGTCTGCATGATCTATTACATGGTATGTTCAAAATGAATTTATCTCCTATTAATTTCTTTTCACTGTTCTTATTTTTTTATTGGTTTATATGCTTACATGGTATCCTGTAATGCAAGCACTTTCAGTTTGACTAAAGTAACCAATTGCTTGAAATCCCGGATCTCTTGTCAAGTGTCTAATTTGATCAAAATTTCTTAAATTCAAAACATTTATAACGTTTAAACTATCTTAAAACTAAAATTGAAGTGTGAAGAGATGATTTCTTCAACCATTGGAGAAAATTAATAGTCCCATGATTAGAAAATGCTTTCCACATAGATAATGGGTTAATTACTACACTATTTGAATTGAATCAAAGGCCTCTTATAATCTTATTCATAAGAGGAAGATCATTGGCCAATTGATCAGGGCACTTTGTCAATTATGTTATTTTTGTTATTGAGATAGCTTAATACCAGTAAGTCCATGACATAGGTTATTGTAGGAGTTACTCTGTCTTAATATCCTATAATGGTTGCTCGACCCTAATTTGTATCCATCTTAATTTTGTTAAACAACCCTTCTAAAGATACTTTAGACATCTAAATTTTTTATTTCCATTAGGAAGAAGCTAAAAAATGCTTAGCATTTATGCTTCTTGCAATGGAAAACAGGATTCATCAACCATTATTAGAAGAATCCAGACATTGAGTCCTATTAGTAGAGTCACTATTTTTCTGATCTCCAAATAGCTTAATGTAGTGTGTTTTTTTTCTTAGAGATGAGAAGAAAGGATGTAAACGGAAATGGCATGTTGATGAAATTAAATTAGCTGTTTGGCTTTAGTATTTCTGAGACTATAGGTTGGCATTGACCATACTATTACAATTTTTACATCCTACCACAGAAACTAAAGCAGGAAATCCAGTGCTGAACTGGGCTAGGCGTCACAAGATTGCCTTAGGTATAGCCAGGGGGCTAGCATATCTTCATACAGGACTTGATGTTCCAATCACTCATGGGAATGTTCGATCCAAGAATGTGCTAGTGGATGATTTTTTCGTTGCCAGGCTCTCCGAGTTTGGGCTTGACAAGCTTATGATTCCTGCTGTAGCTGATGAAATGGTGGCACTCGCTAAAACAGATGGCTACAAGGCTCCAGAGCTTCAAAAGATGAAGAAATGTAACTCCAGGACTGATGTTTTTGCATTTGGCATATTACTGTTGGAGATTTTGATTGGGAAGAAACCCAGAAAGGATGGGAGGAGTGGCGAGTTTGTGGATTTGCCTTCAATGGTGAAAGTAGCAGTTTTGGAGGAGACAACCATGGAAGTGTTTGACGTGGAGCTTCTGAAAGGGATAAGAAGTCCTATGGAAGATGGGTTGGTGCAAGCATTGAAGCTAGCAATGGGTTGTTGTGCCCCTGTAGCTTCAGTGAGACCAAGCATGGAGGAAGTTGTGAGACAGTTGGAGGAGAATAGGCCAAGGAATAGGTCTGCTTTATACAGCCCTACAGAAACAAGAAGTGGGAGTGGTACTCCCTTTTAAGATTTGCATTTCACAATGTGAATTAGATTATGTGCTTTTACTTCTGCTGTTTTTGCTTCTTTCCTTCTTTTATTTTTTTTTTCGGATGCATTTTTAATGGATGATCTTGATTTTTTTGTTTAATCTGAAGAATGTATTTTTAGAAATGGGAAATCTAATCTCTAATTTATGAGTGTCTTGACGAGTATAGATCATGTTGACAAACTCACTTTTAATACTCCTGTAAACAGTATATACTATTATGATTTATAGTTGGGCTGAAATTTAAGTTCTACATATTAATAATTTATTTTTCTAAATGAGAATAGTATTTAATATTTTTTAATATTCCTTGCCTTAAAGAAAAATATTTCACATTGTCATGATGTATTTCTGCAATAAATATGCTAAAAGAATTTGGAAGGGATTAGTTGTGATTTAACTGAATAAATATATTCCAAAGCATAACGAGGAGGTATAAAATTACATAATTGCACATTAATTATATAGTTATTTTTGTTACAAAATGTGATCTTTATCGATTTAGTTGTTGATATATAAATAAATTCTTTTATTAATCTTGTCCTTTAGTATTTTCTTTAAAAGAAAAAAAAAAAGTGGACATCAAAGAGTATGTAATTAGTGTTTTTTAAGTTTAGAAATGCATTGTCCCCATAATCTTAGTATACTAATAAATGATAGAACAAGTCCAAATAATGTAAATATGAGCTTCATAATCGTTATAAAAAGTGCTAGTCGCCAATGGCAATTTTTTATGAGATTCATTTCATAAAGTTGAGTTTAGTTTAAACTGATGCCAGCCAATCTTATTTCACTTGAAATTCTCAAGAATTTTTTTTCCTTCCCTCAATATTGAGTTTTGGTATGACATATATTTTAGGTTGAGAAAGTACAGAGAGTACGTTGGTTTTAATAATTTTATTATTTTAAACCTCAAACAAGTCAAATGGATGAAACCTGTCTTTTTTTTTTTCCCCTTTCAAATCTCTATGTTCTAAATGCTGGCTGACGAGTAAGAATTAGTTTTTTTTTTTAAAAAAAATTATGCTCGTTCAATTAATTAATGTGATAAATTGAATTTAAAATTTATGAACTCATATTATAGTTAAAATTGACACATAGACTTCTGAATTATACAGGTAATTCAAGGTTGGCAATCCCTCCCGCTTCCCTTCAACTTGTAAAGTAGCAAGTTTTAAAGTCAGAGTACTTATCTGTGAGTTGAGAAGTGTGAACATTAGTACCTTTTATGGTTATTTAGTTTTCTCTGCCTTTTTATAGAAATCAAACTGAGATCAATTTATTGGTAAATAAATAAAGTTTAGTATGCTGCAGTATTTTAGTATTAAGATTGGCTAACAATTGACATTTTATTCTAGTAAAATTTTATGTTGGTCCCTTAATAATAAGGTATTTTATTAAGTTAATTTCTTATAAAATTACTTTTTCAAATTTATCTCCTTATAGATGAGATATTGTAATATTCCTGAAATTTAATGCTAAATACCTTATTTTAAGTGGAAATTTTTATTTTAAAAAATAATTTTATGAATTGGAAAAGTAAGAAAATGCAATTGGAACAATAGAAAATGTTTATAATTGAAGAGTATTGAAATAGAAAATTAACAAGATCCAAATATAAAATAAAGTAGCATTACATTTGAGCTTGAGATTAGCACAAAGGGCTAAGTTTCACCCTTTGCAACCAAAAGTACTTAGGTTGGAATCTCTTTATGGACTATTATGACACGATGCAAAGTGTCAAGCAAGCATTAGATTTTCTTCTCTCCTCCAACTTCGACCTGACCCTAGCATCAACATCTAACATTTTTCCCTCTCGTCGACCAAAGATCGTCTCTCTCTGCCACTGATTTGGTTGAAAACAACAAAGTTCCAATGAAGCCCTGTTCTCATGATTTCAACGAAATTGGTATGTTTCAGTTCAAATTTTCATGGGGCTTATATTCTAAGTGTATTGTCGAGGCTTTCTCCCTTATTTTCACTAACCAAAAGCATCATTTAAGCTATGAAATTTCAAACCCCATTCTGCAACATGTGGTGTGGGTTTAGCTTGAAATCAGTGAGATATGGGTGAGTTTTCGTGAAATTTCGTGAAGGCTTCACGTTTAAGGTAGTTTTCACACCCTCACACTTTTCTCCTTTATTTGCATCGGCCAATTTCATCAATTTGGCTCATAATCGAAAATTTTCAAATGTTACACTGTTCATGCATAAAAGTGAGGAATTTGAGCTCAGTTCGGTGTAATCTCATCAAATTGAGTTAGGGCTTTACATGTTAGGTAAATTTCATACCTATCTTTCCTAGAATCATTGGTTAATTTCGAGTTTTAGCTTCAGAATTGAAAAACCTCAGTTTGGATTTATGTGTTCTTACTTATAGGGTGATGAAATTTGAAGTTTTTGGATTCTTCTAGCATCACTAAGCATCTAAGCAAAAGATTAAGGTCAATGTGAGTTATCATTTTGAGTGGTAAGTGGATTTCATAATTTTCCTAAATTTTCTTGGATTTTCATTGATATACAAGGGGGGAAAGAGGATCGAAAAACCTTATTGAAGTTGATTAAATGGCCTTAGATGATTATTATGATTTAATGAATAATTTTGGGATTTAGTTGGTTAACCCTAATGCCACATTAGTGAAACTGATAATTTCTTGATTTTAGAATAAAGGTAAACTAAAGCTTGTTGGAGAGGATTTAAGGTATTAAATATTTTTTCATGTTATGAATTAATTTTGATTTAAGAAAGTGTTGTTTCCAAGCTATGAGTGAAGTTAGATTGTTAGCAATCATGTAGAAGGAAGTGGGAGAAAAAGCACTTGTTGAAAGTGTATTAGAATATAAATGAATAATTACATTTTTTAAATAATTGAATAGAAATTAATCAAGTTATATGGGGATTAAATCAAGCATGATATCAGCTTAATTAAGATGGTGTTTATTTAATATTAGGACTTTGAAATGTGAAGTAAGATTGTCAGAGGAGTAAAGGATGATTATGGAAGGTTGTGTTCAATGATCTTTGAATCATAAATTTTGATGTTTATGTTTATGGTTTAGAAGCAAATGAATAGCTAAATAACTAAATTGATAGAATTAATTAGACTATTTTTGGATATTAAGGGTTAAGAGTGTGTTGCTGGTTTTTATAGGTCTTTAGGACTAATCGTGATCAGTGATTTGTTAAAGACTTTAAGGAGAGGTGGTGTGCTCCTCTCCAACTGAGTGGATAATGATAGTTATGCAGATTTTTTATTTATGCTATCTCTTTGCAAAAGTATTCTTATTTGAACTTTCGTGTGCTCTGGGGTAAACTCCTTGAGAATTATAAACCTCATTTGTATTTTATAAATATTGTGATAACTTTAGAGTTATGGAATACTCTGATTTTACATTTTTGGAATTCACTAACTATAAGTGTTAGATTTATAATGAGTTTGGATTTTTTTTGGGGATTCTATGTTTCATATTTTTGAAGTGTTCTGATGTTACATTCATAAAGTACGATGATTCTTTAATGATAAAGCCTTTTGAATTTGTAATTATCGTTTACTCTTATTTTTGAGTTTTGGACTACTCTTATTCTATTTCTCTAGATACTATGAAATCTCTAAACTTTAACAAAGTTTTATTCGTATTTGGAAATATCAAGCGTTGCTAAATTTTCTGACTTTTGTGAAGTATTTTGATTATGCATTTATCAAGTAGTTTGATTATGTATTTATGATGTAATCTGACTCTGAAACTTTGAATTACTCGTATTCTACTTTTCTGAGTAAATTTGATTCTTGATTTTTGAACTTACTCTGATTTTGAAATTTTGATTTGTTCACTTTTTTATTCATGTATGTAAAAGAATTTTTGGGAATTCATCCTAAATAGAACCCATAGCTAATGACAGTAAACGTTAGCTATAGTGCATTATAATATGATATTATGATATGATTGAGACGCAATGTCGTATTCTGATATTCTATTTAAGGCTTAATGTCATTATTCTAAGTATACCGAGTTGTATTGCTTGAGTCAGATATCTAATTTGTTCTGTTAAACTAGCCCAAAGCTAGCATCTGACTTTGATGCTTTTGTTGGATGTTCCCTACCTACTTCTATTAAAAAATTGATTTCTTATATATCCATTGTAAATATAATATTATGAACAATATGGATGGTGGTAAACAGGGATGAAGGTAAGTAAGGACAGTGGTAGAAGTCTCACCTACGATTCCCACTTATTATTCCTGCCTGTAAGCTTGCAATTAATTTGATTTTCTTATGTTTAAAAATTGAATTTTGATAAAATGAAATGATGATGATTTTAAATTTTGATTTGTGCTCTCTATTTGGGTAGGCATGAGGGTGAATATTATGAATATCTCTTTACTTTATATTGAGTAGATTACCTTGTATATATGCCTCATGTTTCAAAGGTAAACAACTAGTTTATGAAAAACTTTATCGTATCATGTCTGCCATATCTTTTGTATAATTAGTACTATCTGCTCACTATGTGTTTTCACTCACCCCCTTTATCTCTATGTTTTTCAGATAAGAATATTGACTCTGGACCCTCCTAGTTGTATAGAGGCAAGTTAGATGCCCTTGGTGAGCCTTGCATTATTCGCAAGGGAGACATCAACTTTATTGTCTATCTTGTATTCTAGAAGCTCATATTTCACAAACCGGTCACACTTATTTTGTTACAGGTGTGATGAATATTTTTTAATTTATTTTTTATTAAAATTATCTTCTCAATTTAGTCTTTCAAATATATATATGAAAATTTTTTAATTTAATTTATTAAAAAAAAATTTTATTAATAATATTCTTTATATGTTTAAATTTACATATTTTTTAATAATATTATTAGTGATTGATTTACTTGTGATTAGCCAAATTGGCAAAGTAATTTTATATTTTAAAAAAATAATTTTACAAAAAATTAACTTAAAAATACCTTATCTATAAAAGATCAAAATAAACTTTTAGGTCATTTTATCATTTTCCATTGATTCATGCCAAACTTTTCTTTCTTTTTTTTTTTTTTTTATTATTTTGTCTAGTATGCCGGGTTACCTAAACAGCCTGACATATCAAATTAACAAACTATGATGCGAGTTGAATTGACCATTTCTGACACACCTCAAAAGCATATTCTTACGTATAATGTGGAATTATAGTAAACCAAGTGAACAATAACTCAATTAATTTTTTATTCGATTCTTCTCACATATGATATGAAGATTTTATTTTTACTATTATTGTTAGAATTATTTTGAGCTTGGATGAATTTAAGATTTGATTATAAAGGAATAAAAGTTGTCAGAATAAAAATTTGAATCAAGGAAAGTCAATTTTTACAATCCAATAGGATGGATTTTTATAAATTAAGAATATAAGATAAAATTACATATAAAATTAAAATTTTAAAAATTTAAAAGAGATAACCGTCCTCAAGCCCTTTTTAAATTTATTCATGCTTTTGTTGATTTAAATTGATACAATGATATTTCACTTTGTTATCCATTGAGTTCAAAGTTTTAAAATTATTATTACATGAATTTTATGAGTTATTGTGATTACTTATATCTCAACTATAGTATGACTTCTATGCATTTACAGTGATTAAACCTTGTGAATTGTGGCTATAGTTGCCAATAATAAATTCATTTCCAACTTGCTTAAGAATGTTAATGAATTTTTTCTCAACGAATAAGTATTCAAATGAAGGATAACTAACAATTACTAGGCACTTTAAAAAAAAAAAAACGATTATAAGGAGTAAAGTGGCAGGAAAAGTAAATTTTGATTTGACCAAAAACACGACTAACTATAGTAATAATACATCCCTCCCCTCCCTCCTTGGCTCATCAAGAATTTTCTCAAATGAAGGGCACACAAACAGATTCCCCTTGGATACATGTAAGCAAGGCCAAACTCTAGAGAACATAGAGGGGAAAATGAAACAAAACTAAATTGACGAGATGAGAATCTGCTTCCCTTGAAAATTAATTGGGAAACTGTTGCATAAGTAATAGGAATTCAGAAAGTGGGGAAATGGCTTTTTCTAGGGAAACACTGTTATCAATTTGATAACAGTTGAGACATGTAAAATGTACAGTTTCTTCCAACACCTAATTGGAGGGGACAAACAGGGGATGTGACCACAATGGCCTCACACTCGCTCAATACATCTATAATAATGCGATCTTCAGGTGAGAAAGAATGAAAACTTTTTCTTTCTTCCTTTCCTTTATCCTTTTTTTTTTTGGTTTGGTGTTTTCTTGTTTTCTAATCCTTTAATGTTTTCTGGTATTAACAGGTGTAGCCCCTGCGGCAGTTAAGAACACCAGCACCAGATGTGAGGACACCAACCATAGATGACGATTTGGCCCCTAAACTGGAGGCTCTGGCATAGCTTGCGGCAGCTCCAGCACCTGATGAAGTGAAAAAGGCTCCATTCAGCATAAGGTCTCCCGTTGACCTCCAATTCCAATGCCGCCAGACGCTTGTGTCTGTATTCACTCTCTTTGTGACCTGTCAACAACAAATTTCCCATTTTTTAACCTCAAAACTACCAAACTCATCATTGTCAAATATCTTAACACACATACTAGATATGCTTCAATACTAACTCTACAACAAACATAGTTATTGTATATGATTTAAATATCAAAACCTAGTTATGTGTTTTAAGTACAGGCGCATCATAAACTGTCAGCGTATTTCCAGGAGTCAAATTCACAGTTGAAGAAGATTTTACCTCCTTAGCAAAAGAATTTTTAGGGGCCAGGTATCGGTTGCCTTGACTGTTAATTGTGGGATTAGCACTGCCACCAATTGCATACATTTCCCAGTGGGTATAGTCATTGTTTACGACGTGGAAATACCCATGTCTGCACCTGCATGGAAAAAAAATCCACCTCCTCTGTTTATAGAAGTTTTGACATACCAGTTTTACTATTTTGATATCAATTGTACGTCTCTTCCCGCAAAGAATAAATTAATATAGAAAATTATTTATATTATTTAATTTTTATATTAAAATCAATTACAAAACAATAAAAATAAATGACAATACCATTATTATCATTATTAAAAGACATCTACTACGGATCATAGAACAGAGGTGACTCTGAAGATATTGGGTCATTAGAATGGACTTGGAAATTGACCTAGTTATTGAGTTCTAAAAGAGTCTTGGCGCTTATTGTAAGTCGCTTGTGGCCCATTAGCATGCACCTACAAACCCAAGAAGAATAGTAGTAATGTGTTGCGTTAAAAAATGTTACCTTGGCATTCTTTGGATAAGACCCTCCCCAAAATGGTTGTAGGCAATGGTCACTTGCATCTGCTTATCTCTTACATATGAAT
Organism: Delonix regia; assembly: GCA_037074485.1. Lineage (NCBI taxonomy): Eukaryota > Viridiplantae > Streptophyta > Magnoliopsida > Fabales > Fabaceae > Delonix > Delonix regia. The sequence goes on from CM073459.1 coordinate 7,231,715, forward strand.
CACTATGACCCAGTAGCATAACCTGCAAAATTAAAGCCAATGAACATATATATACCTATAGCTCTGCCATTTCATTCCAACTTAATTAAACTGTAAATCAACTAAATCTTTGAAGCAAGAGAATTAGAGAATATCGTTTACCTCATTGTGGTGGGTAAAGTAATTGTTGGAAATGGTGATGGCAGTGGAGCCCATAATAGCATCAATAAGGCCATCAGCGCAATTAGATAGCGAGTTATGGTCAATCCAAATGTGGCTGGAACCAAAGATGGAAATCCCATCCCCATCAGCCATAGTCCTCCATCCATAATGTGTTGGTGAGCTACGAACCATAGCGTTACCGGTGCTCTTGCAGTCATGGATATGCAAGCCATGGATGATGACATTGGTGATGAATTGAATAGTAACGCAAGCCCCAAAAGCAATGTGCACGTTGACTCCACGACCATCAATGGTCTTGAAGCTATTCATAATAAGCTCTTGCTTCAGGGTGATAACCATGTCTCTCTTGAACACAATCCATAAGGGTCTTTCTTGAATAACGGCATGGCGTAGAGTTCCTGGTCTTGGGTTGACAGGGTCGTCATCACTTGGGTCAGTCACAATATAGAATCGTCCGTCACGGCCACCAATGGCATTACGTCCAAAGCCAATTCCACAATCAGCCAAACGCTTTCGCCGTTTGTGCCAAAGTTTGTCACAGCGCCAGCAGTCATCAATTGGATTGCCAGTCACACACGAGAAGAAGCCCAGATTCCTTCTTTCCGTATAATTGCGCATGGTCCTGTTAAATTCATAGCACCGACATAACTAAAATTAATGCAAGTAGATTCTATAATTATAGTATTTGCATTTATCTAGCAGGTGTTTGAAGAAATGGCATGAACGATCCACACCCAATAAAAAAAGACATTAATAATTCACCAGTTCAGGAGGGAAGTCACAAGGAAACATGTGGAACTATTTATGATTTTATTACAATGTCCCGCCAAGGATGAGACTTGTGGGGTCATGTGGCTCAGCAATTATGCATACGGATAGAATGATACGGTCCATACGGAAAACTGGGGGTTGAATATCTGACCCGAGATTCCTCTTGCAATAAATAAATACCAAAGCTGGAGGAAGACCAACTAATTTCTGCCTACTACTTGAGGGTGTCGGTGGTAATAGTAATATTATTAATTTGGGTCATTTGATGAAGTCATGGATGTCTCATCGCATAATGACATGGTGCGATCAGCTAGAATACAACCTTGTGTTATGGAGAAACTAGATCTGATCTGCAGTTTGGAGCCAACGCCTGTAGACAGGCTGGAGAGCGAGAGCGCCCATTCATTTGGGTTACCCACCTTGTTGGAAGATGTGCGAACTTTATAAATTCCGATCAGTCGGAATTGGACAATGTATTTGGTTCTATTGGTAGAGAAATCATGAAGGTAATGAATAACAAACAAGAAAGTGTTTTTTCACTGATTTAAGTGTAGGTGGGACCAAATAATCATGTGGAACTGATGATAAAATTAGATACATAAAGGTACTAAAGAGTGGTCTGAGAATGCCAAAAACATTAAGCATTGAATTCCCTGTGTTTAAGGCAATGTCAACAAAAATAAAGAGAATCAAAGCCACCAGATAATCAGAGCCAAATTCACACAAAAAAGTGATAAAAATGTATTTCATATATTAAAATAAAAATGGTAAAATTAAAAAAAAATTACCTCTTAAATGATACTTTTGCATTTTTTGAGTAGTCAGAAAATTGTAAGCTATCAAAAATGTAATTATTGAAGCAATTAATGGGACCATGGAAACTCACATGTAAAGATAATATATTAAAAGAATTAAACAAATTACGCGATAAAATATAAATAAGAGTAATATTCATTACTTAATATTTGTATCAATACCGAAAATAAACTCATAAGTAAGATACATTAGATAGGTTGACTTAAAGTCACTTAAACATGGAATTAGGTGTTGAAAAGGTATTTGTACTTTGGGATTAAATTCTGATAAAGAAAAGAAAAAAGACAAGAAATTAATTATGAGCGACAGGGCCGGATCTCGGGACATAGGCATGTGGTTAAGCTGGCAAATAGAATATAAAGGCTTTAACTTTTAAGAGATCTCGTTCTGCAGGGATCGTGGTGGTTGATCTTTAGAACCTTGAAAGGTAACTTCAGAATGCGAACGATTAATTAAGGAAAGACTTAGATTTCCTTATTAAATAATACTGATAATCTTAAGACTTTATGAACAGTGTGTGAAAAGGAATAAACGAATGGCAATGTAAATGATGGCACCATAGAACAATAAAAGGGCATCAAATGTCACTATTTTAGGCATAAGTAATCACAAATTGTATTTATTTTCTTATACGAAATATGGACTTTCATCAAATGGGCCCCGCTAATGCACTCTAATAAATTTCACCTGCGTGAGGTACTGTTGCTTTTCATATGTAGTCTTTATTTTTAAAATTTAGATTTTTGCTCTAATTTTAATGGTTCTGTTTTATTGGCGCTCTTGTCTGCTAACACTAATGAATTGGGGAAATTCTCAAGAATGATATATTTGCATGTGGCTTCTTATCAAAGGAATAGGGTGAAAATGAGAACAGTATTCCGGATTTCATTTAACACTTGCATTGATATCTTTGACTGAGTTTTTATAAGGCAAGTGAACAAGAAAAAGATGAAAATGACAAATTCTAATATTATAAAAGTGGATTCATGAGAACTAAGGAAACGCATTTATCTTCTTTATTTCTGCACCTCAATTTTAGTATTGACTGAGTTTTTATAAGGCAAGTGAACAAGAAAAAGATGAAAATGACAAATTCTAATATTATAAAAGTGGATTCATGAGAACTAAGGAAACGCATTTATCTTCTTTATTTCTGCACCTCAATTTTAGTATTAAAACCAAGTGTGTTTGCTGTGCTGAATCTGCAGATAGTGTATTGGTCATGTGAGTCCTCAACTCTAAGGCTCTAAGCCCAAAACACGAATAAACTAATGTACCAAGCACATGACCCCAATAATAGCGACCAGGGATGGAGGAAAAAGCTCAGACTCTGTAGGGAGAGAGAGAGAGAGAGAGAGAGAGAAGGAGGGATTACATATCAACCATGGTAGCTATCTGCTCTGGATCATCGGCTGCATGCCTACTTAAAGTATCATCTGACCTGAAAAGTTACATAAAAAAAATATCAACTGTTTAAGTCTGGAAGCGCATGAAACGACGCCGTTTCATGATCAAATGACTGAAATGACCTCATTGCATTAAGAAATTTGCAAATTGTGCTAGCGTCAGAAATCGGGGGAAAAAAGCGAGTGATTTCATAGTCAACAGTAACACTATCCTTGTGAGCTGAGATTGAGCGAAGAATGAATAATGAAATAAACTAACTAACGATTTGGATTTTTCAGATCCGATCTCAAGGGCTCAGATAGCTCCTTTTCAGAGATACACTTCTGATTCTAATATCGAATATATCCCAATAAAACGGTTTGTTGCCATCCAATTCCTCGCGGACGGTCGTAATTACAAAGCAACAAACCGTCGTTGAAAATCATAACCGGAAAGCTGAAAAGCCGGAAACGGTGATCAACTACACTAACCTGGCCGCCATGGATGAATTCTTCAACCTCTGCAACTCCCCTGTTTCTACATTCCTGTTCAACGCAACGCCCAAATTCAGAGCAACCAAGTCACAAACGCAATCACATTGTAATGCTTCAACACATTAAACGCTAAAGTTTCGTAAGATTTGAAATTAATCAAAATTCAATGAAGCTCATGAAGCACAGAAGAAAGCTGATTTCTCATTGGTTCTCGTTTGTTACCTTGACTGTACAAGGCGGTCTTTCTCTTCCTCATTCTCATTCCCATTCAGTGGCTTGACGCTAGATAAAAGCAGCGCTATAGTCAGAACGAAAACGATGAACCATTTCACAGAAACCTCCATTATTGCTTCTGCTATTCCTTTCTCTCTCTGTAATGTCTCTGCTTCTCTCTCTCTGTGTTTCTGTGTTTCCAAAAGATAATGATGAAGAAGAAGAAGAAAGAACACGGAAAGCAAATGGAAGGAGCCAAAGAGAAATGGGACGGAGCGATGCTTTTATAGCACAGAAGAAGAGAGATGACGCGGGGGACTGAAGTCCCCGTTGGCCTAACACCGTTAGCGAACCCGATATCTTAAACCATGGTTAGGTTAATTAACCTCATAACTAGCCACGTTAAACCAAGTTGTACTTACCAGCTCCTAACCGCCATTAACTGCTACTGCTCTCTTTTCTCAAATCTCACCGTTCACTCTCTCTTCTACGTGGCAATGGCACGTGCGTCGGTCACTCACGTGCCAGACCCTCTCTCTCTCTGACACGCTGGCTGTTCCCCTCTCGCCTTGTTCTCGTCCATCCCGGGACCGTTGCGTATGGGTAGGCATCTCATTTTCTGTTTTCTTTCTTTATAAAAAATTAATATATATATATATATATATTTTTTTTTTTTTACATGTATGACTTACTTTTACTTACATTAGTCAAAAATTAAAGAAATGCAATTTTCTCTACAGAAAATTAACTTAACTAATAAGATTGAATTACTTCCGTTAAATGGTTTAATCCTATTGGTGATCTTTTATATTTAACGGTTACAATAAATCTGATTTCTTCAAATAAAAATAGGTCAATTATTTTGGAGATAAATTAATTGATCTAGTTTCTTTCCCTTCTTTTTCTCTTATCTTCTCTTTTTATTTTAATTATTGTGAATAAATATTTTGTATTCAATCAATATGATAGATCTGATGAATATTTATTAGTATGTTCTATCTGATTAGCACAGTTTATTTATTTATTTATTTTTGCTTTTATCTAATCTTTCAATTTGTCATTTATGATAAATCCAAAATGTTTTTTTTATGCTGGCCCTCCTTCTATTGGGAGATCTTTATACTTTACTTGTTAGACAGACTATTTTGTTTTAGTTTAAATTTAAATGTTTTAAGTTAAATTATATATATTTAAATTAATGAAGAATATTTTAGTAAGAATTAGATTAAATTATAAAATAATTATTTATAATAAAAGAAGTCTGTATATATTTAAAATTAAAAAAAAATCCTTGTAATCTTAACAATATTCAAAAGAGATAATAGTAATTTACTGTATGTTATAAAAACAAGAAATATTATAATATTATAATTTGATTGACTTGAAAATGATAAAAAAATTTTGATCCCTGACGTGCGAATTAGAAATGAAACTTTTATAGTAAAATTTTGTATGCATTTATAATTTTAAGTGTATTAATACATTTAGTTATAATATAAAAATATAATTGTAATATTATTATTTTTTATATTAATAATATTATAATTTTATCCCTATAACAAAATTAAATACAATAATACATTCAAAATTATGATTACACTTAAGATGATACCAATTTTTATTTATAATCTAGTCCAACAAGATTATTATAGATTTATTATTATTATTATTATTATATCTAAAATAATGCAATTGTTATGAGTGACATTGGACTATACTTTTGTTACGAAGAATTTTTAGGCTTCGTGCCCTCTATCAAAAAGAAAGAAAAAAAAATTATCAAACTTATGCCTATTATTTTACCTAAGAATTAAAATAAATAGAAACCCTTTTAGTTTTTTTAAATTTTTTTTTACCTTTTATTGCCATATTTTTAAAACATTCTTTACATGATATCATTTTATGTAATATTTATGTTTTTCTAGAAATACAATAATTCAACTTAATATATGGTTTATTTCATTGTGAAAAGTAAACTAAAGTATGTCAATGATATGAACCGCGCCGAAATATTTTCGTATAATTGAAATCAACAGTAAATAGCTAGTGTAATAAGTCTTTCATATATAATGTTCATTAGTTTTATTTTTAAATAAATATGAAAATTAAATTATTTTTAGAAAATTAAAATTATTAATTACTAAATATAAAATTTGACAAGTTTAATATTATACAACATATATTAAAACTGAATTATAATAACTCTTATGATTAAAAAACAGCATCAGCTGTTAAATATTTTTAAAAGTATTTTAATAAATAGTATAATATTACTGTAATATAAAAGTAAAAACTTTTTTCTTGCCCAATAAAATGTGATTGAGGTTTTTTTAGAATGATAATTTTTGAGGGAATGATAATTTTACAGGCAAGGTCCAATCATTAATTGTATTCTTCATCTTCATTTTATACTTTAGGAGAAAATTTTCTCTAATTGGATAAAAATAATATTAACATATATATATATATATATATTAAAAAATTAAATTTAAAGTTCAAAGTTTTTGTTTACGTTATTTTACAAAATCTAATTAAGTACATAAAAATTACAAATATTCTAAAAATAAGTTTTATAATAAGTTCTATAAATTAATTACAATAAATGACACTAAATAAGATAAGTTAGTTTTAAAAAATATTTAATAAAAATATAATTAAATTTAAATAAAATAATTTAAAATTTTTTAATTATTATGTTTATAGTTAATCCTAATTTAAAAATAATTAATATTATTTTTCATAATATTCACATCTTATTTTCATTATAATGCAATTATAACTCTAAAATATTTTAAAATTAATTACGTTATATTGTCCAAGTTTCCAAAAATTAAAATAATAATATGTAATAAATGGAATAACTTTTTAAGTTAAATTTATTTTTTCTTTTAATTATTATAAATATAAATAATAAGTATATAAAAATTAGTCCATATATATATATATATATACATTTCTATAAAATTGATGAAAATATAACCTCACAAGATAAGGAGTATGATATTGGTTCCCATTTCTAAACTTTCTTTGAAAAAAACTTTCTTTATCCTTATTTCCATAGAGATATATTCACCAAATACAAATCTCTAAATAAAAACATTCCTATGAGAATCGCATATTTGGAACCTTTTGCCTCTCAAAGGCGCTTAAAAGCCGAGCTAGATTTGTTGAATTTAGATATCAATATATAAATTTTATATAATTTGTGCATATTTTTCTTTATATAAAAAGCGTCATATTAATTTTTTCACGCGAAAAGATCTAAATACACGGTTTGTCTTGTCATGTTCTCAAAACAAAGAATTTCTCAACTGACAGCTGTCCTTCATCCTCGGTTTTCTCTATCAGTTCTTTTAAAGTGAGACATGGTCCTCCTAATCAGTACGGAAATTCGATATGTAGTTAAGTTTGACATGTGTTCTGTCACCGTTCCTCCCGGTCATTCCACGTTAATTTCTTAGTGAAAGCCAGAAGTCGTACTGTATAATTATTACATAACATATTAAAAAAATATATGCGATGAAAATATGTTAAAATATATTATTAAATATTTACTTAAAATTATTTTTTATATGGATATTTTCATTTTAATTTTTTAAAATTTATTTTTGAATTTAAAATTTGTTATTTCTTAATTCATCAATTTTTACCTTTTATTTTATTTATTTTTAATAATTTATTAATATATTAATTTATAAATTTTTCAACTTATCTTTTATTTTATTTTTTAAATAATTCTTCAAATTATCCTTGTTTACAATTTATAGATGGATGTTTTTTGGGGTTATGGAAAGAAATAAAGTGAAGTAGGTAAGTTGATAAATTTAAAAATAATTTTAATTCATAAATAAAATTTAAAAAATATTTATATTAAAATATAAATATAAGAAATTATTTAAAATTTTATATAATTAATATATTTTAACACATAATTGTCATAAAGTTTTTAAAGTATGGCACGAGTGATTGTATTATCATGCAATTACTTTTAATGATGCACCAAAAAATTTATTTACTTTATGCAAAACCAAAAAAAAAGAAAAAGAATTCTGTAATTTCTTTTAAAGAATATGTCATTCATAGCAATGATCTGCTCCCAAATCCCCTTAAAATTTGTATCTTAATAAAATGTTTTCACAAGTGAGTAAATGTTCCAATACACCATCCCATATAATTGAAAATAATTAAAATTACATAGTTATCCAAAATGTCACCTAAAATATAATTTGAATTAAACTAAAGTTAAGTGACATAATCATGATTTTGATTATAGAAAGCTTAAAAATCAATAAGCTGAAAAAAGTTTGACACATTCATTTGGATGATCAAACCTTTATTGCCCAAGAAGCTTCTAAAAGGGATGTGTCCCAGCACAAAAAAACTCAAAGCACACTGAAAAGAGTGAGTAAACACATGCAGGGACCAAGAACACAGAGTAAGAATTTGCACAAATTCATCTCATTTGGATTCTTTAAAATGTCTCATTAAGCTGCACATTATATGGGTATCTTTTCAATTTTTTTTAAATACACCCATTTAAAAAAAAATTGCACAATATTTTTTGGAATAATTATAAGTTTGATCCATATAATTTCATTCAAGTAATATTTTATTCGTTATGAATTAAAAATTTGTTACTAAGTCCTTACAATTTACAAATATGTTAATTTAGTCTTTATTGTTAAAATTATAATAATATTCTATTCAATTTTGTTAATATAACTAATTATATACTATCCTAACTTTTTTCAAATATGTATGATTTATACTAATTAAAAAATAAAAATAAATAATGAAGTAAAATTAACTTACATATATAATAAAATATTGGCAAAAATATAATGACAGAAAATAAAATTTAAAATTTTGTAAATTTTGAAGACTTAATTAAAAATTTTTTAACTATAAGGACTAAGTTAAAAATTAAGTGGAACTATAGGACAAAAAGTAAAATTTTTCCTATTTTAAAATGAAAATAGTGTAGTAAATCATAGAAATGACCTATATTGTAGTTAACAAATAATTTCCACTAGATTTTGTAATTAATTTTATTAGAAGAAAAAAAAAAAAACATTGTGCTCAGTGTGTTCCTCTGAAAATTGCAAAATCATTCAGATAAACTTCTACTTTTTAAAAATTAAAAATTAAAAATTTTAAAAAGAAAAAGGAAAAATTTTCAGAAAAAACTGCAAAAGAGATCAGTGTCCAACCAATAACCAGCTAAAACTGAAGAATTTTCATTGTGCTTTTTGCATTAGAAGACAATAAAGAACATCTCATGGAAGCTGGCTTTTAATACGTACAAGAAAAGCATCATGCATGAACACCTTAACTCTTACACAATCACGTTGTAACAATTCAGAGCAAAACCTTGTGTGCACTTATAACTTGAAATAACAAGAACATTTTGTACACTATATCTTCACCTTTTACACTTTAGTGGCTTTTTGTTGCTTTTATTTTTTGCTATTATTTCATAGCATATATGAAAGCAAATGGTGTAGGCCATGATTTATCTCATTGCATTATTTTCTTACAGAAAGAAAGCCTTCAATCACTTTAGGTTTAGTCTCATTGAAGAATGAAGTAAATAAGACAGTTTGGAGCTTTTGCCTTCAACATTTCTCTGATTTTAGCTCAAAGAGGTGAGAACTTGTGGAACCATATAGGCCGGGCAAAGTGACTACGAAAATGATCGATGCAGAATGTTACTTCTTTGAGCTTTTTATTAATTTGAACATTAGTATATTCAGTTAAATTTAACGAAAATTAAGAGGTTAAATGTGTTAACGTTTGAATTAGTTAGAGATTAAAAGTAATAATATTATGTTTAATAAGAGACTGAAATAAAAATAAAAATAAGTGAAATGCTATATTAAAAATAGATTAATAAGTGAAATAATAAATTGAGGATAAAAATTTTGTGGAGGACTAAATTGAAGATGAAAATTTATGAATGGTCAAATTAAAAATAAACAGATAACTGATGAATTAGAATGATATTTTACTCATTTTAATTCATTTTGTTACTTGTTTCAACAACCAAATGAAATAATAAGACACATGCAATGTACTTGTTGTCACTTCAATTAATTTGCTTCAACTATATGAATTAAATGCTAAGGCATAGTCTCATTTAATCCAAGAATGAACCTTGAAAGGAAGATTAATTAATATTTATGCACGTTGACATGGGTTGGTCATTAATATAGACGATCATTATATACCTTAATTCAGCAAAATAATTAACTATAAGAAGCTTGAGTTAAAAGAAGAAATATATAGTTAGTTTTCAAGATGCGCAGAAGTTTTGCAGATCATCATCGATAAATATTATATTTTTTTGAGGATAAAATAATTATCCTTTTCAGTTCAGTATTTAACTTTGTTAATTTTTTTTTTTTGGTTACAATGAGAGGTGCTAAATCTTTTTTCTTGGATAATTATAAAGGTGCATCCATAACCTCATTATTAAGCTGAACTTCTAAAAAATAAACTTAAATTTAGGTTAGTAAAAAAGTCCCAACCCGCACTTTAATCAATCTTTTTATTTATATTTTTTTGGGCTAAGTTTATCATGCTAATCAAACTTTTTTAAATTATGGGTAAATTAATTTGTTGCTTAAAATTCAAAGATAAATAATATAGCTAATTACAATTATTACTTGTAAGATTATATACATAGAAGTTGTAAATAGCAATGAGTTGTTGTGTTAGCATAAATAATTTAACTAAGATATATTAGTTTTTATTTTTTTACCAAGATGTCACATTATATTAAATTTTTTTAAATAATAAATTTTTTAATTTAAAAAAAAATTCATTTTGGTTTTTTAGGCTTGAACTTGGACTTTAAAAAAAGTTTGAACCTGACCTATTATATAAATTGAACTTTTTTAATTGGATTTTATTTTTTTAGATTAGACTTATTGAGTTAGATAGGTTTTTTAAGTTATTAATTGTCAATATTTCATTGAGATATTTTAATATATATATATATATATATATATGATAAATTAATGATTTTGTCCTTAAAAATTATTTTTCTCAATTTATTCCCATACAAATAAAGCATCTAAATATAATTTTCAAACATATTTTTACAATATAAATTATCCATTTGAAACGCATTTTTTTAATGCAAAAAAGGTGTCATTTTGGGAGGTCAAAACCACTTGAGCAAATTGAGAACAGAATAATTTTTCAGTGATTAAATTGAAAAGCTTTAATTTACAATCATTAGATTTAAAAAAAAAAAACACACTTTTTAAAGACTAAATCATTAATTTACCCATCAATTGTGAATTTTAAAATATTGAGTACTTTAAAATTCTTTTAAGAAACACAATACTTAAATAAAAAAATTTAAAAATTATTAAAAATAAATTTTTGATTTACATATAATAAAAAGAATTAATATACAATCTGGCTATATTTTCGCATATAATACGTTTAAATCATACATTGTTACCCTCGTTTCTTCAAATAAAATTATTAAAATAAATCATAGTCAATAGAGATAGTTATGTTTTTAGTCATTGAATTGTCATTTTATTTTTTTACTTATTATAATATTAAAATTAATATTTTATTTATTAAAAGATATTTCATTTAGTTCTTCATTTTTTTAAAATTATATCATATTTAATTTTTGAATTTTAAATTAAAAATTTAGACAAATATAAACTAATCCAATATTCTTTTAAAAAATAAAAGATTGAGTGTGACATTTTTAAAAACTATTTTTAATAATATAATAAATAAGATATCAAAATAATAATTTTGTAAAAATAAGTAACCAAGATCTTTGTGGGAACTTTTAATGATTTGATCACTAATGATGTGGCGATGATCTCAATATTTCAAAATCAATGTATTTAATTACTTACAGTTAGATTAAAATGGAACCATTTAATTCGTCGTTTAAAGTTAATTCAATTGATGATTGAATAAAATAAAAATTTGAACATATGAGTTTAATTACAACCTTACACTAAAAATAAAATAAAATATAAAAAGAGACAATTGTTGAATAATCTAAAGTCATTGTTCGAGTTTGGACCAAGCAAGAAGAAATTAATTTCTAAGGGGCTATATTTATTGACCATCTTCCTCCTTAAGACATGGCTGATTAATAGCTAAGTACCAATATCTAATATTTTACTTAAATTATTATAATAGACTATATATCAAGTGAGTCATAATTATAGTTAGCTTCACTTTTGTGTTGGTCAACGTCATCAGTTCCTGAATGTTGAACAACTTGTCCAAGTAGGTTTGCATCTCCAAGCAATTAAACTAGAATTTTGAGAAAAATCACTGTTAAATGCCATAAATTTAATTTATTTACTATAAAGAATTTTTTACTTTAGAATTATTCTAAAAAACTTAGGGATGAAAGTATTTTTATTCAAAAAGACTTTGTCCTCGAACTCAATAATATTGCCCCTGAAACTTTTTTAATTGCGAGAAAAAGATTATTTTAGTCCTTGTTCTTGGTTTTAATATCCATTTAATTTTTATTAATTTATAGTAACAAAATTATTCTTAAAAAAAGTTTAAAATAATTGAAAATAATATTTTAAAGTGATTATAAATGATTTTGTCCTTAATTTAATGTGAAAATTGTATTATTAATTAATGTTAAATTTATGGACAATTTTGAGACTAAAAATTTGGAAAAGACAAAATTATTACTAAAATAAAAAGTGGGAGACTAAAATAAAACTTTTTTATTTTATTATATATTCCTAAAATCTCAATATATATAGTCTTTCAAAAGTTAAAAAAATAGTTTGTAAAGACTTGTTTGATTGTTAGAATTAAATGGTGAAAATGAGTCAATATCTCATTTTTATTTTTAGTTGATAAATTGTACAATTATTTTTATTCTCTCCTTAGCTGAACTTTAGGAATGAGATAGAATTATTCTCATTTATAATAATTTTAGACAAAATTACCCCATATTACATCAAAACCCTAAATTTTTTTTTAAAATTAACATTTAAACTTCTTTACTCTAAATATTTTAAATTTAAAGCCCTTAATTTTAATTCTTCCTAAAATATTTTTTCCACACAAAATATGATTTAACAATGAAGTTTGGTTTTGAGATGGAAGAAGAGAGGAGTTTAGGTGAGAAATCCCAACCATACCACAAAGAAAATCACATGGAGCTAATTAAAGCCACTCCCCGCTAATTAAGGAAATACGAAGTCGCAGGTGTAGTGGTTTATTCTCGTGCTTAACCTTTGATTATGTCTTCACATGATTGACGCTTTTGTCTTTAACTACAAACTTTATGGTATAAATCTTAATCGTTGCCCAAAAACAAAAAAGTATAAATCTTAATCACTATGTATATATCTGAATTCGTTATCATGATTTTACATCAACTTAAAATTTTAAACTTGATTTTGGTATTGTAATTTATGTTTAAAATTTTTATTTAAAAATTAATTTTTATCACTAATATAGTTCATTCAACAAAAGTTTAAAAAATAAAATTAATTTTTTAAAAAATTAAATGTCAAACTAAAGAGTAGTTATTGTTATTTTGTAAACTGTACACGTTTCAACCTTGATGGCATACATATATATGTTGAACTCTATCTAATATATTACCCAGTCAATATATTTTCATTTTTCAAACATTTGGGCGTACTTACATGTTGACGCTTTTGTCTTTAATTACAAACTTTATGGTATAAATCTTAATCGTTGGCCAAAAAGAAAGTATAAATCTTAATCACTATGTATATATCTGGTTTTGTTACTATAATTTTAGGTTAATTTAAATTTTTAAATTTGATTTTGGTACTGTAATTTATGTTTAATAATATTATTTAAAAATTAATTTTTATCATTATTATAGTTCATTCAACAAAAATTTAAAAAATAAAATTAATTTTAAAAAAATTAAACGACTAAAAACCAAATAGTAATTATTGTTATTTTGTAAATTGTACACGTTTCAACCTTGATGGCATATAAATGTTGAACTCTATCTAATATATTACCCAGACAATATATTTTCATTTTTCAAACATTTGGGCTTACTTAAATAAATTTTTCAAAATTCTACTATATAGAAGACATGGATTTTATCAACCACTCATTAAATTATAAATAATGATATTGATTTTTATTTTTAAAAAATTAGATTATAATACATGTACAATTACGTTGACCCAGAATACGGCTTTTATATATATAGGAGTTGCGGATTAAAGCCTTTAAAGGTAGGTTGATAATTATGCGTATAATGTTGATCATAAGTACTTAATTTAATTATCTATTTTTCATCTTTAAAAGAATTCATAAAAAGTCATTTAAAATATAACAATAATTTCAATTAACACACATGTATATATCTTTGCTTTCTCCATATGCATGAACAATATGACACAAATATTACGTGTGTTTAATATACGCAATATATATATATACATATATTATTTTTATGGTCTCTTATTTGTTACAAAATTATTAATCTAGTCCCTTATTTATTAGTGTTACGTTAGGACTCTCACTTTTTAAAATGAAAATATCAAATTTAATCCTTTTAATTTAAAGTTTAGGGATCGATATTCTAATATTTTTTTTTTTTTGAAATGATTGGAATGTCATTTTGGGCACTATTGTAATTGAGGGACCAAAATGATACTTTTTACTATATATATATATATATATATATATATATATATATATATATATATGTTGGTGGTAGCTGTGGGTAAGTGGAGCCACTTTTGTGGGGAGTATGGTGATGCATAGCAAAGTTCAAGTCATTTTATGTGTAGAAAGGGAAATGAAGAAGCATTATATATGACATGTGTTAACTTCTTGATTTAACCTATTTCACTCTCAAGTTTTAGCATGCTTCCACTAAAATTCAAACCATAAAGCAATGCAATAATGTTCATTTGACTCAAATTAGTGGACATTGACATCAAATATCATAACCTAGCTATCACTAAAGGATTTTACTTTTGCCATTTGGTTCTTGTAAACAAAGCTGAGAAAGAGACTTTGGTGGCAAAGTGTTCACATTTGGTCACACCTTCCCAACCACATGCTGGTTTCCACTTTGAATCCCACTTAATATGTAAAGAAAATTGGATGAAAATTATGCAGAGTCTAGAAGTTTATATTGTTTGACCTTATATATATATATATTTCATATTTGTCAATTTATACAAAGTTAACATTAGAGCTTAGAATTAGGAAGAGGACTTTGATTTTATTCTTGGATTAGGATTTGACTATTGGCACTTAATTTGGCAGTGTAAGCATTATTTCAAGATGTTCTTTATGATTTAGGGCACTCAAGTTTGTGCTAAATTTGACCAACTTTAGATAATGTTTCACAAAGTTATCCCACTAACGTTGAAACCTTCAAAAGATTATGGTTTTAATGGTTATCTTTGAAATATGATTGAAGGTATGTCCTTCGGGCTTCAATGAATTTTGGGTCACTCTTGTTTTTACAAAAATTTCAATTCAGTGCTCCTAGTTTTAAAACTAAAGATATTGTTCTTCTTTTATTTGTTTTTTTTTTAAATGATTCAGTTTTAGTTCTTTTATCACATCTTCCTTCTAAAATTTAAAGCAAATTTACGCAATTTGCTAAATTAATTAATTAGAGGGAATTTATTTACCTACATATATACAGATTTGGTGTCCAAAAGTCAACAAACTATTAAATTATATTCGACATTAAATTTCAGATGAAATTATAACAAAATAAGAAACTCTAATAATTTTTAAAAAGAGTAATAACTAAACATGTCCAAGTTTATTTCATTAATGACACTACTTACAAGAACCTGAATCTACTTAATTTTTTTTTCTTAATTTTAGAAAAAGGTAGACAGTAAGTGATACAAATTATTTCGATATTCCACATCTTTTAGTAGTATCTATCACTCAATTAGATCTCACTCACTCTTTATTTATTTCTTTTTAAAATTTACAGAAAATATAAAAGAAATTAAGAATATCCAAATTACACTTATAATTATCGTCATATATTTAACCAAAATTTAACGAATATCTTATCTAATATATACATGCATGCACACATTAAAATAGTATTACAATACCATTGGTTTGATTGTTGATTTCTAGATAGATGGGATGATAACATTAGCTAAAAGCATTATATTGAAGAACATAGAAGATATGATTGAAATTGCATTTATCTATGAAGGACTCAAATTTCCTCACACTATTTTACAAAGATTAAATTTTAATGTCTTATTCTTGAAGGAAAAATAAAAATTCATGAAATCAAGAATGTTGCCATGTTGGTGCCGTAAGCATTTTGAAGTCTATCTGTTTGCACAACCATGCAAATTAAATGCTCACTACCTTAAGCAAAATGCGTATCACTGAATTGATCTGTCAATATTAATGGATCTTCATACACACACACACACACACACACACACACACACACATATATATATATATATATATATGTATTTAAAACACAAATTATACATGCATAATGTTGCCACTAAAGTCAAATATTGTTACCTCAAACAGCTAAGATTTACAAGATGTGCTATTTTGATTTAGAAATAATCTTTCTGTCCATTGATATGACGTTCAAAAATTTGAATCCATAATCTGTAAATTTATTAAGAAATATATAAATTTAATGGTTAAAATTTAAAAAAAAATATATAATATAACAGTTTAGCATAAAGTTAAAGACCGCACGTGGTCAAAACTTTTAAATTTAATTACGAGTTGTTTAAGATGTTTTATCTTATAGTTTATATCATGTAAAATAGACATGAAAATCTTTTGGAAAATGAATTTTTAATAGTTCCTTTAATTAACTATTGATTGTGCATTTTTCTCAAATCTAAATAGTTTAATAAAAAATTTTAAACCTCATGTGATCAAATTTAAAATTTTTGATTGGCGTGCGGTCTTTAATTTTAATCTAAATTGCTATATGATACATTTTTTTTTAATATTAATTATTATATTCATATACATTTTTGACTAAATGTAAAGAATCATAATTACTAATAATCATTCCACATGGCACAAGAATTTAGGTCCTTTATAGAAGATCATAACTTCTGTTATATATATATATATATATATCTATATATATATATATATAAAACCCTTGTGACAGCTTTCAAGAAACTAAAGATAGGTGCTCATAACTTTATATATGCTAATAAATAATAATGTATTTTAATTATCATTTTGCGGAAAAGATAAGAAACGGCGTTGAAATTGTTATAATTATTGATTAATTAAACTAATCCAATTCCCATGCATGTTCGTCCCATGTATAATTTTGTTGTTTTAAGTGTTATAAAATACTAATCCAGGTGTTCATAGGCATGAAATCTCATCGTACAGCACTGCCACATAGAAAACTTGAAAATTCAAGATTTAATAAATATCTTTGTGTTCCTCAAGCCTTGCTTCACTCCGAAAGTTTTGGTCTTCTATATAAATAATATATATATATATATATATATATATATATATATATATATGTGTGTGTGTGTGTGTGTTGTGTGTGTGAAACATTCTGCAAACAAAGGGCCAGGATTCTTTTTTTTTTTTTTTTTTTTCTCTTTTCATTTCTTCCGCAGCAGATTAATGGAAACTTCGAAGACAATGAAAACATGTATACGATGAGCATTACTTGATGCAATTAATTCAAAGATTCCATCTGAAAATTAGAAGAATTTATTAATCGTATTAATTAAAATGTTTTTGTTGAATTCATTTTGTATTTTAAATTAGAATTTTGCTAACAAATACTTTTAGGATACTTGTTAAGGAGCATATGTTATATATAATAAATGATCTTTAATTAATAAAATTAGTCAATAATTATTTATTATACCTATTACCGATAATCATAAATGCTTATGTACTAATTTCGTTTGTTAAAGTTCATTTATTATGTGTGATAAATTATCCTTAATCAATACGATAACAAAATTCAAATTATTATATGACTGCATGTGTAACTTTTTGTACCTTTGTTATAAAATTTTTAAATAAAACTGCAACATGTGTAAAATAATTTTAAAAAGATATAATTATGTAATGGTAAGCAATAATTTTTGTTTGTAGTTGTGTTTCCATTGATAAAACTGATTATAAGATATGAACACTATATATTTAAATAGCTCCATCATGTGTAGCATATATAAGTACGGAAAATTTATGTTAAAATATTTTAATATTATATAGATTAATATTAATTATGCTATTAGATTAATACCATGTGATAACTAATGAGGTAATTAATATTATTATTGTAAACTAAGAGTGGATTGTGGTTATATTTATTGTGAATAATCAACGAAGAATTAGATTATCTACAACCCCACTAGACAGAGACCTTAACCTATAACTTAAGAGTATTAGTAATTATCCCATCAGATTATTAATTAAAAGTTAATTATTGAAAGAGAGTCAATGAACTTATTTTCTTTAAATAATAATTATGTTAAATATGTATGTATATATATATATATATATATCTATATATCTGTGGGTTATTTTATTCTAATATTATAATTAATTATTGTTATTAAAATAAAATAATTCTAACAGTTATTATTTATAGACTATCGCTTATTTTGAAACAAACTCTAAGACTGATTATACGACAACTCTCTGGTGCTTGCCTATCTAAGGAATTCTCTTAAGTATTGTGGGTTGACGTCTTTCTTTGTTAAAAATCAATCTACATTATATCATTTTCATCAGGTCAGATATTAATATATTAAAAAATCTCCCTATTCTATGTTTATGTATTATGCAAAAATTATTACATGACTTCAAATTAAATATAATTTATTTGAATAGATAACACTTTATTTTTTAAAGTATTATCCAAAAGGTATAATGTTATAAACTAATTAAAAGTAATGTCTCATATGCTGAAATTTGGGGAAAAAGTAAGTAAGAAATCATGCATGCAATTAGAGAAGATGATGGAGACATCAAGTACCAAGTGAAAATTATGTGACTTACTTCGACATTAATTTAAACTTAGATTGCTCTTATAAGACTATAAATTTGTTTATAAGATATAAGAAAAAATGTATTATCAATAAAATTATTTTTTGATTTAAAATGCAAGGAAAGAACAAGTCAAATAAAGACAATGTAATTTCATAACAACAAAACTGTGATAAAGTAAATTATTAAGTTCGAAAATGAATTTTAGTGTATCACATAACCAAAGACGAGGAAAAAGTTATAGTACAACATGAAGTTTTGTGCTAATTTAACAATTTTTTTTTATTTTTTAGTATCTATTTTAGTCCTTGAGTCATGAAATTGACTAATTTGAAATTGTTTGATCCAATATTAGAGGTAATTCTTTTAATATTGCACTTTTCATACATAAAGCAAAGATTGAACCAGAATCTTACTTAAAAGATGTCGAGTTTCTTGTCATTTAGGCCAATAATCTTTGGTTGTGTTAATTTAAGAATGCAGCTTGATTCTTTATTACAATATATAAAACTTTTCTTTTCTTCTAAAATCCTATTAATATTATAGAAAATTTTCACACACACACACATATCTATATATCTATATATATATATATATATATATATATATATATATATATCAACATCAAGATAATTAAAATAGAAAAAAAATGTTAACGAACCAAATGGGTGATTGAAATATGAATGCGTAGTCTTGTGGTAGAAGTATGTGTTTAATGGTCTTTTAAAAAGTTTAATATTAATAAAGAATTATTTTTTATTAAGTCAATTATAATCTTTTAAGGGACTATTATTTATTAATATTGAATTTTTAAAAGACTATTTTGGTATTGTAAATTTGTGGGGATCAAATTAGCACTAAGGCTGAAAGTAAGAGGATCAAAATGGTCATTTTCCCTATTATATATGGAAGAAATAAATGATAACAATTCTAATTAAAAAAAAAAAATTGGTGCCATGTCAATAAGTTAATGGTCAAGTGATCTGTTTTTGCCAGGTGGCGTTGACTTTTAACGAAACTTTTGGAGAGGAATGAGAATTTTGAATATGTAAAAGATTATTTTCACTTTTCAAACATGGGGACTCTCAAATGGAAATAGAGTGAAATAGGAAAATCAAAATGGTATATATATTTTTTTGTCAAAACAAGAGAAATTAATATAGATATTATCCCAAAAACAAAAAATTTTAACCAATAAAGGCCCGCCACTAATTTAAATTTATTATATTTCATAAAAAATGTATGGATCCAATTATTAATATTAAAAAAATTGTACCATCCTAATCAAATTACCCAGCTCATGTGACTTTCAATTAGGTGTTAAAGGTGGCAAGTTAAAAGGAAAAAATTATAATAGTTTTTTTTGGGCCAAATATAATAGTTTAATAGATACGAACGAAAAATATTTGAAAAGTAGTTAAACTAAGAAAAAGAACTGATAAAATAACTTGTAAATTTTTTAAATTCTAAAAAAGAACTGAAGCTTTTACTGATGAAAAAACTTTAAAAGAAAATTACTTTTTTAAAGGAAAAAATATATTAATAATTTAATTGTTGAAAAAAAATATATTTTAATTTAATAATTTAAGAATGAAATCTCTTCATTTAATTTCTTAAAGATCGTTTTTTTTTTGTTGTTGTTCAAATTAGTTCTCTGCAAATAAATTCTATTAACTTATTATTTTCAATATATTTTTAATTATAGTTGTTTTTTAAGAAACATTTGTGGCTCTTTGATGCGCTAAAATTTTGTTTTGATCAAACCAAAATTGTTTTTTCAAGGTTTAAGACATTTAAGCAAATTCACATAATGAATTAACGGTGACATAATAAAAGACCATTTTAATAGCTAAAAAATATTTTAGGATTAAATTAAAAAATACTGAATAAAAAATTGAAATAAAAGAAATTTATTTTACGGCCTCAAATCAAATGCTAATATTAATGATATTAAATAACAACTAGGTACGCGTAGCAGAAAATTTGAGAGATTGCAAACTTACATTTAAAATTTCAGTGTAGATTAAAAGATGTCTCCATTAAACTTGATCATTGAGTTGAATTTTAAAAAATTAAGTCTGAATTTAGACTATAAAAATTCAAACCCATATTTTAATTGAGCTTTCATACATATTTTTTGGCCCAAGCTTATTAGGGTAATTGGACATTTTAAAATCGTGATCAAGTTAATTTATTACTTATATCTTAAAATAAGTAACATTGTCAATTGTTATTATTACTTATAAAATTAAAAATAAAAAAATTATAAATATAAATAAATTATTTTATTAGCATATGTCTTTTAAATAAGAGAAATTAATTTTTATTTCTATATTAAAATGTTACGTTACATTAAAAATATTTAAATAATAATTTTTTTATTAAAAAAATATTTATTTGATATTTTCATATTTATTTTATAAATCAAACTTTTTCAATTAAGTTTTTTCTTTTGTTTAGTCTTTATTTTTCTCGAGCTAAACCTACTGGGCTAGATGAGTTTTTTAAATTATGATTAGATCAAATTTAATTTCAACCAATTTAATCCTAATTCTATTAGTGAAAAAAAGTTATAAATAAAACTACAACTCGGATTCTCCTAATGTAAATTTGGGCTAGAGAAATAAATTTTAATATCTAACCCATTTAATAAAATTTTAATGATTTAAATTTACTAATAATAAATACAATAATATGTGGTTATTAATAAATAAGATTTGAACCATTATACACACTATGTCATAAATGATATATTGTATAGAATATGATGTTACGGGTTGTGACGATTTACAAGGCACAATATTATAAGTTGTATAACATATGATCCACGCTTGTTTAAATATTTAATTGAATAAGTTGTAAATCTAAGAGTTTAAATGAAAAATGGAGAATATGCTACGAAGGGACGAAAGTTTTCATACAAAAAAAAAAAAAGGAAAATAGTCCCTATAAAGCAGATAGGTAAGTAGGTACCCCAAGTGTCTTATGATTTATAGCATGGGCCACCAAATGACGAAATTTGAGGCCCACATTTGTTGGTCCATGGTTTGCATCTCCTGACCCACCAGAAGCCCATTACATTCAAAAACCCTACGGCAAAGTACTCACCATGTTCAAGCCCAATTTCCAGTAATATTTTGGGGAACAAAATTCAGGGAAAAAGAAATAGGTAGGGAAACCACATGTCTCATGTATAATAACTTCAACAATATGTACTCTAGAGTTAAACCGTCACCGAATAAAATCTTTTTTTTTTTTTTAATATTTATTATAAAATTATTATTTTAGTTCTTTATTTATTAAAATGTTTAAAATGCTCTTTTATTTATTAAAAAATATCATATTTATTCTCTTAATTTTTAATATAATACTAAATTTAATTTATTAGGTTAGGGTTTAAGATTTGACAGAGAAATTAAATTTAATAATTTGTCAAAAAATAGAAAATCAAATATCACTTTTTAAATAAGTAATGAATTATTTTTGACGTCTTATTGAGTGAAAGACTAATATAATAATTTTATGATAAGTGATAATTTAAAAGTGTATTTTTCTCAACTATTATATTATCTCTAATTTATGTTATATGTTAGAGAGAAAATTAAAAATAATTTAAATTATTTACAATTGTTTATTTGTAGTTACCATCTCACCATTCACAATAAAATAATTGTATGAATTATGATTTGATAATTTGTATTTAAAATATTAAAAATTAAACTTAAAAATATTTTGAAACCAAAATAATAATTTACAAAAACTTAATTTAAAGACTAAAAATGACTTAAAATTTAATTAATAGTTAGTATTTTTTTAGACCACAAGTGGAAAAATAAAACCACCAAACATATCCAAACATCTTGAATGTCCTACTTAAATCAATGCTATTATAATTGTTCTACATAGTTGACAGAGGATTCAAATAAAAAAGAAATATTATATGTTAAGTAATTCTGGTTTCTTAAATGATAATGTAAATAGATTATATTGATATTGTGAATAATGGTAAGGGTTTATCAATTATTTTTTATTTGTTGAGTGAACTCATATTGACGGTTTTCTATGAAATAATTAAATATAAGAGGTTAAAATATTGAATTTATTTATTTATTTTCTTTGCTTAAATCATGTGTTTAATATTCAAGAAATTCTATAAAAGAAATCCTAAATAAAATGTTTGCGCTTTGTAAAAGAACCAACCAAAAATAAAAAAAAGGTAAAGCAAGTATCAAATGCCTTGTAAGAATCTAAAAGAGGAATTTCAATTGTAATTTTTTTAACATTTAATAAAATTTACTAACAAATTGTTTAATTTTAATGTTACAGTAAACTTTTGGCTTAATTTGATATTATCATCAATTATTAGATAAATTTACATTTTTTTGGTAGATAATGAATATTTCATATGGTTGCCCCAATAGAAAGTAATCCTAAAACGACGATTCTGGAAGGTGGAAGCTGAGTGTGGTAACCATATAAATTCCAAAAACGAGGTTATGCGCAAATTTGCTTGCACTATATCCCGCTATCACCTCGCTGATTGTTGTGAGCTCTGAAAATCGCTTTCTATTATTTTCGGATCATCCAAACAAATCCCTAGATTGCGATATGGTGCTGATAGAACAGGATGAGATCGAGGAGCAAGTAGAGAAGCCCTCTGAAACCGCGAAACCTGCTAAACCATCGGCCTCCTCCAATGCCGATGCCAATAAGGAGGCTTCCGATGGCTTTGAAACCGCCAGCGACGCCGAGCTCGGCAGCGACGGAGAGGATGACGACGCCGGAGCTTGCAGTCGGGGTGTGGATGCGCATAAAGAACAGGGACAACAACATCAACATCAGGAGCAGGGGATTCCTCCGACAAGTGAGTCTTCCGAAGAAGCATCGCGCGACGAGGAATTGAAACAGGTTCTATTTGGCGGTTTTGAGTGTTTCGTTGAATACGTTTTTGGAATTTTTTTTGTGTCGTTGAAATTTTTGGTGATTACTGATTCGTAAAATTCTTGGGTCATGTAATGAACTGTGTGATCTCCTCTATAACTCATTCGCAAGAGCGGAAAAAAGTGTAGAGTTTAGTGTTTCAGGACATATCCATATGCATGACATAATCTAGAATTACCCGGGCTATTAAATCTTGGTAGCTTTTGAATACCAAACTGATAGTGCCAATCTGGAGTCATGTGATTATGGAAGTTGTTGGGCTTTTCCATTCCTGTTACTTCCCTAATTGCCCTAAGTGTGGAACAAGTAACATCATACTGGATAAATTGTCCTTTCTAATTTGAACTGTAGGGATTCTTAAGCTACTAAATTTGTTCATTGGGATTGTTGAAGCTGGGTCTCTTGTGAATGTTAATGTTTCACTATTTAATTTTTATTAATTACGTGCACAGTTCATTAATTAAAACATATAGGAACATTTTGTTTGAAATCAATGCTAAAATTTGTGAACTCAATTTGGATTTCCAGATGTTGTGATAGGAACATTATGTCATGTTTAATCATGGTAAACTATTGGATGATGGAGATTCAATAGTCCAAATTTATATTAAATTAATATAATGACTTGCAATTATATTATCTATTTATAAATTTGGACCATTTAATTTTTATCCAATGGTCTATTATAATTGAATATGACCTCACATTCTTACCATAACATGAGGGGATCTAGATTGTTGTGAACCATGGAAGAAATTTTGGATCTTGTAAATGTTCAAAATACAAGTATATGATCAAGAGTTTATCTGAAATTGTACAGAACTAGGCTGTGGAACAATTATTTATGTTTGCTGGTATTGTTTTGATGATGCTTCGAAAGTACAGTTTTGATATCTTAGAAGACTCTTTTTCTTTCGAAAAAAGAAAAAGAGTAACTGAGTGCTAATACTTTCTCTAGCAGAAAGCATTGGCTCAAGCAAATGATGCAAAACTCGAAGGGAATAAGCTATTTGGAAATGGCCAATATGAGGATGCACTATCAAAGTATGAATTTGCTTTACAAATTGCTCCAGACATGCCTGCGTCTGCGGAAATACGCTCAATATGCCATTCTAACCGTGCTGTATGCTTTATGAAATTGGTATGTATATCTTTTATCTTTTCAATAATTGCAATCGTGAATACATTCTTGTATTATGCTCTTTAGCTCTTGTTAATTAAATGCAGTACTCTGAATCTGCTTGACAGCTTATGTCTGCTAATGAAATATCTTGGTTCTTGACCTTGCTAAGTAAGAAATAACTTCTGTACTATAAATTGAAGTTCAAGGTTGGTTTTATTCCCATGCTCATCAAGATTCTGTTAGATATTGGTTTTGAAGAGCTGGGATAAGTATTTTCTGATCATTTAAAATTATTGATAAGGATTTTATGGTGCCTAAGGAATTATTAAAGGAGTTTGACTTTTTGTTGAGTTGACTGCTTTTGTTTAAAATTTGATCAGGGAAATTAATTACTCTTAGTTTTCTTTAGATAAAAGAAGAATTTTATTAAGAAAGAAGGAAGATAAAATGAGGAGGATTAGGTATTCTCCAAAGGACACAAAAATCAGAACAAGAAAGCAGAAAATAGAAGGTAAGAGAAAATTAAACAAGAAGCAATGCTGCTTAGTCCCTCTGAATATCCAAAAGGACAGTCTTCTAAACTGCTGTATGTTAGCCTGGGAAATTACATGGTTATTATTTAGTGGAATCAGCCTGAGTAAAATCTAATCCTATTTTTTTAAGCAGTCTGCCTTGGTTAAATTCAGACAATGAAAGTAGAGATTATATCACATTTGCGTTGATTAGAAGGGCTGACTTCCAAATTAACATAGTCATTTCAATTTTGATATCTTTTTGGCATTCCTGTAATTAAGTAATTGTAACTTTGTTATTACTTTCCTTTGAATTTCTCATTTAAGGTTTTTAATAACATTTGGAATATATGCCTCAGGGGAAATATGAAGACACCATCAAAGAATGCACTAAAGCATTAGAACTCAATCCTGCATACGTGAAAGCTTTGGTGAGAAGAGGTGAGGCTCATGAAAAGCTTGAGCATTTTGAAGAGGCCATTGCTGGTGAGTTCAAATTTTGTTTTATCATCTTGAATAGTGGTACTGTCCTTAATCATATATTCAGCTCGCAGTGTGTAAGTACGTAATTTACACACTAATAGGATTTTGTACTGCAGTTTTATTGTTTCTTTGATCTAACTCTTCATTTCACCGTTTTTTTTTTTAAAACTGACAGATATGAAAAAGATCTTAGAAATTGATCCCTCTAATGATCAAGCTGGGAAAACCATTCGGCGACTGGAACCCCTGGCAGCGGCAAAGCGGGAAAAGATGAAGGAAGAAATGATTGGTAACTCTTATTTTCTTTCTTCCCCTTTTACTTTTTGCTTTGTGGGCTTTGGAGGCTTTTCCTTGTACGATCTCTGTTCTTAATGTATGCTTGAACTTCGTAATTTATTCTCCAATACAGCTTTCTCTAGTCTGTCCTCTTTCTTTATCTGTTCCCTCAAAATTACCGTGGCATGATGTCTAAGGTCCCAAGGTATAGGGGGAAAATGGTACAACATATCCATGAAAATATGTTGCTACATGTAATTAAAAGTTCCAAGATCAAATTTACTCAAACCCAAAAAAAAAAAAAAAAAAAGGGAGAGAGAGAGAGAGAGAGAGAGATGGATTGATGATAAAAAAGAGTGAAATTAGGTCATGTACAGCGATTCAGTTGATGATAAATAAAGAAAATTCTTGGTTCAGCCCTCTAGCTTGTCCACAAAAAAGATGATTGATCAATTTTTTTTGAGTTTGATTCAGCAATTATACTCTCATTATCAAATGATTGAACAACTGGGTATCATATTAGTAGATATTCATGTAAAATATCTAATGAATTATGAGTTTAATACATCCTATGTAGCAGAAAGAAGGATATTGCAACATGGTACAACGAGATCTTTTTTGACATAATTTTTTTAAAAATGGGATCTGTCGATGCCCCTTGTCAAGATAATTTTCAGGAACAGGGAAATATAATGGTAATTGTAAGATGTAATCTGATTGACTATTTTTGAATATTTTGCAATTTTTGGATAAACTATGTAACTCTCACTGAATGCCTGAATTTCATCTTGGGGACATGCAATTGAAAGACTGCTCGGATGTTATGCTTGCGTTCTTTGAAATAGACTTTGGGTTGGCTTTTGTTATTGTAAATCTGGAGGGAGCAACTTTATGATGATCTGATTATATGGGTATTGGCATAAACCTTTTGGGCAAGCAGAACTAGTTAGTTGATTGTTTCTTTTTCTTTTTAATTTTAAATTGCACCAGGTTATCTTGTGAACGTCTTTGGTGATGAAATTCAGATCAATATGACGGCCTTGTATCTGTTGTATATTATGATCAGTATATAATAATGCTTCTGTTATATGTAATTCTTAGTGTATTTTTTTTAGTCGCCTCTTTTGCTTAACGCAATTTTCTTTTGAGGCAGGTAAACTGAAAGAAATGGGCAATTCTTTGTTGGGCCGCTTCGGGATGAGCGTCGACAACTTCAAAGCTGTTCAAGATCCAAACACTGGTTCCTATTCTATCCAATTCCAACGCTAAGCTTTTCTGGGTGAAGTCACAAAATAGCAGTTAGCCAAGAAGGTGTAGTTTGGAATGTTAGTTTTGGGCCTTCATTGTGCATGCGAGGTCATTTGGCAAATACAGATGCTAGTGATGTGAGTGAACGTGACATATATCTATATTTGCTTCCTTGGGAAATTTGTTGATTGATTCATAATGTCATGGGGATTGTTAAGTCTGGTACTCTCTTCTTTGACATAGGGGTGATTATGGGTTGGGTTTTTTTTGTTGACCGACCCGGTTTAACACCGGGCAAAATTTTTTAACCTGGGACCCGGCTCGCCCCAGGATAGACCTGGGTAGTGATCGGGCTGGGTTAGGTCGGGTCCGGGTCAGGTTGTTTTTTTTTTTTTTATAAAATATGAATTATTTTTTAAAAATAATTTTTTTAAAACAAAAAATCAATAAAAATAAGATTTTAAAAGAAATAAAATAAAATTAAAAAAATTTTAAGATTTGGAATAAAAAACAATAAAAAGTTGAAAAGAAATAGTATTTTAAAATTTATTTATAAATAAAATTTTGTTTTAAATTAAATTAAAAATATATTATAAAAAATTTTAAAAAAACAAAAATAAAAATCAGGTTGAGGTGGGTTGGGTCTAAGGCTATCCCTGGACTCGGTCATAGATTCGGTTCGGTCCAATAAAATTTGTAAATTTTTTTATTTGATCTGATCATAACTCGGTCTGATGTGATTGGGTTGGGATGGTTTTACCAGGCCAATCGGGTCAATGATGACATTCGTTGGATGTCTCAAGGTTCAAGAGCACCTATGATAGGTAACTTATTTTATGGGAAAAAAAAAATATCATGTGAAAAGTTTTGCCGTTCGTGACTCCCAATTAGACTTTCATCTTTAAATTTTGTAAGCATGAGATGCTAAACCAGGTGCATATATTTTCTACAGTAATTACTTTCTCATCTTTTCTCTTCTCTTTCATTCGTCTCAATCTGAACACACCTTTAAAGACGTTAATGAATCGGCACTGCACTCATGAAGACGAGGGTGCATTTTGTTACGTTGACGGCTCTTTGCCATCATAGGGTCATCTTGTGGGGCCGGAATAATTTTTTTGGATCCTGGGGATGGATTTGGATTAGTCTCAAATGTGTACTTATTATTTTTATTTTTGTTAAATTGTTTTCGATCAAGTCCTACACCTTTTCAAATTGGTACAGTGTTGTTCTAAGCCTCAACACCGTGACAGATACCAATGAAAATCGGTGATCTAGACAAGCAAAACAAAACCGTTGAGAAGTTCAAATCACATTTATTTTAACCATTTCCACTTGACCCATTTTCTTCCCTTTGTTCGGCTCTGATTTCCCCATATATATTTGTAGTATCGGACAATTGGGGACGTAAAGATCCAAAATGCAATTTTCTAATAAAAATAAAAGAAAAACTCCATTTGGCATGCCGTTCGAATCATAATTGAGAGAAAAATACAATCAAAATCTGTAGATTTTATTCTATATTCATATTAATATTTAAATCATAACCAGCGAGCGCAGAGAGACCTTCAGGTGAAAAAACTAAGCGAACGCAAGAGTGAAGATTGAATTGATAAAATTAAAATATAGACCCCAAAGTTTGAAATTATTTCTTTCTTGTTTGCAACGTAACCCTTGTTAAATATGTGATTATAGTAATTTCCAATATTAATAAAATTTACTCACGGTCTGCACACTTTATTTATTTCTGTTTAGAAACCCATCCCTTCATATTTATGTTCCTTAGTCTCCTCTGGAAGTTATTGGCTCCTGATATCTTATTTCTATATTCTTCTTACATTACAAATCATCCACTTGTATTACTGTGCATTGAAACCTAGCTAATTTCTTCTAACTTCATGGTTCACAATTGTACAAGATAAAGCGTTCAAAAGCAAAAAGTGTACCAGGTAAAAGAACCTTTTATACATGGCAGCTCCTTAGTTGGGACTTGGAATAAGGATGGAGGGAAAAAATGTAGACATAAAAAGGGCAGAAACAAGTAAAACAATGGGGAAAGAAATTAAAAAAAAAAAAAATGGAAAATTTGAAGCATGTAGGTTGGAAATTTCGAACAATTAATAGTAAAATTATTTTTGACTTTTTCTCAATCAAGAAATCTAACCCCAATTGTCAGATTTCTTTTGCTTTTTTTTTTTTAACTATTACATTATTATTCATAATATATGTCTATATTAGTATTTAAATCTAAGATCATTCAAATAAGCGTGAGAAACTTTATCATTAGACTACTCCTGCAATGCTTTTCTTTTGCTTTTTCCTATTTCTCCTATGGTTCTCAATTTTATGCTACGTTTTGCTTTCTGTTCGGGATTCTATGCACGCCATATTTTGTTAATGATCTAGGATTTTGCTATTTTCTTTGTTTGCTTCTTTGATGAAACTTTGAAATAGAGTAAACTACAAATGTGGTTATAGTTTCTTATTTATTCCTCCATATTTGTAGTTAGATTGTATCGGTATCGATGCAGTGATAATGAAACCAAGGGAAGAAAAACACGGAGAATTCAGCTTAGTTTTGTGTAACAATTTTGTGTGAAAAATATTAATTCTTAGAATAAAACTGTTTTCACATTTAAGTAGCATGATAAAACGAAAAAAAACTTATATAAAGTTCCTTATATCTTTGTTATTATGTTTTCCAATCACAATATAATAAATATTTAATTATCCAATAATATTATGACATGCGTATAGTTGTTATATATAATTATTTTATTTTTAAATTGAATTATACAATATTATTATTAGTTAATTCAACATTTGTTATATTCTAAATAACAGTATAACAAATATATGAGGCACTCCATATAAGTTAAGTGCACGTAAAACCTTGAAATATTATATTGAATGATTACTTACAATGTGAAAATGCATTATTTATTCAGTGATTTGTCCATGTTGATATAAAATATTTTAAATGAATTGGAAGAAACCTCAATTAAAGAACTTGTTTATAATAAATTGTATGTGGTAACCATAATTCAACATATTTAGAGGTTGAAAATTAATTAAAAAAGAAAATGATAAGCGTAAATACATTGACCTAGACAATTATACCTACGTTAGACACTTAAACCAAACACACCCTTTATGGTCTCTAAATTTCTCTATCTATTGAAGCTAAAATTATACTCATTACATGCAAATAAATCTTTGTAGTACTACAATTAGAGAAAACAACAAGAAATCTTCCAATTTTAGAAATAAACTTAATTATAACTTAAAAAAATTATTTAACTCAATAAATCTTACTCTAAAAAGATAAAATCCAAATAAAAAAAAATACTTGATTAGAGAAGTTTATTTTGTAAAATGGGCCAAACCCAAATTTTTTTAAAACTTATACAAGCCTAAAAAAATTGAATTAATACTTTTGTAAAAGAAAAATTAACTTAAAAAAAAAACTCAGTACAACATAATATCATAATAAAAAAATAAAAATTAATATCCTTATCTTATAAAATTATGTTAGTACAATTTATTTATATTTATTACTTTTTTATAAATAATCTTACAAGAAGTAATAATAATTAATTATGTTATCTAAAATCTAAAATAATAAATAAACTTAATCATAATTTAAAAAATTATACGTAGCCCAACGAAAAAACTATGATCGAAAACCTAAATAAAGAAGCTGACTAGAAAACAAGCCCAAACTTTTTTTATGCTTGAATTTAGACTTGACTTTTAAAATCTGGGCTCATAATCAGATCTGGTTAGAAGCTCCACACATTCCACACCCTCAATCAAAGAAAGACCGAGAACTTTCAAGTTTCAACATTATAAGTTACTTGCCCCTTCATTCTTTCTCTCTCCAATTATGGAAAGTCATTTATAACCCCTTATTCGATGATTACATATGTTGAATTGGAAATTGAATTCTACGGATTGAAAGCAGAAACACTCGCAAATTCAAGCACATCTCGCGAACCCTTTAACAATATACTGTAATGTTAATGAAAAATTACGAGAGGGAGCTGCACGTGTTAAATCAAAACACGGAACAACCAAAACAGCTACTTATAGAGAATGAACTTGATGGCACTGGTTCTGAATCAGACTCTGGTTTCTTTCGAGGTAGATGCTTAAAGAATGCTTTCACAGCTCCTTCCACCCCATCCTCATTTTCCATGGCCTTAGCAAGTTCAACTGCACGATCTTTTACCTGGCATCATATCAGGTAAATGTACATCGTAAGTTTCTTCTGCCAGAATGCACATAATAAACTTCCCAAAGATACCATAAAACTAAAATGCTTTGCACTACACCTCAACCATTGGCAATGGGTAAATATATATCATCACAGCTGAAAATTAGTTCATGGCAGAATACATATAAACAAAAACATAGTTCCCAACAAAATACAGAAAGAAGATATTGGTGGCGATCCAGTACATAGGAGCTTCTGCAGGTTTCTGATTGCATGTTAACCAAAGCTCCACAGTCTCAAGTATGCTACCCTCAATTCTTTTTAAAATGGTATCCTGTGCTTCGCCACCTTAAAAAAGATGACTGTTCAATAGAAGCGTCTACATGAGGATGAGGTCACCACTATGGGACGTTGATGGGCCTGTAGGAGTGGGCCAGAATACTGAAGTATGTATAAGAAGGAAGGGAAAACGGGCTAATGTTGAGTTAGAGGGTGGCAAGAAGATTGTTAATTACTATGACACGTGTAGGAGAGAGAGGCGGTGAGTGAGAGAGGTGGGAACGATTATATGCTGAGAGGAGTTAGTAAGGAAGGCAGGGAAGAGTTGGGACTTGGGACGTGTGTGGAGAGACGCTGGCCTCTCGAATGCCAGCGGGTCTCTTTCTATTTTCCATTTCCCTTTGTATTTCACTGTTTCTGGCTCATTCCTTTATCTGAACGTCTCAAAGGGAGATTCAACTAGTACTATGTTCATAAGTAATACTGTACAACACTCTTCAGTAGCTTGGGTCCCCACCATTTTGGTACCAGCGCCCAAGTTCCGGGGCATGGTCCATACTCGCATTATCCCCATTATAATATCCCAGACTTCCAACACCAGTAAACGATTGACTGAAGCTGACGTTAACAAACGTCAGGAATTGGGCTTGTGCTTTAAGTGTGAAGAAAAATTTGGGTCTAACCATCGTTGCAAGAATAAGAAGCTGCAAACAATGGTTCATATGGAAAATGACGGGGACGACCATGAGGAAGTGATTGAGGAGGAGATTTCAGCAACTGACGATCCTAATCAGAGCTTGGCTGTAATGGAACTTTCACTAAACTCTATTGTGGGCATCATTGGCAGTCGTACAATGAAACTCACGGGTTCTTTAGTGGGTAACCCAGTGTTGGTTCTCATTGACAGTGGAGCCACACATAATTTCGTGTCTAACAGCACGGTGTCGTCGCTCTTAATTACCTGTCACACACACTCGTAATTACTCGTTAACAATTGGTGATGGGCAAAAACAAGTTGGCAGTGGGGTTTGTTCAGGTGTTCATCTTGAGTTTCAAGGACTCACCATTATACAGGATTTCTACCCATTTTTACTGACAGTGTTCATATAGTGCTTGGCAGGGAATGGTTAGAATCCTTGGGGGAAGTAAGAGTCGACTGGGGCCATTTATCAATGAATATTAAACGAGATGACAA
Organism: Delonix regia; assembly: GCA_037074485.1. Taxonomy (NCBI): domain Eukaryota; kingdom Viridiplantae; phylum Streptophyta; class Magnoliopsida; order Fabales; family Fabaceae; genus Delonix; species Delonix regia. The sequence goes on from CM073459.1 coordinate 7,264,845, forward strand.
TTGGGTGTGCCTTTAGGGGTGATCCATCTTTGTCTAGAACTCAAACCTCCTTTAAGGCTATAACCAAAGCTCTTAAAAAGAAGGGTGATGGGTATCTTTTAGAGTAGAGAAATACTACTGTCTCTAAAGCAGTCTAACCTTCAGATATGTTGCCTGAAATTCAGAATTTATTGGCGGAATTTTTTGATGTATGCACAGCCAGAGAGGGATTGCCTCCTTCCAGAGTGCATGACCACTCAATTACTATTAAGCCCGGTGAACAGCCACCAAATGTCAGACCTTACCGCTATGCTCATTCTCAAAAGATAGAAATTGAGAAGCTGGTGGGTGAAATATTGAAAAAAGGTATCATACAGCCTAGTACTAGCCCATTCTCAAGCCTGGTTTTGCTTGTGAAAAAGGATGGTAGTTGGCGCTTTTGTGTTGACTATCAGGCTTTAAACAAGATAACAATTCTGGATAAATTTCCCATCCTGGCTGTGGACGAATTATTGGATGAGTTAGGGGGCACTGTAATTTTTTCCAAGCTGGATCTAAAATCTGGTTACCACCAAATTAGAATGAAAGCAGGGGATGAGCACAAAACTGCTTTTTGACTCATGAGGGTCATTATGAGTCTTTGGTCATGCCTTTTGGCTTGACCAATGCACCCTTTACTTTTTAGTCACTGATGAATGATATATTCCGGGCATATCTTTGTAAATTCATTTTGTTGTTTTTTGATGACATTTTGGTGTATAGCAGCAGCGTTGATCTCCACCTCCAGTACTTGCGCTACATTGACTATTAAACATCAACTAGTTATAAACAAGAAAAAGTGTGATTTTGGAAAATATAAGCTAGAGTACTTGGGTCATTTAATTTCTGCCCATGGAGCAGAAGCTGATCCAGCCTAGGTTGAAGCTATGGCTAGCTGGCCTCTCCCAAGAACACTTAAAGCCTTCGTGGTTTCCTTGGATTAACTGGACATTAGCTACAAATCAGGCAAAGAAAACAAAGTGGCAGATGCTCTTTCGAGGAAAGGAATCGAGTTGAATACTTTCCCTTTATCATAATGGCAGCTTGATGATCTGGAGAATGTAACCCAGTTAATTCAGAAAGATGAGAATCTAGGAGTTATATATCAGGACATTTTAGCAAGCAAGGCAGTACCCGATGGTTATATGTTGAGTAGAGGTATGCTTTTATATCAGGGCAGATTAGTTTTTCCACGAAATGGTCCTCAAACAGAAGCGTTGATCAAGGAGTTTCATTCATCCCCTATCAGGGGTCATTCAGGCTTCTATCATACATATAGAGGATTGAGTGAGGTGGTGTACTGGGAAGGTATGAAAAGGGATATTCAGTCCTTTGTTGCCAAGTGTGATGTCTGTCAGCGTAACAAATACTTGGCTGAGTCCTGTTGGCTTATTACAGCCTCTTCCCATTCCTCAACATGTATGGGAAGCTGTCAGCATGGATTTTATCTCTGGACTGCCAAAATCACATCATTATGATACTATTCTGGTGGTTGTGGATAGGCTGACTAAATACAGTCTTTCCTACCACTATCTAATCCCTGTACAACTAAGGAAGTAGCTGACATATTCATGAAGTCGTGTGTTTACATGGCTTTCCCAAGACCATTGTCTCAGACTGAGATTGTGTTTTTCTAATCCAATTCTGGAAAGAGATGTTCAAAATGACTAGTACTACTTTAAGATAAGATACAATTCTGGCTATCACCCTCAAATAGATGGCCAAATGGAAGTGATGAATCATAGTGTGGAGACCTACCTTCGCTGTTTTGTGGGTGATTATCCTAAACAATGGTATTCTTGGCTGTGTTGGGTGGAATTCTGGTTTAACACTTATTTCAATTGCTCTATTGGAATGACTCCTTTCTAGGCTCTTTATAGCCGAGACCCTCCAACATTATTTTGTTCGGCAGATGAGACAACTGCCGTGGAGGCTCTAAATACAGCTCTAAAGGAGAGAAATGAAGTTTTAGATCAGCTAAAGTCTAACTTAGAGAGAGCTTAAGCTTATATGAAAACTCAGGCTGACAAAAAGAGACGTGATGTAGAGCTAACAGTGGGAGATAAGGTGTTCCTTCGTATCCAGCCTTTCAAATTTAAGAAGCTAGTCCAGAAGCCAAATGAGAAATTGGCCCTAAGATTCTATGGTTCTTATCATATTCTAGAGAAATATGGCCCTGTAGCTTATAAGTTGGAATTAACCCCACTTGTAGAATCCACCCAGTCTTCCATGTTTTTCAATTAAAGAAGTCTTTGGGTGACACTTCTTGGGTGCAGCAGTTACCAACATCCTTGACTGAAGAGTTTGAGTTACTTGTGTAGCCTGAACTGGTACTTGAGGCCCGCAAGCTCATTAATGGAACAACAGAGGTTCTTATTAAGTGGATCTCCCTACTACTGAGAACACATGGGAAGATAGTACTGTCATCCAATCGCAATTCCCAGATTTTCACCTTGAGGACAAGGTGCAACTTCAAGGGGAGGAAAATGATGGGCCTGTAGGAGTGGGCCAGAATACTAAAGTATATGTAAGAAGGAAGGGGAAACGGGCTAATGTTGAGCAAGAGGGTGGCAAGAAGATTCTTAGTAACTAAATATGACACGTGTAGGAGAGAGAGGTAGTGAGTGAGAGAGCTGGGAAGGATTATATGCCAAGTTAGTTAGGAAGGCAGGGAAGAGTTGGGATGTGTGTGGAGAGACGCTAGCCTTTCGAATGCCAGTGGGTCTCTTTCTGTTTTCCATTTCCCTTTGTATTTTGCTGTTTCTGGTTCATTCCTTTATCTGAACGTCTCGGAGGGGGATTCAACCAGCACTATATTAACAAATAATACCATACAACACTCTTCAGTAGCTTGGGTCCCCACCAGACATTCAATTTATTTCAAAAAACCAGTCTTGGACAACAGAGACAATAATGTATATTCTCATACCCTACAGTCCAATGTGCAGCCCTTTCCCCTTATGTTATATTCTTAATCTGCTATTGGGAATCCTTGGCCCTTTCCATGTTTAAAGTTAACTCCAAAGAACGATTTAGAGTTTGGATACTCTGAGATTATATGCTTGTAATCTTTCTTAAATTTCTCAATCCCAAATACAATAACCCCAAAATTTCATTGTCCATACATTTTTAAGAAATCAAGGCTCTCTCTAGGGTTATGGCTTTTGTTTGGACGGTGTAATTTAACAGATACAATACAATTGATCTGCTTCATACTCGTAGGTTCAATAAGGCTAGTTTATTGGATGTAAGTGTGATGTGTTACGGGAGTTCACAGACATCCATTTTTTTTCTTTCATTCTGATGTAGCATGGCAGATCTGAAATGGTCTCTTTGGCATCTTTAGTGAGCAGTGGGTTTGTCCAGTGGACTTCTATAAATTCTTAACTATTGAGATCAGAGGTTTTGGTAGCAATAAGGAGCTGAAGGTTCTTTGGCAGAGTTCTGTGTTTTGAAGCTTCTTGTGTATCTGGTTAGAACGGAAATCAATAGTTCATTAACAGAAGTTTCATCCGTCAAATCTTTTTTGAGAAAGAAACTTAATTTTGGCCTCCTTCTTTGAAAAGCTCTTTTGAGCTAATGCTCCTTCAGTTTTTTTAGCTGTTTTCTTCGTGTTTTGGGAGGATTACTTTGTTGATGTATTGCTTTCTCTTATCAACAAATTATCTTACCCCTACATATATAAATGTTGATAACGGTGTAGAAAGGTTTGCAGGAAGGATGCTAATAAAGCAGCCCACATGTCAAGGTTCATAACAAGTGATTCCTCCACCTTGAACAATCTAGTTTAGCACGTCGCTCAATAGTTGGATGGACTACATTAATCTTAACAAAGAGACTTTGCTATATTTTATATCAGGATATAATTTTGGAGTAATCAATAGCCCTACACCATATAACAGCAGAATTTCAAATATAGGTAGTGTCATTGTATATTCTGTTTCAAAAAGTTTTTAACAGCACATCATTAAAGTGGTGCAAGTTGATCGAGTTCATCTATGATCCTCAAGCAAGTTGACCTGGAGGGTCTGTTGTCATACTGAAGTGTCAAGAGTGTGATAATAGATGAGTCTATCTCACATAAACTTAGCTTTTGCATCACAATCTGATGGAACCCAACCCAAGAAAACAGTACGAATGCACAACAAAAGACAAAAAGGGGTGAAAGGGGGAACCGTGGGATTAAAAATAAAGAACTGACGGACAAAACCATGGCACAAAGGGTCAGAGCCAAAAGTAGTACAGAAAAATGGAGAGGAAAAAGATAAGAAATTATGTCAAAGTAGGTGTAGCAGTTGGGGGCAGGTGGGAGACGTATATAACCAACCAAGCTGACAAAGTGTCCAAAGAGGGTGCACCTTTTCTGGAAAGAAGTGTTTTCGAGAGCCAGAGTCCTTTCTTTTTCTTCCTGTATTGTTTTCTGAGATTGCAAGGGTGTATTTGGGGGCCAAGTTTTGACTTGTATCTGTTCATAAGACTCAGAAGACTGATACAGCTCATTTTTTGTTGTTTTGGCAATATAAAAATGATGGTAACCAGAGTTTACTGAATATTTCCGATGGTATTAGTAGTAGAAAACAGTAAGAGGATTCCTTTGAGAAACTAACAAAGGATGGCAACACCAGAAAATTACAAGGAACGGAAGGAAACAACTTTACTGGCATTCGAGAAGCCAGCGTCTCTCCTCACTACCCAAAACCTTCTCTGCCTTCCCCCACCATGCAGACCAACTAAAACCCATGTAGTCTGTTACCATTCTAATGTCCCCTACCCACGTCAGCCATTATGTTACAACCATCACTTCTTCCCTCTCCCTGCACATGTCCCGCTCCCTCGGGCCTCCTAGTGTATACTTTAACTGAGTACCTAGCTACAGCCCCAGGCATCATTTTTTCCACCCTCAAGAAACACCTTGTCCTTAAGGTGGAAATGTGGGAATTGGGAATTGTTGTTGGATGACCGTAGCCTCTTCCCACGTATTCTTGCAGTCAGGCAATCCCACCCATTTGATAAGGACTCGTGTGGTACCGTCATTGGCTTGGCTAATGTCTAACACCTATTCTAGTTGAACCCTCAGATCCAACTCATCTGTCAGGGCAGTAGGAATATCTTGAACAGCAGTAGAAGGAGATAAAGACTTCTTTAATTGAGAGACATGGAATACCGGATGTATCCTAGTAGTAGGAGGTAGTTGCAGCTATAAGCCACCTTGCCAATTCTGGACAATGCTTTATAGGGGTCATAAAAACAAGGAGCTAGTTTCTCATTAGGCTTGCAAGATAGCTTCTTGAATTTATAGGGTCTCAGTTTCACAGTTTCAAATAGACAAAGTTGCCAACTTCAAAGTGCAACTTGCTGCGTTTCTTATCAGCTTGCTCCTTCATATATTGCTGAGATTTCTCCAAGGCGGCTTTCAATTCCTTAAGAATTAAGTCATGAGCTTGGAGATTAGTATTGATGTCATCCACATTCCTAGTGAAATAAAGCCAGGGGATCTCGCCTATACAACGCACGAAAGGGTGTCATACCAATGGACTTGTCGTAGGAAGTATTAAACCAAAACTCAGCCCATGACAGCCACCTGCTCCACTGCTGTGGAGAGTCACTTGTGAAACACCTTAGGTATGTCTCAAGGCTGCGGTTAATGACCTTTATCTGTCCATCTGTTTATAGGTGATGGCTGGAGCTATTCTTCAGTGTAGTACCGGCCAACTTGAACAACTCACACCAAAAGGAACTGAAGAAAACCCGATCTTTGTCAGAGACTATAGACTTAGGGAAACCATGGAGTTTGACAACCTCCCTAATAAAGATTTCTGCGACATCCTTAGCCGTAAAGGGATGAGATAGTGGGATGAAATGGCTGTACTTAGTAAAACGATCAACCGACACCAATATGGTATCAAAATGATTGGATTTGGGCAGCCTGGTGATAAAGTCCATGCTAATGTCTTCCTAAACTTGATTTGGTATTGGAAGTGGTTGTAATAAACCAGCTGGAGACAAGGCTTGGTACTTATTTCATTGACAAATATCACAAACTGCTACAGACTTCTGAATATCACCTTTCATGCCCTCCCAATAAACCAAAGTCAATAGCCTCTTATAAGTGCGTAAATGACCCGAGTGACTGCCTATTGGAGAATCATGAAATTTTCTAAATAAATCCTGTGTCTGTGGTGCATCACGGGGAAGCACTTTTCTGCCCTCATATAGTTGTGTTCCCTTGCTTAAAGTAAAACCATGAGGGGCTTCTTTCCCTTTAAGCAATTGGTGTAATATGGTAGATAGTTTTTGATCTTTTTGGATAAGCTCTTCAAGGTTGGTAAAGCCCTCATACTACCATAAGGAGAAAGCAGTAAGTTCCAGCTTAGAATCTTTGTGTGATGGGGCGTCAGCAACTCTATTCTCACTCCCTGGCTTGTAACAGATGGCAAACTTATACCCCAGTCGCTTAGAGACCCACTTTTGTTGATTTGGAGTTGGTGTTCATTGCTCTAAGAGATATTTCAGGGCTTTTTGATCAGTATGGATGATAAAAGGATGCCCCATCAAATAATGTTGCCACTTCTTCACTGCTAAAACTATTGCCATTATTCTTTCTCATAAACTGAGCCTTGTCGAGCTCTTGGAGAGAGGATTTGACTAATAAGCGATAGGTCACTTTTCATGCATTAAAACTGCTCCCACATCGAAACTTGATGCGTCTGCTTCAATTTCAAATGGCAAATCAAAGTTTGGCATGGCAAGAGCAGGGACAGTCACCATTGCCTCTTTGAGAGCCTCAAACGCCTGCTGGGCTTCATTACTCCACACAAGAGTCTTTCTTGAGCAATTTTGTAAGTGGGGTAGCTAAGGTACCATAATGTTGCACAAACTTTTGATAATAACCTGTAAAGCCAAGAAATCCCCATATAGCCTTAAGATTCCTAGGTACTGGCCAATTAACCATGGCTTCAATTTTGGCTGGATCCACTTCTACACCTTTGTTTGAGATAATATGGCCCAAATATTCCAATTGGGACCTAGCGAACTCACATTTCTTTTGATTGATAAATAGCTGGTGGTGTTGCAATGATTCCAAAACCACACAGAGATGCTCCAAATGAGTAGTAAAATCCTTACTATACACAAGGATGTCATCAAAAAACACCAATATGAACTTATGAAGGTAATCATGAAAAATGTCATTCATTAAAGACTAAAAAGTAAAGGGAGCATTTGTTAACCCAAATAGCATGACCAAAAACTCATAATGTCCTTCATGAATTCAAAAAGCCATTTTACATTCATCACTAGCCTTGATGCGTATTTGGTGGTACCCTGATTTTAAATCCAATTTAGAAAAGACATAGGATCCAACCAACTCGTCAAACAACTCATCTATCGCGGGGATTGGAAATTTGTCAGGAATTGTAATGTTGTTTAATGCCTGATAATCTACACAGAACCTCCAGCTACCATCTTTTTTACAAACCAACAATACCGGGCTTGAATAGGGACTTACATTACACTAGAGGATACCCACTTGGAGCATTTCCTTCACCAGCCGCTCAATCTCAGTCTTCTATGAATGCTGAATATTAGGAGATTGTTCATTGGGTTTGATCATAATGGAATGATCATGTGATCGGGAAGGTGGTAAGCTGCCAATACCTTTACAAATTGCTGGAAATGCTTTTAATAAACTCTGCACTTGCGGCTGCAAGTCACCAACAACAGTGGCATGTTGTTCTTGACATTGGACTTGGAGTACTCCAGTAAATAAACATCTCCTTTCTGCTTCAATGCTTTTGTAATTGCCTTCAAAGAGGCCTACGACTTGGTGAGGGCAGGATCACCTTTTAAACAAATTCATCCTAATGGCTGCTTAATTTTCATTGAAAGTTGGCCCCAGTCCACTCGTACTTCCCCCAAAGCCTCCAGCCATGCAATGCCTAGTACTACATCTACTCTATCCAATATGAATGGATAAAACATCTAGGTGACTGTCAGATTAGGCAACTGCAAGTTAAGGCCCTTACAAATGCCATTGCTGAAGCGTTTTCTTCCATCTCCTACTGTAATAGAATAAGCTGTGGTAGGTTGCACTGGAATGTCCAAGGCCTTGATTACTCTTGTAGAAAGAAAATTGTGGGTAGCCCCAATGTTAATGAGAATTAACATGTTACTACCTTGCAACGTGCCCATGAGCTTCATCGTCTTGTTCTCAACAATTCTGACTATAGAATTAAGTGAAAGTTCCATAGTGGCAACTATTTTCTCCTCATCCTCATGAAACACAATGTTGTCAGAATCAGTTGGCTCTTCTTCCTTGTCCTCTATCAATACAACGGTCTGTAATCTTCTATTTTGACAGCGATGATTGTGACTAAATTTCTCCTCACATTTGAAACATAGCCCGACCTCCTTTCATCTGTTAATCTCAGCCTCAGTCAGTCTTCTGGAATTAGAAGGGCCACTGCTAGAAGAAGAGGTGATCAGTATTACCTGAGTATTAGCACTCTTCATGTCCCACATGCTTTTAAGCTCAATAGGCTTACTAGAAACTGTTACTGCAGAAGATTTCATACTGTCATTAGATGGAATAGTCTTAGTAGCACCAGAGTATGGAGTAGTCCAATTGGAAGTCAATCCATATTTCTAACTCCTGACATGCCTCACATCTTTACTCTCTCCTCCAGCATCAGATTGTGCCTTTCAATTTGAAAGGTCAAATCCACGAGTTGTAACAGAGATGTGGGTGGCAGCATGCGTACTTCGGCTTTAATGTCATCTCGAAGGCCATTCTTAAATGCACCTATCAAAACCAGATCTGGAACATCCTTTAAAGGAGCAGAGACTAGCTCAAATTGTTCACGATACTCCATAATCGAGCCCCTTTGCTTCAAAGAGATGAACATTTCGTACGCCCCCCTGTTTTGGTTATTATGGAAATGAGCCATGCAGTCACGTTTGAATTGTGTCCATGATTGAATAGGAAAACGTGACTCAAGCCACTGAAACCGATTTAGTGTGCAACCTTCCAACCTAATAGCAATGATGTCAAGCTTGTCGACCTTTGTGAATCCGTTGACAAAGAAGTAACATTCCATACGAAACAGCCAACTGATAAGGTTGTCCCCGCCGAACAATGGCATCTCCATCTGACGAAACTTAGCTGGGTCCCCATCATTCATAGTCACAGACACTTTCGGATCAATGCCATTGACGTTGATAGCACCTTTTGGCGATGTTCTGCCTTCCCCCCACCCCCTCAACCTCCTTAGTTGCCGGTTGCGAGTAAATTTGAATCACCTTGCCACGGTGGCTGCGGTCAACCTAAAACTTAGTTGAGTGCATCTCATCGAAGTGTCCACGTAACTCCAACATGAACAAATTAATCTCTAAAATATCACTCTTGATCTCTGTAACGTCATTCTCCAATGCTTCAACTTGTGACTCCATTCAGGTACCCACCATGCCCAAGACAAATCACTTTGATACCAATTATGATGGGAACCAGAGTTTACTGAATATTTCCAATGGTATTATTAGTAGAAAACAGTAAGAGGTTCCTTTGAGAAACTGAGAAAGGATGGCGACACTAGAAAATTACAAGGAACGAAAGGAAACAACTCCACTTGCGTTCAAGAGGCCAGCATCTCTCCTCACTACCCAAAACCTTCTCTGCCTTCCCCCACCATGCAGACCCATTAAAACCATGTAGTCTGTTACCACTCTAATGTCCCCTACCCACGTCAGCCATTCTGTTACTCTCCCTGCACATGTCCTGCTCCCTTGGGCCTCTTAGTGTATACCTTACCCAAGTACCTAGGTACAGCCCCAAGCCCATAAAAAAATCAGAGTTCCCTACTGTGTTTTCTGTTTCTTTATTTCTGAGCTAATTGTTGAGGTGAGTTAAGGGTTGAACCCTATTAAATCCACACATTTATTATCATGCACTTAAAATTTGCAGATGAATATAGACAATGATAAAGAAGTCAAGATCGTTGTTAACCTCTGAAACATGCTCCTTTCTCCTTGCTTTAATTTTATCAAAGTTAAAAGTAACTATTCTAGGAAGATTACATTACCTTGGAATCTAGCATAAAATTTATTGCGTCAACCAACTTGGAAAGAGAGAACTCATCGACTGGGATGGGCGCTGGACCAACACCTTTGGCATGTACTCGCTCACCCCAAAATGGTTGATCACCAAAGAATGGAACTATGGTTGTTGGGCACTACCATGAAACATAGCTAGTATCAACAAACAGAATCAGATGATATAAAAGTAGCTAGGGAGTCAAGAATCTATAAATTATTTACTGCAGCTTTTAGCCCAGCAGCTGTCGTTCCTGCACCTCCATGATGTACCTGGAAACAATGGTAAAAGATTAATAATTTGCAAATTTAACCAAAAGTAAAGGGAGAAAAAAACTGAAGTTCATAAGGACATCAACAAGATTAAAAAATAAAAATTGTCTAGAAAATTTGGCAAGACAGGCCTTACACTTCTAATGTCGCTAACAAATAGCATTCTACTTAACAAAGCCTTATTCAACTCCATAGTTTGCTAAATAAACATGTTCAATGGCCCCTTCTAATTATTCAATAATGCAACAAAGATGTTGAAACAAATATACTAGCAATAAAGCAAATGATATTGAAGCTCTTACAAGCAACCACTTGGCCATATCCCCTTGCAATGAACATGTTCTGGAGCCAAAAAGAATAGATTCACAGCTACTTAGGACAGCATTGACACACAACAGACAAACAGATTCTTATTAGGCCTACGCTAGCGTAATATGACCACGAGGTGAATATTCAATATTCAAAAGAGCCAGATTTAGCAGGGCTGCAAGATCCCACATGGATGAAATGAACTACAATTCTGTCCTAGACCTGAATTCATACGCATGGCCTTGCTTATGATTGGGTCCAGGATCCAATCATAGTCTACTCCCTCTTCACTTCATTAGCCCATGGCTTGAAATCTTGGGTGGCTTAACCAATTAAGATAACTACCATCATGCAATAACTATCAATGACACAGATTAAGAGCATGTTAAACATAAATGGGGATCTCCAACAATGTTGAAGACCAAAATAATTTACAGCAAACTGCAAGGCTGTTTAAGCTGAAGGCCCAACACAGCCAATTTTGAACCAGCAGGCTAGCTGGCTGGCAACAAAACTCCTACATCTACCACTGCACAAATTTCTGAGACTGAGATTTACGTTGGTGGTTTCCTAATGTAAAGGTAAAATTCTGCTGAACCAAGATTTTGGCAGAAATAGAGGATCTCACCACAGCCTTGCAGCGTAAGAATAGCCAGTCATGAGGGCAATTATCCAATAAGTAAATGGAGTCCTTTGGTTCTGCCACTGGGAAGAAACATAAATAGTTTAAAACAAAAAACTTATTACTATAGCAAAAGAAGATAAGAAATATTCTTACAATTCCCAAGACCTCCCCATCCTTTATTGATGATTCCCCTCTGTCCTGTTTTTTCCAGTGCTTCTACAATTATTTGAGTCATTTTTTCTGGTTCTTGGACAGGCTGTAATAAGTGTATGAGAAAGACAAGCAATAAAAAAGATTAAGGGAGGAAAAACAATATGCATATAAGTTCATTAAATCATAAATTTCTTCTCCATTATTAAGTAGCACGTGAAGCCTGAGCTTCCATCTGCTATTGGCATCTCAACAGACAGATAATTACTGACAAACATTTGAATATGGAGGCACAAAATTGACTAAGGATGCAGTAATACAAACACACTCATAAGATCTATTATCCTTCATATGAATTAACTCCATTATAAAGAATGATGGAAAACAAAGACTTAATAATCAGAAGGTAAACTACCAGTGGCTCTTTAAATATGGACTGATGTTTAGTATGATATGTAAAGTAAATATAGATCCTGAAACCTTACTTTCAAAAATTTTAGGGTGTTTTATATAACTTAGCAAATAAAAATAGATAAGAACAATTAATAAGACCATTTGATTCCCATTTCAAATACTATTTTCTAAGGTCCCCTAGGTGTCAAGAACAAGGAAAAAAATAACACTTAGTAACAGTAGAACTCCCATGTAAATTATGATAGATGGAAGTTATATAACACTTTACTAATGCTTCAGACTACCTTGTCATTAGAAAACATTTTATACCCACTGTAAACTGAACACATCAGAGACAAGTTAAAGTTCCTAAACCTTACTATTACAATGTACATAAAGTTCCCAATCTAGCTCTAGCACACAGGAATTATATGGGAAAAAAAATGCGTAATGGAAGTAAGAAGACTCACCAGGCTACCAAATCCAATGTAGATGGGCTTGTCACCCTCTTCAAGCCATTTTACGAGGGACTCAGGAGGTTCATAGTTTGATGCAAGATCAAGGAAGCAAAACCCAACAACATCAATTTTTGGTCCCCAATCTGCAAATCAAGAAAGAACACAGGTTGTTGTTTCAAGCTCTAGACGCACCTTCTACCTTGAGTTAACAATTCAAATGCAAAAGAAGATACTAAGTTACTAGTGGAAGAATCTAAGCAGCAAAATGCCCAACAATAATTAAGGCTTTTCCCATCTGTAAACTACAGCTCCTTTGCCTAAACCTTCTCCTTTATTGAAAGAAATACATTCAATAAGCATTCTTTTCATTTGGTCCCATAGACTAACAGAAAATAATGAAAATATGTTGAAGTCTTTTGTTTAAAAGGACAAAAAAAGTGTATAACCACTAAGCACAAAAAATACAGAATGAAGGACAATGAGCTGCTATGATATGAAACAGCGTTAGATAAGCAGCATTTAAAAAAGACTACAAATACAAAATGCCAAGGTATTTGAGATCTAAAACAACCACCTTTTGGTTTAGGAACAAGGTGAGGACTCCACATATATGCATGTGGCACATCAGTATTAGAACCATGTGAACCACTTAAATATGAGACTGGTCGAAGCTTTAGCTTTTTTTTCCTAAGATCATTAATCATGTCTCGTATTCCCAGCCAAATCAATGAGTCAACAATTTGGTATGAAAGCTGAAATAGTTAAAACATGACGAGTTTTCAGTTAACTATGAGGACAACAATATGAAGGAAAATCAGAACCAACAAAAATTTAAAAAATTCACCCTATAACCAGCTGGTTGCTTTACACGGGACAGAGGATGTGGAAATTCACTAGTAGGCCTGAAGAAAACAAAATGCATATAGTGCAGATTTAAATTTCCCAGAAAAACAAAACTAACACAATCAATTTTTCAAAAAACATGTAGAAATATAAGCAGACTAGAAAATATCTACAGGAAAATATATAACAGTAGGATTACATTACAAAGACGAGACTTACGTCCATGGCATTGTGAAAAAGATATGTATTGGTATTTTCAGTGCCTCTGCCACATGGGTATGCCCTAAAAATAAAATTGCAATGTTCAATAGCAAAGTACAATTATAAAAGATGTGTCAAACTGTGTGTGCTTGACAAGTAGAAAGATAGGGTTCATTCTCCAGAAAAAGGACAGTTGAAAGAAATATAATATATCAGTACAAAAGCTGCAAGCCAAAATTTACAAGTGGAATCAGTACTTTTCACTGAAAAGATGAAAACAAGTAGAATTCCTCTTCTTGTCATGAATTGAAGAATATCAAGTGGATATGAGAAGAGAAAACCAGAATGCCAGGAGTAAACAGACATTGTGGAATATCTAGTCACTTTTTATAGGCTTTATAGAAGGAATAGAGTGAAAGGTTGATATCTGGAACTCATGGTGTCTTTTGAAGGAAGCATTTTTAGATCTTTTTCCAGTTTGTATTGATAAATATGTTTCAATTGCTTTTAATCTCAGTAGTCAGCACTCATACAATAGTTATCTTAGAGTGGAATTTTTTATGATTCCAAGAGGATTATACAGAAGATTTCTTTCCCAGCCCACATTCTGCTGTCACTGCTTCACTGCTTCAGGTTATTTAGACCAAGGTTCCGTAATCCAGATCAAATGATTGCACCAGACAGTAATCCGGTTTCAACTAAAATTACAGTGTCACATAGAACCAGTAAGAGAAGATGCAAACTGGTCTTTTAAACAGAAATCAATGAACAGCCACAGATTTGCGGTTTGAACAATTTCATCTTTGTATGAAATATATCCACTAAGTGTTGCCACTATCAATACTTCAAGAAGTTTTACAGAACAAGAAAATAGTTACTTGTCAAGCGATATAAATAATTTAGAAAAGTCATGCAGGTTGAGGAAACAGTTGTAGATAGTGCACCCAAAGTAAGTGGTACAAGTGTTTTTCAATGATTATAGCTATAGTCCAAATAAAGGCTAAGGAGTTAGTGTTATACACATCATCATTGAGTCTTTCAATAATATATCTTGTTTGTTTCATTCCTTTTCTCCCTAACTTCTGCTCTCCCATGCTATTTTGATAACACAACCTCATTAGTTCTAGCTATAATCCCATCTAGTTATTATAATTAATTGCTTAAATTTAATTGATTAGATAAATAATACCACTTTAAAAGTAGAAGGACAATATGCATTTTGAGTAAACTAGAAAGACAAGTGCTAATTAACCGTTCATTCTATTTATAATTTGAGAGAAATACTATGCACTAGCTAAAAGCAAACTTCAAAAATACTTGAATCTTATTTATTTCAACAAATAATACTGCAATTCGTGGCATATTTTATAAGTAAGTGATGTGGCAAATGATCTCAATTTGAACATCGACATGACAACTCCATAATGAAAGAACAATACATTCCCACATTGAAATCCCATAAAAGAGTGGTAAAACTTAAACAGTGGAACTCAAGTTGCTAGAATATTTTGTTGCATAATTATCTTTCATTGGAGCTAGAGTTAAGATTCAAGGTGGGTCATACCAATGCTGTGATACCTTGTTGAGAAAAGGTGGTGAGAATGGAGACCAGAGCACCGAAGAATTAAAGGTATAAGGTGGATTGTATCATGACTCTAGTAACATGTTGAGAATATGAAGTGAGCAAATGTTAGGGAGAAAAGGAATGACTAGACAAATATATTGTTGAAAGAAACAATGACGGTGATTGTAACACTCGCCCTCCAACCTCTATTCATACTATAACTATAATCACACAATTACAAAGACACTTGCCCATAATGTACAAGACTTTCCTGAAATTGTATATTTCTAACTAGATTAACTCTTTTCTTAATCTATTATACCTCCTAATAAGTCACAAAAATATATAATTTAACTTCCTCTTTAATTACTCATATTTTTTGACTAATTAGGGGCAAGATAGATTTAATTGATGTTAAAAGAACTGAATTGCTTTAATAAACTAGTGAGACAATATTGCTCAAATCAAAACCAGTTAGACAAAACCGCTTTCTTGAGTAAAGTAGAGGGATTAAAAGTGCAATTAAGCCTAAAAGAAATATTTAAACTATGTATACGTTTATTTAAGTTCAATGTCTTTTTTCTTAATAGTGTATTTACAAAAATTTCCTATTATGTTACTAACTAATGATATTATTTTGAAAAAACTCACAATATCCTGGGAATAGTAAATTGTTAGCTGTTAAATCTAAGGCTGAAAACATCATATTAATATTACTAAATGACTGAAAAAGAATTTAGCTTGTATCATAAAACTACTTTGAAGAAATTGTCATCACTATATGTTTTTTTTTTTTTCAACTATTCACTTAAGGATTTGAACGACTATATCATTCCACTAAATCACTTGAAATTTCTGCCTGCCTCTCCCTCTGCCACATTCTACTTTTATTCCCATTTTCCTAACCTTCTTCCTGCAGATTTTCCCTTGAATGATTTACACATGTACCTCACCCATTTAGATATTTCTCAAGTCATCTATCCATCTATGCCCTTCTGTCCTTGCTGCCCATTTTTCCCTTAACAGCCTCCATATTCCTTTTAACTTCATGATCTACTCATGTCTGATCTCAATAGGAGAGATCTTTTAGTCGAGAGTTCTTTAAGGACAAGCACAAGACAGTGATAGCTATTAGTGTTAGTTTGGACAGCAACCTAAACAGTGACCGAAGCTAGTGGCATATTATTTTTTTGAGGCATCTTAGATTTGAACCATGGTCTTCTGTTGACTGTGCACAATTTGGCTTCAAAATTCGAACCTATAACAATTCAAGGATCCCTTTGTGGAGTTTCAAGAGTCACCAAACTAATCATGAAGCATAGTTTTCTTGTTCGTTTATTATTCCACTTTGATCCTCAAAGCATTTAGATGACTACTGTGTAATTTAGCTTGACCTTTCTGTGAAAAAAAAAAAATCTAAAACCATTACTCTAACTAAAGAAAAGAAACTCAAATTTTCATCCATACCAGCTGAATGAAGTCCAACATCATTTCCTACATGAGAATCTCATCAAAATGACCAAGGAAACTTTAAATTGCACAAATTTAACCAATCACATCAAAATGTAACTGATTTATACCATATGCTGGGGGATTGGCAATGATTGCATCAGCTTTGAAGGGAACTCCAGAATCAATATCAGGTTCTCTACAAGCTGGAAGCAGAGAGTTGATGATTTCTTTAATTTGATTTCGTTGAATATGTATCTCAGAAGGTCCTGATGGCAGGAAGCCCTTATTTTTTACCATATCTGCTCCAGAAAGAACTTACAAGTCAAATGTAAAAGCACAATAGTAGATGAACAACTATGAAGACAACAGTCATTAAATTCCAAATCTTCTCTGGGCAATAACTTTTTACCTGACAGACATCAAATCAACATTTGTACATATATAAATATAAATATATATATATAGATTTTAGGACCATTTTATCAGAACAAGCTGAATAAACAACAAGAAAAAAGACAAATTCTTAAACAAACAGCCCCAACAAAATAGTGTTTCTCTTTCTGTATATAAAAAATGTTAATAAAACATCATATAATAATCCATGTTCATGAGAAGGAATATGTACGAAGCACACAAGTAAAGGCTTGTGTTTATTGACACAAGTTTCAGCTATGCAAAATGAAATTTGACAAAGATACATGAAAACAAGATTAACATATGATCTAGGATATATACGCCCTATTCAAACACAACAGACATAAAATCAGGACGGAGGGAAAGAGGGAGAATAAAATGGAAACCAAAAACCACAAAGAAAGAGCTTCACCACACACCTGTGTTTCTGTCTTAAAACTGTCTTAGTGTCTCGCAGGTATTACATAAAGACTTCATATTCTTGCCAATACATGCAATTGTTTAGCTCAAGATACGAATAGAACATATACAAAAGTGGATTTGAGAAGGAAAAAAGCAAACATGATTGCTAAATAAGTAGTTCTCCCAAAAATTAAAAGTGGTAGAAAAATTATTTGTCCTAAAATTCTAGGAGGGCGAAATGGTCTCAATGACTAAATAGTTGTACTGGATTGACTTATTAGCACACTCTCACACAGATCTGTTAAAACGTCCTTAACATAGTTGCGTGAGTGGAACAAATATCTCATATAGTTAGAAGATCTAAAACAAAGTTCTATTGGACAGGTAAGAGAAATCATATTTTATACTCTGCATTTACAATAAATACAAAATAATACACATATGCACAGGTGCTCACACTCATTCCCCCACACAAACATGAGAGGGGAAGAAGTCCCAGTAACCAAGCAATATATCAAGATACACCCAAACCAACTTTACACACCATGAGGTTTTCAGGCCCCGCACACACCATAGCAGCAACACTTTAAAATAGTTCAAGAACAAAGTGTTTAAGAACCAAAAAAGCATTGCGAGGGTAAGGCTTATGGAACAGAGATAGATTATGCATTTGACCACCCATATAATATAATTAGAAGACTTGTATGTGGGTACATAGTACATACAACCAGCAAGGACTTTTGGATCGCCGCCTAAAGGATAAAACTCCAACCCAGCTGTCAAGACAAATTCCTTGAAATTTGAATGAGTGGCTAATCTTACACGATGGCCATATTCCTGCACATTAATGCATGCACAATCCTTAATTTTGCACTCAAAAACTTCTATAAAAAAATTCAAGACCCAATGAAAAAAGAGTTTGGTTGACTTCTTGTTCATCTTAGAATAACCAATGTGAACAATTCATTAATTAATTATTTTTCCAATAGAAATTTGAGTAGTTTAGTGAAGCGCATAACTATTCCAGTAGTAAGCACTTCTGTGCAAGCAAAAAGGGGGAAATAGCCAAGAAATAAAACATATAGCAGAAAATTCAGTTGCTACAGCTATCAGACAATTGGAGGAGCCAAGGAGAAGTATCAAACATAGAGAAATAGAGCAATATCTGTGGCATGAATATGGTCAAGTCAAAAGGCAAAGCCAGAAAGTAACAATTGAACAAACAATTGTGATAGCTAACTGTAAATGATTTTAAATGCTATTAAACCATCAGCTTCTGAATAGTGTAAAAAATCCTAGCTCTTTAAATGCTATTAAACCATCAACCTCTAAATAGCGTAAAAATCCTAGCTTGGGATTATTATTATTATTGTAAATGGTAACCAGCTAAAAGTTCCAGAACTATTAGAGAAGTAACCAAGATAAAAATTAGGCTCTAAATTCTAAACATCCAGTCCAAAAGGAAACAAAACCCTTCTAATGAGTTTTTGAGTGACATACACTAATTATTTATCTGGACAAGCCCCACTATGCACCATCAAAGATAAAAATAACGCAGCAAAACAAAGTACATTTGGCAATGTAATCACATAATTGATCTATTAAAAAAGAATGAATTGCAAACTATATATATTTTCCCTCTATTCCTTTTATCTTGGACTCAAAAAGCAGTACATCATAATTTAGAAGTTAATTACACACTGTCTTATAATATTGCGAGACCATCAAGCTTTCAAGATTCAACCAGCCCTAACATTAACATTCATTAACTGCAAATCACTTGCATCCTTGGATTTTCTGTAGTGAAGCAGATAGATTCACTAAGCCAAAGATTGTATAGGAATAAGTTATCAAAAAACAACCAAATATCCGTAACCAACACCCAGATGCAGCTTGTGAAGGTATCAAGGAATTTGAAAATCACACTACAATCAAGAAGACTAAGATAACTACTTTCACCAAAAAAAAAAAAAGAAAGAAAAAAAAGAAAATTGATTAAAAAAATTATACACCAGCTTAAAATGACTGAAATGAGCTGGCCTCCACTATTTTGGCACATGATGGTTCTCTCCAACGAGTTCAGAATAGTTTTTGTCGGTTCATTTTAAAAATTCTCATTGGAGTACAGAGGGCAAGTTCATGGCAATGAACTTTATTTGCAAGGATTTGGTTATGAGAGATCACTACGGATTTTACCCCCTTCTTTAACTTATTTGTGGCATGTGGCTGATGGATTTCATGGGAGGCTGTCCTTGTTTGATACAGAAAAGATTGGAAGGCCTTATTGCATTTATGTCTTCTATTTCCATTATTTTTAAAAAATATTTTAAACCTTTCAAAACTTGGAAGTTGATATATTATCCTGATATTGTACTTATTTTTCTAAAGTTAATACATTTAATGTTTTTTATTTCTCAGCAAAAGAATACATGAACACACACACACATATAAAACATTTACAAAGGGTGAGCCAAATATGAGACATCATTGCCTCTCTATACCTGCAACCGTTTTCCTATTGCAACAAAAGGTTGTACATCTCCACGTGTCCCAACAATAAGCATTACTATCTGTAATGGCGGTATGTCTTGAAGGTCTGTTGCATCATGTTGATCATCATCAACAATGTGATGTACATGTGATCGAGCACCGAGGGCTTCAGGTTCTATATCTCCTGGAACTTCAAATTCTACAGTTCCATCATCTTTTACAGTAGCTATCCTGTTCAACAACTTAAGCTGCACAGTTGTAAAGTTTAATGGAGGCTTTGTGCGTATAGGTTTATAAATAAGAAAATAATGATAAGAAGGTAAATTAATAGACGAAAAATAAGGAGAAGAAAATATAATATGGTTGAATGATATACAGGAATCATAAACATAATCCTATTTACTAAGGCAACACATGTTAGGTGAGTGATGAGCTTATCTCCACCTTTTACACATTGGTCTCTTTTCCTCTTTTCCTATTAACTAGGAAAGAGATAACTTGAGGGACACTCAACACTTCAGTAAGATTATTCCCAACTTTACATGTATTTTGTAAAAAAATTATGTTTACAAAATATTTTGTATTTTTAATTAAGTATAGTAGCCCCCCACAACATTTGGTCACCAAGTCTCTCACATGCATCATATCAGTGTGAAAAAAAAAATGATATTTTGTTTCAGTGTACCAAATCAAATGCTTTGAAGTGCTTTGAACATATATTAGAAACAGCATGTTAAAGGAGAAAATTTTGAAGAACATTTAATGCTTCGATTCAACAGGAATACAAATTTATTTCTTTAACTTTCTAACCCAAAATTGACAGTCTTAAAGAACAAACAAGAGACATGATGAAAGTTGCATAAGAATACACTCAATTATTCAGGCTTGTTTTAGCAACTTTTTTTCAAATCTCTGTTTCCACTATATTTTTGATGGGGCTACCCATCAAGATCAGTTGGTCCCTACTCCTAAGCACTACAGCAGGCGACCAAAAGGATGGAAATGACTGCAACAGGCTGCCACCACTGACCAAAACAAGATATTAGGGTCTATACTGAAGAGGTGAGGGAGGAAAGAGAAAAGAAGCTGACCCTGTGACATCTAAGGAACAGTGAGTGGTTAGGAGTGGTTGGAAGGCTTTTTGTTGAGCGAAATCTCCATCAGACTGCAGCTTTTGGACTCTGGATCTTGGGAAGGAGAGGACTAGCCTCTCGAAAGCCAGCTTGGTTCCTTTTGGTTTCTGTATGTTTTGTGACTTATTTTGGTTTCTGTAACTGCTGGGATTGTAAAGGGAAAACTGGGTTTTGGCTGATATCAACCTTAAAGTCTCTGTTGTTGGGTTGATACGGTGCATTTCTCTTATATTGATACAAAACCCAAATATTTGCAGTTACTTTCTGTTGCACTTATTGAGTATTTGCAGAAGTGAGTCCAGAGTCCTAACAATTTCCTTTCCTGATGGATCATTAAGATCATTTTAATTGCCTATGAGTGAAGACTAGTATAACAGGGAATACATTTTAAGGAGTCTGTGTTGAGAAGAAAAGATTGAAAAGAAAGAACAAAGAAAAGCATCTACAATCATCCAGTAGGAGATAAAAGGTATTCCTAGGCCTTTGCCTAAATGCTTAACGTGTTAGATCCCCAACCAATGACATGGAATCAAAGTTCTTTTTGTGAAAAAAGTAGTCCAAAGATAAAATTTTGCTGCCCTTGTTGTCATAATCACATTCTTTTTGGCAGTAGCGCACCTATACTTTCAACCCCAAAGTTCTTCAATATGAAGGGTTTGTGTTAGAGATGAAGGTCATTCAAAGTTTACCTGACAGCCATTTCTAGCATGAGGTGAGCGATAAAACTGTAAAGTTTCGCACCTTTGTGAGAAAAAACAGAAGTTCCATCAAACAAAAAAGTCATTGGCAAAAAATTTCCTTCTTTTTTACCAAAGAATTAATTCTCCTTCAAGGTATTCTAATAATATTTTCTTTTTCTATAACCACTCAGTTACATGCAATCAAAGTCTACCCATTTTCCTTTTTTTTTTTTTTTAATTGGTAAGTGAACAACTATTCCTAGGTGATCAAACAGCTACTACTAGCCATTAAAGGGAAAACCAAAGGGGAGAAGCAGAAGAATTAATTAGAAAATAGTGAACGGGGGGAAAATGCTAGCACAAAAAGCATAATGATAAATCTTAATATAATACCTTCTCCTTAAAAGGAATTTTGTCATCAAAAATCTGAACTGCATCTTCAGGCCGCAGATGTCTCTGCCTCTCAGTTTTTGATCTTTCCAACTTAAATTGACCTGAACATGACACCAACTTGTCTGCATGTGATATTTCTGCTGGCAAAGTGTTCACTTTAGACAAACCCCTGCCAGAAACACCTGAATAAGGGGAAAGCAAGACTGTAATTGGCATCGCTCATACATATGCAATAAAGTTCAGATACCAAATAAAATGTTATGTTCCACATACTAAAATGTTAAGAGATCCTTGATACAGTGGCAGTGTATCAATCATCAAGATGATCTCATCAACCAAGCAATATGCTTATTCCAAGAGTTTGGACATAGGAAAGAACGATAATAGTAATTGTCAACAAATGTGGTTTTTGCAACTAGAGAATGTGGCTACCATAAGATTGACATCTATATATATATAAAATGCAATAATTAGTGGCAGATATAGGTATGTTGAAGACATTATGAAGTTAAAAGAACAAGAGAGGTAGACTATTATATTCTAAGAACATAGAAAAAAGAGGGGGTGTGGGGGGGAGGGGGAGCAAGAGACAATATAAACAAGTGCAGCAGGCGTAATCAGCTTTTGAGCACAGACATAGATCCTCGGAGAGCTCATTTTGGAATTAATCCAATTTTTACACAATCTTTGAATCTATTTGCCATATGCTAACAATTGTGTCGCCTTATATCTTTGTTTTTCTTTCTTTTTCATCTATTAGAGCGAAACCTTGAGTTGGTATTTTGCAGAACTGTAATCTTGATGAACTCCTTGTTTTACATGGTAACCCATGATCAAGGATACTAAGTACTCATTTGTTTTCTGTGCTTGCAGTTGTCGACAATTTAATTTGCAATGCAATCACAATAAATCTATAATATTGTCAGTGTACTTTGGCATTATTAAATCTCTTAACCTGAGCCTTAAGACCAACTAGTCAGGTCATCCTACCCTGGAGCAATTCGTTATGAAGCTATTCATGCCTTATATAATATGGCAGCGTGAGTTAGCTTCTGCAGCAATAATCTGTAGGATTAATGTCTTGGACATGGCTCAGGAACTATGAATGCTATCAAAAGGTTACTTGCTTTCAGGAAAAGGTCCTTCAGTCAACATAACTAACATAAATGATCCTATCACTGAAGGAAGATAAAATCATGTTTGCCTGTGCAAGACAGAAGATTTTCTTTAGAAGCAAACAAACCTCTGAACAATCTTTGTATGTCAAATTTCCAATGTCAGTACCAGTGACTAAGAGAAGGGATAGTGTTTGATCCTCGTTGACATTTATGTGACAAGAAGTTAGTTATTGCTTGGTTCCTAAGACTATGAGCTCATGTCAGAAGGCATGTTACTGCCACCTTGCCCTAGCTAAGGTGTCTTGCAATGTTAGCCAAAAAAAAAAAATGTGAAACTCTTCGGGGGTGGATTATAATGGCAGCTTAATGTTGCTTCATGCGGAATAAATTGGAAAGACGATTTTCAACAGAGGGAAGGGCAAAAAATAAAAGAGAAATTTTCATGACTTAAGTTTCTGCATTTGATGCAATTCTTTGTATATACATACATACAAATATATACACACAAGTGAAGAGTGTAAAAGTAAAACATTGTTAGAATAAGGTGAATGGCTAGGTGGAAATACGTGAGTCAATCGATAATGGGCAGGCCAGTACTGATGCTGTGCCCCTTGTAGTTAACCTAATTTTTCATTATAATCAAACACAGAAAACCAGACAGACTAAGTCAGTCGTCTCATTCAGATTTCTCCCCCTCGTCTCTCCTTTGAATAATTTTAAAACACACTAGGAAAGTAAGAATCAACATGACAAGTTACGCAGGTGAAGAGACCAAATTACGCATTATATTGTCACAAATCTATTTATGGGCCTTGACAACTTTTACATTAAGAACTTTTACAGCGTAGTACATTTGTGAACATCTGTCTACTCAGTGCTTCAATTTACAAATTTTGCATATGATTGAAACTTTTTCATGATTATCCAAAGTGTTGTAATTCCAGCTTAAACCCGCGTTTTTTTCCTTTTTGTTCTTTTCTTCTGTTACAGAGAGAACTTCCTGTTTGTATACTCTATTCCGCTTTGGTACCTCTAATCATAGTAGTGGACTCATGAAAAGAAGGGACAAGAAAGTTACTCAAATAAATAGGAAAATATAACTTGAGGGAAGAAAAAAAAAAAAAAAAGAAGTCAAATATGTAATGTACTGCTGAACTTTGAAAAATATTCAATTCTTTGATCATGACTTTGGGATCAGTCAAGTAATTTATCCATAGTAAGAGACAGAGAGGCAAAGAAACTTGAACAATAAAATAAAGGTTCCATTCACACCATGTTAAGGTTGACAGATTCCAAACAAAGATGATACATACTAGAATTTACTATATTTCATGAAGGATCAATGAGAAAATATCGTTTAGGTTGTGGTTAGAATCTTCCACAAAAGTCGTTACTGAACAAGTCCCACCCCCATAAACCATTCATGTATGTATATATATATATATATATATATATATATATATATATATATATATATATATGTATGTGTACATATATATATATATATATATATATCTGTTATAATTTATATCGGTATCGGAATTTTGCTTTTGGCGAACTTAGTTTAGTAAGATTTGGATTTAGTACATTTAAAATTTAGCATATTTAGTGCATTTAATTATCTTAAAGATAATTTTTCTTTTATTAAATATTAATATCTATTTTATGATATGAAAACTACAGGCACTAGACCAACCTGGAGAGCTAATGTCACCATTATCAAGGGGACCTCCATTGCGAACACCTTTAACACCATCCATTTCTTTACTAGTTCTTCCGCTTCCAACACCTACTTCACGCTCGACTCTGACGGAGATATCGCTCGAACTGGAGGAACCGGAAGAAGAGGTCCGGCGAATTCGTGGCAAGTCCGCCATTGTCACTTTCGACTCCCGCGAGCGATATGGACTTGCTGATCTGGATCTTCTGTAATGTCCAAGAGCAGAGATATATAACGAGACAGAATATATAAGGAATCAAGGAAGCGAGAATTTAGAGGAAGAATATTTTGCCGAGATTCACGATGGCCATACATGGAGAAAGCGAGACAACAGTGACACGTAAAAATGGAGCGAAGAAGCTATGATGGTGTTGGTTCGAGAGTCAGACACGTATCCGTTTTCGTGCTATGGAAGGTGAGATTAGAGAACCTTTCCTACCGAACATGTTAGAACCCGACTTTACAGTACGGGAGGGCATTCGATCAGATTTGGATTCTTTTTTTAAAGAAAAAGAAAAAAGAAAAGAAAAATTTTCCCAGTCAGTGTAGCAAAGAATCAATACAGGTCATGGCTCAACATCTCACGCAAAATTGGGCCGGTGTTGCTCCTTTCATTCCCAATTTTCTCTTCCTTTCTTTTTTGAGTAAAACTTTTGTTTCTTGAATTTTTGTGACCACTTTCATTAAATTTTTATTTAAAAATTACATAAATTTATCGTTTGCTTCCTATAATTTACTTCAATTTCCAATTAGTTCTTATAATCTTACTTTTTTCCAATCTCGTTCCTGCAGTTTCCATGCCACCAAAAACTGGTCTCATATCAACTATACGGTAGATTCTTCCGAGCCTTCAAGTATTTGAAAGTAATAGGTAATAATGCCTCAGACAAGTGAATAAATGAAATGTTATCAACTTATTTGGGAGTAATCAAAGTAATGGCTGTATAATAAAATGTTAAAATTAAAAAATAATCCAAATTTTTATTTTTATTTTTATTTTAGCCTCTAATATATTCGGTCAATCTGATATTCAACTTCATCAAATTATAAAATCCACAACTAAACCCTTAAACTTTATTTATTTATATAATTACGCCAAAAATTATAATTTTTCTGCATCACTTGATAGCCTTGTCATGCAAAATAAACCATATTAGAATTACTAACTTCGAGTAAAAGTATTGGAGTTTAGTTATAACAACACTATGATCTTTAAGGACAAAAGAAAATGTCAAGTAATTAATAACAGGAGTATATATGAGTGAACTGTGCAAAATCAACGCAGAGATTTGGTTAAGTGCAATAATATATGTTCTAACTTGGAAGCCCCAATGGATTAATATTAAAATAAATATAATATAGAAGTAAAATTGTGAATTTTATAATTTGAGAGAGTATGGTTAAAATATAAATAAAAAAACTTTGAATCATTTTTTAATTTTTACATTTTAGTGTACATTCATCATCTTAATTCAATTAGCGTTGAGTTGGTAACATCTTATTTATTCATTTGTCCAATGTATTGGTGCCTTGAAGTGACCAAAAAATTCACCAACTATATTGCTGTAAAGCTGACGTGGCTAACAACTTTCTGACATAGAGCTTAGTTATTTCTAGTCTTGCCACATGGGTCCCACGTAAGAACCATGTGCTTCTCACATGATCAATAACGCTCTTTCACGCGATGTGGACTCCATATTAAGCGCCTGAGAAGTAGCACATCTTCCTGCATTTTTCTTTTACGCAGATGAACGAGAAGTCCTTACAATGTAAGCTCGCTTTGACTTGAACATATATCTATATATATATATATATATATATATAATATTAATGATAAAGTAGGGCTTTTTGAAATGCACAAGTTGATTAAGGTTGATCTCATTTTATCGTAGCTTACCAAATATCTCAAAGATCACTAGAATAATTCGGTAAAAGTGGTGCTAAATTCCATCATGCATTATTTTCCAAATTCCAAAGGAAATTGATGTGGGTGGGTTGTTAAGCATTTTGCTTTCATTGTTGGGAAGAACAGTAATGTTACTTCTACAATATTAACATAATTTTCCAAGAACTAGCTCTATCATTCTTTTGATGCCAAAATTCTGCATAAAAGTAGAAACTAGATCTTTTGTTCTGATTGTTAGTAAACTCAGCCATGAATCATGATAATGCTTATGGTGGGTATGAAGGGATTTCCAAACCTTTTAATATTGATTGCTTCTCTATTTAGAACTCCTATAATAAATTTCCAAACCTGTTATATTCTCGGAAACATCGTGGTTTCACTTATGATGGCATCAATTATTGAATGTTACTAAATATAAAACAATATCCTACTTTATTTTTAATATAGATTTATTAATATAATCAAATTTATTAATTATTATACACAAAATCTTTTTAATAAAACATTGTTTAATATTTATTTATTAATTACATCATAATTAGAGAACATGATATTATTCTTAAAAATATATGATCATCAATAATGCAGTAATTGTTATTATAGTCCTTCCCTTTTGAAAACTATAATAAGTCAAGTTTTCAATGTTGCGACTTGTAACTCATGTCCTCTATTTCAAGTGCATAAATGGATTGTGTGTCATTTCATACACATTAACTCAATTATTGATAACACTTTTCTTCTCCATGTGAGCTTGCTGAATTTAACTTTAACAGAAGAAAAAAGTGCTTGTTGAAGCGAAGAGAAAGTTTTTAGTGAAGATGGCAGGAACCCTAGCTTGCCTTGTTTGAGTGATGGAGTTTCTCTGTTGTGCAGAGTAATTGAATATACTTTTGGATGACAAGACACAAGATGAATTTGGATCCTTTCATTTCTCTATATCAATTTTCTTATTAATTTTGAAGAAAAATAGATACAAAATAATTAAAGTTTATCTAGGTGAGATTCATTTGAACTTTGTGTTCCGCTCACTTATATTTATCTTTCTCCAAATTAATAGTAAATAATAGAAATAGAAAAGATTCAAATATGATACGGGACAACACATATAAATAACACATGCTCCTTATGTGGCACCTACATGGCATGATTAAGAACACTAAGCTCCACGTTAACAAGCTGTTAGCCACATCTGCCTCAGACTAATGAAGTTGTGACGTACGGCACAATAGAGCAGGAACCTATCTATATTCATATATAGTGGCTAGGAAACTTAAGGGACATGTTTGAAAATATTAATACTATAGGGACCAATTCAAAAGTTTAGATAAAATAATTAGTTTTTCCTAAAAATTAGTATAAATGATTAAATAGAACGTTAGAGACCAAATTATAAAGAAATGAAATAGTACGTTATAGAATTTTATCAGGCATTAGCATAAATCTTAAAGAGCTGAACATGCAAAATTCATATCCTATAACATGTTAGCTAAATGGGCTCGTGAATGTTTTTGTATGAAAGTTTCATAAAATGGGCCTAAATATTTGGACAAGATATTCCCATGACACAAGCCCAACAATGGAAGTCAGCTTACTCTAGTTTTTAAATTGAATATACTTTTTAATTTCTCTAGTGTGGATTTCGGGTTTGGATTTGATAAAGTTAAAATTTTAAATGTATATGAATTTAATAGAATGAAAATTTAATAATCCTAATATTTTTAAATGTAATAAATTTAAATTTTTAAGCACAGAAAATCTAGATCCGTGATTTTTATAACGTCAAATATGGTTAATGTTAATAGTTAGATAAAGGCATTTTTCTGTCGTTGTTGTTGTTCACTTTTAATAAAAAATATATAAATTGTTTATCATTTTACAATGCAGAACTTCATTAATTTTGAAATGTTTTTTTTGTACCCTCGTTGTTTATGGCATTACAAAACAATAATGGAAGGTGAAAATTAGATATTTCATATGAAAGTCTTTTGAAAATTAATATCGTTTGATCAGGGAGTTAGTTCGCATTGGTTTATGGAAGTTACATGATTAACTCTAAGTGAAAGATGAGTAATTAATAGATTAATTACTATATTAGTGAATTTGTTTGCACCATATGAGTCGCATAGTGTGAATATTCTAAAATGTGAAACTTGTAAATGATAACATATTTCAGAAAATACTCCTTTAAAATTTAATCTGGGTTGAAGAAGTTCGCATTTATTCTTGGCAGTTACACGATCAACCCTAAGTGAAGGAAGAAGGCAATAGAATGATTACGACATTAGTGAATTTGCTGGGTCCCAAAGTTTGAATCTTCTAAAGTTAAAAATAATAATAATACAAAGAGTGAAAGTACATATATGCGCTAACTCTCTCGATTTTGCTACTTTTTCTTTTCTATACATCATTCTTTTAATTTCAAAGGTATTTTACAAATTTTACATTTTAGAAGATTCAAAGTTTGTGATAATTGACATGTTTTGTTCAAATAATGTTACTTTATGTGAATTATCATTGTAGACACATATATTGTGTAGGAAGCAGCTCTACTTCGTTTGACAATGCTGAAAAGTAGAGATCCTCATAGAATATTTTGCTTTCATAATCTACAATATATCACTGTTGGAGATTGCCAAGACTTAGATTACCTTTCCCCATTCTTCATAGCCTTGGATTTTCAATACCTTCAAAATATTGAAACAAAACACTATTTAGGTTACTCATTTATTAGTCTAATATTAATTTGCTCCATTATTGACTTCTAGTCTCGATTTGATTCTTTATTAATTTTTTGTTTCAATTTAGTCCCTCACTTATGATTATTGTCATAATTTAATTCCTCATTTGTATGTTAATATGCATTTATATAAGTGAATAACAAAATTAAGGCTGGATTCATAATTAAATGAGTAATTAAATTAAGACTAAAAATAAATAAAAAACCAATTTAAAACTAAATTGATAAGTGAATTACCAAAATAGTGTTCTACTTTTATTTTTTGTTAGAAACTAGACCAAACACAATTTGTAAAAGAGCTAGTCGTGATTTATCGTCGCTTTTTCTCTCCATTTTTTTAGCTAGTAGGGTCAAAAGAACATTAAAATATAAAAAGATGTTCTAGTTTAAAATTTCTTAATTTAGCTAGGTTGGAGATTTATTGGAATAGAATTAACAAATCAAGTGGTTTGATTATAATTCTTTGTTAAAGTCAATCAACCCCAACTCTCGTATTGCATTATACGTATATGAATCATAATATGAAAAGGTCTTTCATGCATGCATAAGCAATTTACAAATTCAGCCTTCTTAATTCTACAAAACTTCTCTCTCTTTATATATATATATATATATATATGACATATGTGTCTGAAGGATCATATAATACACACATATATACACATACGCACACACGAATTTATTCAGCTCACAGAGATCTACATGGTAGAGAAGAGCTTGAAAGCAGTCATGGACGCTTGACAGGTTTGATATCTCTGTAAAAATCATGGTGACTATCAATTCCAGAAGGGTTTCCATATTTCCCATAACTTTCATTAACATCGTCATCTTTGTTTTCAGTGTTTTCTGCCTTAAGCTTTCGTCCATGGCTATGGCTAAGAAGATAGGGTTTTGCTATAAACATAGGATCCTCCTTTTTCAGCCTTAGGGCTTCAGCCTGCAGTGCATGCACAAGTAGAAAAGAAGCAACTAGTAGTGCAAGCAAGCTCCTCATGTTCAGAACTCTCATCAAAACCTAAATTGGAGAAAAAAAATTATGAAATAGAGTACAATAACATTAAATATTGTAATAATAGACAACCGTAACTTATAATACTTCAGATTCTGTAATATGCAATTTAGAATGTAGGCTAAAGTCCAAGTGTTCAAATATTTTTATTAATAACTACATGTGATTAGATTAATTTACTATATGTAATTTAAAACTATTTGAACTTAATCTAACAATTCAAAATAGATATCGTAAAACTGCAACAATATTCATACTTTATCATATTCGGATTCAAATAAGTTGGTAAGAGGTGTTAGCATCACGGCTTGGTAATATAACCTAAATTAGATTCTTCAATGGAGCACTCTAAAATTGAAATTCTAAATTTGCTAAGTTGTTGAACTTATAAGAATTATAAACCCTTAAAAATTCTGCAGGAAAAGAACAGCTCAGTGAAGTTAATCGATATACCCTATTTTTAATAATATTAAAAAAAAAAACAAACAAATTAAGAAGATTAGCCTTAGGAAGTGTACACGCTTGAACTAGAATTAAGATTGCTTGATGTAAAATTTAATTTGAATAAAACTTAAGGATTTTAATCTAACCGAATTATAAAAATTAAAAGGGAAAAAATTTAGAGTTAAGGGAATTAACTTACCAACAAGAGAATGACTATAAGTCTATAATCCCAAGGCTAGATGTAAAGAAGGGGAAGCCAAAAGCTTTCAATATATAGGCAAATCTCTTAAACTGTCATAACCTGTCGCAGAAATTGAAATTTGCATGCGTGATCTTAAATTGAGCACTTGCCAATAATAATAATAATAATAATAATTGTAAGTGGAGGATTCACCATGCTGTTGTGCTATTGGAGGCGTCCACCGAAGAAGCACTAATGATTACAGATTAATAATTGAGGTATTTTTAAAATTCCTATAAAATATAATTATTAATTGGATTATTTAGTGTGAATTGTGTATATCTATTTCCTCCTAGCATATTATAGCCAAATGTCAAAAATAACATAAACTATTATATCTATATGGGACCCTAATTAATCATTAGAAGTGACAGAAATAGATCCAAAGGAGTGTGAGGGCAGTTGCCCCTATTGGATTTTTAAAATTTTAACTTATATATATATATAGTTTTATTTTATATTCTTAATTTAATTCTTTAATTTATAAGAGCTTATTTTTTTTAAATCATAAAAGTTTTCTTTCTTCAATTCAAAATTTTGAATTAAAAACTTTTGCTTTCCTTAAAACCAAATCTTAAATTCGTCCTAACAGGTAATGATATAAAGTTGATATGACATGGAAATCCATATTGAAAAGTATCATTCTGGATTTCCACCACTAAATTTATTTTCTTTTTGTTTTTTCGTTAATGCAAGGAAGCATATATAGAAATAACTTTATATATATCTTAAAGAAATTTACCGTTCACTTTTTACTTTAACGAGCTAAGTCAAACCATATATAAATTTTAGTTATATTTAACATGTTAAAAATTATACTCTATTTATATTCATCAATACTTATACTGATTATGATTTAATTTCTTGTTACATGTTTTATTTTTAGTAATGTTATTTGTTACTTTAATATGTATTATGAATTATTTTTATATTCATATTATTATTTTACAATTTATTATAGTTTTATTTGTTCTAAAATTTATCATTTTAAATTTATTTCATTAATTTATATTTTATTCATTATTTTTCAAAATTTCAAAGTACAAGGACTGAAAGAAATGATCTTCTAACATTAGTAAACTTCCTGCCCCTCAACTCTCATGCAAATTCCCCATCCTCTCACCTTCTTCCATGCCAATGAAAATTGGGAGTCTTGTGAGAATAACTACTTTTTCTAAAATTTTTTTAAACAGGGGAATGTAAGACTTCCAAAATAATCAATGCAAATTTTTTGTTTTTAAAAATCATACATAAATAATTATTTAATGTAACCAATTAAGTAATTTTTAATATATTTACCTTATTAAGTATGTATTTAATATAATTTTATCTTTCTTTAAGTGTGTGTATATATATTAGGCAAGATATAGTTGAATGATGGTGAAGATGCTTCAATCACACTCAAAGCATGTATGCTTGAATACACCCAAAGTTAATTTTGGTATCTTGGCTAATTTACCTAAATTATCCTAGACATTCAATTTGAAATTTATTCAAGTTAGATATTAGTCGGTCTGAGTTTAAATTGAATCTAAATTTATAAGTAAGTTGAATTTTTTTTTGGATAAAATAATAATATCATTAAATTTGGTAAGTCAATTTACAAGTAAGCTTAAATTTATATTAAGTTGAAGTTTACAGACGAGTTGATACATTTTATTTAAATAAAATTATAATTTTGTTCAACTCAGGAGAGTAAACTTGTAAAGTTGACAAGGATCCTTGTTTACTACACTCACATCTTACATTTTGTTTAATAATATTTCATATATTATAAAATGCTATTTGTTTGGTATAAATTAATGCTATTTCCGATCTTTATCTATATCCATACCATACCTTTCGTTTTCATAATCATCACCATTTTCAGTGCCATTTGACAGGTGTAGTTTGAGTATTTTAATTGTCATGATTATAATTACCTACCAGGATATATATACTCTTCCTTCCCTTTCCCCCTTCCTTGTTGTACCGTATGCACTGTGCAAAATAATTAGGGCAACAAATAGTACCATCGCTACTAGAAAATTGCCAATTAGCAATGGAATTTAGCGAGGGACTCAACGTCTATTTTTAAAATACTCAATCAACAATGGGTTTAGCAACAAAAGAGCAAATTTGTACTAATATTTTGGAGTTGTTCAGTTAGCAATAAATTAGCAAATTCCTTTTTTATTGCTAAATTTTAGCAACAACTTGATATCGCTAAATTTGTTGAAAAGATAAATTAAAAAAAAAAAATAAAAGCCATTGTAGTTTAATAATTTAAAAAGGGATTTAGAGGCGTCATTCCCATTGCTAAACAAATATTAAAATTAGAAAAAATTTACTTTACTCCTTCTTCAAACTTAAATTTTGTGACGTCAGTTCTCATTCTTCATTTGACCCATGAATCTTAAACGCTGTGTGCAACTATTTTTGCTTCTTCCAAAGCTTCAAGGTTGAATCTGTGGCCTTCGTCTGCTCCAAAATTTCCTCACTCAAACTCAATTGCTGCAATACAGAGGGTGAGTGTCCTATATTTTTAATTAGTTTTGTTTATTAAGAAGACATTGCTTTTTATTTTCGACCATACATTTAGCATTTACTGTTCTTTAGTTTCGAATAGTTTTAGTTATCACTATGTATATGTTCAATAAGAAGATGCTCTGCTTTGTGCATTCTGAGATTTTTTATATTCTCATAACATGTGTTTAGGTATATTTCCTTTGACCAAGTTCTTGCAGTTTTGTCTTCTTTGTCTTTTCCCTTTTCTTTTGTAACCTGTCAACTGGTTGTAATTCTTTAGCTCTTGTCTGGCTAATATTATAATTTCGGAGGGTCATAGAGAATCTTGCAATAAACAACAGTGATAGTACATAGAGGATCACGTGGGGTTGGCCCAGCATTGATTTGATTTGGTTTAAATATCCATATATTCCAAAAGCTGGGCAAGCTCTTTTATATATGCTGGATATATATTTGGTGTATTTTATTTAGTGATGGCTTTAGTACAACTTTTATTAAGTTGGCAATCATTGTTCATGGGTTTAAGAAATTACCTTTAGTTAATCATCAAAACACTTTTTATAGTATCAGTGGTAGATAGGTTGTCATCTTACTTTAGAGATTCTATATTTAGTGTTTTTGAGTTTAGGATTATAAAGAGACATAGGAATTATTACTTTACTGTTATTTTTTCATTTCATGTATCAAAGTCATTAGTGATTTGGTGTGCTTGATCACATGTAGGCTGGTACAAAGATAATGATTTGGTGTGCTTGATCATTTGGGGTGTTGGCAAATTTTCCAAGTCAAAAGCTACAAGCAAGGTTAGTAAAAGTGCATATTTTAATGCTATAGTATTATGTGATATTAATAGTTGTTTTCAACTTTTCCTGTTTTAGTCTTAATGAAAGGTAAAGAATGCTCTTGCTTTTTTATACTTAATCCAAATCTACTTTGTTCTTCTTTATTTTTATATTTGATTTAGTTGAACTCCTCATTTAGTTAAAATGTTTGTGTTTAATACAAAGTCTATGAGATTGTTATAGCAGATTGCAGTACCCATCGCCTTTAAATTGATATGATCATAATATATAACGTTTACAACTACAAATGACTTTGTCTAGTGTCCACTTCCTCTAATTACCAATTATTTCAAGTGTTGTTTGATATTGTAGTAGTGATATATAGTCTTTTTAATTATTATTGTTGAATTTTGAAAGATTTTGTGTATATTTTCATAAGAAATGAGAAAATTGTATAATTTAGACATTCATGGGAAGATGAAAGAGTAATACATCTTTATATATAGTTAATAAACATAAGCATTATAGTGAACTTAAAAAAATTTTAAAATAAATTAAAATTATGATTTTGACCCAAAATAAACTAAAATAAAATAATTTTTTTAAAAAATATAATTTTCACAAAACTGTTCTTTATAGAAAAATTAATATTATCTCCAGAAATATTTTGATTATATATTGATTTCAGGAGAATAGATAAATAATTTTAAACAGATATAGATAATGTATTTTAAAGATCTTTAAAAATATATATAAAATTTAGCCCTTAATATACAGTGGGTTGGGGGTAATCCTGGTCCCTCTAGGGTAACTTAAAAAGTGAAAAAAACCCTCAGTTTCAAAGAGTGTGCCCACAGTGCAGGCTTTCAAATACAATCCCAACCAAATCAAAGCAAGAGGAAGAAGGAAAAAACACACCTCATGTGATTTCTGAGTTGCAGTAAATGAATTTCAAATAAAATCTCTTACTGTTACATTAGCATTTTCGCAATCACATATAAGAGGGCAAGGAATCTATAACACCTGATATATGAATTCTTGAACTTGGCATTAATTATGTATTCCGCTACACCGAAAGTGATGAAAATGATTAAA
Organism: Delonix regia; assembly: GCA_037074485.1. Lineage (NCBI taxonomy): Eukaryota > Viridiplantae > Streptophyta > Magnoliopsida > Fabales > Fabaceae > Delonix > Delonix regia. The sequence continues at coordinate 7,300,289 of CM073459.1, forward strand.
TTGAACACTTGTTCCTCTGCCCAAACTCACAGAAAGAAAGAAATTCATGCCTAAGCTAGTTTATTACCTGATTTTATATTAAAAATATATTACTATGAAGATGATATATTATTAATTCATGAGTCGATCCACTTGATTGACCCATTGTGCAGGTATTTATCTGATCTTGCTATAAAGTTTATTATAACAAAACTAAAATATGTATAAATACTAAATTCCAAAGACAATCACTTACAATAGGTCCAACCATATAGAACTAAGCCGTTTCTCACCTCTTCCCTCTGTTCTTATTCTTTTCTTTGACTAAGCCATTGCCCCGTGTATTAGTTTGTTATTCTCCCTTCACAATCCTTTTATTTAGACTATTTGTAAGTCTTCGTTTTCTTATCATTTAGCTAGTATTTTAAAATTTAGTACCATAGAATCTTACTTGGCTACCATTCTTTTTCATAAATTCTTATGTGGTCCTGTCTTAGCTCTTTTTGGTTCTGCTTTTGTATTTTATTTTTTGAAGTAATTTATTATAAATCAATAGGAAAAAAGAGTAGATATGTACAATGTCTCTTGAAGTTACTTAATGCATGGGTATGCAATTTGCAATACATGTTAACTTCAGTTAGAGGGAGCACAGTTATTGGAAGGGATTTCTACCACTTAACTCTAATATTTATAAATATAGGCACACACACGTCAACGTAAAATGATGTTGATTCTTATACAACTTTATGAGGCTTTTATAAACCCAAATGATATTGATCAATGGTGTATATGTATATGTGCCACTTAACGCCATTATATATAAATATAGGCACACACATGTAAATGTAAAATGATGTTGATTTTATACAAATTTATAAGGCTTTTATAAACCCACATGATAGTGATAAATGGTGTCTACATATATGTGTCAACTCTCGAATTCATTTTTTCAATTAATGGGGACCAATTTTTTGGACGTAGCTAGGTGGCGTGAGTTCATATAGAAGTGATCATCTTTGGATGTACAATAGACTAGTGTCAAGTCCAAAAAGATTGACTAATGACATTATTACAAGTGTTAATGAATTTATAGCTTTTGAGTTGCTATAACATAATGTTGAATCTAATGGCAAGAAATGGTGTCCATGTTCAAGGTGCGATAATCAATGGCTTCTTGATATAGATGATGTAAAGACACACTTGTATAAGTATGGTTTTATCTCTAACTATCATAATTGAACATTACATAGGGAGCCATACTTACATTCTACTTCTTTACAAACTCATACCAGCTTAGAAAATAAACCTAATGTTCAAAGTACACCTCTAAATCCATGCCGCACTATGGTTTTAGAAGTAGTTGGGCTTAGTTGCAATTTTGAATTTGAAAGAACTTATTCTATTGGAGATGAACAAGAGCCTCCAAATGGTGTTGCAAAGAAGTTTTATTGATTGCTTAAGGTGGTAGAAAAGCCACTATGAGGGTTGTAAGTCACATACTTTACTATTAGTGATGTCCAGGTTGCTAAATATTAAACCTAAGTTCAATATGAGAGAGAAATGCTTTAATCATATATTACAATTAGTGAAAGAGTTAGTACCTAATGACACCAAGTTACCTAATGATTTTTTACAAGACAAAACAAATGGTTGGGAAACTTGGTTTAGGGTATAAAAAGATCGATGTGTACATCAATGAATGCATTTTGTACTATAGAGAAAACCAAGATTTAAAAGCTTGTTCGGTATGTGGTCATTTTAGGTATAAGCCTAGAAAAAGGGGAGATGCAAAGCAAAAGGACAATCCTTATAAAATATTATGATACTTTTCTCTCACACCAAGGCTATAAAGATTGTTCATGTCAACAAAAACATTAGAGCATATGACTTGGCACATGAGAAGTCATTAGGAATGTGAGACAATGAGCCATCCATATGACAGGGAGGCATGGAAACACTTTGATGAATGTCATCCTTCATTTATTGTTGAGCCATAAAATGTTCAATCAGTTCTTTCATCTAATGGGTTCAGTCTATATAGATAAAAAAAGCCATCCTTATTTTTGTTGGCTAGTGATTATAACACCATACAACCTTCCCCCTGGAATATGTGTGACAACCCTTTTTATGTTCTAAACTTTTGTTATACCTAGTCCAAGAAGCCTTGGTAAGAAAATAGACTTGTATTTACATCCTTTTATAGATGAATTGAAAGTATTATGGGAGATAGGGGTAGAAACCTATGATTCATTCAGGAAATAATATTTTCAAATGTGAGTTGCATTAATGTGGACTATTAATGACTTTTCAGCATATGGAATGCTATCTAAATGGAGCATACATGGTGTTTTATCGTGCCTATATGTATGGAACACCATAAGGCATTTTACTTAAAAGAAAGTCGAAAACCAACTTTTTTTTCTATTGTCATCGTCATTTTTTACCCTTGGAACATCCATTTCAGAAAGATAAGAAGTCTTTTTGTAAGGGAATGGTTAAGAAGTCAACACCTTCGACAAGGTTGTTTGATGATGAAGTACGAGCAAAGGTTAGTATTTTACCATTAGGGATAAGGAATCTAGGGAATGATAAGATTCCTGGGTTTGGTGAGCAACATAATTAGACAAAATGTTCTATATTTTGGGAATTGCCTTATTTGAGTATAAATTTTATTAGGCATAATCTTGGTGTGATGCATCTTGAGAAGAATGTGTTTGATAAAACTTTCAATACTATTATGGATTTGAAGGGCAAAACAAAGAACTACTTGAAAGCTAGAAAAGATTTGAAAATCATATGTAGCCATCCATATCTTGAATTGAGTGAGTAAAATGGGAAGGTATTTATGCCAAAATCAGTTTACATGTTATCAAAGGTTTAAAGAAAGTTGGTATGTGAATGGGTTATAAATATAAGATTGCTAGATGGATATGCTTCAAATTTCGCTAAATGTGTCGAAGTGAAAGATTGAAAAATTTCTCGAATGAAGAGTTATGATTGTCATCTTTGGATGGAAAGACTAATTCTAACTGCATTTAAAGACTTGTTGACAGAACTAGTTTAGAATGCCATAACAGAATTAAGTCTATTCTTTAAATGCTTATGCTTTATAGTGTTGCCAGTTCAAAATATAAGAAAATTAGAAAAGAGCATAGTGGTGACAATATGTAAGTTAAAGAAAATATTCCCTCATAGTTTCTTTGACTCGATGGAGCACTTGCCAATCTACTTGTCTTATGAAGCTAGAGTTGGTGGTCTGGTGCAATATTGGTGGATGTACCCATTTAAGTAGTAATAATTTAAATATTTACTTATTGTTTTGAATATGATATTTTCTACATTTATGTATGACATTAATATTTATAGGTTTTTGCACCATTTGAAGAAGAAAGTTACTATTAAAGATTGTGTGGAAGGTTCCATTTGTGAAACATATCTCATTAAAGAAATCTCTTCTTTTTGCTCCTATTATTTTAAGCCTTATATTCAAACTAATTTAACAAAAGTGGGTCGTCATGATGACAGAGGTGAGGTAGATGCTCCTTATGGTTGTTTGTCTATCTTCACCCACCCTTGTCATCCATCGAGGGTGAACTGAGTATGGTACTTAACTGACAAGGAGTTCAATGTTGCCATTACATATATTCTTTTAGATTGTAAAGAGATTGAACCATTTTTGGAGTAAGTTCAATATATCTTTCATTTGAAATAATACATGGGGATAAATTGCTAATTGTGATTTGTATTTTATAGTATATTCAAGGATGAGTTAAGAACAAGATTTCCTCATCTTACAGTAGAAGAAATAGAAGGTTGAAAAAGCAATGAATTTATGCTGCGGTTAAAATCATATGTAATGTCTTTTGTAACTTTTAAACTTTAGTGGTTGTCATATGGATTATATACTTGAGAATCAATTAACTTCCATATTATTTTTTTAGGTACATGATGGTCGTAATGAAATAAATGATAGTCAAATAAGAGATTTAGTTTTCGGTCCCTCTTGGGAAGTTCACACATGGCCATAATACAATGTAAATGGCTACAAGTTCCACACATTAGCATATGGCTCAAACAAATTAACAATGAATAGTGGTGTTTGCATTAAAGGGACAAATTATGCGGAGCTTGAGAGTGACTATTATGGCACATTGAATGATATTGTAAAATTAGAGTATCTTAACCTAAGTCTTAAATGAACAAGGGTTATGTTGTTTAAGTGTGATTGGTTTGATCCCACTATTAATCGAGGTTAGAGAGTACATAATTAATATAGTCTAATGGATACAAATTTGAAAAGGAGGTTTATGAAGTATGAACCTTTCATTTTAGTCTTTCAATCCCAACAGGTATATTTTGCTTAATACCTTGTTAAGCAGAAAGGATAAAGCTGATTGGAGAGCTATTTGTCAATAAAGGCAAGAAACGTTATTGTTTCATCATATGTGGCTTACCAAGAAGATAAAATGTCTATGCCAATTGAACCATGGATGAATGATGAACTTTATTGTCTTAGTGTTGGAGATGGAGAAGAAGAGCATGTAATTGTAGATCATAAAATGGATAAGGAAGACATTAATGAGTTAGATTTTGAGTCTCAAATTGAAAACACCAAAGAAGATGAAGATGTTGAAGACAATTAGGACACTAGAGATGAATGAATGAAACTTTTGTTTGTTGTATTCCATGAAATTCTTGGTCTACTTTATTGTGTACTATTTGGATTAAATTATATGATAATTTTTGGTATTCCATTCAATAATTAAACTTACATTCATTTCTCCAACTTACTTTATCACTAAAACACACACATAAACACATTCATTTATTTCTTCTTAGTTAGTTTTATTATTCTAGGAAAATGTCACAAGGAGGATGTGCTTGACACATGTGTCGTGGGGATTCATCAAGACCACCTTCATCACAAGGAGGTGTAGGCGGTTCACAGCCTAGTCTCTCATCATAACAGTAAACTAACAACTGTCAAATTTTTTTACAAGTGGATGGAGATAAGTGAGTTTTGCTTTTTATATTTCAAACTCATATCCATGTGAAACATAACTAAGTTTTGTTTCTTTGATAGTTTTAATCCCTCTAGTTCATTTGATGGTAGCTATTTATAAGAGATCATTTGATGGTGCATGGCTCACATAGGGAAAAGTCCTAGAGTATGCTAGGGACTAATGGTTTGATGAGTTTAAGGTTTGCAAATTTTTCAATCATATATTTCTTGCTCATGTAAATGTCCTTTTATCTTACAAATATGTCTTGATGTTGGTTATATTTATGATTGGGAGAATAGTTGTCCTCATTATACTTTGGTTTGCTAGCTATCTTACATTGTAAGCAATGTGTTGCTCTTGTTTCATACTTGTAAAAACTATATTATTGGAATGAGGGGGATAATTTGGCAGTAAGGAGGGTTTTTGAACATAGAAGTATATAATTAAGCAAAACCTTGAACAAAGCCAAAAATTTGTTCAATGAAAAGAATGTAATTCCCAAGTGGATTAGTTGAAATCATTAGGATGAGTTGCTCATATATTAGAATAGTGAAAACTTCAAGTATAAGTAAGAAACAACTAAAAAGAATAGGTTGTCTTGCAATGATGGGTTAGGTCCATCCTTGCATACATGAAGATCAATTATAGTCTCAAAATATCAAAGAAAATATGTAAGTATTAATATACATGTTATTATATCTTACGTAGACTAAAAATGAACTATTTGTTTATGTGTTTTAAGTGAAAGAGAAAAGGGTAGATCCTAGTGCTTCTGAGTTATTCTTGATGATACACAAGTCAAAAGAGAAAAATGATTGGGTTGATCATAAATCAAAATCTATGTGGGTAAGTATAATATTTTAGTTAATAAAAATCAGTCACTGTAAGTGTGCTTGTGTGTTTATTTTGATTTAATTTCTCTTGTTTTAGGCCAAGTTCAAAACCATCATTAAGAGACGTCATTATGGTCATACTGGGACATGAGTTAATGAACTAGGAAATGAAGATGATACAATAGAAAGGGAAGGAGAAAATGATGATAGAGATGAAGAAGCCTTCATAGCAATGACATATGAGCTTCCTAAAGATGAAGTTGACAATCTTGGCTAGAGGCAGTTGGGGGACCAACAAAAATGAGAGTTCATAGCCTTGGATTAGAGTCTTTTACTATCATGCAAGGAGCTGGCCTTACATCCTATGCACCAACATGTTCTTCATAAGCACCCCTACCTTTGCTCAAAACATAATTGTCACTCCTACTTTTTACGAAGTTGTTAACTGAGCAGTTGAACAAAAATTAGCAGACCTATAGGCAGCATTTCAAGAGGAGTTGAAAACAAATATTCAAGTTGCCATCCAAGCTATGCATCCAAGTTAGCTACTAAGATCTGTTGGAGATGCAGGATCAGCAACACACAATGTTTACGATAGGATGTAATTTTTTTGATTATGACTAGGTTAGAGACTTTTATGGTTTAAGGTTTATCAAGTTAGGATTGGACAAAACATTTTTATTATGATTTAGTTGGAAACTTTTATTGTTTAAGGTCTACGTGTACTAGTATCAAACTTTCCAATGCATATTAATGATATATGATGAATTTAGATATTTTTAATTTGTCATGACTGTTTGATTGATATGTAGTGTATTATCATAGGTATATTAGAATATGACGTGAGCTAATTTAAAGCATCTATCTTAATTTATCCCAGTTTTAATGACGGATTTGGGAATAGGTAATAAATTAATCAAACTTAGCCATGGATTTAGCAACGACCATCTGCATTATCAATAATTGAATTTAGCGACAAATGATTCTGTTTCTAAATTAGCAACATATTAAATGGTCGTTGTTAATTAGTTAAATTATAAGACTTTGTTGACTGTATTTAGTGACGTCTATAGTCCACATTAGTGATGGATAAGTCCATTTCCAATTAGCAACGGATAATTCATGGATGTCGTATTGACACGCTAATTACTAACGGATTTAGCAAGGGAAAAATTTGTTGCCAATTTTTGATTAGCAATGGATTTTATAATGTTAGAAAGGGATATGTCTGTCATTGATTAGCAATTTTCTAGTAGTGAATTCATGATGCTCTCATTTTAAAACTTTTGAGTTCCAACAAACACTGAAAGAATAAAAAGAAGAAAGTGTTTGATATTGCATTATACTATGATTTCTGATGTTGTAATTTACATTCCTAAATTTTTTGAGTCACTAATATTTTTCAATCTGGATCCCCTCATGTTGTGGTGGGAACATGAGATCTTATATAATCATAGTAGAGTAATAGATGGAGATTAAATAGTTCAAATTTACAGATAAAAAATATAACTATAAGCAGTTATATTAATTCAATATAAATCTAGATCATTCAATCTTCATCTAACGATCCACCGTGATTGAACATGAGAAATTGAGCTTAATATTGTAAAATAAAATATTTTTTATTTAAATCCTCTTCTGACAAGTTTTATACCTAGATACTTAATTTTATTATTTTAAGTATATGGAATTTGCTCTCTAAAAAGACGAGTAAACCTAATGTGTTAGAATTGGTACTGATTAGCCAGTTACCATGGCGAATCAGTGTTGAATTTTTTATTTTAAATTTTTCACTACTTCACCCCAATTCAAGGCAAATCAAGCCTTCTCAATACGCGAGCTTGATGAGCCTTCCTCTTCCCCCACCTCGTCTTCTTTTATTAAAAGTTGTGTGGGTCAAATTCTATTTTGACCCCACTTTCATCATTTATTCTTCTCCATAGCTCATTGTAGCTTAACAAAAATTACACTATGGCCTTGCTTGACTCACTTGCATGCCATTTGGTGTTTCATTATATGTGAGGAAAAATTACATTATGGCCAGTTTGTGTTAAAGGAAATTATTTTTGACCCCAATCCATTTATTGTTTCTTTCCATATCTTGGATTTGCGAAGGAAAGCATTCTATTTAAACCTCATTGATACGTTTTTCTCTTATGCATTTATGTATGTTTCGAACGTTTTCTTTTTATTTTTTCTCTTATATAATTGTATTTACTGCTACATTTAAATTTGCAAATTTGTTTGTTTTTCTTGTTGCAAAGTATCTGTTGTTGTAGTTGTGAAATTAATTTATTGGATGCCATGTTTAATTTTTTTTTTAATAAAAATGTAAAAAAACGAAAGTAAAAAAGTATTGAAAAAATATGTCGCATTCAAAAATGATGTGTGAAATATTAGCCTAAGAAATTTTATATTGGTAGCATGGGTGAAATGATTTTTGGAAGATGGATTATTGAAGACTTGAAGATTAAATTTTATAATTTGGTGAACACAATATTTAAATAATTATTAGTAAAAGTAATAAGTAATGTATAAATAATATTATTGTTAATATTTTTGGTGAGCCTAATATGTAAAACAATTTTTTTTTCAAATCCTGGTCAGACACAACAAAATACCAATAGCCCATCAATTAATGAAGTCTAACAAAATTATAATGTAATTTGATTGCATTCTTTATTCAATTAAATAATATTATATAAAAATTATAATTTATAATTTATAGAAACACTTTAAAAAATATATACAAAAATTAAATATATTTATCCTTTCTATCTCGCTCTAAAGGATTTTATAAATTTTATACTTTAAAGAATCTAAATCCTCAACTTAATTTGATTGCATAATTTTTTAACATTACTCACAAATAATCATCAAATATATCAAATAACTAAATGTATATTTAAAACACTCAAATAATATCCTCATACTTTAACAACCAGATTAAATGAATTCATTAATATACAATTATTAATTTTATCCAAAAAATTAATTAAATAAAATAATTCTCATGACTATCTCAAATTAAAATTTTATATTATTTTTAAATCATTAATTTTTAATATTTTTATAATATATTTATTTATTTCTAAATATATAATATTTTTTAATCTTATTTTAATATATATATATATATATATATATATATATATATATATTGTGGGGCTAGGTGTGCCCCACAATATAACTCGTAAAGGGTTGAGGGCGAATCCCTTATTAAATTAAAAAAAAAAAAGTATTAAAGGATTCATCATTTGTAGAGGTTAATTGCAATGTATGATTAAGTATTTGAATATAATAATTTTGTTAGATTAGAATTTTTAAAAAAAAGCCTCCAAATTGGATATTTTTGGTTTTTAAGAGATATACTTTGCCTTAAGTTAGTTCTTTAAAGTTTGAAATTTGAATGTCAAGTTTTAGTCCTTTGAATAATATTTCATCATCAATATCATATTTAAGTTAATGTGGTCATTAAGTGTCTAATTGTGGCTAAAACATGCTATAAAACAATAAGACCCCGTTTGGTATAAAAAAAGAAAATAGATGAGAAAAGGAATATAAAAAAGAATGAGAAAAGATTGGAATAGAATGGAAATTTTTTATGTTTAAGTTTGTTTGGTATGTTGGGAATAGAATAAGGAATAGAGTTGTAAAATTTGTTTGGTATGGTGGAGATAATGAAGGAATGGGAATAATAGTGGGATAAAAAGACCAAAATACCTTCTTATACCTCTATACCAAAAACATTAAGTTAATATTTTTTAAAATTATTTTTAGCATAATATTAATAAAAATATTAAATATTCATAATAAATATTAATAAATGATTTTATAATTTTTTATTATGTAATAAATATATTTAAAATAGTAAAATATTTATATTATTTCAAAAATATTTATTTTTTATTTTTAAATTGGAGAAAAAGCTTTTTTATTGTCCAATACAAATATTGAATTATTTATAATAAATATTGTTAAATAATTTTCTTAATTTTTAATTTTTAATAACATTTCAAAAAATATTAAACTATTTCTATTCTTTCCATTCGTAGGTCAAAATATTTAAATATTACTTTTTATTTTTTTTAATGGGGGAGAAAATGCATTTTTACTTCCTAATAATATTAAAATATTTTTATTAGGTCTTCCCATGGCTCTCAGAAAGAAGAAATGGGCTTCCAAGAAACATTTCAGAAGCATCAAAGATTGCAATATATTGGCATCCATCTTTGGGGAGGAATAAAGTGAAAAACAAGGACAATTTACTAAACTACCACAACTTTCCAATAAAGTTCTATTAATTCCATAGCGTTTTCAGTAGAAACCTCTATCCTAATACGGAAAGGAGAGAGACTTCTAATGGCACTGTAGTTCTGATCTACCAAACATGCTTAATAGCTTTCTTGCACGTGTTATCTCTCCATTTCCGCCTCCTCCAGCTGCACCAAATGGAGCCTAAATGTTGTAGCTATATATATATATATACACACACACACACACACATATATATATAGTGCTTCATGTTAAGGTATGCTCATGTTTTAGTAATATTTTGGACTTAACGGATATTTCAGGTTCTAATTCCTGTTTTAATGTTTAACATGAGGATCATATTGAAAACCAAATGTATTTAATGACTAAAATGAAATTATTAAACTTTGATGGACCAACTTGTTAAACAATGCTTTGGAAAGATCAAAATATCAATATACTGGAAATTTCTTACAAAATCACGCAACTTGCGGCTTATAGTGGGTTGCAACTGTTGTTGTCATATACAAATGGTGAAAAATATTTTTATGGTCCATCACTTATAACAAAATTATTATTTAAGTCCTTTATTCATTATAATACTCAAAATGATCAATTGCTTTGCATAAAAATATCAAATTTAGTCCTTCTATCAAACTCTAAACCTTAAATTCAAGGATTCGGTTATTTTTAAAAAAGTAGAGAATGACATTTTCAAATATGAAAGATTAAAATGATAATTTTGTGATAAGTGAAGGACCAAAATTTTACCCTATACAAATGCAATATTAGGAATAGTACTGTGATGGAAAAAGCAAGTATTAGTGAGATCTGAAAACTGAGCTAGGAAAATGGTAATCCAGGAACCTACGTTCCAAGTGACAGAAAATGATCTCCAAGAGGTAGCCGTAAGAAGAGAATATTGTCAAAAGGTGGCAACATATTGTGGATTTTTCCTAAACTATTTAGCATGTCATGTAGGCAACAAATGGTAAATTAATCTTCAATCACTTAAAAAAAAAAAAAGATACTAAATAGTTAAGTGGATGTACTAACCTTTTATGGTGCAATTGGAGGCTACGGCCTCCAAAGAAGCAATTATGATTGAAGATCCATAATCTACGGATTTTTTTAAAGTATTTGTTCATGTAAATTCAAATGTTCAATTATTTAATGTTTAGTATTCTAAATCATTCAATTCCTGCATCAATTATGGTCCGTGTGTTCTTTTTTTATATCTAGCATTCAGTGGGCATTAAGTTTTAATTTCTATTGATGCGTTATTTGCATTGATTCCCTTGCCTATTCTAACTATTAAGATGATAACCATTAATGGCATGATTTTTTAAACTCTTACAGATCCTTGATTTTGGTTTGAATCGTCTTACAAAACTCATACACTATCTCTGAGTGAGAGACTAGGGCTTAGAAACACTTGTATTCATTTTCAATGTTTTAACATTTATGACATTTCTAATCTAATGCAATGATGATCTATTTGTGTTATTACCTTCATTTTTGACAACATGATATAAGGTTGTTTTATGTAAAAGTTTTTACAAATAAATCATGTTATGACTTCAATAAATATGCTTATGTTCCTGGAGTCGAAGCTTGATGGAATGGCGTGGGTAATGCAATCATTCTAAGGATTTACTGATTTCTCAAGTGAGAATTAGGTCCATTGGGCCCCTTCTCTTTATACCTTTCTCACAACTACATTCATTGGATCGAAAGACTAAAAAATTTTGAAGAAAAAAGCACTCAGAAGTTTCCTTGAAATTAAGATAGTCGTACACTATCACTCTATCTTAGAAGAGAAGATGTGGAAGACTGGGGAGGCATGGGTTTGTGGGAGGCGAATGGAACTGAAGCAGGAGGTAGACTTGATATTTAATTAACAAGCCTGTTCGGTCAACTAAGTCTTGCTTGAAAAAAAATGATATGAGCGTAGAGAAAAAAGCTGGGCCTGATTTTAAAAGCTTAAATTAAAAATTAGCTTTAGGTCTCTTGTACAAACCAAACTCTAATTACTTATAATTTAAAATATTTATATGATTTTATCACTAATTATGTTATTAAATTAATATAAAAATCCCTATTAATTATTACTTTGGCTCTTCACCTTATTTCACACTTGTTTGTTTGTCTAATTTAAATTAAATTTATATTATAATTAGTTTGTTGAATTACAAAAAAAAAATTATCATTATAGCGGTAGGTTGACTAAATCTTAGTAATATAACATTTTACAAATTTGTTTTATCCTATCTAATTTAAATTTATTTTAAACTTTAAGATCGTACGTTAAATACATAGTAGCAATTCTTTAAGAAATAAATGGTGAACAAAGAATTAAATTTGAAAAATATAATATAAAAAAGCTGGGTCAAGCTTTTTAAGTTTCGTTTATTTGGCCTGACTGAAGCTCAAAAAATTTGTAGCATCCAAATCTATGATTAGGTCTAAGTACAAGTTGGGGGGATATGTATAGCGATGTTTGATAAAGTTTAGGATTTAGGAAGCTTGATAAAAAATTTTTTGAATTAATGAAAACAAATACTTAAATTTTTTTTTTATAATTTCTAATTCAAAATGTATTTTTCACAAATTAAAAAATTATAATAAATATTTTTATATTTTATATCATGGTATTTTACAAGTATTTTCTACATGTTATATAATGAATACTTTACTTTTATACTAGAGATATTATTGTTATTTGTTATCTAATTAATTACAATTATATTCTTACATTATAACTGAATTAACTGGTGTACTCAAAATTATAAATGTACTAAAGATTTTACTTATAAAATAATATAAAATAAAATTTTTATTTCTTTTCATATCATACCAATTATAATTATAAAATACATAATTCCATTTTACCAAAATGAATTTTCATTTCCATTTTTATTATTCTTCTTATAATTAAAATCATTTGAGTCTACTAAATGTATGTGTGTGTGTGTGTGTATATATATATATATATATATATATATATATATATATATATATATATATATATATATGAATGAAGTAGAGACCAAAGAGGTACTGAGCCTCGAACCACAAAAACATGTTGGTAAGTTTGAAAAGATCATACCAGAATGTCGTGCAAGAGATTAGCTTTCAATCTACTCAATATAACTTTCAATTGGATCGGTTCGAATGAAGAGAAAAATACAATTTTAGTCCTTCACTTTTAGTTAAAGTTCCAATTTGGTCCTTCAAATATGGAAAGTATCAAAATGATCCTCCAAAGATGAGATACTGAACTGACTTGGTCCCTTTAGAGGACCAAATTGATGTTATGACCAAAAGTGAGGGACCAAATTTGTATTTTTCTCTTCATATAAATAAAGGAATCATAGAATTTGAGTGTAACATTTATGGAAATTCTTACATTAAGTATATTATTTTTAGTTTAAAAAATTTCAATAACTCCATGAATAGGGAAAAGAATGGTGTGCATTGGGCAAGTATTAATTTAAATAATTATGAAGATAATAGAAAATGAATTTAAGAAGACTTAAATATACTATGGATAGGCATTATACTCAAGAATTAGGTTGGCACAAATGGCTAAGCCTTGCCTACAGAAATTAAGGAGCCTGAGTTTAAATCTCCCTATGTACATTTAAGAATTTAAGCCTTGTTTTTTTTTTTTTTTTAGGTGCTGACACTTGTTCTTTGTAGGAAATTACCACATTACCTTTATTTAACATACAAAATAAATGCTTGTTATAGCAATGTGAGAAAAATTCGGTGAGCCTTAAACGTACATACTCTCTGGGGAATGAGATTTAATTTAGTCAGATGATAACTTTAAAAGTTTATTTGATCTTATCATCATTAAAACTGGTAGTGAAGTTTTCCTAAGTTTTGTAAGAGTCAGTTCTTAGTAAGGCCACTTTTGATCAGTTGGAAGGCTTTGGATACATTATGTATCATGCGGTTTAATTTCTTGAACTAGGAAAAACTAAAATTCTAAGGAATATTTCTAGATTAAGGATGAAATAAAGAACTTGTTATTACATTTAAAGATGACATGATATGTTTGGATGTGTGCCAAGGCAACCATAAGAAGTTTTCCCCAATTTTGGGACTAAAGGATGCATAGAATTAGATTCATTATACTCCCAAAGAAATTCTTATGATATGTGTTAGAGTAGAAATCTCCCATGATTGGTTGCATAGTCATCTAATTATAAGTATTAAAGGCCACACCCTCACAAATGTTTCAAGAATATAATGGCTTACATGAAGTGACCTTGTGTACTTTAGTAGCTTACACAAGTTTGTTAGGTGATGGTGGATTGTTCCATGACAATTTCAAAAATATAGATATGACTTTTAACACTTCATGTTTGATAATCAAGGACAACTTACTTGTTAGTTGTACTGATATAAGCTTAATGGATGATTGTGATGGGTATGGTATGAGTCTCAAGTTCTTTTTTTTTTATAAAAAGGCTAGTTACAAAATTTCTAAAGGTTTGTTATAAATTGTTAGTTGTTTCGAATACATGGTAATTGGTGAGGGTAATGGCAGTTGCCTATCATACTTTTCCTTTGATGTAGCATTCTTGTTGTAGTTGTTCAACTTTGAAAGCTATGATTTGTAATTTTTGGCTTTCCTAAGTAGTTAAACAAGATGTGTTTTCTAAAATATTAAGTGGATCATAAATGCATATGATCATTTAGATTCCATTTATAATGAATTGCAAAAGAGAGGTCAAAGTATATCTAGGTAGTTTAAATTAGCTAAGGCAAGTCAACTGCGTATACTATTTTAGACAAGGATGCTTAAGGCAAGAGTGAATAATGGAACACTTATGACAAAGAATGAAAAGGAAATTTTTGGTAGGTCTATGACATGAAATTGTTTGCATAACTGCACTTAAATTGACTTTCAGAAGAGTGTGAATCTTGATTAACTAAGACATCCATTTATTAGACTATATCCATTTTAGTTGAAGGCTTACTTAAAGGACTACAAAGAATCACATCATAAATGTTTATGGAAAATGTTTTTACTATTTTCATAAAGTGAACAACTGGAGTTAAAGCTCATAGAGTAAAGACATCCTTCTATATCATAGTAGGTAATTCCACTCAATTGTTTTTAGGGTTATCTGATAGTAAATTGTTGTGCTTCAATAGTAGCAATCATTCTATAGGAACTTAAGAGATCAAGTAATTATATCTTAAGGATATTAACTTGATTACACTATTGGTTGGAAATCTTCTTAATTAGATTAAAGAAAATAGCCTAGGTACCTATATAATCATATCCTTTGTGTCAAGTGTGATAGGAATGAGATTTATAATGATGGTATGCCTTCAAGAAAAGTTGTATTATCAACATGGGTTGTAAGTGAGCCTAAAGTTTGGAACATGTCAACAGTGAAAATAAGTCCTCGAATATGCTAAATAAGGTCATAATGAAAGAAATGGTTATTTTCTCTGAATGCTCGTATAAACTAAGACACGATTTGACAACTTTTGGTAGGAGCATGAATTCCTATGTTTCTATTGAAAAAATCCTTGAAAGGAAATTATCAACAAAAAAAAAAAATGTAAAGATGAGCAAGTCCATTTGTCAAAACTAAGTAGCCTATATCTATTTTGGAAATGCTCTAAAAAGAGACTGTAAAGTTAAGTCTAAGATGGATTTTGCAAAAATGAGATTGAAATAAAGATTAAAGGTGACATAATTTTAGTGGTCAGAAGTTAAAAAAAAAACAAATGAATTCCCAAGAGAGAATCCATAATAAATGACTTATGCTAAGGATCTTGTTGAGGAATTTAATTTTTCTCAGAATTGAATGAAGATTATGAAAAGGCAGAAGCTGAAGTTATAAGAGCACTACTCCCGTCACGGGAACCAAGATAAGAGAATCAAACCAAATAATTGCAGAATCTTTGGAAAAAGGTTAAGCGCTTTGAAAAGAACTGGCCTTGGTGCTGGTAGACAATGCATCATAGGAGATGAGTATAACTTCAGAATTAGATATACTTCCTGTGAATATAGAATTTGTATGGGTAGGAGTAAAGTGGTTGAATCAATTGCCCATGGAGAAAACAGTATAAATTTGTAATCTTTAACAAGAAGTTTAGTACATCAACAAGGAATTATTAGCAATACATGATGAAAGAAAGGATATCATCTGACAATTGGCTTGAAGTATCTATATTGCATACTAAGAAAGCTAAGATAGAATCTTTCTTTTTTGAAGAAGTCAATTAAAGTGATTTTAACTAAAAATGAAGGCAAAGCTCTCAAAGAGAATCCCAACTCAACTCATTTTAGGAAAGAGAGATTAAAAGCATCATTGCTTAATGACCTTTAACATATAAAAATCTGAAGGTAGAAGGAGAATTTTTTTAGGAAAAAGATTTTAACCATGGAAGGCTTTAACGAATTGAGAGACTGTAAGGTAGTTAAAGCAACCTTAGAAGCAAGGCTTGTGCTTATGGAAAGTAATTGGAGATGTTAGGTCATTCTAAGGTTTGCAGTATGGTATCGTCTAGCCTAAAACCCCAAGTTTGTTGATGTGCATTCAGTATTACACGTATTGATGATTAAGAAGTACTTGTCCAACTCATCGCATGTGTTATAAGCATGATATTCTATTGAATGTTAAGTTAGCATGTGAAGAAAGGTCCATGCTATTTTTATAGGCAAGTCAAGAAGAAGCCAACTGGGAAGTTAAGGATGATATGCTAACTATTTACCCCAATCTATTTAAGACATAGTATGCATACAGTCTAAATTTGGGGACTGAATTTTTTTAAGCAGAAGAATGTGACATTTATGGAAATTCTTACATTAAGTATATGATTTTTAGTTTAAAAAAATTTCAATAATTCCATGAGTAGGGAAAAGAAGGGTGTGCATTGGGCAAGTATTAATTTAAATTATTATGAAGATAATGGAAAAGGACTTTAAGAAGAGTTAAGTATACTATGGATTGGCATTAGACTCAAGAATTAGGTTGGCATAAATGGCTAAGCCATGCCCATGAAAATCAAAGAGCCTGAGTTTAAATCTCCCCATATGCATTTAAGAATTTATGCCTTGTTTATTATTATTATTTTTTTGGTGCTGTCACTTGTTCCCATAGGAAATTACCACATTGCCCTTATATATATATATATATATATATATGTATTTTTTTTTTCTTCTCCTTCTTCTCCTTTCCTTCCCCGCGTGTCATTCTTCAGCTCATCCTTCCTCGCCCAGAGCTAATGCGATTTGGTATTGCCGGTGTGCTTGCATTGTTGTTAGCCAAAGCTCAACCTCTTTCGGTAAGTTAAAGGCTAGAAAAGCTCTAAAAATTATGGCAGAACATAACTACAGCATAGGGCACGATTTCAAGTAGAATTTCGAGCGATTCAAGTGAAATCTCTTCAAAATTTGTAAGGGTATTAGTTCTATGGTAGATTATGAGTGTTTCTCCATCAATCTTAGCTCTTGATTTAAGTTTTTCACAAACCCCTTTTCGGTGCGAATAAGATGAACAATAATGAAGAACTTCGAATTTTGCTCAATTCAAGTAAAATTTCTTCAAATTTCATCAAGGCTTTTATTCCTAGATAATTTTTGAGTAGTTCTCTGTCTATTTGAGCTTCCAATTTGGTGAATTAACACTAGAATAGGAAAATCACTATATTATGCGAAGAACATGAATAGTAAACGTAAATTTCAAATTGGAGCTTGATTTAAAAGAGTTTTGTAAAATTTCTTTGGGGGGTTTTGATCTTAAATAAGTAGTTAACAATTTCCATGTATCCATTTAATGATTGGATCACTCAATTAAAAACCCCCCTCTTTCTTATTAGGGAGTTGAAGAGTGTAAAGTGAATATGTATGAAGATTCATTGATTCTTTAATGTTAATTGGACCACAAGAAGAAACTAAGTTATTGGAAGTTATCATTTAGAGTGGTAAGCCACTTTGAGAATTTTTCTCAAATGATTTTAAATTCATTGTTGGTAGAGGAAGTATGATAAATAACAGTGCATTGAAAGTAATTACAATTATTGAATAAAATACTTTGGTTATTATTAGTACAAATTTTGACCCATTTAGTATTGTTGGATAACTCAAGGGTTATAAAAAGTAATAAAAGGAGGTATTAGGGCTAGTATTAATTTGGAATTGGTTATATAGTTGTTAATGATTGATAAGTGTGTTTCATGATGGTTAAGAAACATCAATGTCTGATGTTGGAAATAATTCTACTAATGAAAACCTAAAGTGGAGAAGGTAGCAAATTTTGAAGTCATAAACTTATAGTATGTTTTTGACAACTTTGTTGGACTTAAAAAGGCAATTATATTCTCATTTGGTGGATATTATTTGAATTTATGGGCATGAGGACATTGCTAAAGCCTTGGAATACCTTTAGTGCAATATATTGATGTTGGTTATTAGTGAAAGAATGAAAAGTTTAAACTTAAGGACCATTTGGATTTCCACATTATTTTCTAAGAGAATATACACATATGTGTTAGCTATGACCATTGAAAATCATTAAGAGGACTAGAAGATGCATAACAATCATTATCACGAGTGAAAAATTTTTTGGCCTTAGACTTAAGAAAGAAGATTTATAAAAATGAGTGAAATTTCTAGACTTGCATTGGGAGTTTAGATTACATAAAAGAATAAGCTGAGTTAGTTAAGAGTGTCCATTGTTGTTTCTGTAAGTCCATAAATACCATGTTAACCAAGTGCAATTGAGTCTAGAATAATCGAATGATTCTTTTGCCATTATTATTATTATAAAATTATGATTTTTTGGACAGATGTTAAAAGCTATGCTTGGAAAGTAATTGGTTCATATAATCATTCTTTGACTTAAGGTATTAAGATTGCCTTCCTCTGCATTCTTGGATCTTAAAGATCCCTTTTGCAAATTGGTGCTTCTGTGAAAGAGGTGATATGAGGTAAACCTTGGTGTTTGCATGTCAGGTGAGTAGATAATACTAATTATGCAAGATTTCTGTTTTTTGATATATATTTTGAAAACATATTGTTTCTTAACCTCCTTGTGCCTTGGGCCAGGCTTCTGGAATTATAAATGTCATTTTCATACTTTGAAATCCTTGAAATGTTGGCATAAGTGGATTTGATGACTCTGCATTTCTAAATTTCTTGAGTTTTAGTTTTTTTGAATTAAAATATTTCTTAATTTTTGAACTTCTAAACTTTTTTGTTATAATTTGAAGTATTCTAGTATTATTTCATGAAATATTTGGTTCTAAATTTAGAAGTGTTTGTTTATGTATACACAATGTGCCGGATTTCGAGATCTGAATACCTTTATTTGTTTTTATGAAAAGTTTGGTTATGAATTTATTTAAAGCTCCAATATTTGATTTGAAATTTATATATGTTAAAGATATTTTTAGGGAATGCATCCGAATAAGACCCTTTAGCTAACGATAGTAGACGTTAGCTGTAGTACACTACGATTTGTATATGATATAATTGGGCATAATGCCACTATTATGATATTCTGTTTGAGGCTTAAGGCCATTATTCTAACTATTATGAGCTTTTAGCTCGTGACTGATGTGATATGTACTAATCATGCTAGTTATGAGCTAGTTTTGATATTTTAGACTTCTAATGGTTCTGTTAGATATTCCTAAGTATTCTGTTTTGATTTAGATATTTATGAGAATTCAGTATGATTTGGATATTTTCGAGTACTTTGTTTTGATTTGGAAATTTTTGAGCATTCAATTTTGATTTGGGCATTTCCGAGCACTTTGTTTTGATTTAGATATTTCTAAGAATTTAATTTTGATTTGGATATTTTCATGCATTTTGTTTTGATTTGGATACTTTTATGTTGAAATAAATTGATTCATTTTCATTCAAGATTTGTTGATATTTTCATTTGGAATTTGAAGTGAAGATTAACAATGTTTCCTCATTTTGGTACTATTTGTATTAATTGCTAAAGGTGTTCATATTTCGAGATAATAAATAGTTTGTAAAAAAACTCCACCATACCTAATATGTCTCTTCTTTTACGTAATTAGTATTATTCATTCACTGAATTTTTACTCACCACTCGTTTTTTAACATTTTTCAATAGTATTGTTATTCTGGTCCCTCACCTTAGGATTAGAAGCTTAGCAAGTGTTTCATTTGGTGGGCCTTGCATTGTCTGCAAAGGCAAGACCTTCTTTGTTGTGAAGCTTGTATTTGTAATTTAGTAGCTCTCACATATACAGGCAAATATTTCTATGCTACCATTGTTGATAATAGTTACCTGTTGTGAACTTGATTGAGAGCATACCTCTCTTTACTATTAATAATTCTGTTTTCTTGTATTGTATTCAAATTTCTTAAAGTATTTGATAAGTTTATGAGAGCAAGATTTATTTCGTTTTCCGTGCCCATCACATCCTTTTCATGGGGTTGTGGATTGAAGCAGGGGATCAAAGTTGTTGAAAGAGAGATAAGAATTAATGATATAAAGCCACAATTTTAGGTGGTTGTCACCTAAAAACATGAAAGTGTTTCTTATATGTATATTTTTTACATATGATGTTCCATCTCATTCTCGCCTCTGCTAACTAATTCTATTATCTTAAATTATTATTGAGGTAAATATATTTTTTTCCCTAAAAATTTGATATTACTATTAAATAATTTTTGTTTAAAAATTTCATTTTGTGGCAATTGTATCTTATTTTTTTATCAAAATTTTCAATTTTATTTTAAATATTAACTTATTACTTTAAACAACAAAATTGATAAACCCCCTATAGCACTATAAAAATAGATTAATTATAACTAAAATTTTTGGTGCACTCATAATTTTAAGTGTACTAGTGTACCCAATTATAATATAGGGACATAATTATAATATTATTATTTTTTGGTTAATATTATTACAGTTATATCCTTAAATTATAATTAGATACATTGGTATATTCACGTGACACCTTAATTATATGCTACCTTCATAAATATTATATTATCTAATTTCATAATACTTGAAGCAACGTACCAAGTTTATATTTTTCTTTCCTTAATTCCTTGTTATTGGGCAAACATTCTTTTTTCTTCTAGCTAAAAATTGGAGCTGATTATAAGATCTCTAATTTATAACTTAATAAAAAATAAATATTGAGATGAAATTGCCACCTAACTTGTAGGATAAAAAGGCATTACATGTCATTAATATATAAATAAATTATATACATTAAAATAACTAACTTGTGATTTCACTTATAGTAAGATCCATATAACAGTTTATTTTCCATATTTAATTTAATTATAATATATATTTATATATATTATCCTGGAAAAAGTGTTTACGATATTATAATGTCGGTTATTATTATTATACATTTTTAATATATATATATATATATATATATAAGTGAATTATAATAACAAATATATTTTCAGTTGAATCAAATACAAAATTAATGTTAGAAAAAACACAAAAAAGTATGGAAATAAATGTATCATAATTCTGCTGCATATGTGAAAACAACATAGAAATTAACAGGAAATTCCGAAATTGTTTAGAGGCCACGGGTCAACTCTCAACTTTCCGTGATGCTGCGTTGCATGTTCCCGTTAGTTGTCCATTAATATAAGACTCGTGATTCTCCAGTAAACCTTCGCTCAAGTTTCACACTTTCCACGTGTACCAAACTTTATTTATTTTCTTGTATAAAAAAATAAAAAAATAAAAAAATAAATTACACTACCTCACCGGCCACAATTCAAATAATTTTAGTTCAAAATTTAAAAATTAAAAATATCATTATTAGCTTTATTTTGGTAAAACACTATAAATATATTTTGAAATTTGATTTTACGTATTTTAGTTTTTCAAAACAATTTGTTCATGGTTTATTTTTTATTCAGAACTTAATGATAATAATTGAAGTTAAATTTTATTATTACTTTAATTAATATTTTCAATCTAGAATATTAAAACCTAAACCTTAAACTTTCATACATCATTCATCTACCTGTATACTAGTTGATATTATTGAATTATTTATTTAAATTCACACGTAATTTAAATCCATAATTTAATTTGATTTGATAGCATATATAACGATATACAATAATTATGAATAAAAATTTCTAATAACACCTATATTTATCTGTTAATACAACTCAGTTTTTTTTTTTTTCTTTTTTCCCACGGGTCAACCTCGCAGTCCAATTGGTTTAGTGCCAAACGACCCACTGATCATCTTGACTCTGGAAAATGTGGTGCGTTCCCCATTGCTTGCAGCATCCATTAGTGGGTGGGGGTATTTTTGTAAATTTCTTTCTTTTATTTTAGTTTTTTGAGTAAGGATATCTTTTACAATATTAGTATGAAATAAAATTTTATAATAATTTAACTATTTTTAATTGAGAAAAGTATAAAATTAATCTATTAATTATACATTTAATAATAATTTAATTTTTTTTAAATTAATTATAATAAATTAATATTTCACAGATTTAAATTTATATAAATTATTCTCTCTTATATATTAATGAAATATTAATGTTATATAAAATAAGTTTAATAAAAAAATTAATTTATTATAATTATTTATGTGAAACTAAATTATGACCAAATATAAAAATAAAAAATTAATTTAATACTTTTTTCATCTTTAATTATTTTTTCTGTAGCACAGTGTCGAGAAATTTAAACGTTGATTTATGTACTAGATTAGAATTTACTTTATAAATAACTTTGTATGATTCCACGTTTAAATTTTTAAAATTATTTTTATCTCCAAAATTCTCGTTGGCAAAAGGTTTTTAAATTTAAATATTTCGTTTTGTTAATCTCACAAAGTCAATTGAATTTCTCTTCACTGTTATATAACGCTTTCCCTTCGCAGCTTCTCTCTGCTAAAACTCAGCTACTTGCCGAGGCAGAGAGGCACAAGAAGGAGCTCTAAGATGGAGAAAGCAATTCATAGACAGAAAGTACTGCTTGAACATCTTCGACCCGCTTCTTCAATTTCATCTTTGCCCCATCAGCCCACTGATCTCTCTGTAAGTTTAAGTTGTCATGTATTCTGTATTTTTAAGCTTACATCTCGACACTGTACCGCTGTGTATGAATTCCGTAGATTCTATTTCTTTCTAGGTTTTAGTTTATTTAGCCATTGTTTTTGCTTTGAGTGTGTGCTTCTTTTTTTCTTCTCTGTAATTTATCGATTCTGCATTTGCTTGATGTTAAAATGAGCTCGCTAATTTGTGTTTGTGTTGGTGAATGATGATTCCCAAAGTTCTACTCATATTTCTGCTTCAGACTAAATTTAATAATATTCAAATCCTTGTCTTGTCTGTTGTTTGCTTTTGTACTAATTTGATCCTGTAGATAATAGTCTGTGTGACGATAAATTATAAAGTTGGAGCTCGAATTTTAGATAATTATATCTCTATTTTCTTTGTCTTAACTCTTCTGAATTTTTTTTATCTTATAAACGTTTAGTATTGAAGCATTTGTAGAAATGATATACTCTACTTCTTCATCGGCAACAACTTTGGTTTCGTTCTCTCTTTCATAAGGGATGGCTAAATGTGTTCGTGTATTCTCTTTCCCCATTTTTCTTTGTTAGGCTTCAATATGTTCAGGTGAAAATTTTTCTCGTGGCCGAAAAGCTGCATCTGAAGATGACGTGGTGATCGTGGCGTAAGTTGATTAATTTGGCAATATGGATTCCGACATATTGTGTATTTTCTGATTCAATATTTTTTTAATCACAGTATTAAACCTTTTAACTTCAATAATTTCCTGCAAAAACCAGTGCATACCGAACTGCAATTTGTAAAGCAAAGCGTGGGAGCTTCAAAGATACCCTTCCAGATGATCTACTTGCCTCGGTTTTGAAGGTAAAATTTCTTCCACTAAGAAAACGATTAGAAAGAAAATTGTTGACGAAAAATAAGGTTCATAGGAACATCTGTAATGGTTCTTGGTTGGTAAATTAAACTCATTTATGAGTTCTCATGTAGGCTGTGATAGAGAAAACAAACGTGCACCCAAGTGAAGTAGGAGACATAGTTGTTGGCACAGTATTGGGACCAGGATCAGAAAGAGCAATTGAGTGCAGGATGGCGGCCTTCTATGCTGGTTTCCCTGGTAATTTCTTAACCTAATTAAGACGAGTATCCTCATAGCTGCATGACTCTGGAATAAGGACTCAGCTATAAAACTGATTCAAAACATGATTTATGAGGAATTCCTGACTAATTTCACTAGAAGTGCAATTAATGGGTGACTTTAAATAATTCATTGGCATTTAATACTTAGAGTTGCAACACTGTTTTAGCTCCAACTTAAATATATGATAGATCTCTTTTATGATTTAAACAGATACGACACCTCTCAGAACTGTAAATAGGCAATGTTCATCTGGACTTCAGGCAGTTGCTGATGTTGCTGCTTATATAAAAGCTGGGTTTTATGACATTGGTAAGAGTGAGTTTGGACTGTTTGTTTGTTTCAAGAGATCTTGTTATTGGCCTTACCTTCTTATTCTTCAATGCAGGCATTGGAGCTGGATTAGAGTGTATGTCACAAGATAATATTTCAAAGCTTCGCAAAATTAACCCAAAGGTACATTTAAAATTTAAATTTTAAAATGCACATTTTATTAAATACGTATCCTGCTTTAATTTTCGTACTGTAACAGGTGGAAACCTTTTCACAAGCCCGGGATTGTCTTCTACCTATGGGAATTACTTCTGAGAATGTTGCAGAGCGTTATGGTGTAACAAGGCAGGAGCAAGACCAGGCTGCAGTGAGTATGACAAAATTAAATATGCTTTGAATCAATCAAGAGATTATTGGACTGAATGGAACTCTTTTTGATTTGAATACATAGGTTGAGTCTCACAAGCGTGCTGCGGCTGCAACAGCATCAGGTAGATTCAAAGAAGAAATCATTCCGGTTTCTACTAAGGTAAGTGGCAGTAGCTGCCATGATGAATTTCTGTGTAGTATCTTAAAGTTCTAACTGTGAAATTTTAAGAACTGAAATATGGTGAATGAGTTGGCTTGCCCATATTATCTATAATAATATGAATATAGAGACTACAATATAAACTCCTAAAGTAATGATAAAAGATAACTAAGACTCCTAAATAATAATAAATAATAATAAACAATGAGAGTCTAGATAATGATAAAATTAAATTCGAGATAAAGATAAACTCCAAATCTATTAGGAGTTCTACTTAAATAGGTTTCTCAGCACTCATTCAAATACTAATGATAAATTTCCAAAGATTGTGGACCCAAAAACTGGAGAGGAGAAGAAAATTATAGTTTCTGTTGATGATGGGATCCGGCCAAACACAAATTTGATGGGTTTGGCAAAGCTGAAGCCTGCATTCCAGAAGGATGGATCCACGACTGCTGGTACTCAAGAAATCTTTCTTGTTAATTATATTACTTCGGCGATATGTCTTAACTAGTGGGTCCATTTGCATTGTGTCTCACTCTTTCTTTTAATTTCAGGGAATGCCAGCCAAGTCAGTGATGGTGCTGCAGCAGTGCTCCTCATGAAGAGAAGAGTGGCTGTGCAGAAGGGACTTCCCATTCTTGGCACCTTCAGGTACACAAAAATGATAAATAAACAAATTAATCGTTTAGAGCAATTGATCACATCAAAAGTGGAACTTGACGTTGCTCTGCATGTATACTGTAACATGTGATTAACTAGCTTGTTGCACTTAAATCCTTGTATTGAATTTATAGAGAGTAGCATTTTAATCACTTAAAGTAAATGTTCCTCAGTTAACTTCTTAATTTCGAAGAATAAACTAGGTGCTTGAATGCATTTATATGAAAAGTATGAACTTGATTATAGAAGAGGCATGTAGGATTACTGCACCTGGAACTACTTTTTGGATACATGCATATGTTATCTTGTCAGGGCAATCTAGAAGAAAAATAATCCTAGATAAATTCAGGTAATAGCTGTCTGGTAAATTGTTTTAAGAATGTAGATTACTATATTAAATAGATGTTTAAAGTCAGTTTTAGAAATCAGAATAGGTTGAGCTGCAATTTAAAAAATATATAATCAATAATTCAGGTCATATACGGCCTAAATTGCAAACAGGTCTCAGAGAGGAACTCATTTTTTCTTTCTTTTTGGTATTAATATATAAAAATAAAACTAATGCAAGTTGAGTTCAATTTTTTTTTTTTTTCAGTCTTAACATCCCATTTTTATTTCTGTAGGAGTTTTGCTGCTGTTGGAGTAGACCCTGCTGTCATGGGCGTTGGCCCTGCTTTTGCTATTCCAGCTGCGGTGAAGTCTGCTGGTCTTGATCTTAATGACATTAACTTGTTTGAAATTAATGAGGTAACGGTTGTCTCTTTTTCTTTCCCCACATTTAGACAAATAGAGAATTGTAACTTCAAAATTTTGTTCTTAGCAACATAATGGTCTTGTGTAGGCGTTTGCTTCTCAGTACGTTTATTGCTGCAAGAAATTGGCACTGGATCCCAGAAAGGTCAATGTTAATGGTGGTGCCATTGCTCTTGGGCATCCTTTGGGCGCTACAGGTACTCAAAAGTTGGAAAATGTTAAGCTAAGATATGATCAGAGGAACTTGGAATTGTGCTTATATCTTTATTGTTTTGGCATGTGCACTCATCTGTCTTTGATTTCAAATTATCCAACAGATCAAAAGCACAATCTCTCTTCACTTTTATGCTCAATCTAAGATGCTTTATTGTCAATTTATATGCTGCCATTTTGTGTCAGGTGCTCGATGTGTGGCTACACTGTTGAATGAGATGAAGCGCCAGGGCAAGGATTGTCGCTTTGGTGTAATATCTATGTGCATAGGTATATTTCTTCTACTCCCTCCTGAACTTGAATGCCTAAATAATTGTTAGAATTCTCTCACAATATGATATGAAACTTATCAAATAATTTTTAGAATCTCACGAGGTTTATAGGTAATCTAATGAGGCATTTTCCAGAATGGGGAACCCTACATAATTGGGAGATTCAACATAAAAAGACTTGGAGGAAAAATTTGTGCTTTGTTTCATTGACCCTGTGATTAAATGTTCTTTAGAGAAAAATACTATTTTGGTCCCCTCCACATTTTGACCTTGTCTCAATATGGTCCTTCACATTTGCCTTGTCTCAAAATGGTCATCCACATTTTTTAAATTTAGAGAAATTGGTCCCTCTATCAACAACTAACTCTCTAACTTAGCCTTTGTATATGTTGAAGGGATCAATATTCTTAACACTAGAAAATTTAAAGGACCAAATTGAGACAGGGTCAAAATGTGAGGGACCAAAGTGGTATTTTTCTCAATGTTCTTTATCTTCCCAGCTTTTTACTTTCATCTCTGTCTTAGATAATTATAAAATTCATTCTTGGACCCTTTTCTAACAGCTTAAGCTTTTTGCACGAAAGCAAGTTGGTCTAACACTGAGACTGGCTTGCTCAGGAAATTGACATGTTTTTTATTTCTCAGAAAAAGACTAGTCAGTTCAACACAAAAAGAAAAAGCTAGTTTTGCTTCTTTACCTTTTTCTTTTTGTGTTGAACTGACTAGTGCTCTTTGCTATAATAAGAAGCAAAAGAACCGAACTGAACTGTACGTGAATAAATCTTAAATGCATCTGTGGAAGTTTATTGCATTTCTTCCATTTCGTACTGTTAAATGTCACCTTGCTCCCGTTGAACAAGAGATCAGGATTACATTAGGAGCAAAGTAAAGAGACTAGGATTACTAATACGTACATGTGAGACTCCATGATATTTATTCATTTTCTTGCTCACTAACATTATCGAATTGTCTATAATCATTGCAGGGTCCGGTATGGGAGCAGCAGCTGTACTTGAAAGAGAAGACTATTAAAGATCTGTACAACTATTGGGTGGTTGGAAAATGGAACGGCAATATTTTCACAGGATACTTGATATCAGTTGGAATTTTTCTACATTATATTCAGTTATGCTTGGAAAGGTTCAAATCATAATAATAAAAAAAGATAGCTTATTTATCTCTTATGTGGACTGGAAACCAACAAGTGTACCCCTGCAAGAATTAGTATACAAATGATTGCATAAACAATTGTCATAAAGAACAGCTATTCATATGTAACAGTTTTTAGTCTCTTGTTTGATATCTATGTTTTTCATTCTTGCAAGAAAATTTACGTTTAGAAGCCCAATGATATTTTGTTACACTCCGTTGAGAGAATTGTTGGAAATGGCAGTGACAATGATCACACGAATAGTAGAGATAGTGAATAAAGAAGAATAGTAACATGGTTCAGCCACTTAGATAGATCTACATTTTTTATTTCCACCAAAATCTACGATCTCAAAAGGATATTTCCAATAAAATTAAACAGTTACAATTTGTGAACGGATAAAATTTTAACCTATCTCCTACTCACTATTTTTGAACAGATAAGATCGCAAATACTTTCTCACTTAATTTTTGGATAGGCAAAATTTTTAATTATTCCTAACACAATTTTCCGAACTCTGATAAACGCTCATCGTTAATCCTAAGGCTGGACATATTGTGATGCCTAAACAAGAAGTAAAGGGGCTTAGGGAACAAATCCTCAATAATCTTCAGCCCTAACACGCCTAGATTATTCAATAAGTTCATCTCGTGCTCCAACGGAATTAGATATTCAGGCAAAATATGAGCCTATCTTGGCTTCCAAATAGACCCAGGAAAATCTAAAAAGTAGTACTTTGAGTCCCTTGTGGAAAAAATTGATCAATGGATATAGTCATGGAAATCATTTCTTCTATCTTCGGCCAGGCGCCTCACCCTCATTAAAGCTGTCCTGAGCTCTTGTCTAGTTTATGACCTCTTGTGTATACACCTGCTTATTAAGTATTGCAATCGGATTGACTCCAAGCTTGTTAACTTCTTTTGGGGATTCTACAATCTCAAACCTAGGATGCACCTCCTCAAATGGAACGAGATTTGCAAGCCTACTAATAAATGAGGATTGGGCGTCATGAACACACATGCTTTCAACCTATCTCTTCTAGCCAAGCAACACTGGCAAATCATTGAGTTGGGATTCCATTATGACTAATATGGTAGCCAGGAAATATTACAACCCGAACTTGGGAATGTTCATCAGGAAACAAACCCCTCGTGGATGTGGAAAGGGATTGAGAAGGTTAGCCATATCATCTCTCAGAAGCTCAAGTGGAAAGTTGGCATTGGCAAATCCATCAATATAAAGAATAAGCTTTGGTGGAAGAGAGGGATGACATTATCACCTTAGCCTCCATGGTGTCAGATCGTCTGAATGTAGACAAAGTAGGATGGGATTGGTCAAAGTTTAACTCGCTATACTCGGAGGAACAAGTTAAGCAAAACCTCAAAACTCTTGTCTCCATTTCAGGCATTACTGTCACCATCATTTGGATGGGGAACGGTAGTGGCATTTTCACATTTATGGAGGGTTATCGGGGTATGATGGATGACACATTTTCAGCATTTATGTTTATGCATTAGAAGTGCCTCTGGAAAATACAACTCCCTTTCAAGGTAATTCACTTTATCTGAAAGTTGCTCAACAATGCCTTTTGTACACCCTTCTTTCAAAGTATATAATTTATTATAATTTCAATTAAAATTACTTTGAAGTGAGAATTATGAAAAAAAAAATGCATTATAATATCTAAAATATAATAGTATAATTATAGACAACAAAAGTTCATTTATTTATTTGTTCATACATCCGCATAGATAATTCAATAAAACTGGGAGAAATGATATTAGACATATATCTATAACTTTATCTATATCTATCAAAAAGTAAACCTAATATTAAGGACTTATTTGGCACTTGAAAAACTAGTAAGATTCATACCCTCTTGTGACATGAACATAAGTGGTATAATGTGTAAGGCCATATCATATCCTACGATCTTAATAACAAGCATTTCCCATTTCACAT